>OX465175.1:1200000-1845460 GCA_949987655.1 Polymixis flavicincta | reverse complement strand
GGGTTTTTTTTTCTCAAAGTTCTTATTAAATTTTTGTAGAACCAAGGAGCGTGTGTCTTAAGTTTTCGTGTGGTACGGATCTTGCATTTCTCTAATGTTCTTAAATGACCATAGCATATACTGAGCATATCTTTTACATCGCGAGTGCCATCAAATAAAAGGTTCCAATCGATCTCATTTATTGTTTTTTTATTTAGTTACAAATAATATCATAATCCAATTTGTAAAAATTTAGACTTTTGTTACTATTATAAGGAAGTATTTTCATGATTTTAAATTAATTTCGATTGGGGGATGCAAAGGTCAATTATACATAAGGGATTTAGAGCAAGACATACGATACCGGAAGTTAAATTAGTCAACGCAAGGTCAAGTACGCGTTCTGACTTATTTGTTATATTGTTGAGATACATTTTTAACCCCCGACGCAAAAACGACGGGGTGTTATAAGTTTGACGTGTCTGTGTGTGTGTGTGTGTGTGTGTGTGTGTGTGTCTGTCTGAGGCAACGGTAGCTCCCGAACGGATGAACCGATTTTGATTTAGTTTTTTTTTTGTTTGAAAGGTGTATTAGTCGGGAATGTTCTTAGACATGTTTCATCAAAATCGGTTCAACCGTTTGAAGATTATCAGCTCTTTTCTGGTTGAAAAACGGATTTTAGCCTCTGATCAACTCAAAATTTGGGATTCTATTACTTCAATGATATTAGACGAATAAAATAACCTTGAACTGATGCTGGAGCAATACCTGGAATTTCCAGGAAACCCAAGTTATTCACCAACAAACAGCAGAAGTATCGTGTTTTGGGCTCATTGAAAAGGTCTCAATGAATAGATTATAGATAAATGGTGATTTAAGGGAGACATTAAGTTTAAAAGCAAGAAATACAAATTAAATTTAAAATTTAAAAAACCCCCGACCCAAACAAAAAACTCAAAATAGTAAAAAATAATATTTATAGGCCTTTTAATTTTAACGTACCTAATATTTTGATCAGGGCATTGTCAAGTCGGGGGACGGTCAATGAAAACGCCAAACAGAGGTCTAGCCGTCCCGCGACTTGACAATGCCCTGATCAAAATATTAGGTACGTTAAAATTAAAAGGCCTATAAATATTATTTTTTACTTTTTTGAGTTTTTGTTTGGGTCGGGGGTTTTTTAAATTTTAAATTTAATTTTTTACTTACCTAAAATCAGTTAACAAATGATCAATACTCGCACTTACCAAGCTCCAATCAATATTATTTAAGTTACAACTACACATGATTTCAAAAACGACTGTTCAAATATGGTAATTGGTATTACAAACGTACCATGTTTTGGGCACGCCACGATTGCGGCGGTAAGTCCCCTCTTTGAGGAGTGGTTTGAGAGGCGGCATGGCGTCCTCACCTTCCGCCTGACGCAGGTCCTCATCGGACACGGTTGTTTCGGGAGGTTCCTGTTTCGGATAGGGCGGGAGGAAACGCCTGGGTGTTTCCACTGCGAAGATTGCCCTGTGGACACGGTGGAGCACACGGTGGCGGTCTGCCCTGCTTGGGCGGAGCACCGTCGTGTCCTCGTGGAGGCGATCGGCGGCGGCGATCTCTCGCGTCCGGCCCTGGTCCAGGCCATGGTACGGAGCGAGAGGGCATGTTGAGCCGTCACCTCCTTCAGCGAAGCAGTAATGCTCGCGAAGAGGGAGGCGGCGCACGTGAGGGAGAGGCAGCATATGCGCCCTCGCGACCCTAGCCGCCGCAGGATACGGAGACGCCCTGGGCGTCGGGAATCCCAGGCCGATTTCCGGCCACCGTAGGCATGAGCTTGCGGACGGCGAATAATGGGTAGCTCGCTGTCCGGTAAGGACCAAGCCCAAGTCGACGGCGCGTTGTGTTCCACGCGCGCCTCAAAGAGATGTCAGCACAAAAATGATGGGGCCCGCAAGGGCCGATGCCTGCCAGGGGTGCGGGTTTGTTTGAAAGAGATACCACAGCCCCTGGCATACGGGCTAATGAAGGAACACGGGTGGATTTTAGTCAGTAGAAGTCTGACACGCCCTCCTGCTCCACCCAGAGTGGGAGAAGTTATTTGATGATTTCCCATCCAAAAAAAAAAAAAAAAATCGTACCATGTTTTGTGTCTCTATTTCAATCGAAATAACATAAATAAATACTTTTAAAGTTCTCAGATTAGACTTTACACACCGGTCTAGATACAAGCGATAAAAAAGCTAACTTTAAAGTTAAAAAATACAAAACAGCCATCTTGATACATCAGACATCATACGTATGACCATTACTAAACGGGACGGGGAATGGATGGCGTAAATCGCAAAGATGACGCGGCAACGGGTATAGGTATTTATTCTTAATATATCGGTATTTTAGTACCGGTATCAATACTGATAAAGGCTCGTCAAAGTATAGATATAAGTATACTGAATAGAAATATCGGTATCAATATCGATAAAGAGGTACCCAAATATCAGTATATATATCGATACTTTGATACCGATACCAAAATTTTATCGGTATTCAGTCCCTGGTTGTTATTATACGCAAAACGACTGCAATAAACGTGATCAAAATGTTATGGATGGTTGGGGGCCATAAGTTTTTTACGGAATTGGTAAAAAGAGTCGGCAAAGATGTCCTTCTTGTGAGGAAAGAACCATACAGATTGAGTGGACCTGTCCATTCAGTGCACGTATTTATCAGTAATCATGCAGCTCAACTCAAAACTTGAGGAGCTCAACGATTTCACGAACAATACCAAAGGAAGGATATTTGGTAGGCCTCATAAAGTACTCAAACTGCTAGATTAACATTAAAAACTAACTGAGAAAGAGAAGAAACACAATAAAAAACATGACCCACATAGTCCTCGCATTCACAATAATTAAAACAGTAATAATATTATACTTCTCAAAGTAAATATTCATGTCAAAGTGTACATAATAATTATCAAATGTCAAAGAGTATAGTAAATTATCCCTCCCTCTCATGGAGAGGAGGCCTGTGTCCCAGCAGTGGGAACGTTTATAGGCTGAGTATGTATGTATATTAAGTTAGCAAAAACAAAAGACCACATTCAGTGTGCAAAAATTGGAGCAGGTCAATCCCAAGCTTTTTGTCCTTATCCTTCCTGTCCTTTTTATCTTTAACGGTATTAAAGGCTTTCGTTTAATGAATTATTTGAATTTATTGAGGATTAATTAGATCTTGAACATGGCTGGGAATATTATTATAAAAGCGTAGGTATACATTGACATCTGAATGACCCACCGTTTTTCTTGAGCCTTGTTGATGGCACAGCAAAATTTGTGTTTGTTCCTAGTATATAAACTACAGATACCACTGTATTTTTTAAACAATTTAATATTTTTCTGGGCATATAAAATACACTGGCCTGCAAAAATAAGTATCACACTTTTAAAATTGCAATAACTTTTTAAGTACACAAGATATACTTTCGAAACAAAAAGGACTCTAAAAAGAGTTTAATTTTGAACATAAAACTTCATAGTCGGCGACCTTCTTTTAAGAAATGGCTGAAAAAAACTTTAAAATCAAAAATAATCCTTTTCGAATTGCAATTTTACCAATCATTTATTGTTTTTATTTTTGTTTTCAATTTTTTTCTTGATCGATGAGTTTTGATACAAAATCTAAATTATACAACAGCACATAAACTGATTTATCATGCTTCATTCATCTGAAAAATGTGCTAGGATCATGACTTTTCTGGAACTAGGCATCAGTATGCGTCGTACTGCAAGAATGTATTTTTTTTTTTTTTTTGGGTGGGAAACATCAAATGACTTCTCCTGCTGAGTAGAGCAGGAGGGCGTGTCAGACTTTTACTGACTAAAACCCACCCGTGTTCCTTCAGTAGCCCGTATGCCAGGGGCCGTGGTACCTCTTTCGAACAAACCCGCACCCCTGGCAGGCATCGGCCCTTGCGGACCCCACCAGTGGTTGCTGACATCTTTGACGGTGCGCGTGAGGAACACAACGCGCCGTCCCGTCTACCACTTTTCGGCCGCAGAGGATAGGGAGAGCGGCTGACGCTATACCGACACTCCTCTTCCCCTGCGGCCCCACCGCGTCCGCCATCAAACGGTGGCGGCCCCGTCCAGGCCACGGAAGGGAAGAGCGCTGCTCAGAAGCACCGGCACTCCTCCTCTACCGCAGCCCGTAACCCTCAGCCGCGATGCCTCCCATTCGACATCGCGGCCCACCTCAGTTGCGGTGCACCTCACCGCAACCTACTTTTTGGCCGCTACGTCAATGGCTTGAAGGCAAAAGCCCTGACGAGCGGCCCCACCGTTGGGTTCCTCTTGGCTTCACCGTGGATGGGAGACCACGGTTACTAAGCCCCCCCGCAACGACAATGCGGGAACCCACTCGGGGGGGTCTGCAAGAATGGTGGGTGTGACGTTACGAACGGTCCAGAAGGTGAAGCGAAGGTACGAAGAGACTGGAAGCCACATGAGGAGAACTGGTAATGGCAGACCCAGGTGTACTAGTGCCCGAGAAGACCGTTATATTGTTTCCACTGTGTTGAGAAATCGCCACCTAAATGCACTCGAAGTCCAGCAACAGCTTCTTCAGACCCGAAGGGACTACATTAGTACAGTGAGAAGAAGACTGGCTGAAACAAACCTGAAATCCCGAAGACCAGCGAGTGGCCATAAACTCGAGAGAGCATCGAGTAGCGAGACTGCGATATACCCGTGAACACATACGGTGGGATCAACAAGAATGGTCAAGAATTTTGTTTACAGATGAGTCTCGATTCACACTCTATACTTCTGATGGAAGGTGTAGTGTCTACAGGCGACCTGGTGAGCGATACCTTCAAGCCTGCTTCTCAGAAAGAGTCCAGTACGGTGGAGGCAGTGTACATGTGCGGGCTGGCATATCTTCAGAAGGTCGCACAGAGTTAGTGGCCATAGAAAATGGCACTCTGACTGGGGAAAGATATGCCCAGGAGATTCTCAATGAGTATGCAGGGCCGTATTTAGTAAATATGGG
This sequence comes from Polymixis flavicincta, assembly GCA_949987655.1. Lineage (NCBI taxonomy): Eukaryota > Metazoa > Arthropoda > Insecta > Lepidoptera > Noctuidae > Polymixis > Polymixis flavicincta. The sequence goes on along the minus strand of OX465175.1, from coordinate 1,840,444 downwards.
TGATGGATCGATGCTGATGCATGATAATGCCCGGCCACACACGGCTCGGGTCGTGCAAGAGTATATTCATGAGGTTGGTATCAGCGTGATGGCTTGGCCATCAAGAAGTCCTGATCTCAACCCGATTGAGCACGCCTGGGATGAGCTAGGGAGGCTAGTCAGAAGCCGCAGACCACCACCTACCACCCATAAGGCACTAAAACAGGCCCTGATAGAAGAACGGGAGAATATTCCCCAACATCGGCTCCGAAACTTCGTGTTCAGTATGCCAAATCGACTCGAAGCTGTAAGCAGAGCCCGAGGCGGCAATACCAGTTATTAAAAAAATAACAACATGTAAAACATACTTGTGAATGTTAATTCAGTTTTATGACACTAAGCTAAAAATGGCAATTTTATTGTTTTATCTTTTTTTTAGACTTAAAAATGTAACTAATGTATATTTTACTGAAGTTTCAAAGAAAGCTTATAAAAATTGCTATAAAACGTTTTTTATTTTAAATCTATAAATTCTATAGTTTAGAAAAAAATGAAATTTAAAAAGTTTAGTACTTAGTTTTGCAGGCCAGTGTATTTTTCAAAAATATACTGTGAACTGTTAGTTTTGTTATCCCCTTTGATGTAGCTTCAATTTTTACCCCCGATGCAAAATCGACGGTGTGTTATAAGTTTGACGTGTTTGTGTGTGTGTGTCTTTGGAATCGTAGCTCCCGAACGGAAGAACCGATTTTGATTTTGTAATTTTTTTGTTTGAAAGGTGAATTAGTCAAGAGTATTCTTAGACATATTTCATCAAAATCGGTTTGACTTTTTGAAGATTATCAGCTCTTTTCTGGTTGATGAAGAGATTTGAGGATCTTTCACGGGTCTGATCAAGTCGAAATTTGGTATTCTATTACTTCAATGATATTAGACGAACAAAGTAAACTTAAACTGATATTGGAGCAACACCTGGAATTTCCAGGATACCCAAGTTACCAACAAACAGCAGAAGTATCGTGTTTGGGATCATTGAAAAGGTCTCAATGAATAGGTTATAGATAAATGGCCTGATTGATCGCTATTTGTTTAAAACCTATTTAGGAGGAATGAGGACAAATTAGTCACAAACTTCACTGTGGGAAACATACGCAAAGCTGCGCAGATCTAAGCGAAACGTTAAGTTTAAAATGCAGGTCTCTATATTGAAATTAAAAAATTTAAAACCTCCGACCCAAACAAAAACCCAACAAAATATTTATTGGCCCTGTTAAGTTGTAGGTAATATTTTGATCAAGGCATTTTCAAGTCGGGGGATGGTCAATGAAAACACAAAACAGAGGAGGCCTAGGCCTATTTTCATTAGCCGTCCCCCGATGTGATGCCTTGATCAAAATATTACTTTTATATTGCTCTCGCGTGCAACTTACGCACCGCTCGCATGGTGCGCGAGAGCTGCACGCGGACCGCGCGCCTGCAGGTTGCGTGCATGCACGTCAGTTCGCTACTATTTTCAACCTTCACCTTCACTTCGTTACTTGCTTTTGACGATGGCGGACGATAACACTATTGCCACCATCATTACTGCAGCATCAGTTTTTTTACTAGCGAAGTGTTTAGAAGAAGATAAGAAGAAAATAAAGCGACGTTGTGACCAGGGACCGGCCGGATACTCGTTGAAAGGGTTTTTGAAGGGGTTTTTTTAAGCGCTTAAAAAATAAACCCTTTGCTACATGTTACACCCTCGAATGGGTGCAATGTAACCCCTTCCGAACAAGTTAACCTTTAAATACCCTGTAACACTGTAACAGGGTAAGCCATTCCATTCCAACACATTGTAATATCCACTCTTTGTAATCGACATTAGTTTGAAAGTTGTATAACCACGACCGCACGTGACATCTTTCTGCTCGGCGGCACCATGGTTGCATGTACCGAGCGACTTGTAAACATGGAATACTAATTATTGCCAATATGATTTTACAGTTCAATTTTGTTTGTCGCACATGCTAAACATTGTAATATTTCTTTTTCGTGTTTATACTTGTTTAAATTCTCATCATTCGTCATTTAATTCGAAACTCGGACCGGACTATTGAAGTAATTAAATGCAATTTAGCTGTGTTTTTGTTTAAGTGTGTGTGGTATTACTGCCTACTTATTATTGTTATTATTATATTTATTTAGTTACTTTTTCTGTGAAAATGCCACAGCCGAGGCGAGATGCTGGACACCGTTATTATAGCCCGGTGAAATTAGCCCGAAAAATAGGTGTAGGTAATTCCCAAGAAGCATAATTTTTGCATGAACGTTAGGGATACCATTATATTGAAATTGTGAAAAGTCGTCCCCATCGTTCCCCTGTGTGCAATTTTTTTATACAAGGCCAAATTCGCAAAGATGTTTTTTTTTCTTGCGAAACTGTTAGTTTTATGACAAAATTAGCTCACTCACAAAAAATGTAGATCATGCAATCATCTAAGTACATACAGACATAAATTGTCCTTACACTTTATAAGATTCAACATTTCTGAGAAATAGCGATTCTAAAATATACTCTCTGTCCGTCAGAGCACCCCCTACAGAAACCAAACCGGTTCCGATCAGATCAGGTCCAGCCCCTCTCTTGCCATGTGCTGAATGAGAAGGTTTGCAATAATTCTCTCGAAGAGTTTTTCCACCTCATCCAGCAAGATGCCCTTCTTTTTTTTTAGCAGGACCAGCTTTCCAGTCTTTCACTAGCATGGAAACTGGCCCCTCTCCAAAAATGCACTCAAGAGTCCTACTAAGCGGGGCCAGAGAACCCTGATGGCCAGAACCCATGCACGGCCAAGAATGCCGTCTGGTCCTGGAGTGTTTTTGGCCTTAATCCTTTGTACTGCCGCTCTCAGTTCTACCTAGGTCACGTCAGGCGCGTCGCCATGCGCGTTTTCCGCGTTGGGTACTATAGTAGGCGGAACCATATCAGGTGGTGTGTGCTCCCCTTGAGAGGGCAATAAAGCGCTCACCACTCTCTAGCAGCGCTGGAGGCTATGGGACAGTAGGGGCGCCCACGAGCGAAGTTTGCCCCTAACTAAACGGTAAGGTCGCCCCCACGTATCCCGTCCTAGATTTGCCAGCAATTTATCATGAGCTTCGGCCCTTGCCCGCTTAATTTCCAGCTGAATAGCCTTCTTAAGATATTTTTTTATTTGTCCAAAACATGAGTATACACACGTAGCATGCAAGATGTTACGTCAAATTATGATTAAGACAGTCATGTTTTGCCTGAACGGCGTACAAATATAAGATGTCGGACGCTACACAGCATCAATTGATTCTAAATTCGTCCATTAGACACAGCAAATAATATATCAATTAACAATTCAATTTACCACCCATCACCACCACTCCGCCACCGCCACTTTGTACACCTCACACCGTTCTGCCTCTCTTACTAGCGCTTCTGGTGTTCGTCGGCGCATTCGTCGGTGCCTAGTGTACGGGCGCCACGCCGCTACGCATGCAATGTGCAACTGCGCAATATCTTGTGACGTCCAATACACCTGGTGCCTGGCAGATGGAGACTGAACGCGGAGCAACACAGATTTGGGTTATGGCCTCCCGGAACCATTCTGCTTCGTCGTTAATATCGATAGACCTGGCTTGTAAGTCCAACCAGACATGCACCATTGAGGCCACCAGATGAGCTTCCTGGTTCAGTCGCTTGACCACCCATCGCCAGTCATCCTCAACCCGGGCGGGGGCCGCTTGGACCGGGCCACTCGAAGTTTGGGCGGAAAAGTCAAACTGGATGTATCTGTGGTCCGACAACGTCTCCACCTCCTACAATACATGCCAGTCCTGAACAGAGCGTGCCACAGCAGGACTAGCAAACGATAAGTCCACTATAGACCCACCCCTCTACCGCACACATGTCTGAAAGGATCCCCGTTTAGGAGCAGTGGGCCTGACTCCATCGCCCACTCTTCTAATAACACACCCCGTGCATCCGTTGCTGGGGAACTCCAAGTTGTGAACGCGGCGTTGAAGTACCCCATGACTAGGACGGGGTGAAGACGGCTTCGACTGACGACTGGGTTCAATTCCGAAATAGTCTCAAAGTCAGCGAGAGGTCGGTTGGGTGAGAAATAAATCTCCACGACCATATTATTTTCGACTAAGGCCGCTACAAAACCCCGTCCCGACTGAAGGTCTCAGGGGACAGAGTGCCAGCGGCCAGCCTCAATCTAAGTGTCACCAAGCCATCAATGTCACCAATCCTGTCATCCTTGGGAGGAACAAAGTATGTTTCGGTGGCGATAGCAACGTTGATCAATCACTTCGCCGTACCTGGAGCAAAAGGTCCTGAGCCCTAGCGCAATGATTGATATTGGCTTGGAGAAGACAGACCTTCGTCTGGGGCCATTACTGGGTAACTATCGCCTCCCCGTCAGCCCTTTCCTGGGCGTTATTGCCGGCGGGCGGTGAGCGAGCTGACTTAGAGGGCCCAATTACAATTTACAATTTCCAAAAACAGTTACAATTTGAGTCAATTTTTTTATCCCTCGTGCATGCCTTGCTGCCCGTCTGGTGGTCAGCCGGCCTGATCGATGGCGCTTAAGAAAAAACGCGTCAAGTACCCTCGTAGGTGGCGTGGAAATATTTGCATATTATAGGGAATACAACTTAAGTAAATCTTAGAATCGCTTTTTCTCAGAAATGGTGCATTTTAGGGGATAAAGTGTTCCGGCTAGTCCCGGGATACCGTCCGAACTCCGGTGAGGCAGCGAGCCTCTTTGCCGGATTGCCACTATAAGATCCGGAGACAAAAAGTCCTCGCACATGTGTGGGAGCGGCGCGAGGAGGCAAAACACCGGGGCGTAACTCCGCCGCCGCAAGAAATTACGGCACAACGGACAGCTCCGGTGGGATCTCATGGCGTCATGGAAAGTGCGATTGAACGACGAACCCAGTGCAGGGCACGGAGGGAAAAAGGGGTCTCGGCTTCCTCACCTTTCGCCTTACGCAGGTTCTCACCTGACACGGCTGCTTCGGGAGGTTCTTGTTCTGGATAAGGCCGAAGAAAACACGCGGGTGTCACCATTGTGTGGATCGCCTGGAGGGCACGATGGAGGTCTGCCCTGCTTGGGCGGAGCAACGCCGTGTCCTCGCGGAGGCGATCGGTGGAGGCGATCGGCGGCGACGACTTCTCGCGTCCGGCTCTGGTCCAGGCCATGGTACGGAGGAAAGTGCATGGGAAGCCGTCACCTCCTTCAGCGAAGCAGTAATGCTCGCGAAGAAGGAGGCGGAGAGCGTGAGGGAGAGGCAATCCTTGTGCTCTCGCGTCCTTAGCCGCCATAGGAGACGGAATGGGCGTCGGGGGTCCGTAGCGGACTCCCGGCCACCGTAGATGCGGGCTTGCGCAGTGCGAGCAATGGATAGTTCGCCGTCTGGTAAGGACCAGACCCGGGTGGACGGCGCGTTGTGTTCCACGCGCACCTCAAAGAGATGTCAGCAATAATGAAAGGGGTCCACTAGGGCCAATGCCTCCCACGGTCGCGGATTTGTCCGCAAGAGGTACCGTAGCCCTGGCACAGTCAACTGAAGAAACACGGGTGGGTTTTAGTCAGTAAAAGTCTGACCGCCTTCCCGCTCCCTCCAGAGCGGGAGAAGTCATTGATGATTTCCTATCCAAAAAAAAGGTAATTTTTGTAGATACATAATTGCATGATAGTCCAGTCATTTAAGCTTAAATTAGGTAAGAATCTCGGAATTCGAGATACCCAGCTGTAAGTCTGTAAATACTTATATATTGACACCCTAAAAGTTGTCTCAAAACCTACATATGGTAGGGTGTAAGCAACTATTAAATTTCAAGGTCAAAGGTCACAAAAATCGGTTTTTTGCGCTTTTTTTGGAAATATCTCATTTCCTATGGGTTTTTTGCTATTTGCACTTATGATCAATATTGTAGAATACAAAATTCTCTACAAATTTTGTTAACATTTTTTTTTATACGGTGAATCGTTTTCGAGATAGAGGGCGGAGAGCGCGAGGTCACAGCATCACTTCAGGTCAACCGGTGCCTCCGGTCGAAAACGCGCCATATATAGTTGATGAACTATCGATAAATCAATTATTATAAATATTTGTCAATTTTTAGTAACTATTATTTTATATTTTATCATTTTCTTCATGCATTAAATCTATATCTATTCAGTAATACTGTTAACCGTTTACTAAAATTGAGTGGAGATATACTCGACCAAAAGTTTTGATAATTATCCTCATTCCAAAACACATATTTTATTTCTGATTTGGACAAATTTCTGACAAATTTGGATGAACTAGCTGCAGCGTTTGAGGAAGAAAATTGTTCGGCCCAGAGATTATTAGAGAGTGGAACTCAAACCTTATTGGCAGTCTATAATGCTCCAAAATCTGTGAAAAGTCTCGATCATCTTCGTTATATGCATTACGTCAAGTCTACAAAACTTAATAAACCTGTGCAGCTTTCAAATATTCCACCAACAAGTGCAGCTGCTCATCAACATTTCAACCGTGTATATTATCAAGTTCAAACTTGGTTGGGACATGATTTGGAACCCCAAGTATGGGGTTGGGCAATACGAAACGATTTTCTGGAGAATCATGACAATTTTACCACCTGCTCCAGAAGATTTGCTAAATAGAATTTTCTGCAACTGCAAGAGTGGTTGTGGTTCGCGATGCGGATGCAGGAAAGCGGACTTGCAATGCTCTTTAGCTTGTGGCCAATGTAATGGGCAAGCTTGTCTCAATGCTCTACCATATCAGAGCGACATTAACGAAGATGGAACCTTTGACCCCGAAATCATGGAAGAACTTGAGACAAATGTCGTTAAAGACGATAATGAAGACCAGTTTGAAATTTACCAGCAGCCAGAAGACGACGATGAAGAGGAAGAAGATGGTATTGAATGATATTTTTTAGTAAAAAGATTAATTCATAATTTATTTGTTTTTTTTTCATCATGTAAGAAGTTATTAATATTAATTAGGTTAAAATTCAAATATAATTCCTATATTTTCATTAACAATTTTGCAATTACAGTGAAACCTGGTTAATTGGGATCTCAAGGGACCAAGGATTTTGTACCATTTAAAGAGGTTTTCATTTATCCAGTTTTCCAATTAGACAGGTTTAAAATTTAGTTGTCTCATTTACAGAGGGCCCGCTTATAGAGGTCTTTCGACCTCTATAAGCGGACCCTCTGTAAATACCGTGTACCGTTATTCCATTTATAAAGGTGGAAATTTTGTGAAAGAAATTCAAATGTTTATAAACAATCGTGTCGTAACCTGTCCCAACCTGATAAATTGTCTCACTTATAAAGGGAATTGAGCTCCAGAGTCCCAATTATAGAGGTAAACATCGAAAAAATCCTAGAAATCAAATCTCATTTAACCAAGTTCGAAAAGTCCCATTAACAGAGGTAATTCGATGAAAAAGTGCCGGGACCTCATTGTAGTTCTCAATAATAGAGGTTTCTCACTTATCCAGGTCCCACTTAACCAGGTTTCAAAATGATAAAATATAATATAATAGTTAATAAAAATTGACAAATATTTATAATCATTGATTTATCGATAGTTCATCAACTACATATGGCGCGTTTTCGACCGGAGGCACCGGTTGACCTGAAGTGATGCTGTGACCGCGCGCTCTCCGCCCTCTATCTCGAAAACGGTTCACAGTATAAAAAAAAATGTTCACAAAATTTGTAGATAATTTTGTATTCTACAATATTGATCATAAATGCAAATAGCAAAAAACCCATAGGAAATGAGATATTTCCAAAAAAAGCGCAAAAACCGATTTTTGTGACCTTTGACCTTGAAATTTAATAGTTGCTTACACCCTACCATATGTAGGTTTTGAGACAACTTTTAGGGTGTCAATATACAAGTATTTACAGACTTACAGCTGGGTATCTCGAATTCCGAGGTGAACTTACTACAATGACTGGACTATGATCTACAATTTTTATCTGACCTATTTTGATCATAAAACTAACCGTTTCGCAAAAAAAAACCAAATAACCCATATAAGCGAACTTTGACCTTGAATGAAAACAAATTGCACACATGCGATCGATGGAGACTTTTCATTATAATGGTATCCCTAACGTTTATGTAAAAATTCAGCTTCTTAGGAATTTATGCAAGGGTGAATGTCTATTTTGACCGCACCATCCCTTAACTATCGTCACTTGTTGTATCGTCATTCGTAATAACTAAATAAAAATAGTAACACAATGAGGCGCCAGACAGCCGCGCCGCGCCGCCGCTCGGGTACAAGTATAAACATGCAGCTCAAGTTGATTAGGTAATTCAGGGTAACACGAATAAAAGCTTTTCGTGAAGGTAACCCCTTCAAAGGCTTAAGACATTGAAGGGGTTAACCCCTTCACGTGGTTACCATAATAAATGTGTTAACCATTTCGCTGGGTTTCGGGCATGTAATTCGAAGAAAAGGTAACACTGCGATATGAATTACCCCATGTACGGGTTACCCTGTCAAAAGGCTTAACTCTAAAGCGGGGTTGTCCGGTCCCTGGTTGTGACGACGACGACGGCGATGGTTAGTGCGCCGTTCACGCGCAGTGCATGCTTGCGCGCGAACGGTGCTCGGACGGCGCAAGAGCGGCGCGCGAACATGAAATACGCACGTGCAATAGGCGCGCAGCACGCGTCCATCAGATTTGGACACACCCTTAAGGTTTTTTACTCCGAGTACAAAATAAAATAATAAAAATAAAATAACCTTTATTTCGGACAAGTAACATCCATAGTGCGTTAGTAAGCAGAAATCTTATAACTATGTAAGTAAAGCTTAATATTATTACATTACGACAAGATTATTCTGAGAAATACATCTCTAAATAATGCTATTCATTATCGAAGAGTCGTATGGGAGCTATGATTTTCAGAATGGAGTTGGGGCTCGCACAATGATGGCATGGAAGCCATCAACGTGACTCTGCGCGAACATAGCAGATGCACTGCAGAAACGGGGCAACCCCGACAGCATGATGAAACAAAAGCCTGCATGATGATTTTCTTACAAAGCTTCCATTTTGCTTCAATATTTGTTTGTATGGTCTCGTGTAACGTCACATATGTCACTTTTGTACTAAACAACCAATATCAGCCTATAATCAATGTGCCCCAGCATTGGTAACACCACTTCTGGGACATAGGCCACCTCTCTTCGAAAAAGTGTGGGCTGTAATCCACCACGCGGACCCAGTGCGGGTTGGTAGACGTCACCTGTTTTCTAATTTTTGTTCTAGGTCATGCCGATGCCCCGATGTTTTTCTTCACCGGTTTGAGAGCAGTGGTAATGAAATAATTTACATAAAGTAAAGCTCCTGCCTGGATTCGAACTTGCGACCTACAACTGGTAAGTCAGGGCCGTTACCACTGGGCTATCACTGCTCTCAACGTACTAATTTTTTTTTTGGAATTAATCTTAAAACTCCCGAGGGGTGCTATTATCTTGTGTAGCTAACGAGAGGTCATTGTGTAAAGTCGTTTTGACTCGCTGCGCCGAGAAGTTATTAACTTAGGCCGGATTTGAACAGCTCTAAGCCAATCTAATTATGGCCTAAATTACTACTTCTAATAGTAGATGCGGCAGGCCCTGTGATCTCGCTTAAGACACAGATTCCCTATCTCACTGCCTGCAGGCTTAGCACGAGCACCGATTTGTCGACGGAATAATAGACATGACCATTAACTAAATGACGTACACTAGGAGAAGATGGCTATGTTTTTCCTTTAATTATCACATTTATGCGTTCTAAATGAATCATGATTTTATAGATAATTGTATTTACTTTGTGGCCGTCGAGTAGAAACTTTATTGTCAGTGTGATTTTGACAGTTTGGGAAGAAATATTCTTCTGAAATAGTCTACATTTCTATGGACATAGACAAAGATCGTTAGAAATGAAAGACCAAATGACATATTGTAGAAATATTTCTTTTTTTGGTGTTTTTCTTTGATTTTGAAAGTCCAGTCAAGTTTATTGCTATATTTAAATTGTTGACGAATTGTTTAATCCTATGAAGCAATAGATTAGAATTTTCTCAAAAACCCAAAGATCGTAAGGATGGATAACCACCGGCCACCATGGCCCACGTGCAATGGTCCACTTGAAGCGGAAACCAAACCCACAAACTGACAAAACATAGAACCCTCGGATTGCAATTGAAAATGTGTCATGAAATCACGGTGCGAGATTTCTCACGATATTTTTCTTCTTCAATGTTTTGTATTATAAAAACTTAATGAAATACAGGTAAACAAAGCAATTTAAGAGATTAAGGAAATTAATAATTTTATAATAACAAAAACACGTTTTAATTAAAAACGTTGTTAACAATAACAAATTATGCACACATATTGATCCGTGTCAAATGTTAAATGGACATTAGATTACGTCAATGGTCTGACAACTAGTCTTACCAAGGCATTTACTGGGTATCGTATTACCCAGTAAATGGGTTGTAGAGGTCAGATAGGCAGTCGCTCCATGTAAAATACTGGTATTCAGCTGCATCCGGTTAGACTGGAAGCCGACCCCAACCTAGTTGGGAAAAGGCTAGGCAGATGATGATTAGATTACGTCAATGGTCAGTCTCTAGAAGTCGAAAGTGTCGTTACTTAACGTGATGTTCAATGGAGAATCAGGCATTTTTAATAGCTAGTGGTATACCTGCCTACCTATGGTACCAAAATAGCTACAAGGTTATTATAATGTGGCGGAATCTGCAGAGGTTTAGTGTTTTATTTATTAAAATTAAAATAATGACCTATGCTTGAAACTTGTTCTCAGTATATCCATACGCAATTTAAGTAAGTGATCTCATTGTTCTGTTGATCTAATTCTGTAATGTATGGCCAACATAGTTTAGAGACCTTTGTAACTAATAATTACTATGGATGTACTAACACTAGTGTTTAAGATATTATGCATGTAATTATTAACAATTTGGATTTTAATATATGTAAAAATACAATAAAATATGCTGATGAGTAATTGGTGTAATCTTAGGATCGAGCTATATTGAGCAGTTTTGATCCGCAGCTCCACTAGGTACCTCCAGTAATAGGCTGTATTAGTTGCCTGCGTAACTAAAGCTTACGCAAGCAACTTTTTCAACTTGTTCCAGCTGATATGTTCTGTACAAATCTCACCCGCAGTAAAAATCCTAGTGTTGGTTGGAATAACAATGTTGGTTTTTTTCTGTCCGATCGCAGTGGTTCTTCGAGAAGGCCTTAAATCGGTGGTTGGCTTTCGTTTGAATGATGACTGTCCAACAAAAGGATTTCACCAGTATGATATGTGCGTGTTTACAAACGTATGTGTACTTATAACCACACCCGGAACAATTATTTGTCTAACAACGCAAACACAGCAAGCGTTAAACGTGAACATTTAGTTGGGAAATATAAAAAAACGCCATTACTTAGTGCTTTTATTATGTAGGTACCTATCATGATTCTTTATTTATTTGTGTAATAACTTATTTTCTATGGAAATCTCCATTTCTCAATACTATGTTGCACGCTTATCTGTCGTACAGTTGACATGAAGTAAACATTTAAGAAAAAACTGAAACGAAAAATATTACGAACCTGAATTGTAATAATTACAGCAAAATCCCCATTCTAATCAACATTATAAAGATTTAAAACACTGTTCCAGCTCATTGTCACTTAACTGCACCAATCTCACAGATTCCTCCCAAAGTATCTTGGCAGTTTTATCACAATACGCCTTTTTCACTGCCCTACTAATTTCGCAGTTCTGAAAGTACGCCCCGCTCACTTCACCAGCTTTTTTATCTAGCGCCACATGCAAAGCCGTTTGTGCTCCTTGCCACGTTGTCTTAAAAATGCTATTAAACAGAACTTTCAAGAAAACTGCTATCACTTTGTTCCCAGAATCAAAGATCCTCGTTCCAACTGCTCCAGGATCCACATTATTCACCACAACGTTCGAACCTTCCAATCTTTTTGACAGTTCATTTGCAAACAGTATGAGACACAGCTTGCTGTTAGCATAGATCTGCGTTCTGTACCAATAGTCAGTCTTGTTCAGGTTGTCAATATCCACTCGTCCAATCCTATGCAGGACCGACGTTGTCAACAATATCCTGCTACTTTCGCCAGGTTTGCCCGTCTTCTTCATAAGCGGAAGCAGTAAAAGCGTTAATAAAAATCCTCCATAGTAATTTACTTGCATTATGAAGTTCATTCCATCGGCAGTTAAGAAGTCTCCAGGAACCCCAATTCCGGCATTGTTTATCAAAACGTCTAATCGGTCTTCAGTTTTCAGGATTTCTGCTGCGAATTTCCGAACGGATTTCAAAGATCCGAGGTCTAGGAGTTTGAATACAACGTTTTCATTTCCCGTTTCTTGCACTATTTGCGTCCATGACCTGTTGCCTTCGTCTTCAAAAGGGCACGCCACGATAACCCTAGCTCCCCGATGGGCGAGGTCTATGGCTATTTCGAGGCCCATTCCCGCGGTTCCTCCAGTAACTAGTATTGTTTTCCCTTCTAGTCTTCTTCGTGAGAGGCATACTGCGTTTGTATTCTTTTGGTATATGCCAACAAAAAGTATAAATATTATGACCAGACATATGGTTAGTATTATGCCGTACATCGTTCCTGTGTCAATGCCGATCGAAATCAAACTGTCAGTTATGAATTTAGCGTCTTAAATATAAGGACACGAAAAATTGATCACTGTTTAAAACACGTTTTTAGACAATCTGCAATCAACCGAAGATGGAATTTGTTGATTTTTCGCAGACGGATTAAGTTTGTTTGAACAATTTTTTGTGGTCCGAAAGCGTCGCGTAGGCGTGAAATCGCATTTCGTGCTTGCGATAAAAGGCGTTATTTAATAGTCCTGCACCCTAATTGCGTTACTCACGATTAATCATAATCTGTTTCGTTTTGAAAAAGATTGTTAAACCATTGCTTCATATGTTCGAAAAATGTGTCAGCTCAACAACGTAAATAACACAATGATTATTGTTGAACTGACAAATTGAAACAGATTATGATTAATCGTGAGTTACGCAATTAGGGTGCTGGTATGGTTTTTTTTTTTTTGGCTGGGAAATCATCAAATAACTTCTCCCGCTCTGGGTGGAGCAGGAGGGCGTGTCAGACTTTTACTGACTAAAACCCACCCGTGTTCCTTCAGTAGCCCGTATGCCAGGGGCTGTGGTATCTCTTTCAAACAAACCCGCACCCCTGACAGGCATCGGCCCTGGCGAGCCCCATCATTTTTTGTGCTGACATCTCTTTGAGGCGCGCGTGGTACACAACGCGCCGTCGACTTCGGCTTGGTCCTTACCGGACAGCGAGCTACCCATTACTCGCCGTCCGCAAGCCCATGCCTACGGTGGCCGGAAATCGGCCTGGAATTCCCGACGCCCAGGGCGTCTCCGTATCCTGCGGCGGCTGGGGTCGCGAAGGCGCATATGCTGCCTCTCCCTCACGTGCACCACCTCCCTCTTCGCGAGCATTACTGCTTCGCTGAAGGAGGCGACGGCTCCCCATGCCCTCTCGCTCCGTACCATGGCCTGGACCAGGGCCGGACGCGAGAGATCGCCGCCGCCGATCGCCTCCACGAGGACACGGCGGTGCTCCGCCCAAGCCGGGCAGACCGCCACCGTGTGCTCCACCGTGTCCTCAGGGTGATCTTCGCAGTGGAAACACCCGGGCGTTTCCTCCCGCCCTATCCGAAACAGGAACCTCCCGAAACAACCGTGTCCGATGAGGACCTTCGTCAGGCGGAAGGTGAGGACGCCATGCCGCCTCTCAAGCCACTCCTCAAAGAGGGGACTTACCGTCGCAATCGTGGCGTGCCCAGCACTGGGTTGCGACAATCGCACTCTCCATGTCACCATGAGATCCCGCCGGAGCTCTGTCCGCTGTGTCGCGATTTCCCGCGGCAGCGGAGTTACGCCCCGGCGTTTGGCCTCCTCGCGCCACTCCCACATTTGCGCGAGGACCTTTGCCTCCAGATCCCATGGCGGTAATCCGGCAAGGAGGCCCGCCGCCTCGCCGGAGATCGTGCGATATCCCCGGATCATTCTGATCGCCATGACCCTATGGGACGCCCTCAACCGGCGAGCTGGTTGGCGCCTCAATGTAGGCGCCCACACCGGCGCCCCGAATAGGGCCATGGACCGCACGATCCCCGCGTTGAGCCTCCGGCAGGAGGCGTTTGGCCCCCCTAGATTGGGCAGGAGCCGCTTCAGCGCAGCCCCGACCCGCTCCAGTCTGGGAGCCAAACGGCGGAAATGCTCCGCGAAGTTCCAACGGCTGTCGAGGACGAGTCCCAGGTACTTCATCGTCGACTCGACGCCGATGTGAACCCCTCCCACCGTTATCTGGGAACCCGTCGGTGGTGCATTCCGAGGACCATGGAACCACATGGCCTCGGACTTGTGCAAGGCCACCTCGAGTCCCAGTTGCCGGATCCTATCGACGATTGTCGCAACCCCGTGTGCCCCTAAGTCGGCCGCCGCCTGGTACGACCTCCCTTGCGCCAGGACCAGCGTGTCATCAGCGTAACAAACTACACTGACGCCGTCAGGGAGGTCGGCGCGCAGCACCCAGTCGTATCCGATGTCCCACAGATGCGGCCCCAGGACCGATCCCTGTGGGACACCGCACGACATCTCTCGCCGGTTCCACTCTCCAAGGTGACCGGGGTAGATGACGGCCCTGTCCGTCAAATAGGCCTCGACCACACGACAGAGGTAAGACGGCATCCGGTGATACCGGAGTGCCTCCCTTATGCAACTCCAGGGCAGGGTGTTGAAGGCATTGGCGATGTCTAATGACACCGCCAAGACGACCCCACCCCGGGCCACAGCCCCACCCGCACCAGCCGCCCGACGAGGCGGTCTGCAATTACTCTCTCAAAGAGCTTGCCCACCTCGTCGAGCAGCACAATGGGCCGGTAAGCGGACGGAGAGTCCGCTGGGCGCCCCGGCTTCTTAATGAGGACCAGCTTCCCCGTCTTCCAACGAAGCGGAAACTGGCCCTCCTCCAAGCATGCGCTTAGGAGCCCTCTTAGTCGAGGCCCGAGAGCCTGCAAGGCCAGGACCCAGGCTTTGCCGGGCAAGCCGTCGGGTCCTGGGGCGGTATTTTTGGCATTCAGCCTACGTACCGCCACTCTCAGGTCTACCTCAGTCACCTCTGGTGGAGAGTCGTCGTCGTCGTCGGTGTTGTCCGCATCGGGCACCGCAGGAGGCGGAGCCATAGGCGGGGGAGCGTGCTCCCCTCGCGAGGGGAACAGAGCGCTCACCACGTCCTGCACGAGCTGGGGCCGGAGACTCTGCGTCAGCGGGGGAGCCCACGGGCGGATTTTATCCCGCAACGTTTTGTAGGGGCGTCCCCACGGGTCTCTGTTCAGAGTCTCCAGCGACTCCTCGCGGGCCACCACTCTGGCCCGCAGGATCTCCGCTCGGAGGGCAGTCTTCGCCACTCTGTACCCCTCGTACAGCTCCGCCTGAATGGCTTCCGTATCCGCAGGGCGGATACGGAGCCTGCGGTGCCTGGAGTAAAGGTGCCGCGCAGCAACACACGCCTCGCGTAGAATTGTTAGCTGCGGCGACCACCAGTACACCTGGCGTGAAGCACGACCTGTCTGGACCCGGGGCATTGCCACGTCACATACCTCCGACATGGTCTCCCGGAACCACTCGGCCTCGTCGTTGATGTCGGCAGGCCTGTCCAGTGATGACACCCAGGCCTGCACGATCCAGGAGAAGCTCCCGGTCCAGCTGCTTCAACGCCCACCGCGGACCACACGGGGCCTGTCGGACCGGCGCGCTCGAGGTCTGGGCGGAGACGTCAAACCGGATGTACCGGTGGTCGGAATACGTCTCCACCCCTCCATGACGCGCCAGTCGATGACACGCGGTGACAGAGCGGGGCTGGCGAACGAAATGTCCACCATCGACTCACATCCCGCATCCGTACACACGTGGCGACAGAACCCCGGTTTAGGACGACCAGGTCTGCTTCCAGAGCCCAGTCCTCCACCATCCTGCCCCGCACGTTCGTCAACCGGGAACCCCAAGCCAAGTTCTTGGCATTGAAGTCCCCGAGGACGAGCACGGGGAGGGAACGAAACCCGACAACGACGTCTCTCAACTCCGCAAGGGAGTTGTGCAACTCGGCGAGAGTTCGGCTCGGGGAGAAGTACACCCCTACCACGACAATCTCCCCGAACCGTGCTGCAACGCAACCCCGTCCCCTCTTGACACTCTCGAGGGTCGGGGTACCGGTGGCGGCCGACGAGGGTCACTGAGCCGCTCAGGTCCTCCACCCAGTCATCCCTGGGCGGGACAAAGTACGGCTCAGCGACCACGGCGATGTTAATCGACCACTGCGCCATGCTCTGGATCAACAGATCCTGAGCGGCGGCGCAGTGCTTGATGTTCGCCTGGAGGAGGCGTAATGGGGCCGTTAATGGCATTCCATTACAGCCCCCTCCGAGGCCTCCTCGGCAGGCCCAGTCGCAACGGCGGCGACAACAACGGCGGTGGAGGCGGCAGCGGCGGCGGCAGTGGCGGCGGTTGCGGTGGTGACGGCGGTGGTGGAGGGCTTGGTCCTGCCTCGGCCCCTGGCTTCAGCGGGTGGAGCGCAGGCTTTACTCCCAGCCCGGTGTTCGGCCGGCTTGCCAGCTGCCGCACATAAATAACAGTGCGGCGTGGCAACGCACAAGCCGGCCTTGTGACCGGGCTGACCGCAGCGGAAGCAATGACTACTGCGGTCCACCTCCGAGGTGCATTGCACTCCCACGTGGTGGCCCAACTGGCAGCGGAAGCACCTCAGAGGTCTGGGTTCCAGCAGCTTCACCTGCGCCCACCCACCCCACCAGGAGCCTTCGACCCTCCTCCGTGATCTTACGGGCCGCCGACACGGGGCAGCTTACCGTAACGGTTCGCATCCCCGTGTTGTCAGGACGGATGGTGCCTGCCTTCACCTGCTCGGCAGAGCATTCCCCAGTCCTGACTATGGCGGCCACCACCTCGCCTTCCGTCACGGAGTCGTCCAGGCCCAAGATGCGCATGTCAGCGCACTTGGTGGGCCTGGACACTCGGACCTCGTCCGCGTCTAGGGACGCCCTAAGCCTTTCGGCCAGGGCGTCAGCGGTCGGGCCATTAGCCGCACCGGGGATCTCCAGCATACGGGCTCCGGTCGCAGTGACCCTCATCCGCATGCCATTGGTGACCCCCAGCTACGTAAGGTTCACCGCCGCCCTTGCTTTGGAGAGCACGTCGCGGTAGGACACGCCCTTCTTTTCCGCCTCCGGGTGCTGGTATGGTATGGTTTTTTTTTGAGGCTGGGATATCATGAAATAACTTCTCCCGCTTTGGGTGGAGCAGGAGGGCGTGTCAGACTTTTACTGACTAAAACCCGTGTGGGTTTTAGTCAGTTCCCTCGGTTTCCTGTGTTTCAGGGGCCACGGTATCTCATTCGAACAACCCGCACCCCTGGCAGGCATCGGCCCTGGCGAGCCCCTTCAGTTGGTGCTGACATCTCTTTGAGGCGTGCGTGGAACACAACGCACCATCGACCCGGGCTTGGTCCTTACCGGACAGCGAGCTACCCATTACTCGCCGTCCGCAAGCCCACGCCTACGGTGGCCAGGAATGAGTCTGGATTTCCCGACGCCCAGGGCGTCTTCTGCGGCGGCTAGGGCCTTGAGGGCGCATATACTGCCTCTCCCTCACGTGCGCCGCCTCCCTCTTCGCGAGCATCACTGCTTCACTGAAGGAGGTGACGGCTACCCATGCACTCTCGCTCCGTACCATGGCCTGGACCAGGGCCGGACGCGAGAGATCGCCGCCGCCGATCGCCTCCACGAGGACACGGCGGTGCTCCACCGAAGCCGGGCAGACCGCCACCGTGTGCTCCATCGTGTTCGCTCCAAACTATGGCCCGAACTCCATGTTGTGCGATGCTCCACCGTGTCGGTATGGTATGGTTTGGAGGCAAAAATCGCACTTCGCTATGTAGGCTTTGTGGCTATAATTTGGTCACACAAGGATAAAAACGTAATAACTTATTAATTTATAAAACTTCTAACATGTTTTTGTCATTATACAATCAGATTAGTCGGCAGAGGTCGGTACTGATAAGTACCTACAGATCAACCAACGAGTACCTACCCGGTATGAACAAGTGCAGTCCGACCAGTTTTATCCTGTATATTTATATGTTAAACAAGATATGTTTTACTTTATATTTTTTACTGTTAGTGTGATATGCAACTACCCCGCTGGTGTACTGGTTAAATTACGTTCTATGGATGTATGTAGATGAAGATATAAATATTATCCTCTTTAAGTAACATGTTTGTTACTCTCCCAAGCCAAAGGGCAAAAATCTAGCGTTTTGGGGGACTGTCATAAGTAAATATGTACGTCTTTCAAAAGTGCTGACTGTCAGCCTAGTTTGAATAAATGACTTTTGATTTTGATTTTTTTTAAACGTTTGGAGACGAATAAGTGTAACTGCGGCGCCTGCGTCTCAAAACCGGCATATCCTAGAACCAAAAATTCGAGGACATGTGACATCTACCAACCCGCACTGGGCCCGCGTGGTGGATTACGGCTCAACCCCTCTCACAGAGAGGAGGTGCTGTGTCCCAGCAGTGGGAACATTATAGGCTGATAATGATGATGACACTGTCACAGACACTAAAGGCATAGACAAGTAATAGATGTTACGTGGGGTGCAAACACGCGGGTTACTAAAACTTTATTAAATATACATTATTTTTTAGTTATTTTACACATATTATCTTATTTTAATTTATTTATATGTTATTTCTGTATCTGTCCGTGACATTAACAGTGGGCCATAGTAGAATACCAGCGCTGCGACACTTTTTTTTAAATGTCGCAGCATCATGCTGAGATACGGGCCTGTTGGCCTCGGGACTGTTTTTAATTTAATTTATATTTTCTTAAGCATATTGTATAATTAACATTGCGATATTCTTGCGCGAGTCTAATAAATACTTTTTCTTTCTAATTTATTATAAATGTTTCAAAATGGATTCATTAAGTTCATTATCCTTACATGAATGTTTATTTGTATGCTGTTGGAGTTTCTTTATCATTGACGGATTCCCTGGTTGTTATAGGTTAAGTTATTAAAGTTCAATTGTTCATACATAAACGGTCTACAGTTATGTTTGTTTAATAACATGAGCCGCACTTAATGTTATGGAATTTGAATGTTGACTTAATTGAGTAATTATTAATTACATACCTACACGTAAACGTACTTTTGCTGTATGGGCATTATTGGTTCGTAGGTACATAACGCCAAATGACAAACCATAAGCAAACTATAACACAACAGTTTTATTTTAACATCTTGCATCCTAGATTAATATGACTTGCTAAGGTCCAAATCCGTAATTTCTTTTTCTTCCTATGTTTTTAGGTCTCGGTGGGTAATAATTATTTTAATTATAAAGTCTTGCACTGTATAAACGCTACAATGTAACTAAGTGTACAGGGTGGCCGGGACATTGACGTGCAACCTGTTCCCGTGGATTCAGTATACGAGTTTGGATTTTTTCTGTGAATTTTATTTTTAACAACCATGAATATTTTTAACGAAAGCATTGATAATATTAGTGGTGCAAAAAATTGCTGTTCCATCACTACATTCCGATCGCGTAGATTATTACACATTTGTAAGAAACAGCAGATTAATTTAACGAGTAAATTTTTTACTCTGTAGCTTTAGAATCCTGTAGGTACGGAATCCTAAATCTATGGTAACAGGTTCTGCGTCAATGTCACTGCCATCCTATATTCGATGTCAGTAGGTACGTTTATTTACGTACATAATTTAATTCTGCAATAATTATCAATTAATTTCCAAGAAAATAACACCAATTAAAATGAACGAGCATGGTCACTGGCATTATGCTCGAGTTAGCAATTACTTACAAAGTTGGCATGGTTTTGTATTTATTTAAATTTACTAGATACACACATATTAATTGTGTACATATTGAAAGGACTTGAATTCAAGGAAAATAAGTATATTTATATAAATAAATGTTAATGTAACAAATACATGTAAGTAAGTACATGCTATTTTCCAGTAACACCTTTATTTAAAAGGAGAAAATAACTACAAGTAAAATTCAAATAATTTATTCATAAAACATACAATAAACATTTTTCACGTATTTATAATTAGTTACTTTTCATATCATAAATAGCATTTTTGATATTAATTGTGACTTAGATTACCTACGTAAAAATCTATAAAATACTATCACACTATTATTATGGTCATGACACATTTTGTTCATAATTATTCTTAATGGCTGTCCACATAAAAACTTTAATTAAATACATAATTATTTTGTACCTTCTTAATATAATTTTACATTAGGCAATTTGGGCGATTTTATAACTTTATGTTTTATGAATGGCAACAACAAAATATTTTTTTACAAACATTTATTTATAATGTGCACCTATAAATGGCAATATTTTTAGTAAAATGATTTCAAGATTTCAACATCTTCATATAAAATATCTTAGTAGCTAAGAACTGCAAAATATACAAAGCTTTAAAAGCAATATTTATAGACATAGTATATTATTATTCATAACTAAATTTAAATATCTTCTTAATCTATCATTTTTGCAAGATTATTTACAATTTATATTTATTGGAATGAAAAAAATAAAAACATCTTTTTAGATAGGTATTAAAGTAAGAACTTAAATACCTATCGACGTGTTATTGTTCGATGAATTCCCGTAAGATTATTACTACTTATTTATTATGATCGATTTGAAAACGACTCCGTTTGGAAATCAATTCAAAGTATTGGCTGTACATCAAATTTTCATGATAATCCTTGGCTGGATTTATTTTGTATTAATCTAACAAGTAAGAAAACGATATATCTACACAAGTACTTACAGACACATACTCATTCTCCTCTTTCACTTTCACTCACTCTGTCACTGATTCACCCCACAAACATAAACACCACACTTTCTCACAAAACAAACACATCCACATACCCACACACATGATATAAAATTCTACACGCACACACACATGCACACCCTATAACACTTACTCATAAAACAAATACATCCACAGTTAAATTTTACACACACACACACACACATGCACACCCTATAACACTTTTAATACATACAATGCCAAATTTAGCGAACTTTAATTAACAATTGCAAGTTCTTCACATGGATAATAATTAAGAGTTAGACAAAGCGCTGAATTCAACATAATATGGAAGGTTTAATTGAAATAACTTGAAACTAGAATAGTAATGAATAGTGTTTGAACCCACCAACAAATATGTGCAACTTTTGTTAGTTGACGTACACACGGACCTAATAAAATTACGGTGGGATATTTTCAATTCTCGATGTTGAACCGAGCATTCCACATTCCAATCCCACAGAGTAAATCTCAGTGCGTCGAAAACAGAACAGTGTCTTAAATTATAGTCATAATACTCTGCGCTAAGCACTGCGTTGAAAATCCAGTACGTGAAAAAATCCCGCAGCAAAATTATTACGTCCGCGTGAACGTCGACTTACCAGACCAACCCAAAAATCGCCAAAATTAATAAGCTGCAGTTACATAGATTTATGATCACCCTGACAAAATACTGTATTTTCTTGCGATTTCAGGGTTGATTCTATAACAGATCTAAATTATGGATACAATAACAACTTTTCAGGTTTTATTTATTTCAATAACGCCTTACATTTAGCCGTAGTTGTTACGTCATGTGGTATACAATGGTTCGGCATAAAGTCTGGTTGGCACTGATATATTACTGGCAGGTACTGGTGGTGGCTCCCTTGTGATTAGCAGCGCCTCCCGAGCTCTTTTTTTGGCTGGAAGAAGAAATACCCAATGTTGAATTTAATTAGTCACAGAATAGGTAACTAGGTTTTACATAACTTATGGTCATGCCTGTGTTTTCCTAAGATGACGAAAGAGGTGGCACACCCATATTTTGCCATTAAATCTGAATGTACCAGCGGGAAAGATGCGTAACACACCAAGACTAAGAATGGCTCTGATTTTGACAGTTCAACAAAATTCGAGCAATGGATTAGCAATAATCTTTAAAATGGTGCAGATTTTGATTGATTAGTTGCGTGTTTCGCAATTAGTGTGCAAGACCTAATAGCGGGCGAGCCTCTTAAAAGCTAAATTCAGACTCTGGGTTGCTAGCTGGAAATAACAAAAAAAAAAACACATTGCTAGACTCAGAGACCTAACCAAAGAGATAACTTTACACATTAGTGACCACTGGACCAAGAAGAGTCTAAGATTTTTATGTACATATGCACGACGACCCCTACTGTATTATTGACGTTCGCACTATAAGATGGTTTATCCATAAAAATCCTTAATCAAAGTAAAGTCAAACACTCAATCTATCTAAATATTTTCTGTACAAGGGTATGAACTGGCTCTTAACCTCACTTCAACTAGGTATTTACCGACAGATTTAGCGGTTTCTCGTTAATAAGAGATGTGGCTTTGAAGTATTGCGTTACTACGTATACCTATATGAATTTGACCAGTGATTTTGCTAGTCTACACACACACACACAATGCTCTCTTCAATGGTCCACTTCAAATCGTGAGACCATCAGTTTTCGAAGTGGTATTTAATTCGTCAAGTGAAACGCACCTAGGAAGATGTCCTTGTCGTTTATTTCTAAAACATGACTTCTCTTCATTCCAAGACTCTAATTAGTCAAAGATAATTACTATTAAACACAAAGATAGACGTAGGCATTGTGATTTAATTGCCTGTGGCATACTATAACTTTAAGCAATAATAAAAGATGCACCGTCCATACAGTGATTAGACCATGCAAGTCATTTTTATTGTGTAAAAGATAGAAAGAAAACTTGAATCGTGTATCTAGGTCTTAACTCTTATTGACAAAACAATACGTACCACTAGAATGCATACAACATAATACAAGGGTAGCGATGAAGGCAGCAAACGGCAGCACTCCAGCCAAAGCTAGCAATGCATGCTGCGCCGGTGAATGTTTCGTCCGGGACACTCCGCAGCTAGTGATGTTATGTACATTGAAGTTTTCTAGAATCTCCTGGAACTCCGTGCCTAAAGCACGAATAGTCCCCTTCATAGCTTTCGGTGTTAAAGCTTCACCGGATTCTACTTTCCTGAATTGGAAGCATGGCCTGTGAACAATAGAACTAATATTAAAATTTGAAAGTTTGTATTCAGATGTAAGTTACTCAATCACACAAAAACGGCCAAACGGATTGGAATTAAATTTGGCATACGCATAGCTTATAACCTGGATCAACACAGAGGATACATTTTATCCCGATGGTACGTTCCATTACCATTCGATAGCGATGCCAAAATAATGTTTCGAATTTGTTAATAGTTTTAAGATTAGGTTACTACACAATTTTACTTTTATAGTTCGTGAATTAATTAAGTATCAGAAGTTTATCCAGTTTGTATATTTTTAGCCTCTTTCTTAAAAATTTTGATCAAAATGTTACAACCTGAGCAAAAAAATCGACACTCATGGCGTCAATAAGAGATTAAAATAATGTATATTTAATTTTAACAATAACTAACTGTAAGTAAATATCCCCCCCGACTGGGTTCCCGCATTGTCGTTGCGGGGGGGCTTAGTAACCGTGGTCTCCCATCCACGGTGAAGCCAAGAGGAACCCAACGGTGGGGCCGCTCGTCAGGGCTTTTGCCTTCAAGCCATTGACGTTTATTTATTTATTTATTTATTCATATAACAATTCGCATTGTGTCTGAAATATTTCGTACATTAATATTAACATAACAGAAAAGTAATAAGTTATGAATTTCAATAATAATAATAAAATCTAATAGTATTGCTTAAATTTAATGTCATAAACTAATTAATAAATACTAAAACTATGTACTATCATTCGTCCCCAATTCAGATACAGAGTATAAACATCTATTCAATAAGAATGCTTTAAGTTTAGCTTTAAATAGAGTACCTTTGTAAATCAAGGATCTTAAGTCAGTAGGCAACCTATTAAATAATTCTACTGCTTGGTATTTAGAGCAGTGTTCAGTAATATTAAGTTTAGGTGCAATTTTATTTTTTATAACGTTTCTTCTAGTGTTCTCTCTAAGTTCGCGTTCTTCTTGTGATTCGTGCTCGTGTATGTATTTTTCAAAGTGGCTGAGTACAACTAGAACATATAAACTTGGTACTGTTAATATACCTAATTTTTTAAAATAATCTTTACATGACTCTCGTTGTGGGATTCTAACAATTGTTCTTAATGCACGTTTCTGTAGTATGAATGCTCTTTGGCAATTATACCCGTAACTGCTCCCCCAAAACATAATACTGTATCGTAACCTGGATTCCACCAATGCATAATATACTGCTTTTAGCTGCTTTAGATCAATATCGTCCCTGAGGTTTCTTAGCGCGTAACAAGCTGAAGATATTGAGGAATCAATGGCGGTGAGCTCTTTCTTCCAATTTAATTGGGAATCTATATAAACTCCTAAAAATTTTACTTCGTTTACTAGTTCAATATTGTCCCCTTTGAGCGTGACATCTATGCTATCATTGTTACGTGACGTTGTTTTAAATAACATGACATGGGTTTTATTTGGGTTTATTATTAAATTATTGGCTGTAAACCATTCATAAAGGCTTTCTAAACACATATTTACATTTTGTGACAAGTCATTTATGTTTGGCGACCCGATTACAGCGTTCGTGTCATCTGCAAACATTACAAGTCCTGCGTCGGGTTGGGTAGTATTCATAAAATTGAGTAAATCATTAGTAAAAATTAAATATAATATTGGTCCCAAAATTGAGCCTTGAGGCACACCGCGGCTTATTTTGGTCATTTTTGATTTATATAGTATTTCACTCACACATTTTGCGTCACAATTGTTTGCAGTAATGTCTTTTACTTCTACGTACATTTTACGGTTTTTTAAATAAGATGTCAAAAGATTTAACGCTTTACCTCTTATTCCATAATACTCTAGTTTAGCCAGAAGTAGCTCATGATCCACTGTGTCAAACGCAGAACTTAAATCAATAAATAATCCAGCTACCTTCATTTTGTCATTCAATTTACGAATAATGTCATTTACGAGAGTATCTATCGCATCTGAAGTGCCTACCCCCTTTTGGTATCCAAATTGTCTAAAATTTATTATTCTATTTAGATTTAAGTGGACCATTAACCGAGATTTTATTATTTTTTCAAAAATTTTCGATAAAATTGGTAGTAAGGATATCGGCCGGTAGTTTTTAGGATCCGTTCTTGTGCCCTTTTTGTGCACCGGAACCACCTTTGCCAATTTAAGTTGTTCAGGAAAAACAGACTCTTCAATACATTTATTAATGAATTCAGATAGAGGATACGCTAATATTTCAATGTTATCCTTGATCACCGATATCGGCACATCATCGTGTCCACAAGACTTTTTGTTCGTCATCTTCCGTACAATCTTTGTTATTTCTTGTGGTGTCGTCATATTGAATGTCATCTCACTTTCCACTCTCAATGTTGAGTTTCTTAAGAAGGACATCGCTCTTTCTTCTTCTGTTTTTGAAAGCGATGTTTTATAAACAAATATGTCGGCAAAAATATCCGCTATTTCTTGTGTGTCTGTAACCACCTTGTTGTCAATGTTAAGAACAAGTTTTCTTCTAACTTTATTTTGCTTTCTCTTTGTCTGATCATTCACAATTTTCCATGTCTCCTTAATTATATTTTTGGCTCTGTTTAGATGACACGATATTGCTAACTTTCGTGCGTGCTTTAAAATTCTTCTATAGATTCTGATGTAATTTATTTTGTAGTTAGAAATACTAGTATTATTGGTGGTGCTCAAGCATAATATCCTTTTCATTTTGCTTGACACCTTAATTCCCTTGGTTATCCACTTTATTTGATTATTTTTCATCAGTTTTACTTTACTAGTTTTTTTTGGGTAACATTCACGAAATTTTTTGTTAAAATAATTGAGAAATGTATTGATGCCTACGATACTATTATTTTTATTTTGAAAGTAACTTTTAAAAGCAGCATTATTTTTTGTGTTAAATGTTCTTTTATTAATCAGTATGGTATGTTCAGATTTATTTGTCTTTTTGTCAATCTTATCAAGACTTACATTACAATGAAGGCCGCCATGGCCATCTGCCAAACCATTATGATCTACCAAACACTGCTCTATGTCGTCCTCGGAAAGATTAGTCAATACATTGTCAATGCATGAGTATGAATTGTTTCGAATAAAAGTAGGAACATTTATAAGGTGCCTAAAGTTGTAAGACGTTAAAATACTAACAAATTCAAGAGATTTTCTACTATCCACAAGTATGTCAACATTGAAATCGCCACATATAACGCACTTCCTATCAATAAAATGTTCTAACAATTTTTCAAGACTCCCTAAAAAACTGTCAAAATTTTTGTCATTTGGACTTCTGTAACAGCAACAAACATTTAATCCTGTATCAAGATCCTTTATACCACAAACCTCAAAACTTTCAGATCTGTACAACTTCTGTATTGCATCAATATTTTCACATTTTTTATTCGTAAACGCTAAAATAAGACTACCGCCTCTTTTTTTATTTGTCCTTGTGTTATACGATACCAACTTATAATTGTGTAATTGGAACAAAATAACTGATTTATCATTCAAAAAATGTTCTGTTATACAAACATAGTCCAAACCTTTACAAAAAGTTTCAATATATGATTCGAGTTCAAGTTTTTTATTATTTATACCACAAACGTTTTGGTGAAATAATTTTAAACAGATCGTATCTGATAGCAAGGGGTCTGAAATATTTTTGTGCATCAAATGATAATTTCGTGATTCTAATTTATTCTCGAAAACAAATGATATCGCGATAACTGGGGGAGTTATTAATCTGTGTAGAAGTAGAAGAATCTATGAATAATCGGGGTGATCTATCGTCTAATTTCTCCTTGTCGTCAGAAGTACCATCTGTTTGTGTGCATACATCTCGTGATTCTATTTTTATTTTTTTATTGTTATTTTTGAGCACATTTTCCATGTAATTTGAATAGGTAATTGTATATTTCACATGTAGTATTTCCCTATATAGTAATTTGCATGCAATTTGCTTATTAAAGGTTCTACGGTAATTATCATAGTCATTGTCTAACAAAATAAATTTTGAATTTTTGCAGCTACTACAGATAAATTTTAACATATCATTTAGTTTCAATACATTCACATAATTGTTACGATAGACCTTACCGACTAAGATATTTGTACCTGGCATATTCCGCAAAGTGTGATGTAGAGAGCTTAAAACTTGTAGGGGATTGTTGTCATTGGAACCCGCCATTATTACAACGAAATCTGAGTCGGTAAAATCCTTACACATAGCTAAACTTGAACTTAATATGTCACTTAGAGGCGCATTAGATTTAATTAACGACGTTACATGAAATGAATCCCCCACAAGGTTCTGTAGATTTTCCCGCATTCCGTATCCAGTTTGATCAGCGAATATAGCAATTCTGTGTTTTAACGCTAAAGCAAAATCCATTTGTACTTCTCCTGAATTCCTGTTGATTTGTTTTTGTTTGTTGTTGTTCGAACTCTGGTTTTGTTTTGTAGTTGTTAAAGCAGAACTGTTTGTCTTTGTTAATTTGGTAGAAATATTCAGACAATCTCCAGTATTATGTATTTCTTCGTACAGTAGGGGTAATTTGTCGTTTGAGGAGCCACAGGGTGCTACTTCAGTGCTCATTTTTGATAAATTAGTATTCGAATCAATATTTTGTATCACCGAAACGTCCAACTTGTCATCTGTGTTGTGGCCATCAAAGCACTTTTGTATCGAGGAAGCAGGTGTACCACTGTTGCTAGAAAAGTCTATCTGTCTCGTAACTGAACTACATCTAATATTCTTCTTTTTGTATATTCTTTTGTTGGAGGAACATATCAGCGTAAGGTTATTAATTTTATTTTGTTGCTCTTTAATTGTATTTTGAAGAGACGTATTTTCTGATAAAAGGTTTTGAATTTCGGCATCTGCACTGACTAATTTAGCCCTTAATTCAATTATTATATCCTTGAGTTCTCTCATTGCCTCCGTGTTCTTATTTATAGGCAACTCTGGCAAACTCGTTGTACTATTGCCCAATGATAACGGGCTATCATTTGCTTCTGGTAACGAATTACATGACCTGTTGATCAAACCTTGCTTCCGCCGAAAAGTGACATTGTTATCGTCCATATTTACTGGTCAGAAATAGTAAAAACTAGGAAAATGTTTGTTGAGGAAATCCTTTAATTAGTTAGAATGAGCTCTGTAACGCCCTCTGTTAAGCGTAGAAAGGAAAAAACTGATAGTGATTGTGCTGCCTACCTTTGGGTGTGGATAGAACTAGCAAGTGTCGATTGAGCTATCAACAATCGTAACTCTGCTATTGCACTATAGGGGTCACTTATGTAGTTGAATAAATTGATTTCCGTAATTCTACCTGCCGATAGATGTCACTGCCAGACAACTATAATGTCCATATAAAGTGCTGCCATCTATCTGATAGCTTTGACCAATAACTTATGACTTAAACATTCAGCTATTCACCGGCAGGTGTCGGTAATTATGTTTATTGATTTCTGACATAGAAAGTGCCGCTATCTACATTTGGTTTCGGGAACAATTCTTCGTAACGGTATCCAGTTCAAATCGTTGATTCCACTATTGCCCACTCGGGTTTTTTCTTTTTTCTTTACAAACAATGTTCTTCTTTTTTATAGCACTTAATTATAGTTTTAAGTTATTACTCACGATACATTTTCCTGGTTGTTGATAATGATTACTTATAAAAAGAATAGTTCAACAGTCAAATGTAGTTTAATAATAGTCTAAGACAGTATGATCACTGCATGAATAACTTTAGTCACAGTGCTATTTCGTCTTAGATAACGTTTCTACACAAACTTTCATTCACTATAAATGTTCGTACGTAGCGGCCAAAAAGTAGGTTGCGGTGAGGTGCACCGCAACTGAGGTGGGCTGCGATGTCGAATGGGAGGCATCGCGGCTGAGGGTTACAGGCTGCGGTAGAGGAGGAGTGCCGGTGCTTCTGAGCAGCGCTCTTCCCTTCCGTGGCCTGGACGGGGCCGCCACCGTTTGATGGCGGACGCGGTGGGGCCGCAGGGGAAGAGGAGTGTCGGTATAGCGTCAGCCGCTCTCCCTATCCTCTGCGGCCGAAAAGTGGTAGACGGGACGGCGCGTTGTGTTCCTCACGCGCGCCGTCTAAGATGTCAGCAACCACTGGTGGGGTCCGCAAGGGCCGATGCCTGCCAGGGGTGCGGGTTTGTTCGAAAGAGATACCACGGCCCCTGGCATACGGGCTACTGAGGGAACACGGGTGGGTTTTAGTCAGTAAAAGTCTGACACGCCCTCCTGCTCTACTCAGCAGGAGAAGTCATTTGATGAATTCCCACCCAAAAAAAAAAAAAAAACTGTAAGTAAATATTCAAAAGACAAAACACTGAAAATGTCAGCATAGGACCTATTTGAATTTTATTATTTGTATAGAAGCACTAACATGCTATTAGAAGATAATCTTCCACGGAAGCAAAATAGCTACAACTACGAATCGTGCCCTTGGTTGAAGTGTTATTATAATAACAGATACATTCAAGCAGGCAATTGAGAGTACGAAATTATCGCACAAAATATGTAAATTAATCAATATTTGGTAAGATCTTAACATTGTGTTACTTTTTGTGTTATTTATTATGATAAACGGGTTTTTTCTTGCCATTTTGCTGACGTCTATTTACTGTGGATTTTGCATAATGATCTAAGTTTAGCAAATTTAATTGTGCTTATCTATACCATTTTTGTTCACCATCGAACATAAAATGTATAGTGAATTCAGTTAGGGAGGTACGTAAACCATGTATTTTATCGGCCCATCGTGCTGCTCGACGAAGTGGGCAAGCTCTTTGAAAGAATAATTGCAGACCGCCACGTCGGGCGGCTGGTGCGGGTGGGGCCGGATTTGGCGGAGAGCCAGTTTGGTTTCCGCAGGGGGCGCTCCACGGTGAATGCCATCATACGCGTGCGAGCCCTCACGACGGGGGATGCTGTGGCCCGGGGCGGAGTCGTCTTGGCGGTGTCTCTGGACATCGCCAATGCCTTCAACACCCTGCCCTGGAGTTGCATCAGGGAGGTACTCCGGTATCACCGGATGCCGACCTACCTCTGTCGTGTGGTCGAGGCCTACTTGACGGACAGGGCCGTCATCTACCCCGGTCACCTCGGAGAGTGGAACCGGCGAGAGATGTCGTGCGGTGTCCCACAGGAATCGGTCCTGGGGCCGCATCTGTGGGACATCGGATACGACTGAGTGCTGCTCGCCGACCTCCCTGACGGCGTCAGTGTTTGCTACGCTGACGACACGCTGGTCCTGGCGCAAGGGAGGTCGTACCAGGCGGCGGCCGACTTAGGGACACACGGGGTTGCGACAATCGTCAATAGGATCCGGCAACTGGGACTCGAGGTGGCCTTGCACAAGTCCGAAGCCATGTGGTTTCATGGTCCTCGGAATGCGCCACCGACGGGTTCCCAAATAACGGTGGGAGGGGTTCATATTTGCGTCGAGTCGACGATGAAGTACCTAGGACTAGTCCTCGACAGCCGGTGGAACTTCGTGGAGCATTTCCGCCGTTTGCCTCCCTGGAGCGGGCCGGGGCTGCCTTGAAGCGGCTCCTGCCCAATCTAGGGGGGCCAAACGCCTCCTGCCAGAGGCTCTACGCGGGGATCGTGCGGTCCATGCCCTACACGGGGCGCCGGTGTGGGCGCCTACATTGAGGCGCCAACCAGCTCGCCGGTTGAGGGCGTCCCATTGGGTCATGGCCATCTGGATGATCCGAGGATATCGCACGATCTCCGGCGAGGCGGCGGGCCTCCTTGCCGGATTACTGCCATGGGATCTGGAGGCAAAGATCCTCGCGCACATGTGGCAATGGCGCGAGGAGGCCAAATACCGGGGTGTAACTCCGCTGTCGCGGGAAATCGCGGCACAGCGGACAGAGCTCCGGCGGGTACTCATGGCGACATGGAGAGTGCGATTGTCGCAACCCAGTGCTGGGCACGCCACGATTGCGGCGGTAAGTCCCCTCTTTGAGGAGTGGCTTGAGAGGCGGCATGGCGTCCTCACCTTCCGCCAGACGCAGGTCCTCACCGGACACGGTTTTTTCGGGAGGTATCTGTTTCGGATAAGGCGGGAGGAAACGCCCGGGTGTTTCCACTGCGAAGATCGCCCTGAAGACACGGTGGAGCACACGGTGGCGGTCTGCCCGGCTTCGGTGGAGCACCGCCGTGTCCTCGTGGAGGCGATCGGCGGTGGCGATCTCTCGCGTCCGGCCCTGGTCCAGGCCATGGTACGGGGCGAGAGTGCATGGGTAGCCGTCACCTCCTTCAGTGAAGCAGTGATGCTCGCGAAGAGGGAGGCGGCGCACGTGAGGGAGATGCAGCATATGCGCCCTCGCGACCCTAGCCGCCGCAGGATACGGAGACGCTGGGCGTCGTGAATCCCAGGCCGATTTCCGGCCACCGTAGGCATGAGCTTGCGGACGGCGAGTAATGAGTAGCTCGCTGTCCGGTAAGGACCAAGCCCAAGTCGACGG
The DNA here is from genome assembly GCA_949987655.1 of Polymixis flavicincta. Taxonomy (NCBI): domain Eukaryota; kingdom Metazoa; phylum Arthropoda; class Insecta; order Lepidoptera; family Noctuidae; genus Polymixis; species Polymixis flavicincta. The sequence goes on along the minus strand of OX465175.1, from coordinate 1,808,645 downwards.
CGTGTTGTGTTCCACGCGCGCCTCAAAGAGATGTCAACACAATTTGATGGGGCCCGCAAGGGCCGATGCCTGCAAGGGGTGCGGGTTTGTTCGAAAGAGATACCACAGCCCCTGGCATATGGGCTACTGAGGGAACACGGGTGGGTTTTAGTCAGTAAAAGTCTGATACGCCCTCGTGCTCCACCCAGAGCGGGAGAAGTTATTTGATGATTTCCCAACCAAAAAAAAAACCACGTATAGTGTCCATGCAATTTTTTTATTTGTATGCATTGGCGTAGATATCTATTGATCAATGGCAAAACCTGCACCACATTGTTTACGGCATAATACGTTACAAACTTCAATTTGACACTATATTTTAGTGATTTTTTTAAAATAACGAAACTGAATCAGACTGGTGACTCATTTATGCTTACCCAGGGTTGGCGTAGAAAGCTGTGTTCGCATCATGCAGCTGCATCCTTAATCCTTTCTGCGCTAGAGCAGCAGACATCCTGTCACGAAGGCCTGCGTACTTTTGTCTTGTTCCTCCTGGTATCACCAAACGGAGGAGGTCACGTTCCCTCACTACTACCACCTGGAGAATAAACATTACATATAGTTAAGCTTGTAATTTCCGAAGAGGATGAATCGGTGTGAATCTGTTTGTAGAGTCACAGATTTATCAATTCTACATGTTTTTTTATGTATGTTCGGGCATAACTCAGTCGTATATAGACGGATTTGCAAAACTTTTTTTTCGAAAGGGGTTTATTTCGAAATGGTCCCATTAAAATTTCATATAGATCTGATGATGCGTTTCGGAGACAGACAACGGAACTCTTCAAAAAATTACAGCAAATCAACCGCGAATGTTGCTATCGCATAAATATGTATTGTTTTGACCCCAAGTATGATGAAATTTCGATTTGGTGTGGGGTAGGTAACTAAAAAGTGAAAAATAAAAACTTTTACCAAAAAAATAACAACCGACTTCCAAAAAAACACTACAAAGTGCTAAATAACTTTTATTTCGGAAGGTGGTGACAAAGAATTAAAATTCACATCCAAAGTCACCGACTTCCGAAATTAAAGTAATTTTGCACTTAGTAGTGTTTAGAGTCAAGTCGGTTGTAATTTTTTGAAAAAAGTTTTTTTGTCTGCTCATTGCAAAATAGAGTCAGCTTTACCGACTTAGAACAATACTTAAATATTGTGTTGTAATGTCAATACAGCAGAATAACAGCCAGTCGTCTTTTCTACATGTCAAATTGAAACAAAATGGACATTGAATACTGACAGTTAAATTAAGTCGATGTATTTTTAATTTAAAAAAAATAATGACCAGGCAATTAAAAGTTTTACCTTAGACACGAGACTATTTTGATCTTTACTATCAAATAATTAAATTTAGGTATCTATGCAATAGTCTGCTCATTGCCTACCTAAACCTATTATGTGTCCCGACTTGACAAAACAAAGAATTTGAAAACTGAGGAACTCATAAAAACTTGACTGTGCACAAGTACACCCACATTTTGCTACTCTCATGTAATTGGAGGCGACCCTATTGCCACAAACATGACTCATAACAGTACACCCACATTATATAGGGATACCTCTGCCCAACCAAACCGCGAAACAAAGCGTGTTGACTCAAAATATTTTTTATGCAACGTGTAACGGAAAGGGTATTTGCATACCAAGGGCACGGCTTCTTTGAAAGAAAAAATTAAAAAACGAACGATCAAACGATATTGGAAGGGTATTTTAATAATATCTCTACTGTTCGGAAGTCAAGAGAATATTTAATACACTGATATCAGTAACCGAACTTTTCAAATTGAAATAAACACATCGCTTGGAAGAGATTTATCGTGATATTGGCAAGTAACGTGGAAAGGTAACCTACGTAGTGCGGTGACACGTTTTATAAAGAGAAATATATGAAACCGAAAATTTGGTATCAATTCTTAGAGTATTTTATTTTGAGCTGAAACTATGTATAGTGATTCTTTAAATTAGCTGTTATCTTTAGTGCTAAAGGGTAGCAATAGGGTTTCTGTTACACCCTGTATACGCATGATTTTTCCGTCGAAAAGACAGTGTCGATTGAAATATGGAATTCCGTACCAAGTTACATCAAAATAAAACTTGTTTTTTATACACTACGTAGAAAAAATTAACTTCTACCAATGTTATTTTTGTAAACAAAATCTGGGTGCCAAACTAATTTCATAAAATCGAAGATAGCCTAAAACTATATTTTAGTCGTCACTATGTACTAATATCAGTAAAAGAGATAATAAATGAGTATATAAGCGCGACTAGTTATTCGACTGAAAAACACGGTCATGGAGAGAGCACCTTCAACCATAACCATGATCATCACATCCTCCTCATCAACGAACAATTGATACACCGGTCGGTAGAAGTGTGCGCTAATTAACGTAATCGGTTTCAGAAACTGCTTACGAGGCTGATAATCATGTAACTAGTTTCGTGGACAAAAATGTAACGATTATTTTACGTACGTAATTCACAGTTGCCATGACACTCACACAACGGCGTACCTACGCGTAAGCGTTTCGTTCAACAGATTATTATTAAAATGATATATGTACGTTACGTAATACGAACAACGAGAGTAAAGAGTCCCTTTGGAATTATAAACTGTTACATATTCTTAATTATAGGTAACATAACACACAGGTAAAACTAATGTTGAGCCGCACGATTGATGTTTGGTTACCACTAGCGCCATCTCTTATCGAATAGCGGAGTTAATGGTCAAGATGTTTCTAGAAAGTTCGATGCTAGAACTTTCTGGAACTATCGACATGTGTTCGGTCAGGGCCGATATGTACTCGAACATTCTAGATGCTTCTACGGTAGAAGGTTCTGGAACTATCCGAGGGCCCTATATAAGCGGGAACGGAGCGCGTCCCGGGGTAGTTCATGGGAAGCGATACATGCGAGAACATCTAAAGCGATCTTCAAGTGCGACTTAAAAGTGATCTGTAGTGCTATTGTGTTGTGTTATTAGTGAGTTTAATTAAAGTGTTATTTTTGGTAATTCATATCGGCAGTTTTTAATTGTCACGAACCCCTAGCTCGTAACAATTGGTGTCAGAAGCAAGGATTAAAATCATGCCGATTTTACCTAAAGACGACACGGAGGGTATCCGTACCCGGAGTCAACGCCAGCAGGAGACGGACCAGAGGCGATTTGGTGGAGCAATGCCACAGACGTCGGAGGGCCAGCTACCAACCACAGAGGCCGGCCCGTCCACAGCTGCTCCAGCATCACCAGCACCAGATTTTGCTGCTCTGATGATGATGTTGCAGGAGCAGGCCCGCCGACAGGAGGAACAGGCCCGCCCATTGGAAGAACAGCTCAAACGGTATAAAGAGGAGCAGGCCCGCCGACAGGAGGAACAGGCTCGCCGACAGGAGGAACAGGCTCGCCGACAGGAGGAGCAGGCCCGTCAATTGGAAGAACAGCTCAAACGGGATAAGGAGGAGCAGGTGCACCGCCAGGAAGAGCAGATGCTCCTCATAAAGGACCTTCACGCAACCTTCGGGAAAGACATGAAGGAGGTGAAGGAGAAGGTTGCCCAGCATGACAACCGCTTGTCAGAATCTGAAACTCAGATCAGCAAGTTTAGTGACGTCATTGCTGATGTGAAGCAAGAGTTGGGTAACCTCAAACTTGGGGATGGAATCGCAGCTCCCGTAGCTACAACACCTTCGCTACGTGGATTCAAAGTGCCGCCGTACGATGGGACTTCTTCCTGGTCGGCCTACAAAATTCAGTTTGCGGCTGTCATGAAGGCGAACGGGTGGAATAAAAGTCAGGCCATGACTGCCCTCACCCTAGGCCTGCGCGACCAGGCTTTAAATGTGCTGGAAGCTCTCGGTAAGGAAGTGACTTACGAGCAGCTCCTCGAGGCATTGGAGGCAAGATATGGCGACGCTCACCTGGAACACGTGTTTCGTGCGCAGCTCAAGGATCGTGTGCAACGCAGTAACGAAAACTTGCAGCAGTGGGCCCTTGAAGTGGAGAAGCTGGTTCGAAAAGCGTACCAGTCCGTACCTGCGCTTATTGATGGGAACCTGGTGCAGGCATTCATCGACGGCATCCGGGACCTTGAAGTTAGAGCTGCTGTGAGACTCGGTCACCACGGGACGCTTAAGGACGCCTTGGCCCATGCACTGGAGGTGGAAGCTGTGCGGCAGGATCATCGTTCCCATCGCGTCAGGGAGGTTGTAGCAGCTACAGTTCGCGATCGTAAAGGATACAGCCCTAGGTGCTACGGCTGTGGGGAAAGGGGCCACCTTCGATCCAGTTGCCCTAAGCGAACTGCAGAAAGGGAAGATGGCCGGTCTCCAGAGGGTAGCGCGGCTAACAGCACTACCCAGCAGCAGCAGGGAAACGAGTAATAGCCAGGACTGCGGGGCGGGTGCTGGCTGATGTTCAAGGAGCCCCAAGGATTTCGATCACACAAACCCATGACGGGAACAGCTTAATCATCAAGGGCGAGGTCAACGGAACGCCTTGTAAGCTGACCATAGATACTGGAGCCTCTCGTACAGTCGTCAGTTCCCAAGTTATGAGTCGGCCCCTTGGGGACTCTGCATACAAACGAGAACGCATTAATTTGGTGACAGCCACCGGTCAGCGCATACCCGTCCGTGGAGAGATGGAGATGGAGTTGAAGCTAGGCAACAGGACCTACCTGCATAATGTCATCGTGGCTGATATAACGGACGATTGCATCCTGGGTCTTGACTTTATGAGGAAGAATTTTTGCGAGATTGACGTCAAGCAAGGAGTTATGAAATGTGGACGAGAGGAACTTTTTATGGAAGGGGCGTTACCAGGGAATGTGTACAGCCTTAAGGAAATTGTTCTTCCTCCGAGATCAGAAACGATTGTGCCGGTTAGTCTTCCTCGGAATCCTGGGCAAACTCATCATTGTGTACTCGTGGAAAGGGTAGACAATGACCTTCCATGGAAAGTGGCACGAACTTTGGTCAGAGCCACCGACATCTCAGGGATACGTGTGCTGAATCTTTGTGATCAACAACAGACTATTGAAAAAGGCACACTGATTGGTACTTGCGAGGAAGTGGATTGGCTGCGTCAATGCAAATATCTATCGACTAGGACCCCCAGTAAGGATGCACAAACGAGAGTGACCACACTTTTAGAAGAGTGTCGCAGCGCTCTGTCTCATAATGAAATGGCCAAGGCGAAAAAGATGTTACTGAAGTACGCCGAAGTTTTCTCCCTAAACGATAGTGACATTGGGAAGACTGGCTTAGTTCAACACAAAATAAATACAGGAGAAGAGTTGCCTATCCGTTAGCGGCCAAGAAGATTGCCGGTAGCGCGTGAAAAGGAAGTAGAAACCATGATTGAGGGAATGGTGAAGGATGGTGTTATTGAACCTTCATCTAGTCCATGGTGTTCACCGGTAGTGCTAGTAAGGAAGAAGGACGGCAGCATGCGGTTTTGTGTTGACTATCGTCGTCTGAATGACGTTACGAAGAAGGACAGCTACCCTTTGCCAAGAATTGATGACACTTTGGACATGCTTACTGGAGTAAAGTGGTTTAGCACGCTGGACCTGAAAAGTGGCTACTGGCAAGTTGAAATTGACCCCAAGGACAAGGAGAAAACAGCATTCTCGACAGGAAAGGGTCTGTGGCAATTTAAAGTTATGCCGTTTGGATTGTGCAACGCTCCGGCAACGTTTGAAAGGTTGATGGAACTTGTACTAACTAAGTTGATTGGCGATGCCTGTCTGGTCTACTTGGATGACATAATCATCGTAGGCCGTACGTTTGAAGAACATCTTCAAAACCTGGAACGCGTGCTCATGAAGATCCAGAGTGCCAACCTCAAGTTGAGTCCGAAGAAATGTTCACTATTCAAACGGCAAGTTAGCTTTTTGGGATATGTAGTGTCGGAAAAAGGTATCCGCACGGATCCAGATAAAATCGCCGCTGTCAAGGATTGGCCAGTTCCAAAAGACAAGACGCAGGTCAGAGCGTTTTTGGGGTTGTGCTCTTATTATCGGCGATTTGTTAAGAACTTTGCAGATATTGCCAAACCCCTGCATAAGCTAACCGAAGAGAAGCGACATTTCTGCTGGGATGAAAGTTGCGATATCGCATTCCAGGAGTTAAAGGACCGACTATGCAAAACACCTATTTTAGGGTACCCTGATGCAGGCAAGGAATTTATAGTTGACACAGACGCAAGTGACATAGGACTTGGTGGTGTGTTGTCTCAACGGAATGGTGATCAAGAGGTTGTGATAGCGTACTTCAGCAAGTCGTTGTCAAAGCCGGAGAGGAACTATTGTGTCACGAGACGGGAATTGCTTGCTATGGTAAAGTCATTGCAGCATTTTAGCAAATATCTTCTGGGTCGGAAATTCCACTTACGAACCGACCATGCTGCACTGAAATGGCTATTACAGTTCAAAAATCCAGAAGGACAAGTTGCGAGATGGATTGAGCTACTGCAGGAATACGACTTTGTGGTCGAACATCGCAGCGGGAAATCTCATGGCAACGCAGATGCATTGTCAAGAAGACCTTGTCCTGAAGACTGCAAGCACTGTACTAGACAAGAGAGTAAGGAAGTGGTACCTGTGAGGATGCTCAGGACAGACCTCAGCAACGAGTGGAAGGGAAGCCTACAAAGTGCACAGCAGGAAGATTCGGACATCAAGCCGATTCTGGAGTGGATGAAGGCCAAAGCTCCTAAGCCCAGGTGGAGCGACGTCTCAGCAATGAGTTCCATCACAAAAAGCTATTGGGCCCAATGGGACAGCTTGGTGATTCAGGATGGAGTCCTGTGCCGTAAATGGGAAAATGCTAGGGGAAACAGCTGTCACTTGCAAATGGTTGTCCCTAAATCTCAAGTACCGGATGTTCTGCAGCTGTACCATAACGGTTGTTCAGGAGGTCACCTGGGAGTAAAACGGACTCTACTGAAGATACGAGAACGGTTTTACTGGGTCCACTGTCGGGACGATGTCGAGGACTGGTGTCGCAAATGTACAAGTTGTGCAGCTGTAAAGGGACCTCAGACGCGTAGCAGAGGTGCATTGAAATTGTACAATGTTGGTGCACCATGGGAGAGGATAGCCCTTGACGTTGCGGGGCCGTTTCCGGAAAGTGAAAGTGGTAACAAGTATTTCATGGTTGTGATGGATTACTTCACTAAGTGGCCGGAAGTCTTCGCCAAATCAAGAAGCTTCAACAGTTGCCGATAAATTAGTTCATGAAGTCTTCTGTCGTTTTGGAGTACCTTTAGAGATTCACAGTGATCAAGGAAGGAATTTTGAGTCTCAAATATTCCAGGAAACTTATCGAGTGATGGGTACTCATAAAACAAGAACAACTTCTTACCACCCACAATCGGATGGAATGGTGGAACGATTCAATCAGACATTAGAGAGGTACCTAGCCAAAGTTGTGGAAAATCGGCAACGAGATTGGGACAAGCACATACAACCGTTTTTGTTGTCATATCGAAGCGCTGTTCACGAAAGCACATCGGTGACACCAGCTTTCGCAAACTTTGGAAGGGAATTACGGCTACCTGCAGACCTGATCACCGGAATACCACCTGATGCCCCACGCAGTATAACCGATTATGCGAATGACTTGCGGAACAAGATGAATGACATTTATGAGCACGTCAGACACTCAGGCCAGCAAATGTCTGAAAAGATGAAAACCCGTTATGACCGCAAAATGAACAATAAAGGGTTTGACGAAGGTTCACTAGTGTGGTTGCACAATCCCGTCCGCAGCAAAGGGAAATCTCCTAAGCTTCAAGCTAACTGGGACGGACCGTACCGGATTGTGACAAAGATCAATGACGTTACCTACCGGATACAGAAAGGTGCAAGAGGTACTCCTAAGATAGTCCACGTGGATCGACTGGCGCGTTATTATGGGGCCGATAATGCTCGGGACGAGCATTTCTTAGGTGGGGGCAGTGTTGAGCCGCACGATTGATGTTTGGTTACCACTAGCGCCATCTCTTATCGAATAGCGGAGTTAATGGTCAAGATCTTTCTAGAAAGTTCGATGCTAGAACTTTCTGGAACTATCGACATGTGTTCGGTCAGGGCCGATATGTACTCGAACATTCTAGATGCTTCTACGGTAGAAGGTTCTGGAACTATCCGAGGGCCCTATATAAGCGGGAACGGAGCGCGTCCCGGGGTAGTTCATGGGAAGCGATACATGCGAGAACATCTAAAGCGATCTTCAAGTGCGACTTAAAAGTGATCTGTAGTGCTATTGTGTTGTGTTATTAGTGAGTTTAATTAAAGTGTTATTTTTGGTAATTCATATCGGCAATTTTTAATTGTCACGAACCCCTAGCTCGTAACACTAATATTATAATACATATAACCTGTAACATATTTGTAGTCATAACATGATACAAACTCAAAATCAATCTACCCACCCTACTTTATAAAAAGTAACTACATAGTTACAAAAATAATCGGTTTTGAAACTACGTATAACCGATTACGCCCAAAAGACGTTACGACCCACGTCTACCATAACATAATACTATAGAGGTATGAGGAACAGGGTGTAAAGTTCACTAATACCTTGGTTGGTAAAGGAGGATCCTCCGACCAGACGGGTATTGTGTCTTGTGGGCAACTGCCCGACAGTTGATGTCGGGATATTTTATCTATTCGAGTGTCGTGGTAAACTCTGATTGCGCAATGTAGAATTTCTAAGAATAGTTCGCCTGTGGCAATGTAGATGGCGCCACTTTTCTTTTTGCGTTTTTCGATTTTGTTGCGAAGCATTTTTATTTGTAGTGCCGCTACAATACAAACGCAAAACCAACCAACAAATGAAAAGTAACTAGTTACAAAAATAATCGGTTTTGAAACTAGTTACTCATATCCACGAAACTACATATAACCGATTACGCCCGACGGTTATCGCAAGATGGCGCATATCATGACGTCATCTATGACGATTCGCGGGACATTGTTATCATGCTCACGCCAATTCGGAACGGGTATGAGTGCACTCAAATCGATATTATCGCAACGCGGAACGTGGCCCATAAGTCAGGCCGGTTAGAGATGCGATATCGATCTAAAATCGATAAGTCTTTACGAGTAAAAAAAAAAACTACTTTTTAATCAATCACAAACATTAAATCGATTCTAGAACCCATTAAATCAAAACAATATACCTACGCCATTTCATTGAATTCTACATCATTAAAAAATCAGACATATTATGTTATTAATCGATAATAATCAAAACTCAATATTCTGGTTGCAGAACACAAAGCCAAATAGCTATTAATAGTAAGAAATTAGTAATTAATAGTAAGTAAAACTAGAATATGTAAAATGTTTATCCAGCTAAACTTATCCGTCCATTCCTTAAATAAAAATTGACTAGCGAGTAGATTCATCGATCTGAGCCCGATGTTATCAAATCGATTCAATTACGTTTGACATCTTTATGACTGGCGCGATCGGCCAAATAAATAACCATAGACAAAAAATAAATAATAACACCAGAGAAAGACTGAGATTAATTAAAATATCACAGTTAATCAGTAAGTTATTACATACAGTTGCATGTAAAGTCGGTATTTTTTTTTTTACATGAATTTGTGCAAAGGATCATGATCAGGATCAAAATGTACAAATCATGTAAAATGGAACGTCATTAGAAGGATGAAGAAAGCGTTTACAGAAACGTGCACTGCTATACAATAACTTTTAAACTTAAAATAAATTCCCTACTCGAGAACCAAATCTCCGGCGCAGATGGTCGTAAAAAAATTAAAAATATTTAATAGGTTAAGTATATCTTGAGGCTTGAGAAAATTTGGTACCAGTTCTTGTCATTCTCCTTTTAGACCAGGGTTGATATTTTTGAAACCAAAAAAATTTATAGTAGGTTGACACCCATTGGAAAAAGAGGAGAATATTATAAAAATGAAAGTAATAATAATTTACGGGCGATCTGAGGTCGGGAAGGGGAAGGGGGTGAGTTTTTAAGGGTAAAAAACGGTTTATGTCGATTTCCGGCAAAACTAAAAGTCCTATGGAAAAAAGTCAAACGGCAAAGTTGTAGGTAATAAAAAGATCTAAAACTTTTGTATTCACACTTTTTTCACATAACCTCGAAATTTATGTGAAAAATTCAAAAAACCAAGTTTTTGGTTTTTTTATTTTTCACCTTTACAAAAAAAAAAAAAATTCACAAGATTTGATGAAACTTACCTTTTTATGTCCCGAATACGCTGTAATTTATTTGATTTGAAATATTTATTTTTTCACCTTATTTTGAATTAATATCGAAAAAGCATCCTAATTTTCAATCGAAAATTCACCCGTCAAAATATCAGCTTTTTTCAAAAAGTTGGTATGCTTTCTGTTCGGTGAAATCTCTACTTTCCGGTGGTGAATATATTTTACCATAGTAAATCTTCTCAGAAAATGCAAAAAGTCGAAAAAAACTTCATATCGATTTATTTTTTTAATTATTATTATGTACAATTTTGAGCTATTTATTAAAATTTACACTTTAATTACTCGACAAACGTAAGATTACATATTACATTGATAAACAATAAAATTGCAAATCGAAATATACTACAATAATTAATAAACAAATAAGTTAATAAAATTAATATTTAATAAGACATCTACAATATTTTGAGAAAGTTGTAGAATCTTCTATAAATTGTATGCGTATATGCCTATTTATTACTATTTTAAGATAACTTATATACCTGAGTGACCTACGAAAAATTTTAGCCCATCAAAAGGGGGCGTCCATTAATTACGTGAGGCGTTTAGGCGGGAGGGGGTCGAGTCGAATCTCACTCAATCTCACGTGGGGGAGAGGGAGAGGGGGTCTACTACGAATTATAACGTAATTTAAAAAAAAAACGCAAAGAACTAATGTAACATTACGAGAAAACCGGGTTAAATTATGTAAAACATGTTTTCCCGCCAATATGGGTAAATCCTACAAAATAATATTTATCGCGGTTATGCGAACGCCACAAAGTAGCACAGTAGTTCCTCGATGGTTAAACCGCCATCGGCCAGCCAAACCAGCCAAATGCAACGCATAAATCCAATGCAAATAGGCACAGATTAACGTTTTTACACTAATAGCACGTATTTGAAATATCTCACGTGAGATTATGAGGAGGAGGTGAGGGTCGAGCCAAATCTCACGACATCTCACCAAACCGGGGGTGGGGGTCGAAAAATCGCAAAAATTGCCTAACGTAATTAATGGACGCCCCCAAAGGTATTTCATAGAGACGTGAGGAAGGGGCTAAACGGTTCCGGGCCTTACTACTCACCTGCTATTTCGTAGCGGCTGCAAAAACCGTTAGCCTAGCTAGTATTCGAGATACAGAGCAGTGTACAGAGGCCAGCACATCAAGCTACCCCAATCTGTCAAATTTCTTTGATAGTTTTTCAACTTTATTACAAAGGAATAAGGTTTGTGTTCAATTGGGAAAATTTGACAGTTTGGGATAGCTTGACCTGCTGGCGACTGTACAACATCGTTTATAAAAATACACGAGCAGGCTGAGTTTCTTTAAGAGAATTGTGACAAATTCACTAAAAAAAAAAAAAAAAACTTTTGGAATCTGCATAGCAAGGTATTATTTTAATCTGTATCAATCAACTCAAACATAAAAATAGTAATATGTTCTTTAAAAAATAGTATGCTTAACGTAACATAACCTAAAAAATTAAAATTGAATGATATTTTAGTACAAGATTAAAAAATTATAATCTCCTTAATTTTGCACAAACAAATTTAGTTATACTCACGATAAAATTGTAAAGGCATTATTAATTCGATTTTGTCTTTTCAGATTATCAGTATGGATGAATTTTTTTGTATAATCTGCAATAAGGCAGATGATAAGCAAGTAGCAAAAAAAAAAAAATAGCTCAAACCTGTACATAATAATTTCGATTTTTTGTATTTTCTGAGAAGATTTACTATGGTAATATATATATTTTTTTTCACCACCGGAAAGTGGAGATTTCAACGAACAGAAAGCATACAAACTTTTTGAAAAAGGCTGATATAATGACGGGTGAATTTTCGATTGAAAATTAGGGTGCTTTTTCGATAATAATTCAAAATAAGGTGAAAAAATACATATTTCAAATCAAATAAATTACAGCGTATTTGGGACATAAAAAGGTAAGTTTTCACCAAATTTCGTGAAAAAAACATTTTTTTTGTAATAGATAAAAATAAAAAACCAAAAACTTGGTTTTTTGAATTTTTCACATACATTTTGAGGTTATGTGAAAAAGTGTGAATGCAAAAGTTTTAGATCTTTTATTACCTACAACTTTGCCGTTTGACTTTTTCCATGGGACTTTTAGTTTTGCCGGAAATAAACCGTTTTTACACTTAAAAACTCACCCTCTTCCCCTTCCCGACCTCAAATCGCCCGTAAATTATTTTTCCTTTCATTTTTATAAGATTCTCCTCCTTTTCCAATGGGTTTCATCCTACTATTTTTTTTTCACTTTTTATTATTTCTTAAGGCTTCTACCCTGGTCTATTTGTCATTTTTTATTCGGTTCTTTTATTTCAATGATTAATTAATATCAGGTGATGAAAAAGACGTAATTACCTCCACTATGATATCGCTGAATCTTTCAGAGTCGTTTGTGTTATTTGCTCTAACTATCAACCTGAAAAAAAGATTAATTAATAAATTATGTGAATTTTATGTAATTTTTGAAGCTCCATGCGAGATCGTTTTTTTTTTTAAATTAAACCTAAAAGCATGCAAAATATGTCGCACTCAAACCTGCTGCCATGTTTTTAACAAAGTAGGTATGATAAAATTTAATTGGCACCAGTTTATTCAGAATCAGTTGCATAAAAACTAAGATAAAATTAATTAATAGCAGACTAGTATACCTATGAACAAAAAGTAAAATCTATGAAAACATACCTAAATATCCCATCAGCATAATGTATCAAATTCTTCATGATTTTTAAGTCACCTGTCCCATTATTCAACACAATCACATCAGTGATGTTATTTAATGATTTTCCCTTGATCGGCGACTCGAAACTCATGTTCACAATACTGTAGTTTATAGGTCTTGCATCAGGGTCCTTATCGGTAGCTTTGATAGACGCTATCAGTGTATCTACAGGCACGTTTAGTCTGACCCCTACTGTCATGTTAGAACTCTCAAATTCAGGAAGATGATCGTCTACATCTAGAATTTTGATTAGTACTTGAATTTCTGACGGATCCTGAAAAGAAATTGTTAGCATAAGTTAGGGAACGTTAGAAAGATGTTTTAAACCTCTGGATTTTGAAAGTTAGCAGCGTCGCAAATAGCTGTCAAATATTTACCAACTGCGGTGAAGCAAAAAGGTAGGTTTATGATTTTTACCGGTGTGTATGCATGTAGGTATGTTCGTCTGTTCCCTCATAATTTCTAAAGTAATTATCATAATTTGACAAATCGTCGGCTTATTCGTTAACCTGCTAAGTTAATTTTGACATAGTTTACAGGACATAATCAGAAAATCTGAATAATATCTGTATTAATTTATCAATCAAAATTCTGAAAATCCCGTTGGTTTCTATAATTTTTCTTGATATTTTAACAATAAATGTAGCAGCATAACTTATACACATTTTATAAAATTTAGAAAAACAATTATTTAGCAGTTTGTCGAGGTGAAGTTTCAATTTGCTTGAGGACTTAGCAGTGTTTTCAATAAACAAAATAAATAAAAATGAATTTAAATAATTTGAGTATGGTGTTTAGAATAATGAATTGTGCAGTAAAATGAATTCAATCAGTACCTAATCAAAATATTTATTACTAAAAATTCAACAATCAGTCTTCTTTAATAGGAAACAGGGTTAAAATATCTAAGACTAGCTTTTGCCAGCGGCTTCGCCCGCGCGGAACTTTCATCCCGTATTTAACTCCCTTAGGGGTTGAATTTCGAAAAATCCTTCCTTATTCCTTGTCTACATTATAAAGGGAACCTCTGTGCAAAATTTCAGCTTTCTAGGTCCAAGGGTTTGGGCTGGGCGTTGATGAGTCAGTCAGTCAGTCAGGACTTTTCTTTTTATTTATATGGATATACTCTTTTCATAATTAATCTGTAATAGTTTTAATGTCCGTTATTATGTGTTGGTTTTGTGGTATTGCGTACAATACGTAATACTACAAAACCAACACGTAATGACAGGATAATCCTAAGTATTTTGTTATAATTAATGACAGCCATTTAATATTGTTTTACTACGAGGGTGCGTTTTTAAGTTCGCGGAATGGCGGGGTTTTTTTTTTTTGGTTGGTAAATCATCAAATAACTTCGCCTGCTCTGGGTGGAGCAGGAGGGCGTGTCAGACTTTTACTGACTAAAACTCACCCGTGTTCCCTCAGTAGCCCGTATGCCAGGGGCTGTGGTATCTCTTTCGAACAAACCCGCACCCTTGGCAGGCAACGGCCCTTGCGGGCCCCATCATTTTTGTGCTGACATCTTTTTGAAGCGCGCGTGGAACACAACGCGCCGTCGACTTGGGCTTGGTCCTTACCGGACAGCGAGCTACCCATTACTCGCCGTCCGCAAGCTCATGCCTACGGTGGCCGGAAATCGGCCTGGGATTCTCGACGCCCAGGGCGTCTCAGTATCCTGCGGCGGCTAGGGTCGCGAGGGCGCATATGCTACCTCTCGCTCACGTGCGCCGCCTCCCTCTTCGCGAGCATCACTGCTTCACTGAAGGAGGTGACGGCTACCCATGCACTCTCGCTCCGTACCATGGCCTGGACCAGGGCCGGACGCGAGAGATCGCCGCCGCCGATCGCCTCCACGAGGACACGGCGGTGCTCCGCCCAAGCCGGCAGACCGCCACCGTGTGCTCCACAGTGTCCTCAGGGCGATTTTCTTAGTGGAAACACCCGGGCGTTTCCTCCCGCCCTATCCGAAACAGGAACCTCCCGAAACACCCGTGTCCGGTGAGGACCTGTATCAGGCGGAAGGTGAGGACGCCATGCCGCCTCTCAAGCCACTTCTCATAGAGGGGACTTACTGCCGCAATTGTGGCGTGCCCAGGAAAGGCGGGGTTGAAGAGGGGACTCATTAGTACGTCAACGGGTTGAGTAATTCACTATTAATATAAATACCGAGTATTATTACGATCGGTTCATTCGTTTCTGAACTACCTTCAACCAAGCAACTTAATCGGGAAGCATTCACAATGGAAAAAATCGAGCACCGCGCCATTACAAACTTCCTTACCAAGCAAGGAAAAACGTCCAAACCATTACGAAAGAGATGTCTTCCGTTTATGGAGACTCTTGCCCTTGTAAAACCATGATTTACAAGTGGCATCGTCTATTCAAGCAAGGACGAGAATCATTTGAAGACGATTATCGGCCTGGGCGCCCCATCGAAGTGACCACACTAGAAATGATCGCTAAAGTCGAAAAATTTATATTGGAAGACGCTCGTCTTAAGAAGAAACAGCTTGCAGAAATGGTTGGAGTATCCGATGAAACTATTTTTGAAACTATTAATTCTTCATAACCATCTCGGTATGACTAAGGTCAGTGCAAGATAGGTGCCGAGAATGCTCACACCACCGCAAAAGCAACAGCGTATGAGAGTGCACGTACGTTTTTGTCGAATTGTGACTGGAGATGAAACTTGGGTTCATCATTATGAACCTGAATCTAAACAAGTTTCTATGCAGTGGCATAAAAAAGGCACACCACCGCCTAAGAAGTTCAAGGTGTCGCAGTCGGCCGGAAAACCCATGGCGACTGTTTTCTGGGATACTTAAGGAATCCTGCTTATAGATTAAAAGGACAAGGTTATTAATATTACCGGAGAATACTGTGCGTCAATTTTGGAGCGTTTGAGGGAAGCCATCAAAGAGAAAAGTCGAGGAAAATTGACAAAAGGCGTCTTGCTCTCGCACGACAATGCGCCTGTTCATAAGAGCCGTGTTGCCCTGGCTGCCCCACACAATTCTGGCTTCTAAATAATTAACCACCCACCATATAGTCCAGACCTGGCCCCCTGCAATTATTATCTGTTCTCAAACATGAAAAAAGAGCTTCATGGCAAGAAATTTTCAAGTGATGAAGAAGTGAAGGATGCGGACGAAGTTTCATCGTATTTTAAGGTATTTTTTTTTTATATGCATAAGCTTATTGAAAGATCTGAAAAATGTATTAGGCTTGCAGGTGAATATATCGAAAAAGAAAAAATATTTGCGAATTTTTATTTACCCCCCTTACCTGCCATTCCGCGAACTTAAAACGCACCCTCGTAATTAATATTAACAATAATAATATAACAGAAACAATTTTCCAAAAAATCTTAAATTAACAATATTTAGAAATCAGTCTGAAAAAGTACAAAACTGAGGACCCAACAGGATTTAGCAGGTTTGCGTTGTGGAGATTGACTGTTGGTCAGAAAGCAGTTTTTCGGGCATAGATAGCATTTGTCACCATGTGTTTTTGGCTAATATCGCAGTTAGTCCTTAAACGATACTGTAGATATTGGATTGAACTTTTTAACTGGTTAACTGGTATAAAAGTCAATTTTGGAAAAAAATGGACTTAGCAGGTTAACAAATTAGGCCGACGAAATGTTTTTTTTTTTTTTAGTATGGCATCTCGCAGTTGACTTTGAAAGGCCGTGACTGCTCAACCGGACTTTCCTGTGAAGGCATTGTCGTTGGAAGCGTCTTAAACGTCCGCAGGTGGTAAGCTATGTGACGTCACATTAAATTGAAGATGACGCCCTCTAGAGGACATAAAGTAACGAAATATGTTTCTCTTTTTATGCCGTGTTTGGTATCAAATAAATGGGATTAGCACAGAAATATAAATATTGTAAGCTAACCCCAATCTTATTTATATAAAAAGTAAGTTCAAAAACGAAAATACGCCTACTGAAAAATCAAGCTCTAAAAAGTATTAAACATAAAATAATTTCAGGTACAGGCTAACATTCACCATGAGGGCCAGTAGCATTACAAAAAAAACCCTATTAGTATATGGTGTGCCGTCTTCTTACATTGCTCGACGATCATTGGTTGCACATAGTATCTAATAATTTTGTTTGTTGTCTATCTCTTTTACAATTTTGTAGAAGTATTATTAACATGTATTTCTTACCAGTCTATTATAAGATTTAGTCAGTCTTGGTTTAGTGCCATACTTGAAGCATTTTATTGTGATCAGCTGTTTGGACACGGCTTCTCTGTCCAGTCTAGCTGCTGCTGTTATCAATGCCTTGCTGTCATTTGTTCTTTCCAATTTCAGTAAGCCATAGTCGTTTCCCACTGCAAGTAAAAGTTGTCTGTGTAAGATTTTTATTGCTTCCACGTTCGTATCATAACAAAACGACTTTCACCAAAGCCCCTGAACTTAGAGCCAGTTATTGTATTTTGAACTGTATTTCGACCAATGTAATGTTTTTAACAGGAAACTGACAACTTGCATCAGTTTTTGTAACTAATTAGAACTTTGGCTTTATAGGAATAAAGTTTGAATTACAATAATGGCTCGATGGTTTAAACCTGTTTGTAAAAAGTTTATGTTTACTGTTACGTTTTATTAGACATACATATAATGGCTGAATATTTACCAGTAATCGCATAGTCCACAGCAGCGTTTTCGTCGATATCCTCATCGATTGCTTCCAGTTGCCCAATGACTGTGCCAATAGGGACTTCTTCCTTGACTGTCATCAGTACCGGTGGATCATCCTGAGGAAAAATAGAAATTAAATGTTTTTTTTGGGTGGGAAATCATCAAATAACTTCTCCCGCTCTGGGTGGAGCAGGAGGGCGTGTCTGAATTTACTGACTACTGACTTACTGACTAAAACCCACCCGTGATCCCTCAGTAGCCTGAGTGCCAGGGGCGGCGGTATCTCTTTCGAACAACCCGCACCTCTGGCAGGCATCGGCCCTTGCGGGTCCCATCAGGTTATGCTGACATCTCTTTGAGCCGTGCGTGGAACACAACGCGCCGTTGACCTGGGCTTGGTCCTTACCGGACAGCGAGCTACCCATTACTCGCCGTCCGCAAGCCCACGCCTATGGTGGCCGGGAATCAGCCTGGGATTCCCGATGCCCAGAGCATCTCCTGCGGTGGTTAAGGCCGTCAGGGTGCATATACTGCCTCTCCCTCACGCGCGCCGCCTCTCTCTTAGCGATCATCACTGCTTCGCATATGGAGGTGACGGCTACCCATACACTCTCGCTCCGTACCATGGCCTGGACCAGGGCCGGACGCGAGAGATCGCCGCCACCGATCGCCTTCACGAGGACACGGCGGTGCTCCGCCCAAGCCTGGCAGACCTCCACCGTATGCTCCACCGTGTCCAGAAATTAAATGTTGCAATTATGTAATGTGGGTTCGTTTTTAAATCAAGTGAAAAGGCATGTTATTAGCATTATATACGAAATTGATTTGTTACTGTTTTTTGCCTTGTCTTACCCTCAACAAAAGTGTCAATACCACAGAAAAAATCAATTTTAATTTATATATTTCTTCATTCATTCACAGTATACTCGTACATAACAGATACACTTAAGTTGATGCAAAAATAAAGAAATTAGAGTTTTACTGTACACCACAGTCATCTACAACATAATTAAGAGAGTAAAACAACTTAGACCGAAACAACAAAGAAATTACAACCGAAATATGCAAACATCGGTGACCGACCTGATATCTTACAACGAAAGTGGTGGATGAATGTGTTTGAATTAATACAAGAGTCTATTCTCTAAGTCCGTCAACGAAGTTATGGGACTTTCCGAACGAAGGTAGTTTATCTGTCAAACACAGTTGACAGTTGTCAAATCGTGTTGTCATTCGTTCTTTATTCGGGCCCCATAATAATCATTGTAAGTAAAAGTAATACGGAGTAGGAAACACCCGTAACACTAGCCAATTTTGTTTTTAGGGAGCAGACTCCTTAAGGTGAACCTAGTCCACATTTTTCCCATATAAACTTCGGGAGTGTATTACTCCATTGTTTGACAATGTACATAAAAATTAAAAATGTTATAGCCTTGTCTTATTATTAATATTGTCTGTACGGAAACAGAATACTAAAATAAAAAAAAAACAATTAAAAAGTTAGGAGCCAACAAAGATTCGTTTTCCTTGCTAATTTAACCTAACTTTGGGCGTGTTTAGGTAATAAAAGAAGTATAAAATCTCCGAAATTATGTCAGTACCGACAAAGCTTTATTTTAGAAAAGTTTAATACACTTAATTGGTCATTGATTTATGCAGTGGTTTTTTCAGAAAGCCCGATCTTCCAAAGGACATTTTAATTTTTTTACGCGCCTTTTTTACTATAACTGATCCTACAGCTCACTCAATAATGTCGTATGTGTAGACTAGCATCTTACTGCTCATCACGGGTACTACCTCCGTTGGACACGAAGCTAGGTGATACAACGTGATTTTTAGCCAAGCCCATCAGTGAGTTCGAGCCCGCGACTAGGTTCCCCTTAAAAGTATGTTTCAGTTATATTTTTAGGTATTAAATTAGCTCCCGTAGGTTAGCATGTCTTTCATTGTTAAAGTATAATATCTGGATGACCGCATTCTAAATTTCATGAAATTTGTTGGAGCCGATTCCGAGATTCAGATTATAATTATCTATATATACAAGAATTGCTCGTTTAAAGGTATTATTAGATTCAACTATTTCACGTATTTTTATTCACATCTACCTTAGTTTCATCATCATCATCATCATTTCAGCCGAAAGACGTCCACTGCTGGACATAGGCCTCCCCCAGTCATGAGGGGTTTTGCCATAATCGCCACGCTTGGCAGGCGGGTTGGCGATCGCAGTATGGTGGTAAAATGCATAGAGAACGCTGCAGCCCATTCTCTAGTAAGTCCCTTGGTCGCCTTCTACGACACCCACTGGAAGAAACGGGATGGTGCTATTCTTTTACGCCCGGCGACACATACGGGACTATCTTAGTTTATTTGTTAAGAAATGTTGCTTAACTTACCGAGTTTCTTCCAAAGTGTGGTTTATGGTCATCAACGTCAGTCACCTTTACTGTGACAATCCTAGTGCTCTGCTGAGGTGGCTGTCCTCTATCAGTCACCAGTAACACTAGCGTGTATGATGCTTTCCGCTCCCTGTCCAACGACTGTCGGGTTGTTATTTGGCCTGAATGGGGATCTATAAGGAGAAAAGAATAAGAGTATTTAAACGACACTACAGTGAAAGTCAATGTCTCTATTTGGCAGTATTAAAACTCCCTGGCGTAAGGCAGGAGCTTCTGAGCGTCGTTGAGTAGTTTTCTATCTTTTGTAAGTAGAGATAAAGGGATAAGTTAAATTTTGTTTGGATTTGAAAATAAATACCAATTGAAAATATCTTGGCATCAGCATTGCTTGGTTGTATAGAGTAGAAGAGTTGTCCCGAAGGCTGAGTCGGATCGTCAGGGTCGCTTGCCACTACTTGATATACAGCGGATCCAATTGTTGCGTTCTGAGGAGCGAACAAATACATTACAACACAAGAATGCAGAATAATGATTTTATTAATAATTTGTAATTCACTCGTCCCCCTTTCATCTGTTTAACTATTTTCATTGGCCATTTGGCGTTTAATCAATCTTAAATATGACTTTCCCGGTCATGATGTTTTGAGTTTCTAATTTAAATACAAGCCACCTCACCTCACTAATACTAAGAATTTCTCCAGCGGCAGGTCTAATAAATCTTGGCACCCCATCATTAGCACTGACGTCACCAATGTATAAAGACAATGACGTATCTCCAGAATGTCCACCACCATCAGTCGCGCCAACTAGCAGTCTGTAAGGATCTGTACGACCACGGCCAGTTAAATCCTTGTGGGTTTTTATTTCTCCTGTTGTACCGTTTATTGTGAAAAGGCCTGAAACCAATGATAAATGAAATAATTACATTTTCTTTACTGCTCATACGCCATCATTGATCTCGTTCCCACAGTACTGTACCCATAGTTTTATTTATCTCATCTTTATTCTTACCATTGGCTTCTCCTTCGTCCAAAAAATCGTATTTGATTTCCCCTCCTAATCCCTCATCGGGGTCAGTTGCGGTGACATTGATAACGCTTATGCCGATCGGTACATTCTCGGGTACGACAGCTGTAAATGAGAATGAAATGCTTAGTTTAAATTTTAAAGTGGTTAACATCTTAAGTTATCATTGACTTTTGGTTATATTGATTGATTAATGGTTGTACTTGTCCGGAAGGGCTGCAAACAATGTGCTTTATTCTGTTAATGTACTACAGATGTGATATTAATCTTACCGGTATAAACATTTTTTTCAAATTCAGGCGAGTTATCATCAACATCGAGAACATCTACAAGAATAGTAGCGGCAGTCTTCAATTTATCAGCTCCACCTGCTGGCGTATCAGCTGCTTCTATCTCTAACCTGAGAACTGATTGTCTTTCCCTGTCTAATGTTTTGTTTTCCGCTACCTGGAAAATTTGTTAAGATGTTAGGATAAATCGTCTATTCGTCGTATTTATGTCTGTCATAGCTTAATCTTTAATACCTACATTGTACCTATTGTCGTATAGTCATTTTATTCCAGGTACGTCGCCTTCTCGCATAATTTTTATATAGATATATAATATATTGTAAATCATTTTAAACGAGTAAATATTGAGTTTCTTGCGCCATCTTTTGGAATGGGCATTTATGGGTAATGGCACTTGATTGGGCATGAAAAATATTATTTTCATGAAAATGATGAAGTTCAAAAGTGCCTTTTAATGGCCTATTTGAAGTAAATAATTTGACTTTAATGTATTATTCCACAGTTTTGATTTTGCTCGTAAAACGTAACGCAATAGTTTTACCTGTATTACTCCAGTAACGTTATCAATTTTAAACAGATCAGAATTCTCGCCCCTCAACGTGTATCTGATATCAGAATAACCTTTCACTTTGTCATCTTCAGTCAATACAGCATCTGCATCGTATGCTTTGACGGTTACAATCTGTTCTGGATATTTTACTGATTCAAGGACGCTTACCTTGTAAATCTGAAAAAAAAAACATATTAAAGGAAAATTGTATTGACATCGTTTTATTTACTTTGTGATTTCATAAAGGGCAAACCAATACCTCTTTTTCAAAAATCGGTGGATTATCATTGATGTTCATCACTTCTATAATTATTTTGGCAATACTATGTTTACTGCCATCATTACTCGCCGCCTTCACAGTTATCGTCAAATTTGGTGTCGTAAGATCTTCATAATCCAAATGTTTAGTCAAAACTACTTGACCACTCAAAGGATCTACTTGTAGCAGACCTGTTTCTGCATTTATGACCTTATAACTCGATACTAAATGTCCAGACACGGGATCTTCCGCGTTTAATACGACGACAGTACTTCCAATAGGCTGTTCTTCTTTGATTTTATGATATATCACTGGATTGGAATTTGTCCAGCCAGCGTTTGTAAATTGTGGGTTTTTGTCAGCATACGGTTGAATATAAATCGTATGTTCTATCATAGCGAATTGTTTTTCTTTATTCATTTCAGCGTTAACGTCGACAACTTTGATTGTTAGTATAACTATTGATGCCATACTATAATCCAATGTTCCGTTGACAAATACTTCTCCACTGTCTTCATTGATGCGGAATATGTGCTTGTAATCGTATGGTGAGTTAGGTTTCAATTGGACACCAGCTTTGGAAAGAGCTTTGAGCTGCATGATACTATACTGTAATTTTGCATTGATGTCGGTATCATAAGCTATTATTCTCGTTACTATGTCATCCACCTTTGCTTTTTCCGAAATATGTGTTGTAGATTCAGTCACATTGAATTTTGGTGGCTTATCGTTTACATCTTGGATAGTTACAAATACCGTGGTGGTAGCAGTTTCTGGTATAGGCATTCCACTATCGACTGCTGATACGATAATTTCGTACCGGTCAGGATTTATGTCACGATCTAAATTTGCATCATTAGATATTGTTATAAGGCCGGATCTTTAATAAAAAACAGGATATGATTAACATAATATAAAATTATGACATAAAATAAGTTTATAGGTCATCTTAAGCCTACCACAGTTTCATCTTATCGTAGAATAGTTAATTGAAAACAAAACTTACTTTTCATTGATCACAAAATTATCTCTAGATCCTGATACAATGTGATATGTCAACAAATCATCGAGTCCATCAGGATCATTAGCTACCACTATAGTAACATTCTGGCCAGGCTTAGCATCTTCTCTGATGTTTGCTTTATAGTTCATTGGGTTAAGGTCAAAGGTAAAATCTTCTGTGGTCTCAGGGCTATGTTGGGAGATGGTGTACTTATAATGGTGATAGTTGCCTTTGAATGTTGGTCGCTGGTTTCCTGGAACTCCTACTCGAATATAAACTCGGGTTTCATTGTGGAGAGGTGGGATACCTGAAAGTTGAATATGAGGAAATGTTTGGAATAAGACTCTAAATTAATTGCTTACTTAAATTAAACAAAATTACCATCGTCATTTAATTATTATTTTTTCGTGCATTAGGTACTTACCATAATCTGTAGCTCGCACAACTAGCTCATATTGACCTCTCGGAGTATCCATGCTGTCAACCTTTTCTATAATATTTATTTCTCCTGTATCTTCGTCTATGGTGAACACATTGCCTTTACGACTGATGCTGTTATCAGACTCCAATGAATATTTTATTTGACCGTCACCTTGTGTAGGTCCGTCTGCATCTGTAGCCTGTAATATAATGAAATGTTTAAAATAATAATTAAAATCATTTGCATGAGTATTTACACTGGAGACAGGAGTATATTAAAACAACAAGATTACTCACCCGAACAACAAACTGTGGTTCAAAACTAGTAGCTCCATCTCTTATAGTCCTACTGTACTCTGCCGCTTCAAATAACGGAGCATTATCATTTACGTCTAACACTTCAATAAATATACTCGCAGTGGATCCCTTACCACCTCCATCTTTAGCAAAAAGAGTTAAACTGTAACTTTTTTGTTTCTCATAGTCCAATAACTGTCGCACATATACACCGCCTGTATTCTTATCAGTCTTAAACATATTAGATCCAAACCCAGTCAAAGTGTATTCAATTTCACCAAATATTCCATAATCTCTGTCAGTAGCATAAATATCACCAATTTTAGTCCCAATCGTTGAATTTTCAGGAATATTAAACTTGTATGTAGATTCTTCAAATATTGGAGTGTTGTCATTTATATCAAGAAGCTTTATATTGATTCGAGCTGATGATAACTCTCTTCCATTAGCTGATGTAACAATGTCAAAGCTAAATAAGCGTTTGTCATCATCATCTACTTCGTAATCTAATCTCGAAGAATCTTTAACTTTTATACTGATTGGGGTCCTTCCTTCACCATGATCTGTACTTATAGCAAATACATCTTCAGAATTCCAAACATCACGTAGAGATAAATCGTATTTACTATTCTGTCCTATATCATAGTCTTCAACGTATATTGATAAACCAGGGATGGGACTGCCATTCTCAATATTTTCAGGTATCGATATATCAAACTCTTCTTTGTTAAATTTTGGTACATGATCGTCAACGTCAGTAACGATTATAGTTATGGTTGTCACCGTGAAGTCTGATGGCACTTCGTTGTTTATTAATTCTGTAGCCTGAAATTATAACCCAATATTAACAGACGGACTGATAAAGCGAAGCATGGCACAAAAATGAGGCATGTTTGTATTTACATACATACCTCATTTTCGTGCATGCAAATATATACTTGGTAATAAGTGGTGCAGAGTGATCAATTATTATGAATGTGTAGAGGTAGAAATTATAATACCTATAAATAAGCAGTTTAGAGCTTATTCTTATCCATTAAAATTAAAATACTAAAGATTTTGACGGACATTACAAAATAAAAAGATACTGTAATAAATCGTGAATACGAGTACCTTGACAAAGAAACTGTAAACTCCGCCGTTTTGCATCACGACATCACTTTCTCTGTCAATGGGAATGTCGGAAGCGACCAGTGTGGCTCGTCCCAAAGGCCTGTTGGGTAGTAGCTTGAAGTATTGCTCCGTGTCACCTTCGATGGTCAACAAAACTGGTCGAGGGTTGGCTGTGTCTCCGTCTTTAGCTATGATCTCCATTATGCTTGTATTCTGAAAATCAAAATGTTATGATTACTGAACGTAAAAATAATGAACATGTGAATGGTGGTGATAAAATTGGTGTTAGCTGCTCGAGCGGCCAAGCGAATTAAATTAAATACCGTAAAGCGGCCACGATGACGTCATCGCACCCATTTGCGTCGTGGGTGGTCCGCCTCTTATCGTAAGTAAAAATATCAAGGAAACCAAGATTTACGTAGTAATATTAGAAAACTTGTATTTAGCTGTAAACGATGAATTTTAGTAAATGGTGTAATTTTGTCTTAATTACCGAATCTCAGTCCAGCGTAATCAGCTTAGAGCGGCTTCTCTTTTTATGAAAGAGTGTGGGCTATAATCCACCACGCAGACATAGTGCGGGTTATTACCCATTAGGCAGTTTTGGGCACTTTATTATTGAGTTATAATTAGGTAACAACTAATATTAATAATACATTGTGTAATTCGGTCCCCAAAATTTTAAATAACAGCACATTTTAAAGATCTTTTATTATCATTTCACATACCGGTGCTGTATTTTCTGGCACTGTAGCTGAAAATGGTGCATTAAGAAACACTGGTGGTTGATCCTGCACGTCCCATATTGCTGCTGCGACACTGGCTAGTGCTCTTAGGGGTCTGTCAGAAGAGTCAGTAGCTTCTAGACTGATGACGTATGCTGATCTGCTCTCGAAGTCCAGAGGCTGATTCAGGATTAGACGTACTTGATATTCGTTTGGTGTTATCTGAAATCGATAAATATTTTTTTTATTAGTTTCTTGGTTCTTGAACTGGATTTTTGAAAGGACTTTAACAAGCACGCAAATATTATGTATTATATATACATTTAACATTTACACATATAGAATATTCTCTCTGCAAACTGCTTGCGTCTGAATTATTCGAATAAGAAATATTATCATTACCAGCTGATCTCAAATCGTGGTATAAATTATTATTCCCTTACCACATCAGTTTCAACTCTAAATGTAGCGCAAGCTTCAGAATCGCTTCCTTTCTCTTTGGTAGAACATATCACTTTTATCCTTGCATTTTCACCATCATCACGATCTGTTACTGTTATCTTTGGGTTCACCTGAAATTCATCAATAGCGCAGATTTTTAAATACAAACATTACCAGTAGAGACCATTGTTATAGCTTAAATTGCACAATATTTTATGAGTCGTTTAACAGTGGTTTCGACAATGGTGTCGCTGTGGCAGAGTGGACAGCTTATTGTTTTGGTAATTTTGTGCTTTCTTTTTTTGTATTTTCTCACGCAATTTGTGAACATTATAAAAACTGTGAGTATCGTACGTTTAAGATTGTTTGGTTTTCATTAACATAAAATATGTAAATGTGTAAATATGTGGATTGGGGCTAGGCAGAGATGTACCTTTCGCCAGTTACGTTAATGTATATATTAAAATATTTCGAATTTACTTATAATAGAATTGTTTATTAAATTGTTTACTTTGTTCTCACATAAAGAAGCATCAATAATAATGTTCCCAAGATTTTGTAATATCCAACTTGCTTTAAAATAGTGTCCGTGGAGTTTCTTCTCCATAGATATCTACTTTTGGAATGGGCAACTTTCCAACTGATCTACTTTTTTATAGTTAAAAAGTGCCTGTAAATGGTTTAATTTAAATTAATGGTTTGAGTTTGAGTCCTATAAATCGCAAGATTATTACTACCGACTGGGCACAAATTCAGACTCTGAGCTGCCAAAAAATATTGATGAAAAAGCCCATTAATACTTTACTCGAATTGGGAATAGGGAATAGAACCCAGGAGCACCTTATGCTGCAGTAGCTTTAAATCACTATCGTCATTTTATAAATAACTTTGAAAGCGTTTTAGCATATATTTATGTTCATTTTTGCTTTTATCGATTGTCGTTACCATCTCATTCATCATTATTTAATTATGTGCATACCTCAATTTCAGTTCCTACAGCAGTAGCTTCACTGATGTTCACAATGTAAGGCCTGTTATGGAAGATAGGCGGGTTATCATTGACGTCCTTTACTGGGATGACACGCCTCAATGACACTGTGTTCGGCTCTGTGTTCGCTATGCCTTCATCTGTAAAAGGATTATTTTCCAACAATAAGTTTTCGAATAATATTATAACAAGCTTTTTCTTTTGTAAATTCCGTAATCACCTGTAACGAAACCAATCTGAAGTACTTTGGTAACCCAGAAAAAGATACAGTTATGCATCAAAGGCACGATGACCGAAGGAACGGAAATAATTAGCTCTATTATCAAGGTATTGATAATGAGAGAACTGTTGTTAGTAGAAAATGGTTGAACTGGGAAGTGAACTTTCAACGTTTTGACTCCCCCCCCCCCCCGTTTTGAATTAAGCTACGTGTTTTCTTTTATTTTAATGCAGTTGAAATGTGTGTAGTAGAAATAGGTGACAGAATTTCGAAGACGAAGAAGGCTTCGTAAAACTGCCGAAAAAAAGCAAAAGAGGATTCGGAAAGTGAAGAACTTATTTAGTCTTAGCATACGACCTTACCAGTAATACTGATGATAACTTCCAAGGCGTTCTGCTCCTCCCTGTCCAGAGTCTTGGCAAGGGTGACGACACCGGTCAGCGAATCTACGGAGAAGTACTGCCCAGATATGGAGTAACGAAGCGGACCATTTTCTGGATCCACTCCTGAAACAGAAATTTCACGAATGCTAATATAAAGAATCAAGTTGAGCAAAGTATTATTGGATTTTTCCATCTAGAATTTCTCAGTAGAAACCAGGAGTCTGGCTTATTTCTAGGCCTAATTAAATTCATGTTATGGAAGCTTTGTTCCCGGAAATCGTTCCATTAGATCACAGAATATCTGACGATATTTTGAATTACCTTTTATCAATGTAAATAATAATTTGGGATTTTCTTAGGCCAACTCTTAACGGCAGAGCATGATCATTTAATATGTGGGAAAAATGTTTTATTTACCTTTTAAATGATAAACCGGTGTCCCAACAGGCGTATCTTCAGACAAACTGAACTGTGACATGTCCCCGATCTGTGGGACGAAGTGAGGCGCCCTGTTGATCACCTGACTCCAGCATGTTTGAAGCAGGGACAGCATCAGTAGGATTATCAGTGGGTTTGGGTCTGATATCACTGTCGGGATCTTTCGACGCTGGAATATTATTTCTGCCATTCTAGAAATGAGGATGGAAAAAAATATATAACAGTAGGCAGATTTTTATGTTACTAAAATATTTACACATTAATTGATTGTAGCCCTCTTGCCCACATGTTTAGGAATAAAGGCCAAACTACTGGTGCGTAGCTCTGGACTATACTGTAGTGAACTTAAGAGTTTTGTTCTAATCTCCAAAATATTATGGATTGAAAGTTCTGCATTGTACTTAGAATATCACACACCCTGTAGCAAGAAACCTTTTCAGTTTCCAGTAGTAAAGCCACCTTTTTAATACATGAATCACAATTCAGAAGCATTATACAGTCAAAACATAAATAAGCCAACTAGTTTTCGAGGTCTTCTTTCCTCGAGCGTGAAGACTCATAAGTACTCATAACCATTCATAATATTATACGTTTTTAATTAAAAATGCTTACTTAACATTCATAACACTTGACTACGTTACAACTAGTTGCACAATACCGGTATGACTACATTTAATACCGGTACGAGGGTATACCGGCTAACAGTTTTAGGGTCAGGTAATGAATACATATAATAATGTTTAGCTCGTGTAGTGACAACTGTGTCACATTGTTATTAATCTTTGGATGTTTCGGTTACAAAGTATTATCTCCTTACTAAACAATAAACCATGAGTGAATGAATTTTTAGTGGAAACCGCGAATCGGCAAAACGTAAAGTAGGGCACCCTCAGGCTAGGTGGAGCCACAATCTTCGCAGGGTGGCTGTTAGCAACTGGATTAGAGTTGCCGAAAACCGAGCTGAATGGCGAGTATTTCGGCGGCCTATGTCCAGCAGTGGGCTGATGTAGGCTGATGATGATGATGTTGAAATAATCACCATCCTTAATTAACTATGTGGTGAAGGAAGTTAGTGCGGTGCAGTCTACTTATTCCAATCTAATAATAGCATAAACATATTCAAATAAAACAAGTTATTGGACAATATCAACCTGTCGCTTTAGTTCATTTCTCAATCGTCTGGCCGCGAGCTTGTGACATTCTAACTAGATTGTAATACTTGCAATGTACTGTTAAAATACTAATTGTATCTCACTTTGTATAATCTTAGTAAGTTACGAGCTTAGAATAATAATTACTTCTGCTTTGTTTCGTTACTCCAATTCCAAAAACTAAGACATGTACTATATAAGTCGTAGAGTAGTCTATGTTATAATAGAGCAAGAGCCCGTGAACCCTAGACCTACGTTATTTTATAAAAGCTGAAAGTTTGTCAGCGCATGCCCCCAACACAGGTAAGAACGATGGACCATTATGGAGTTTGGGTTATAGTGGCTTTGGCAGGTAAACGGTACTAAATTTGTGTAAAATACCGATCTAAATACATCAAATAATAAAGTGCGATTTTTCGGTATTACCTTCAGAATATTATTAAAAATCACGTTATTCATTGCCAGACACTTAACATCGTGGCAACCCCTTGCCAGACACCCTTAATGTTCATGAAATTATAATTTTACTTACGTTATAGTATAAAAGCTGAATTTTATCTATAATACTTGGGTAATAAGTAGATGATGTTTCCTCATTAGCCAGACACTTTTGATAGTTCCAACCCCTTGCCAGACAAGCATGTAGAATAGTTGTAGGAGAGCGCGAGGCAGTATGCAAATGGGTGAATGCGAGTGAGATGGCGAGTTAAGTCTACCGCGGTCCCTCACTGCGCAGTTGTTATTTCTACTGCGCATGTATTGTTTAGTACTCAGTACATGTTAGCTAAAATAATATTATATAAAAAGCTATCCTCAAGTAATGTTAATTTAATATTCATTATTAATTAACAACATAAAATATTTCGAATATATACTGACTATAAAGTAAATTTTATATAATTGGTGTATGATACGTAGATTATATGTTTACAATTTGTTTATGTGACTTTGTAAATAAAAGTGAGTTTGTTTTAAAAAACAAGTTATGGGTGATACATTAATTTGTGTTATTTGCAACAAAAGTAGTGATAAAATAACATTATTTTCCAACGAGACATTGAAAAAATGTGAATTAATTCTAAAATTGCGAAAAAAACATAACCTCAAATATCATGACATAATTCTTCCATGAGAATATACAGAGGGTGGCTATCACAGGGAATGTTATAAATCATTCACAGGGCTAATGAAAAAACATTTTACCTCCAACCAAAAACAAATAACTTATATCATTAACCAATTTTTAATTAAATTTCTAAGGAACATTTTATTTTTATTCGCAATATCTTCTCGTCCCTAATACCACAGTGTCTCAAGACGAAAGTCTTTGACCAGTGTGTGTTGCCAGTGATGACCTATGGTACAGAGACGTGGTCGCTCACAATGGGCCTTATCAGAAGTCTTAAAGTCACCCAAAGAGCAATGGAGAGGGCTATGCTCGGAGTTTCCCTACGCGATCGAATCAGAAATGAAGAAATCCGCAGGAGAACCAAGGCAACCGACACAGCCCGAAGAATTGCCAAACTTAAGTGGCAGTGGGCAGGGCACATTGCTCGCAGAACAGATGGCCGATGGGGCCGAAAGGTTCCGGAGTGGCCGCGTACCGGAAGACGTAGAGTAGGAAGGCCTCCCACAAGGTGGACCGATGACCTTATGAAGGCCGCGGGTATCCGCTGGATGAGGGAAGCACAAGACCGGTCGAAGTGGAGGAGCTTGGGGTAGGCCTATGTCCAGCAGTGGACGTCTTTCGGCTGAAATGATGATGATGAAGGTTCAAAATCAAAAGTCATTTATTCAAACTAGGCTGGTGTCAGCGCTTTTTGAACGTCAAAAATTACAAAAGACAGTCCCCCAAAAACGCCCACCCTTCGACACTTCCTAGTGCTTTAGCTGGGAAGAAGAAGTGGCGCGGTTGTAGCATCGAATGTCTTTTCTTAGAATGTTTTCAAAATTTACATAGACTATCAGTTATATAGGTCTGCGCAAAAAGTTTATTTGCATAAGTCATTCGAATCACCAATCTCTTCTTACGATTTACAATGTTTGTCTGGCAAGGGGTTGGAACTATCAAAAGTGTCTGGCTAATGAGGAAACATCATCTACTTATTACCCAAGTATTATAGATAAAATGCAGCTTTTATACTATAACGTAAGTAAAATTATAATTTCATGAACATTAAGGGTGTCTGGCAAGGAGTTGCCACGATGTTAAGTGTCTGGCAGTGAATAACGTGATTTTTAATAATATTCTGAAGGTAATACCGAAAAATCGCACTTTATTATTTGATGTATTTAGATCGGTATTTTACACAAATTTAGTACCGTTTACCTGCCAAAGCCACTATAACCCAAACTCCATAATGGTCCATCGTTCTTACCTGTGTTGGGAGCATGCGCTGACAAACTTTCAGCTTTTATAAAATAACGTAGGTCTGGGGTTCACGGGCTCTTAGACCATAAGCCACAGAGTACTACTAATATTATAATTATTCAGACAAGTTGTAGGAAATAATTTAAAAACGATTGTGCAATATCCGATCGAAATTCGACTTGTCACAATAGGACCGGTTTCTTGCGGACTGTAACTAGCGTGTAGGTACAGTCAAGGAAATTGATTGCTAAGCAATTCGACAATCTACTTCAATTAACCATGTTGTAGCCAATTCATGCAACTGTCAAAGAATGACAGTTGTGATTTGAACATACGGAAAATTTATGTTGGTGGTCAACTTGCTAAACAATCAATTATCCTGACTTTACAGTGGAGTTTGCAAAAAAAAAAAATTTTAATAGAGTACCTACGCAATATCTTCACTTCAGTTATCTGACTACGTTTATAAATTTTCAGCACTTGCACTTTCGAGCACTAGACCAACGAGGTGGTCAAAAATAACATAACAGTTAAGGTTCCCAGACAAGCAAGACGCGACGGTGCTGACTTGATTCTGATACAACTACATCTATGAAGTTTGCATAGAAATTTTTCTACTAAAGTCGCGTGGTGCCTGTTTCTGGTAGTCTTTATGTTGTTACTATTACACGGAAGTATGTCACTGCCTATACTGTCGCCTTCCATGACTTGGAGAGAACCGACGACGTGAAGCCATATCCACTATGGGCCACTATGTACCCCGTTCCAAAATTCAAATGGTAGCAATGGCCAGCCGTCCTTGCCCAAAGATCACAATTGCAAAACAAAGCGTTTACGTAAGTGTTTAAACAAGAATGTCTGACCGCAAAACTGTTGGCGTTGGGTAAGTGGTTCACTGGAGTATGTTCACGCTACACTTGTTTATAATAGGATAAGTAGATATCTTCTAAAGGGGAACGAAAACGTGCGGAAACTGACTCTCCAAGAACAAGCGCCGAATGTGTGTTGGATAACGCACAATGGAGGGTTCCGTAGTTAAGAGGAATTTATCCCCAGAACAAACTTAACTTTAGTCGACAAAATATTTTCCCATCTAACGATAGGCGTAATGGTATTGTTTGTAGGGTAACAGTCAATTATCCAAGTGCAATGCATGTGAGTGTGTAACTATGTACATTTTTTTTAATGTTATATAGCTAAGATTTTCGAACTTTTACCTTGACCATGCTTGCCGGCACCACTAGGCTACCACTCCTTTCTGTAGGTACTTAAGGCAAACAGGTTATCATACCAAATTGGTCTATTCAAAGGCACACTCAATAATTAGCCAGTTTTTGTTTCAAAGACATAAATGTTTGCTCCTCCAGTCAGTAAATTCACTGTAGCTGGCTTACAATTTTATTTATTGCAAAAAATCATCATCTGCCTAGCCTTTTCCCAACTATGTTGGGGTCGGCTTCCAGTCTAACCGGATGCAGCTGAATACCAGTATTTTACATGGAGCGACTGCCTATCTGACCTCCACAACCCAGTTACTGGGTAATACGATACCCCTTGGTAAGACTGGTTGTCAGACTTTCGGGCTTCTGACGACCCGTAACGACTGTCAAAGATCCACAAATGACAGCCGGGACCAACGGCTTAACGTGCTTTCCGAGGCACGGAGGGGTCTTGGTATGTAAAGATGGTCACCCATCCACGGACCAACCGCGGCAAGCGTAGCTTAACCTGGCCGATCGACCCGTACAGCTATTGTTATTTAGCCACAAGCCCCTCTCATTTATTGCAAAAAATGAATTCGTTAAAAGAAAACAATATCTAACATTCAGAAACGTATTAGGTAAGCAGCGCAAAGAGCTTTGCGACATTTTAAATTAATCTTCTTGATAAAACTAATGTGCACCTCATGATTCCAAGCCAACGGGAAGTACCATAGAGGTTTTGATTTGTTTGCGGGTATCAGTCACTAGTTTTTGCCCGCTACTTAGTGCGCGTGATGTTTGTTGTTCCATCGCATGATCTGCCCGCGCTACTATTTCATTTTCGCTCAGCGTTCTTTCTGACTTTTTTTGTTTTAGCTCGGCTCCCAAGGTGCCTAGCGAGATATTAAATAAACTACAGCCTTCCTCAAAAATTGGGCTAGCAAATGCAAATGTTTTTTTTTTTTTATTCCGACCAATGTCTTCATAGAAACAAACAGAATCTTCAGCTATATTTTCAGTATTCAGTACAGATTTTAGAGATAGTATTATTTTACTGCGCTGACTTCGAAGCGTATTAATATTTCCCCTTATTTATATATACTTATACATTCATCATCATCATCATATCAGCCGAAAGACGTCCACTGCTGGACATACGCCTCCCCCAAGACGGGGGGTTTTGCCATAATCGCCACGCTTGGCAGACGGGTTGGCGATCGCAGTATGGCGGTAAAATACATAGAGAATGCTGCTGCCCATTCTCTAGTAAGTCCCTTAATCGCCTTCTACGACACACCGCTTATACATATTACTATTTTTAAACTTTAACCATTATACATTATGGAAATAATAAGTATAAATAAACAAGCCAGAAATCCCCTTGACTTTGATGTTTTAGAACTCCACGGGAGTACCTACTCCTCTCTCTTATTTTTCTCTCAAAGAAGATCCACCTCAATCCACCCGAGAAAATTCGTGAGCAAAATCGATTACCACAACAGTATGTAAACAAAATTAATCATATCTTATGTAAGTAAATAATGACTAAAAATTATATTATTTTAAAGTGCTGCGCTTGCACTTGTGTTTGACGTCACGTATCGATCGAGTCGTGTCGTTTGCTCCAATTTGTTAAATTAACATTATCTAAGTGTTCGTTATCTATGTTCGTGATTTTTAAAGTTTATGTGCGATAGTAATCTACTTAGAATTAATTCTAGGGAAAGAGATGATTATAATTCTTCCAATAGTTATTGTTAAACTGGGCTCGTGAGTGAGTATTCAGTCGCATGGGTCGATCAACCGATCGACTGGGCTAAGCTACGCTTGCTGCGGTAGGTTCAGGTGACAGGTAGTCAGAAGCTCGAAATTCTGACAGCCAGTCATACGAAGGGGTATTGTATTACTCAGTAACTAGGTTGTGGAGGTCAGATAGGCATTCGCTCCATGTAATATACCTACTAGTATTCAGCTGCATCCGGTTAGACTGGAAGCTGACCCCAACATAGTTGGGAAAAGGGCTAGGCAGATGATGACAATGAGTTTTTTTACTTTTTATTTTGTATTTGCCTGTGTGAGTGATTTGGAATAAACTGCAAAAACTTCGAGAAAGCAGAGTCAATGTTTTTTCTGTATTTATATTTAAAAAAAAATCTGCAACACTCACTATAACCCAATATGCCTACCGCTTTAATGCTGAGATTATCGTTTTCAGTTTCTGGTCAATCATTTTATTTTTAACAATCGAAGATTAGTAAAAAGAGTCTTAAACCGAAATCGCAAGTCCAATTTTTCACAGAACGTCAAACAACAAAACATATACAAAGGAATTAGCAAGTTCCTCTGCCACAAAAAGCAGTTGCATGAAGGAGCTCAACTGCTAAAACAATTATGGTGATTTCTCACGCCCATTGTGCTTAGTTCAGTGACACGAGGTCGGAACACAATAGCGTTGCGTTACCGACACTAACCTAGAATATTGAGCGATTTAAAAGAAGCTTTCGAACCCCGGAATATGTTTCGATGTTTTAATATGGCTTCGTCTATCGGATTTCGGATGTGTGCTTGTTGCTTTGGTTTGAGTGATTGCTGAGCATAGGGTTATGGGTTCAATCCTCGGGTTGTCCATTAGGGACGTTCCAACAGCTGTCCGAAGTCTAGATTTGTGGCAATAAGCTCTACATTTATTACCTACTAGCAGCGCTCCGCGGTTTCACCCGCGTAGTTTCCGTTCCCGTGGGATCACGGGGATAAAGTATAGCCTATGTCAGCCGAGGATAGTATAGCTTCCCAACAGTGAAATAATTATTCAAATCGGTTCAGTAGTTTCGGAGCCTATTCAATGCAAACAAACAATCAAATCTTTCCTCTATAATATAATAAGTAGATATATAGTATAGACTACATTAAAATTAGATGAAATATAGAACTGCTATAAGTGGGCATTAGACAAACCTGCGCTTGCGCCAATATGGCATAAATTATTTAAAAAATATATCTGTGTGTTCTTAAAGTTACTAGCTTATTTCTCTGGACCTGGGTCCGAGTTGAGCTGCACGATAAGTGACAAATGCGTGCACTTATTGGACAGGTCCACTCAATCTGTGTGGTTCTTTCCTCAAAATACCATTTCAGACACCAATCTACATGGTCTCCACATGATCTGACCAAGATTATGTCTAGACTTTAAAAGAGACTGTGACCTCTGAGTTTGTTTCGTCTATTCTTCTCAGAGTAGTCAGATAGGAAACTGCACATCATTTAGTTTAAAAAATTTGATTGACGTGTGAAAGTGTTGGTACAAACCTACTTACAGATTTTTTTGTTAATCGTTTACCTAATTAGAATATTGTCAAAACATGTTCATACTACCGTACACGCGTACAGGTCAGTATTTATGACATTTTTTATGACAGGTCAACCATAACTTGGCAAAGGCATGGGAACGTGTATAAGCAACCTCCCACATGTCTAAGTATAGCCTCAGCTACTACACGTTGTTAGCTCATAGTGTTAAGTAACTCATTTCCTTCACTCAACTATCGTTTACACGGAAAACCTAATACATAATCACTATAATTATTTTCCCACATACAAACTTAGATCCTATATAAGTGTGTATCTTCATTAAAAATATCAAATGTCTGATCTCAGTTATTCCGGGAATGGGATGGTGTACCTATGCTAATACCGTTATTTGACAAGGCAAAGTTTATAATATTTTTTTTACGGCATTTTTACTGATTAAAACCCAGCCGTGTTCCCTCAGTTGCCTGTGTGCCAGGGGCTACGGTGTCTCTTTCGAACAATCCGCACCCCTGGCAAAGGCTTAGGGTATTCAAAAGTATTCCATATCCTTATACAAGTCTCACCTCATTGAAATAGTAGTCGTAAGTACTATTGCTGAGTATGATTGGGTCTTTCCATCAGGGATCAAAATGTGGGTCTATCCTTCTATACATAGATACGCCCGGCTACACTTTTCCAGTATAAGCTGATCTCGCATTGTATACGATTTCCGTACAGTGCAAGATCAGCGTAAACTGGAAAAGTATAGCTTGATGTGTAGCCGTGTGTACACCTCTGCCTAACCCTTCGGGGAGTAAAGGCGTGATGTTATGTTATGTTTTACATACCTGTGTTATGTCCTCTCCAGACACCCACATAAATTTTAATTATATAATTTTGTAATTGTTGGGAGATTATTATGATCTAATAAGATTACAGGGGGTTGCCATAATTGTCATTACTGAGCAGTTTTATTCACCAATCACAGCTTGTCAACAATGCTGCAATGCCCGAGATATTGCGCAGAGCAGAGCATTCGAAATTCGAACTAAAATGTCATTGTTCTTTACATTTGCTATTCAAGGTCCTCATAAAACTAGAAAGGAAGATGTGATCTTTTGAAGGCTTTAAATTGGGTGTGCCGTAAATGATGAATTATCCTTGTTTCGTGAACATCCAAAAGAATCACACATCGTCGTGTCCTTGTTTAAAAATCAATGGTTTTCGTTTATGGATTTATTGTTCGTTTGTATGTGTTTGTTATGGCTTAAATAAATTACTTTGTCGATTAAAATCCTGTTTTATATATGTAGCTTTATAAGTAGTTCAGTGATTTGGGTCGTTCCTTACTCAATCATCATCATTAATTCAGCCGAAAGTCGTCCACTGCTGGACACAAGCCTGCCCCAAACACCGTTACACCGCCACTTCGACCATGTGCTTCTCGTTTCCAG
This sequence comes from Polymixis flavicincta, assembly GCA_949987655.1. NCBI lineage: Eukaryota > Metazoa > Arthropoda > Insecta > Lepidoptera > Noctuidae > Polymixis > Polymixis flavicincta. The sequence continues at coordinate 1,770,925 of OX465175.1, read as the reverse complement.
CGGATTGCTGCAGCCGTCACCAGGTCATCGGGCCACTTTGTGGGAGGTCTTCCAATGCTACGTCTTTCGGTACGCGGTTGCCACTCCAGAACCTTTCGACTCCATCGGCCATCTGTTTTGCGAGCAGCGAGTTACCTTGGTTCTTCCACGGATCTGTTCATTTCTGATCCGGTCTTATCAAGAAATCCCAAGCACCCCCAAGTCCCTTTCTGCCTCTTGCCCTTTGGGTGACTTTCAGCCTTTTAATGAGGCTGTTGATGACGTGTCAGTGCCATAGGTCATCACTGGCAATACGCACTGGTCAATGAATTTCGTCTTGAGACAGCGTGTTGTATGAGGGACGAGAAGATATTACGTAGCTTCCCGAATGCTGCTTAGCCAAGTCGACGATTTACCTCTTTCTCGGAGTTGGATCTACCTAACTGGACAGTTTGTACAAGGTAAACATTATCATCAACAATTTCGATTGTAGAGTCTCCGATATTAAACACAACGCTGTTTGAGTTAAATCCAGTATTGAACCCAAATAGCATTCGAAAGGTTCTTGTGACATATTGACATACCGCGAGTCAGTATTCTGAATGTCTTCGCGCCACTAACATACAAATTGTACCGTTTGGAATTTGTTCCGAACTTCTTTTAGTCAAAATTCCCCTGCGTTGATCAAACGAAGAATTACCTAGTTGACTTGAGGATTCAAAGTCAACTAGGTAGTTCTTCAATCAATTATTATTCAATCAGTTTCCATCTACCCTAAAAGAGGCCGTCAAAATGGTTTGTAGAATCTTCTTTAGTAAATTAATTAGTCCAAGCTGGTGGTTTTGTTTACCAACTTCCAGGGGATGTAAATTCTATTATTATACTTGTTGATAAAACTATAGTTTCAATTAAAAGAACAATATACCCGGAACTAAAGGCACTAAAATATTATGTTGTTGTAGGAAGGTATGTATTTTCACATAAACTTGGAAACTGCTATTCCGATAAAAATATATTGTTATGTGCAAAATGACGTGATATCACCGTTTTTCTAAATGTCAGACTAAGCAATACAAGACTTTGATTTTATTGACTTCGTTGAATTTATAAATCTATCCATGTCCTAAATAAAGGTCAGGCTTCATGAGATTTATTTTGACCTTGATGACTAACTGACATGTTATGCAAAGAAAGTACAGTGTAAATACGCCTTATTGCAATATTTGACATATTTAAACACGTACCTTGATCAAAGTAATTCCTATAAACACAAGGCACTTCACAAATCACTCAATATTACATATTTTTATTTATAAATAATAAATAACACTAACGAAACTAAATACACTATACACCAACTCAACTACTCTGCTAACTTTGATACGTACTGTCAAAAACTTGCACCACCGGTCTACGGTACCGGATAAGCATTGCACCTTTCTTTATCTAACTAACAAACTAAAGCTCCACGCGAGAACGGGACAGCGAGAGCTCGCCGGCACCGTCTTTCACCACCGCAGATAGAGCCTTTTTGCACAGGTAAAAGTAACGGGGTTTTTCTTAAGATGCGTGATGTGAGATAGGAGATATGAGGTCAATGTTGTTAGAGAGAGAGGAAAGGTCTACTGGGTCACGTTCTAAAGGGGGTCCGTTGCATTCAGAGAAATGTTTTGGTACTATGGGAACTTAGTACCCAGTACCTACTATTGTCTATCAATAAAGGCCATTTTACCTTTATTGGGTCATTTCGAAGTAGCCATTTGTAACGTAGAGGTGTGCCGTTTTTTGGACGTTGCATTGTCCATTGTCAAGAACTGGTCAAGCAAGAGTTGTGTGCTAATAGAAATGCAATGCATGACTAGTTACTTTTGACAGCTGTGCATGGAATTAGAACTTGGCTAGATAAATTACCATACGATGACACATCAGACAGTTATAAAATAAATTGGTTATTCATGGATAGTGCAACAGTGCATAAAAATATAATGATGATGATGACACTAAGACGTTTGTCTATCTAAAAAGTCAGTATTCACACGTTAGCTACAACAACACATTGTAGTTGTTGTACAATCACGGCCGAAATCTAACGAGATCTAAAGCAACAAGGTACCTAATAAAATGTGTAACATGCGACCATTTAAACAGCATTCAAGTAATCCAAGTTACCTACAACATGGTGCCAAGGTCTATTCAAATTGTAGTAACTTCCCATGTATCTTTTAAATAAACTGTTTGTCATAGCTGGGTAGTCAAACATAAATCGCGTCTTTCCACGTGGTATTTAGTATTAGCCGTTCTGCACGTTATATTTTCGTTTTGGAATTATAAGTAAATTTACACAAAACTTCACTGGTTCCTGGTCCTACTTTAAGTTTAAGTACTCACAAACGAACGGACCTGTGAAACCTCCCCCAATCTCAACTTTCAAGTGGAAATAATGAGGCACATCACCTGAATTGGTCGGTTATGTGTGATGGAATAAAGAAACACCACAATAATGGGCATACATTTGGTAATACGAGAGAAAACGGCACCGGAAGATGATCCTACACCTTCTTATCATCCCCTGTTTGACACACACACACACACACACACACGTACTAAGCTTAAAGAAATCATTAGTGATTTTTGGTTGGAATATTGTCCCCGTAAAGTTAAAACATCGTATATGTAATAAACGTTGATATACAAGTGAACAAAAAAAGAACTGTCTGAAAAATGGTTGTCATTGACATATTTCGAGGTTCTCTTTACCATGCACGTTCGTTCGATATATGCATTATGAGGTTTTTGACCTATTAAATAAATCAAAAGAAAAACAATTAATTCTTTACGATGTTTTCAATGCATGGTGACAGTGTCCAGTGTCTCTGTTCATCTACATCGACGTCGGTCCAACATAAATTGAATGCAATCAAGCAGTTGTAACTTCCAACTCGTGAAAAAGGCAACTTGAAACATGCATGTCCACAAAAAACTACGTAAGTATAACATAACTAACGTAATGGCCAACTTTTGCAAGAGCTCGTAGTCTGTAGAAACAAGTAGACGGCGAACCCATTGTCTCCCAAGATTGTGAACGTAAACGGTTTCCTGTTACCGACTTTTACAACGCGTTGCATGTTTTATTTCAACCTCTGTTTAACGTGTTTTTATTGAATGTTTGCTGGGTGGAAGACGTCGTCAAAATCGCGGGAGACACCTGGATAAGGGAAGCATGGAACTGGGAATTATGACAATAAAAAGCGGAGGCCTATACCTAACAGTGGGTCATTTAGGGCAAAATGATAATTGGATTGTACCTGTGCCATAACAATTACATTTGGTTACAAATCAGTGTCACCTAAAAAAACAGTTTGGTAAAGGTAATATGGTCTATATTACCTGTACCAAACATGGTATGCGGCACACCCCTTTGGATACCTGCCCGCGGATTGCTGACCTTAGATAGATACGTAGTTGAGGAGCTAAAAGCTCCTCGGATGTATCGTTCGTGTTTATTCTCATTCACACCGGAACACAGGAATGCTTGTAATACCTTGCTAAACTCTCAACAATCCTTGTATACTGGAGGTTTCTATCACCTTATAATAATTATGATCTATTTTGTTGTCTTGTCAAGCATTCGCTCACAAAAGTTCCTCACTTGATTGTTTCTCTCTTCCTCCTCTATTACAAAAATGAGTGTAAAACTGGAGGCTTTTATTTTGGTAGTAGGCTTTGTTTACATTTTTATTTTTTTGTGCTCAAGTTAAGTTTTTATTTTATTTGTTGGTATATTGGCATGCCTAGCTGACATATGCATTATACTAATTATATTATTATTTAAGTTCTGTGTCTCGTAAAGTTGATTACTTTGCCTACTTATGTATAGAATCAAGTCTGTTAACTAAACAGACAGAGTGTGCTGCTGGAGAGTTTGTTGCGCCACTTCTTCTTCCCAGCTAAAGCACTAGAGTGGTGAAGAGCGAGCATTTTGGGGGACTATCTTATGTAATTTTGAAGTTCGAAAAGCGCTGATTCTCAGCTTAATTTGATTAAGTAACTTTTGATTTTGATTTCAGTACCTACTGAAAAGTCAAACTCTTTATTTGTTATTGCCATTTTATGTTTCCTTTAACTCTATAACTTCCCGCAACCCTGGCCTTGAACACATTCGCCTCGATATTTCATGCTTTGCCTGATCAATTAAGATTTTAACGAAATCTGTGCCAAGTAGACAATGACCCGGCAGTAGACAGCCGTATAAATTCTGATTGGTCAGTGACCTACACCGGTGCGGTTAAGTTGGCACCTTTACAATTTTCCTCACTGACGATTTGAAATTGAGGTTGGAATACATACGATCATGAGGAAGGCTAGAAAATATGCCATCGCGTTGTTTTAACCACTCTGCCATGTCCTACAAGATTTCGACATTTCAATTTTCAGCGGACTCGAGGGTTGTTACGAAATACCTCATGAAGTTCAGGAATTTACGTCAACTTCGCATTCTTCACCTCGTAGCACTCAAATATGTTACCGCAGCTGTTTTATATTAAACTAGCTTTTGCCAGGTTCTTCCTCGCGTTAACCAAATTACACATCATTCATCATCATCATTTCAGCCGAAAGACGTCCAGTGCTGGACATAGGCCTCCCCCAAGATGGGGGGTTTTGCCATAATCGCCACGCTTGGCAGGCGGGTTGTACTGCGATCGCGCAGTATAGTGCTAAAATGCATAGAGAACGCTGCTGCCCATTCTCTAGTAAGTCCCTTAGTCGCCTTCTACGACACCCACTGGAAAAAATGAATGGTGCTATTCTTTTACGCCCGGCGTCACATACCAAATTACACAAAACCTAACAAATTATACATCTAAACCTTCCTCATGAATCCTCTGTCTATTGGTGAAAACCGCATGAAAATCCGTTTCGTAATTTTTGAATTTACCAGACAGACAGATAGACGCGGTCTTTGTTTTATGGTTACGTTTGTGGAAAATCTCTGAACATATTTATGTTGAGGTCGGTCAAACTTGGATTCGCTGAAAATATGTATCAACACATAAACGATCTTATTGAAAATATATCGATCAATAATATTAATCGAGGAAAATGGCAACATAATTATTATTATCATTCTATCTGCGTTCTTACTTTTGTCATTAGCTGTACATATAAAATTGTAGTGATGTTAAAACTGCACATTGAATATACATATTATTAAGATTTTTAATGTAATTTTAGCGAGGTCTGGCAACGATTCTAATGCCGAAAACATAATTTTTGTCTGTTTCTCAGAATGTATGTTCCAGTGTAACTAAAAAAAACTATCAGATAGTTTTAGTTCACATTTTGCAAAGATATTTCCTATAAGTCTAGTCAGTTTGTAAGCTATAAATGATCACGCTACTTGCGATGTGGATGAGTAATATTGCAATTTGTTCGTATTCTTCTGTAGTTTCCCGTAAAAAGATAATAATTAGACACCTATAGATTGTTTTTTTTTTTTTGTCCCGTGTGGTAGCCGGGCGTAAAAGAATAAATAGCACCATCCCATTTTTTCCAATGGGTGTCGTAAGAAGCGACTAAGGGACTTACTAGAGAATGGGCAGCAGCGTTCTCTATGCATTTTACCACCATACTGCGATCGCCAACCCGCCTGCCAAGCGTGGCGATTATGGCGACCCCCCCCTCCAAATGACAAGCACCGAACCGGTCGAAGTGGCGGAGCTTGGGGGAGGCCTATGTCCAGCAGTGGACGTCTTTCGGCTGAAATAATGATGATGATGATGAGATTTCTTTTGGATTTTATGAGACATGCTACTATTACTAATAGCATCACAAATAGTTTCATACAGTGCATTATTATAACCTTCACAAATGACCATTCTGTAATACCATATTTCACATTATTTTAATATCGGCAATCATGATAGTGCGTTCTTTTTCACTTTCTATGTTCATAACAAGTCAATATTTACCATTATACTGTTGTGATACGGTTTGACGATTACATGCCAACATTTGACATAAATATTTCTTGTGTGAAAGCATGGTGAACGGATTTCGATTTATTAAATCTTATTTGTGGTTTTCAAAATTGTTTGTATTTGATTCATCTTCTATACTTACTTAAGAGCACAGTCACAGGTCCACTAGCGCCACTCCTTTAAAAAAAATATATCTCGTGACTGAAAAGGAATTGGCCGTTTTTCTTTAGAAACTTTATGACAGGTATTAGAAAATTCTACAAAGCTACAAAATTCGATCTAAAGAAAAAACATTCCTCTAGTTCGTATTTTGTTGCTTCGTGTCTCAATATGAAACTTTATAATAGGTATTAGAAAGATCTATACATACTTACCGAGACAGCTGATTGAGCCGTTTTTAATAATTCCTTTTCAGTCACGAGATAATATTTTTTTTTAAGGAGTGGCGCTAGTGAACCTGTGACAGCGCTCTTAATAAGAATGATTTATCGATTTAAGCAACGAATATCAACAACTTCCTATTCTGAACTTTAGCGTTCAATTCATCTGAGGCCGGGCAATTTTACTGAGTTTTTCAATATGCCTTTGTTTTAAGGCGCCTTGTATTTTTATGCTTACTCGATTGACGGTGCTGCCATCTATACAACAAGATAAAAACTACAATCGGTATAGCATAGCTATGCGCGTGAACATAAAACGGACTATCACATATTTAAGTGCACAGTACACAGTAGTTAGTTCCAACTGTTAACCGCTCGTGGCGGTAAAAACGTAGGTATGTAAAAACAGCCAATCTGAGTCTCTCGTCATCTACATCTAATCTAAATTAATAATAAAGAGGAAAGATTTGATTGTTTGTATGTTTTTTTTGTGTGTTTGCATTAAATAGGCTCCGAAACTACTGAACCGATTTGAAATATTCTTTCACTGTTGGGAAGCTACACTATCCCCGGGTGACATAGGCTATATTTTATCCGTTTTCCCACGGGAACGGGAACTACGCGGGTGAAACCGCGGAGCGCTGCCAGTTTGTTATAAAATTGTCACTATGCTCGAAATAAAAATTCACTTGAGAAAAATAAAAGCCTCGAGGGGGACGGCAACGAAGAGGATTTGCTAAAGGGCATTTCGCAAATTCCTGCAGTATGCATCAAACTGTATTGTACTAATAGCCTTATAGGTAAGCGAATTATTAAATATGATAAATGCCCGCTTGTGCGACGCCGGAATTGGAGCCAGTCAACCTGCCACATCGTTTTATGTGGTAAGATATCCCCATTGCTCGAAGGCACGCTTCTTTAAAGGTGAATGGGATCTACGGATACACTATGACACGGTTCTCAAATCTCATAGTGTGCCTCTGTCCCCCCAGCCACACCCTTTCAATTTGTCAAAATTCTATCCCTTTTTTAAAGAGGATGAGAGGCGGTCCGTTGCTCTAGTGTTGGCGATATCTCAACCCAGGGCAATTTTTATAGTGTCTGATAGCAACTACTTACCTTCTCTTATAGGATACTGGAACAAACTAAATTAAATAATAATGTAGTAATTCGACCCTTAAGTTACTTCCAAAATTACCTTCGAAGCGGCTATGTTCACATGTAGAATCCAAACTAAGCGAAGGTGACATCCGTGGACCGGCTAGGCTTATGTTCTGTAGAGATGTGGTAGCGTCCTACCTCGTCTAAACTCTTTCAGCCCTGGAGAGTAAACATCCAGCGCCTGTGGATGGTTTCACTTTCCCCGAACGCATAACTGGTTTTAACACCTTTTAACATCACTGCCTCCCAGCTGATTGCAGCCGTTAGAAGTGGTTCCGCTGGCGGCCTCGACGGGCCGACTCCTCAGCATTTAAAAGATTAATTGAATTCAGGCACCGGGAAAACTGGTAAGTTTTGAAGGAATTTTTCGTTCTAATTAAACTGCTGCTCAGCGACCGTGTGAATAATGCCCTCGTCGATCCGTACAAGAGCTAACTTATGCACTGCGCATGAAGAACGGTGGCATCAGTCGCATTGCCCTTGGGTGTACCTACAGGCGTTTGGCAGCCAAAATATGTTAACTAACAAATTCTAGCTTCTACAGCTTGGCATTGAATAACAACCTTATTGGGAGCTATATGTTTGAGCCATTTGGGGTTGTAACACCAGGGCTGTGGGGTGCGAGTGCTCATCGAGTATTTCTGGACATCGCCAAGCAGTTGGTCGACTATTCTTATGAGGGCTGGCCTATTTTTTGGGCCAAAGATTCAGCATTGCCGTCCAACGTGGCCATGCTGCCAGCCTTTTGGGCACTTTTCTCACTGACAGCGATACGGATGATTTTTTATGCACAATGAACTCTTCCCTTTTTGCCTATATTTACTTGTACATGGTATATTTGTTTTAGTGTAAGATAGTATCCTGTATTTAAAATTTGTTAAATTAAAATGTAAATAAAACTATAATATTAATAAAGTGAATAATAATTCAGCCATATTGTATGTAATAGGTAGATGTAATTATGTCTTAACATGTCATTAGCGATAACAAGAAACGATGAGATACTGTGAGTAGAAAATTGGGGTATGGTTGCTTCGGCTAATGTATATTTTGCTGACATAATAAGCTCAGACAAATAAAACAACGGCTACTTCCAAAAAAAATATATTTTATTTACAAACGTTCCCACAAAGTTGAAATCAGCACAAGAGACATTTTAATGGGTATCAAGTAAAGTCGGTGGGACACAGAAAATTAATATTTATATAATTTACAATGACTACCTAAATTATCGAATAGGTATATCGAATATCTTATGCCTATCCACATTAAAGGTTTTATTTTATAATCACAATTATACATCATCAATTTTTATCGTTATTATGAACCATATCAACATCCTCATCAATGTCATCGTCTTTGCGAAACGTCTGAGAATGATTCCTTTTAATTTCTACATACATTGGAACATAATTACGATAACCTGACACCGACTGTTCTAAGCGTTTTTTTTCTATTATTCTCTGGGTTTGCATCTAACCATACGTTAACGTTCTTCGAATTTTGATTAATGCTTCTATAATGACCATTTATTTGAGGTACATACGTCCACACTGTTGTGGTTTCATCAACTTTCTCTGTACTTTTGTTAACCTCAGGGGCAGGAGTAGTAGTTCTTACGAATTCATTTTTGAGCTTAACAATAAGAGTACTTGGTTCCTCCTGTATTTTCACTCGTGTGCCAGAATTTCTCCTACTAATCGCTATATGTTGGTAGTTATTTGTTCTTCTCTCTAATTCTAAATACTGATTTGGTACTTTCGCGTCTTCGGCATTAAATTGTAATACTTCTGTCGGAGCAGGCCAAGGATACTCAGTTGTCACTTCAAAGAAAGGTTGCATGGTGGTAACTTGAGGCAGAGACGGTGTTTCTGATCTAACTTCTACAGGTATGTATCCTGAACTACCAACATGGTGATCTTCTATTTGTGATGTTGATAGTTCAATGGGAGCTTTCGTAGTGTATGGATTGGTTTGCATCGAGGATATCGTCGTAGGATGTAATAGTATATTCGTTTCGTTTTTCATGCCATCGGTTTTTTCGTCGGGACTGTACACTTTAACGTGGACTATCATTTGAGTACCTGTTTCAGTTTGTACATTGTCTTTATTTTGGTTTTCTTTCACTTTCGCTACTTTGGTTTGTTTATTCATTATATTGCTTAAATATCTTGGTCTTTTATACGGTGTATATATGCGCCGGAAAGCAACATTAGATTTTCTTTTAAATTGAATTATAGGCCGTGATGTTGTTAGATAAATATTATCTAAAGAAGTTTCAATAGTGGTTGGTTCTTTTTTGACAGGAAATAAATTGAGCATAACGCTGAATGATTTAGTAGTACTAACAGGTGGTGCTTCAGTTTCTTTTATTTCACTGGAACCCGGTAGAATTTTATAACTATCGTTATCATTTTCCTCACATCTGTTACCTAGACAATTCCTTTTCTGAAATGGAATCTGTCGGAACATGGGATACTTGTTGGAAGTATCTAAAAGACTGGGAGTCGGAACTGGTGCAAATCGCAAGAAGTCATCAGCTAACAGATTCACATCTCCAGGATTTTCTGGTTTGAAATTGAAGAGTGGATCTGCTAGATGATTCGATTTAAATTTGTTAATGTTTTCTGAACTTTCATGCTGTAAATCTGACTTTGAATCAGTTTCTGATCCTTTGTTTTCCAACATAGGTTCTACATAAAGACCTGTAAAAGCTATATGTGTGCTGGGAGGTTTAGCATGCATATCTCCTGATTTTGCATTTATTGTCGTTTCTAAATATTTGATGATTTGTCGTATATTTTTTAATCTCTCTTCGTTTCGATATCTTTCTATCCACCTTCTTGATCCGTAAGTTTTACTAAAGGGCAATGGGGTAGGACTTCTGTATTCAAAGAAAAAAGGTCGTGGACTGGTTCTTCTGACCGCGTTCAGTTTAAAAGCTGGTCTTGATGTTGTCGGTTTTATTATGGTCATATTATACCTTCTTCTTTTGGCGAAGGGTCTAGACGATTCTAGTGTTGGGTCAAAATAGCTACTTTCCTGTAGGGCGTTTATAAGCAGAGGCATACGTTCGTAATAATCTTGGTCAAGTCCGAAGTAGCTTCGATCGAGTCTATCGGCAAAAGGTTGATCGCTATCGGTGCGGTTCATGCCCTTCTTGTTTTGTACTAAACTCCATTCTACAGCAATCGCGTATTCGTAGATCAATAGAATTACCTGAAAACACAAACAGGAATATTCTTACTTTGTATGTAATCTAGAAATCGGCAGGAAAACTAGATTAATCACAGCCATAAGGGAAAATTTATATACTATGAGTGCTTTAATATAACCATTATCTCACATGAACTGAGCTATGAGGAATTTTGGTGATAAATTGTAAAACTTAACTAGCTTTGTGTAATTCAAAATATTAACACTTGAGTTAAAATATTGAGGAGCGATACCACGAACTGCCAAAATATACACTGATGCGAATCGTACTTATGTGCACGAGGGCCTAGATGACTTTCAAAGCGTTTCATATTTCTTCAATGGGTTTGAACAGGATCGGTATAAGCTTTGGATACCTTACGTCAATCCAGTGCTTTTTTTTAATTTTCCATCATCATTAACACTGATTGAATTTTAGCATTAGCAACTCAATTACAATTTCAACGTAAATTTCACCAATGATACTGACCTCAATCAGCACATATATACCGCGTTCAAGATCAAGTCAGTATCGTAACTGTTTTGGAATATTGTCACTAACAGCTCTTGAACGCGGTTTTGATGTACCGATCACGTTCAGTATCATTGATGAAATCCACATTTAGTGTATTTTAAAATATGGAAAACCTTTTGTGAACTTATAGAACAGTGTGACAGTAGGAAGAGTGTAGAAAGAATACATTAAATATTAATTACACTCCCAGGATAATAATGTTGGTTTTTTTGTGGCCTTTTATGGCGATTTATTAAGATTAAGTAAAAAAAACTTTTCTTAGATTTACAGTAAAAAAAATACGAAAAAAATACCTCAGACAAAAAGAGTTATTATTAGTGACGAAATTAAAGAAAGAAACATCCAAAACGCACTAGAGTTAATTCTAGTATGAATAATATAATCATCACGTACCGGAATTGAGAAATATCTTGTAGACAAAGCTAAACAATAAAAATAAAACAGAAGCATAATCTTGTGACTATTATCATTATTAGCGGTCCAATACAAGCTGATATGTATTTTTATTATTATCACTTTGACGTAAGTTTTCTTTCATAATGAGTACATAATCACCCCTTACAAAAATTTCACATTATATAATTACAATGGCAGCACTGAAAGATAATAATCCTATACAATCCAAAAGAACATAAATGTCTATTGCTTATTTTTTTTTTTGATGCTGTATTCTAATTAATGTTTGGCAAATCAAAGATATTGGTGTTAAAATTATAATTATCGTAGTCGCCATGTTCTTCTTGCCTCCATTCATTATTTCGCTGAATTTCTAAATATATCGGTCTCATAGATGGCAGCATCGACTTGAAAGATTTAGTGACAGTTTTCTCGTCATTTTTCAATAGCGCCCACGGACTATTCTGTTTCATCTTTTCTATACCAGTGTCACTGCTTTTTGTAGAATTTTTATATTTATATGGCGTGATAGTATTATCTGCTGGTCGTACATATTCATCTAGAAATTCATCGTCACCTCCATTGAAACTGGTCTGTTGGTCAGGAGTTGAATGTGGTTTGTCTTTGACCATAGATTCGTTATGACTGCTGTTTACGTCAGGAGCAGAATCAGGTATTGGAATCATATTTTTCTGTGAACTGGAAAATATATTACTTATTGTAGAATCAACAGAATTGTCGAAAGAATTTGTAACTTGTGAGAGAGTGTGCAAGCCTGGATATTTGTATTTTCTATAAGAGGGCGCTGGAAGTTCAGGTTCTATGGTATATTTCCACACTTTCGTGATTTTTTCTCGAGGAACATATATCATATCGGTTAATTTTCGCATCGAAGTTAAGTCTAAGTCCTTTTGCGAAACTGTTGGATGGTAATTAATAGAATTTACATTCAATGCCGTTTTTTTCATTTTTTTTGGATTGCCTCCTGTACCTAATATCATACCCTCCCGAGAGGACATAGGTTTATTTTTTAAAGATTCCATACTATGCACCTCTAGGTTTTCAAATTCATTAAGCGCCCCAGTCCGTTTATTGTTAAAATAATCATCATACTCTTCTTCTTTGTATAAAGGTACGTTCAAACGTGAATAAGATGAGTCCAAAGTGTACTTTTTCAACCATTTCTCAGTGCTGGATTCAGCAATAAATTTGATTGGTACAATCGATTCTGTATTTTGAGGTTTTAGTTCTGGGTTTTTAGTGGTTTGGGTATATAGCGCCTCAGTAGGTTTAACAAAAAGATCGTATTTAAAGCTAGTTTCTTCAAAAGTTTGATAGTTAGGCATCTTAGTGTCCATTATTGCTGGAAATCGTATTCTATTGTCTTCAAAAGATTTAGTTTCAATATTATCAAATGTAGGAACTGTAGGCATTGATGTTTCAGTAATTGTAGTTGTAGTGCTAGGAGTAATTCCGGCGGCAGTACTTGTAGTTGTGCTGGTAGTATCACTGGAAGCGATAGTTGTAGCGCAACAAATTTTGCTTGCCTTTGTCTCTTTTGGGTTCTTTATTTTAGTCTTTTGAATTGAATCCATTTTGACCGTTTTAAGGCCATATATTCGTTGTTTCTTTGATTGCACTGTTTGGGCGGTTGTGAAATGGTTGAGGTCTTCAATATGTTCTGTTCTGCATGTAGTTAAACCGATTTTATTACTGATAATTTGTGGAATCAAATCTTGTAAAGCTTTTATCAATTTACTTAACAGTCGTCCTAATTTCTTAGGACAATTACAATTAACTGAACTCTCACCATCTTCAGGTTTTAATTCCTTGCTATTTATATCATTGTGAACAGGATAAGTTAACTGCTGAATCTTTCTTATCTTATCTCTTTTTGTCATTGCTATAGTTTCAGCTATCAATGGGTTTTCAGTATACTCAAAATCTTTTTTCTGATTAATTCCTACTTTATCATTGATCATTTTGTCGAAATAATTTAACATTCTCTGGTAGTCTCTTATCTTTCTAATTTTAGTGAGATATTCCAAGCGTCGGGTTGGATTTTTCCAGTGCATCAAAGGAGATGTTTTATAATCAGCCGTGTAGTGCCTTGTGGTCGGTAATTTTAACCAATTCTTTGAATCAGTGAAAACATTTCTCGTAAAAGTAGCTTCAGTCGAGTCTTTTCCTGTATATGATGGACTAGAACTTGAATACTCTTCTAGGATTTTCTCCAAGTATCGGTTCTTGTTCAATGCCTTTAACAATATTGGCAGCAGTTTTAGTGTAGTTCTGTCAAAGTTTATTTTCTTATTAAACTTGGAACTGATTGATGTAATATCGCTATCGTTCATAAGTCCAATCCAGTTGGGTTTCAACAAGTTTTTTTTTATGAGGCTACTCTCTGAGTTGATGCTATATTCATAGACCAGTATAACGCTCTGAAAAAAGAAAAAACTATGGTTAGTTGCTGACAAATTGAATTGGAATAAAATGTTTTGGTACAATATTTTAGTACAATAAAAGTTAATAGATTACATCATATGAACGGGTGCACAAACAGGATTTGTTAATAAAATAGATAAATAACTTACCTACTTATTATGTTTGAGTATCCATAATACTATTAGTAACACAGTAAGTGCACTTAGAGACAAAGTAATTAGTGTGTAATTGTATGAAATACAGGCGCCAGCACATCAAGCTACCACAAACTGTAAAATTTTACCAATTGAATATGAACCTTATTCTTATGTCATAAACTTGAAAACCCTTCAAAGGAGTTTGACAAATTGGGGTAGCTTGATATGCTGGCAGTCTGTACATGAAATGTGACAAATTTTGTAAATAAAATACATTCAGCTCATGTTTCATAAACAAATAAAACTGAATGCGTACAACACATATAAACCATTTTCAGGAGCTGTCAGTGTCATGGTTGTTATGGAATATGCTCTTGAACGCGTTCAGTTTCATAAGTGAGTAAGTAATGGGACTACACAGAATAATAGAAACATTTTCATTTAATATGTGCTCCTTTATGCACGCTTGAACCTACTGCTACTTATACTCTATGTACACCTACAGGGTAGCATGGACAGCGACGCGCAACCTTTTATCATGGATTCAGAACATTCCCGACCCGGAGCGTTGAAAGATTTCGTCGGTTGTCAAAATAATATTGCTGTTCCATACATAATTTATTTCAAGTAGATCATTAAAACGCAGTTTTGGACGTCAAAATTTACAAGAACATAGGTTCTAGGTGACTCCTCCAAAAGGTAGTTTTGTTTGGAGAAGAATGGGCAAGAAACTCCACAGTTACTCTTTTAGAATGTTTAGCAAAATTTTGAATTCATTCATTATGATTATATGTGAAGACGATGTAGAGCAATAACAAACCAAAATATCTGCGTAACTGGAAACCGACTGGTAATACATCACCAAGGTTCCTCCTCGATGTCATGACAATGCAATACTAATAAAAACAGCATTTACTCGTATTGTACAAATTGGCAAAATCTATGTTTTAACAACCTATTTGTTTATTTAAATGGCACAGACATTAATGTCTTATATTGCCACTGAATGTAACAAAAAATATACTTCGAAGTCGTTATAATGGTTTATCTAATAATAAAACCGTCATATTATTGTTTATTAGTTCATAAATCCGTATCTTTACAGCAATGGGCGTGATTTAGAATCTGCATAATATCATAATGTGGGAACTACAACATATTATTATGATGTTATGTTATACTTATACATATTGATGTTGCATAAAAGAAGTTTACGTTGTTACGCTCTATAAGTATGCAAAATTATGTCATTATTACATTTCATTTTTCTTTTGACATTTCCAACGCTGGGAAACGGATCTTAGCCGTGATTAGCTGATCAAAAGGAGACAAAAAATAAACTTATTAATTCCACGTTTAGAAGAGCTACCCAAAACATTGTGTTGTTAGTAAACCAGCGGATTAATTGCGTTCCACGCATAGATTGGCAATCGATCGATCTTTAATTTTGACATCCATTGCATGTTGCATCCACAAAATAAACTGTCAAAAACCTACACACAAAATAATTATGTGTGTAGGTAGGTACTGTTAAGGTTGTCTACAGAAACGACCTTACGATGTACAGGCTTGCCAAGGGTGCGGGTTGTTCAAAAGAGATACCGTGGCCCCTGGCACACAGGCAACTGAGGAAACACTGGTGGGCTTTAGTCTCGTGCTCAACCCAGAGCGGGAGAAGTTATTTGATGATTTCCCACCCTCAAAAACGACAGGCAGGCGATAAGTAACTTTAATGACATTGGAACAGTCAAACTAATTTAGAGAGAGAATAGCAGAAAAAACAGTAGGTGAGAGATTGGCCTGACAAGCCAAAAGAAAGAAGATTAAAATAAGATTCGTTAAACGATTTTTAGAAATATCAATCTATAAAACACAACAAACGTGTTTTGTTATTAGATCCCAGTACAGGGAGACCTTAGGTGCTTATAGTACCTATGCAATTAAAAACCTTTCTGCAAACAACATATTTTATAAAAATGCTTTAACTTTTATGTGTTGGTGTGTGAATGATTCTACTCTACTGACTACGGATGATTTATGAATGCGAGAGCACGTCAAGTTTTATTTGTTTTGTCAGTGACAATTACATTTTTATGAGTGACTTTTTCATGTGCATGTGCCACGCATCACGTTCAGCACGGATAGTGTAATTACCAGTCAATTGTGAAACGATTATATCAATTACAATATTAAATTATGTCAAGAAATCATTCAGTATGTTTATTAATAATTGATTACAAATCTAAGAAAGGTTTAAACTCCTTACACCAAATTAACTAGCAAACTATTAAAATTAAAAGTCTTAAACTCCTAACCTAATTAAAACTATTAACGTGGCGTCGTAAAATAATTATCATTCAGTTCACGGACCAACACAAAACGACTCAAAATGGAATAAAAATAATGTTCAGTGTCCACGGCAGTTTCAAAAAGGGACATTTCCAATTTGATGTCGTGTCGAGTGGAAATTGACAAAAAAAAAAACTGCTTCCATAAAACACTACAAAGTGAAAATAACTTAAACGGAAGTAAATGTCTTGCTGATTTATTGCATTTTCATTTTGTTTTTTTGCCTATAAAATTAACTACTGATATTTCACTTTTAAGTGTTTTTTTTTTTTGTAAATCGTTTTTTTTTACTTCATTTTTCAGATTTTCACTGTGGTACCTACCCAACACAAATTCGTACACCTTAACTTGCTAAGTAAATAACAGTGACAGGAAGCTATTTATAACATCATCAAAATACACTAAATGGAAAAAAACGTGTTATTGAACTGAAAAACCACCAACCAGAACTTGACATTTTATATGGAACCTCTTTAATTTGAAGTCGGTTAAAAATCACGACGCTTCTTGGTCGATTATGTGTACGCAGTATGTCACTTGTTGCAGTTTTATTTACCAAACAGTCGCCTTAATCTCCTTGTAATTGATCATTAAATTTTTATAAAACCTTTCACTAAAACAGTAGACTATCTGATTCATCTGACGTCACGGCGCGCGCGCTGCGCCTGCGCCGATGAAGAAAGCAGAAAGTATGTACATTACGCTCAATATGTTAACTACGTGCATTGTTCAGCTCGAACATTAAATATTTGCATTTTATGTTATTTCCATATGTATTGTGTGGATGCTATATCTCTGCTCACCACGCAAGGGGGAGTGAGTTTCTAAGTAACGTGATTTCTATAACTTGTCATTTGTTTTCAGTATAAGTACAGAGAATAAAGTACAAAAGTATATCCTGTAACACCTCGAGGATAACACAAGGACTGGTTCTATGCTTTGTTCCAAAAGTATCCGTTAAAAATGTAAACAAATGAATGGAACGGCAGTAGCGCTTGCAACCATTAGACCAACGAGGCAGTTAAGAAAAATGCAGATGACTTGAGTTGATAGCATAAGAATTCAACCTAAACAGGGCTTGTTTACACTTTTAAGAAAGACTTTTGGAATAGAGAATAGGTACGGTCGAGTTCATTAATATATTGGCCCTTTCAGGCTTCAAAAATATATGAACGTCAAAAACGTTCATAATATTGTGACAACTATAAGCGTTATTAAATTGTGGTCAAGATTAAGATCCATTAATATGTGACTGCTTTTTCTCATAATTTTTCATATTATTTCCTAACGCACAGCATATATTATTGAAACGTTCTCATGAGGACATATTTTTGACCTATAGGTTCTATAGAATTTATTGAGTTATCCAACGCTCACTATATTTTGAACCCTTGACAGTGCCAATATATTAATGAACTCGATTGTACTACCATCGTAGAAAGTATATAGTGTAGGCCTGCTGCCGTAGACACAAAGTTGAAAAGTCTCTCATGCCTATAATTACACCAACAACATGCCCTTCAAACCAGAACATAGCAATGCCGCTTGGCTCCAGAAGCAACTAAAGAAGTAGCCAAAGATACTCTTCTACTTGGTACCTAACCTTATTAAACTTATACACCGTGACATTTTTATCGTCTTACAAAGGTGCTCCACTCAATATATTTGACATAAAATACCTCTAGGCGCGTTTAAAAATTTACCATTAATAAATAATGCTTTAGAATTATGAAACACCATGTTAATAATGTTTACGTATAAAAGGGAAGAAAAGATGGCTAAAATGTCACGGTGTATTTTAAATTGGTTTTTAACTATATTTCTTAACATTTTTGTGACATATAGAAGCAACAAGAATAATGTACCCAGTCTCCTCAGAATACAAAAAGAACCCAGGCTCCATAGAGATCTACGTTTTGGAACGGGCAACTAGCTTCAACTTTCTGAATAATTAACCGACTCTGACAATTCAAAAGTGTCTTTTAATTCAAATAAATGCTTTGAGTTTAAGTTCAAGTAAGCACATATAACATCACTTCTGTTTTCCTTGAAGGGTTGGGCACAGATGTAGAGACAATTTTGCGGATTTTTAATGAAAACACCATAAAAAAATTACCAGTAGCCAAACTGTAACCATGAATTCAGCATATCATTCTAGACCCCCAGTTCAGAAATTTTTCGTTGGTTATACAAAAAAAAAAAAAAACTGCTGCTCCATACATTTTGACCGCGTAGGCATAACACTTTTCTATGAAACAGCTGATACTACTATACTACGATATGTGATTAAGAGATGCTTGATAAAAAACTAAAATAGTATACCATGCATTTAACAATTAGATAACAGAATAATGCCACAATAATTGGTAGGAAACTTAAGAAAAATGTGATGTGGTTCCCTAGTGGGTTCCCGCATTGTCGTTGCGGCTGCTCGTCAGGGATTTTGCCTCAAAGCCGACGACGCGACGTAGCGGCCAAACAGTGGGCTGCGGTGAGGTGCACCGCAACTGAGGTGGGCCGCGATGTCGAATGGGAGGCATCGCGGCTGAGGGTTACAGGCTCCGGCGGAGGAGGAGTGCCGGTACTTTTGAGTAGCGCTCTTCCCTGCCGTGGCCTGGACGGGGCCGCCATCGTTTGATGGCGGACGCGGTGGGGCCGCAGGGGTAGAGGAGTGTCGGTATAGTGTTGGCCGCTCTCCCTATCCCTGCGGCGGAAAAGTGGTAGGCGGCGGGGCCACTGTGCTGACCCGTCGCAGAGTGACCGAGGGGTCTGCAAGGGCCGATGCCTGCCAGTGGTGTGGGTTGTTTGAAAGAGAGACCGTTGCCCCTAACACACGGGAAACTGAGGGAACACGGGTGGGTTTAAGTCAGTAAAAGTCTGACACGCCCTCCGGCTCCACCCAGAGCGGGGAGCAGAGAAGTCATTTGATGAATTCCCACCAAAAATAAAAAAAGATATACGACTAGGAAATGCATTCTACAATGATGGATAGGCGAGAAAAGAAAGAAGTGAAACCAATAAGTTAGTATTCATAAATCCGAGTGTTTGATTTATGTCGCAAACGTATCAACATTGTTGACAGCGTAACGTAAATTTAATACAGTCGTAATAGGCCTCGTAATAAGTGCGTGCATTACCTTATAATGGTTAAGTGTGAATCTGAAATGTAAGTATGTTTTAAGTAACAAACTAAACAGAATAGAAAAATATTGAAAAACTAAATTATCATGTGGTATAGTTTAAATGTGGGCAGCGTCAGGAAGCTACGCAATATCTTCTCGTCCCAAATACCGCAGTGTCTCAACACGAAAGCCTTTGACCAATGTGTGTTGCCAGTGATTACCAGTGCGTGTTGCACCAACACGTGGTTGCTGAAAATGGGCATTATTAGAAGGCTAAAAGTCATACAAAGGGCAATGGAGAGGACTATGCTTGGAGTTTCCCTACGCGATCGAATTAGAAATGAAGAAATCTGCAGCAGAACCAAGGTAACCGATATAGCCAAAGAATTGCCAAACTCAAGTAGCAGTGGGCAGGGCAGAACCGATGGTCGATGGGGCGAAAGGTTGTGGAGTGGCGATCGCGTATCCGAAGATATTGAGTTGGAAGGGCAACCACAAGTGAAAGCTGCGGGAATCCGCTGGATGCGGGAAACATACAACCAGTCAAAGCGACGGAGGTTTGGAGAGGCGTATGTCCAGAAGCGGAAGTCTTTCGGCTGAAGTGATGATGATGATGACAGTTTGAATAAAGACCAGAAATAGAGTATAGAATGAAAACATGCTGGACAATTCCAAGTGCCTATTTAAAAAACAAATTTCTGAACCAACTTTTACATCATCCTCAAACTACAGATGTTACCAGGCAGTTAGCGGATTTGTACGATGTTTATGAATACAATTATCAAAGGTATTGAGTTTATCCCTGTGGATAACAATAATTCCATTTCAGGAATATGAATAGTTGTGTTTTCTAACAGATAAAAAAAAAAACAATTTGTTCATACAAATATAATTTATTCCAACAACAGTGTACCTATTCCAATATCAACGCGCATCGCAAAAAAATGGCGCATGTTAATAAAAGGAAGCGTATAACTAATCGGTGTATAATAAGTGTTTACAAAATAAAAGTAGAGAAAAAGCAACAAGCGCAATTATGTATAAAAACGACAACGTGTTTGGAATATTAGTGCGCAATGACGTCACAACGAAATACACGTACGCGAATGTAGTGGTTCACAGAATGTTAGGAAAAATTTACTTGTAACTAGAGGATGTGTAATCTGTACACCTGCATTTTGACAAATAAAGTATTACTTACTTATAAACCACGTCTCAAAATCTAAGCATTCGAAAATGTTAACTAATATCAATAACAATAACAACTAGAGGGCTTTTAACATATAATTTGGAATTCAGGCCCAGTGCCAGGCTTCGTGTCCGACAGAGTTAGTACCGGTGATGAGCAGTTAGACGCTAGTGTACACGCACAACATTATTGAGTGAGCTGCAGGATCAGTTATAGTCAAACAGGCGCGATTTTTTTTTTAAAGAAATGTCCTTTTGTAGACAGGTTTTCTGAAAAAAACTATTGCATAAATCAACGACCAATAAATATTTATTGAACTTTTCATCAATAATTGAGCTTTGTCGGTAGCGACTTCTTTTATTACTTTAATCACGCCTAAAGTTAGGTTAAATTAGCAAGAAAAACTAATCTTTGTTGGCTCCTAACTTTTTAATGGTTTTTCATTTTAGTATTCTGTTTCCATACAGACAGTATTAATAACAAGGCAAAACCATACCAAGTTTAATTTTTGATGTACAGACGCCAGCAGGTCAACCTATCCTAAACTGTAAAATTTTCCTAATTGAACATGAAGCTTATTCCTTTGTAATAAAATTGAAAAACTATGAAAGAAATTTGACAGATTGGGGTAGCTTAATGTGCTGGCCTCTGTACATTGTCAAACAATTGAGTACGTAATACACTCCCGAAGTTTGTATGGGAAAAACGTGGACTAGGCTCACCTTAAATTATCAAATCTATTCTAAATACAGATTCAACTCCACGACTCCTAATAATGAAATAACTTGACATTTTATTATTCTACACCATTTAAGAATAGAAGAGTCTTTGTCAGTCACCATCTTTCAGCAAAAACCGTAGATATGACAGCAGATAAAGACGTATTATAGAAGAAGATTAAATTAGGACAGAAGAAAGATGATGGTTTCAAGGAAATCAAAAGAAACGATGGATGGATCGTGTGATTGAAGATGATGGTGAAAAAGGGAGTGACTTCTGAGATGACGGCTAATAGAGATATATAAACCAAGCAGACATGCTGTGTTGACCCCAAACAAAATTAACATAACGGTGGGAAAAAATTGATGCTGATAAAAGAAGGCATGTATGAATGTTGATATTGACAGGAAACGTGATCTCATTTCAGTTACTATTTCATTTGTCTTTGGTCGACCGTCTTAAGATAGTCAAACAGACAATAGGCTGATCAATGATTGTTGTTTTTATAACTGCCACAATGTGTTTGTTTATAAACATACGATGTTCAACAATCATTTACATAAGCCACGTTCCCACGGATGTTGTAAAATCGCGGCGGTATTTTTTCGCGCACTCGATCTTTAACGCCTCCATAGCGCCGAGAGTGGAAAATCGACGGAGCATTAAAACACACAGAGTTCAAATCCCAGTACGCAACAACATCCCGCCACGATTTTTTTACGGTGGTCTTATTATCACTGCGGTCAATGATGCTTCCGTAAATTAGACTCTAGTTACTGTCTTTAAACCTCATTTTACTTTCATTTTTAAAGTAATAAATTGTTCAAATGTGTTACTTTCTTCTGTTTTATTGTTTTATACGTTGTGTTTAGCACAACAATGCACTCAGTTTATACCAAAATTGGTTATGATTGAATTACTATAGGAAATCACGCTTGATTAGACAGAGCTTGTTTTCTAATAGGTAATGTACAATGACAGACATAGGAAACAGGCCTTTAGATAAAATGCTCGACATTGTAAGTATGAGCAGGCCCGGGAACTAATATTTCAATTAAATAAAATGTACATCATGTTTTGGGGATTGTTTGGAAAACGAATAAGGCATCTAACAGTATGAATAAGTCCACCAAGAACGCATAGTAAATTGCACAAAAAAACATAGGTAGATAGGTATAAAGATGAAAACGATGCACATTGATTGCACAAGTTTTGCAGCCATACTTTTTCAGCACAATGACATTATTCAAATTTGCGCACGTATACAAAGTTAAAATGGATCCACAACACACAACATTACTAAACGAACAACGGACAATCGAAAGACAAATATGCGAAAAAAAAAAACATACTCACAACAACAACGGTAACTGTGATCGCCGTAGATATGGCAGCGCAGGCGCATCCTTGCCTTATTTGCCGCTTCCTTGACGATCTCAGAAACTCTTCGGTTCTCGCATCGATAGTCCTGTATAACCCAAACTGTCGGATCCGAGATCCATTGGACGACACAGAACCCTCACTAGACATGTTACCGACACATCACTACCGTAGGAATGGTTTGTTTGGTGTGCGCGCGTCGCAAGCGTTCGCACTAGAAAATGTGACGGATTCTTCGCGCAACGATAATGTTTTCCTTTGAGATTGTATGGTTGTGTGGAGTCCGGTGATGTCGATAGTGGATGGAGTTTTTTTTTTTTTACATATCTCAATACTTTAATACTTTCAGCTTATTTATTGTTTTCATTGTAGGTGTCATGAATCGCTAAGTAGTGAGTTTCTCAACTTCTAATCCTACTAATATTATAAATGTGAAAGTACTCAATCACATAAAAACGGCTGATTGAGAAAGGTTTGGATGAAATTTGTCAAATAGATCGTTTATCTACTCCAAGCGGGGGAAGCCGCTGGCAAAAGCTAGCGCAAATATAAATCAACATTGAGGGGTGCACTAATGCATATGCTCAGTTAAAGACGTGTATACCCTATGTCTTTAACTGAGCATGAGTTATAATCTGGTGAGAAAATAATAAATGAAATCCAAAATAATTTATTTAGATTGTAAATAGATTTTCGCGCGTTACTTAATTATATAATAAAAGTGTATTTCAAGAGTTCAAAAGAGTGTTAAATTAAAAAAAATCGACATATCCATCGCCCATCACTACCCAACACGATGCGCGGACGCAAAGCACTGGAGCGTGCCGGCCACCGCTCCCACAAGACCGAATATTCGTAACACCAGTGAAAATCACAATTATGTGTAATATATTCACATCACTATCTTACACTGTAAGGTTATTAAACAAGCCATTTTTGTTTATTTTATGTGTAATAATGTCATAAATTGCTCGGCTCATTCGTATAATAGAGTAGAGAGTGTCGTATGCTGTCAATTGCTCTGACGTGGAATTGTTGCGTCATTTGACCGGACTTCCACTGTTTACTGGACAGATTGCTAAAATTTTTGTGGCAATTATGTTAGAAAATTGCAGTTTGAATGTGAATGTAAGTGTGTAGGTACAGTCGCCAGCAGGTCAAGCTATCCCAAGCTGTAATTTTTTCCAAATTTAACATAAACCTTATTCCTTTGTGATAAAGTTGAAAAACTATCAAAGAAAGACAGATTGGGGTAGCTTGATGTGCTGGCCTCTGTACCTATAATAAAAACCGATAAAAAGAGGTCGTCTGGAAGTCTTCTCTTTGGCCTCAACAATACTATGATCATGTAAATAATTCTATTGCTCAGTTATTCCAGTCATCATCATCAGCCTACAGCAGTCCACAGCTGGACATGGATCTCTTAAATCAGAAGAAATGTAGCTCGATCTTCGGCTACTCTTAAATTTCCGTAAAAGCAGTGGTTATTATGGCAGTCTCACAGGTAGGTAGATACAATTAATGCCTACAATCTTCCTACATTGGTCGTATTGCTTCGTTTGAGTCTAATATAAATCAACTCACTCAAAACCAACACGTGATACATAACCCGTAAACAGTTATAAATTATTATCCAGGTGAGATAAAGAGAGATAAAGTCAGATACAATAATGAATGCAGACTCTTTCTGACCAAATATTATCTTATTCATTTTAGGGGAATTTTATTGCCATTGTTTCGAACATCTGGAAAATATTAGGGTGAATGTACAATATTAAATACGGTAACGGTTAATGTTGACTGCATTGCAAGCAAAACAACATATTTTTATGTAAGGGGACGCTACCTAGTACACTAAAAAGGAGGATGAACGCCTATGTGGGCTGTCTTAGACGTGTCAATTGTCCGCTGTCTCTAGCTCCACTCTGATTTAATAAGTTTTCCATTTGACTCTATTATGTCACCAAGCAGCATTACTTAATTACGGTTGAGGGTCTAAAGATCGGGATAACATAGGTAAGTCTATTTCTTTAACTTAGTCTTGGCCACAATGAAAATCTCCAAAACGCCCCACGCATTTATAATTTAGGGGATTATGCCATACATTCTATAGATATCAGGTTAGGGATTTTGAACAATGTGCGGTGCAACTTTTTACTGCCACTTGGATATAACCTGCGGGCTTAGCATGACGCTTTATATTTCTACGAAGAATAGACAGTGCTTTTTCAATACAAAGTGACATTTCGTTGCTCCATTTTTAACATCGCACCGTAGATATCCTTCTACAGGCTGTCATTTTGTCTTGCGTTTCTAACGATATTTGTCTGTATAGGCCCATAGAAATGTAGACAATTTCAGAAGAATATTTCTTCCCAAACTGTCAAAATCACACTGACAACAAACATAATGTTCGGAAGGTCCTAGATTTTGCATCAACAAGAATCCCAGTGCTTTTATTTCCAACAGTCGATATGTGACAGGTCTTACAGCCCATGCTAGATAACAATCTTTAAACAGCTTGATAATACCGAATGAGCCCCACTTACCGCGCCTAAGCGAAGCGCTACGCTATCAATTTTAATTGGTAACAGCAATATATTATTATCGAGTTTCATTTAGCTTTACGCTCTTTACTCTCGAGGATTAGCAGGTCTAATAGTGTTGGGATTGATAGGTGATAGAAGTCTGAATCTGTTAGCTTCATTTGATCAGGTACTTTTATTTAGTTAGGGTATGTGGTTTCGTTAGCATATCATTTCATACTCTATTGGTTGGGTGTACTTTTCGAGGAGTTTCGTGTTAATGGTTTTTCGTAACAGGAACCTACCTGATAATTAAAGATGCTACATGTCATGCTAATTATACTTTACAAACCGTTAATGACTTTCAAAACTCAAAACAAAATCTATTTGCAAATCCAGTGTAAAAAAAGTGGGTCTTAAATTGTCATAGTGAGCACTTATTTACCACTTAGCGGCCTTCTTCAGGCATAGCAACTTTTTGCGCGTGTATTAAGGCACTTTTATTACATCCATTGTCCAGTAGTTTAGTAAGAAACTTGACAGACTATCATTCTATGAAAACAATGATAGTGCAACTACAATGTGACGATTATAAACTGTCTCATTGTCAAAGCGGTCTAAAATCTAATAAAACTGTGTTGGCACAAGTCTGAACTATTCAATCAATCAAATCAAAATATTTTTATTTCATATAAACCTGCATGGGCACTTATGAAACGTCAGAAGCTAGGTGCACGGTTCCAAATTGTTGTTTCCTATGGAGAAGAGCCGGCAAGAAACTCCACGGTTACTCTATTCTGCCCACAATTAAAGACTAAACTGTTTGACTCGTGTGTGCGTAGTGTGTACTTTGTCAGGGCTACCACATCATCTACAGATCTGTCTATCCGTTATTTTACCTAAATCAGTTTCCTGTGTGGCTGTTACGGCCTCAAGATCGATTAGTGGCTGGATAGATAATTAAAAAAAGCCATTTTTTTAGCTAAAATGTCTGGTTGTGTCGTGTCGTGTCGATCTGTTCAGATTCATCTGGTAAGACTGATATCTCCATGAATCGTAGGCTTTAGAAATTTCAACCGCGTATTGTACAATATTCATTACATCATACAACCATTGCATGGGTGCCTTCCCTACACATTAACACTATTACAATTTTAATGAACTTTCCAATCCATTCAGGCGTCGATAACGTGAAAATGATGAGCAGCAACTAATAACGGGTGTTATTCGATTTATTATGACGGACCGTGATACATTGTTGCTTTATACTCTCTCTGAGGAAACTGGTGTTACGTGTTTATGTACGACAATGTGGACAAACGAAACGTAGATTTTTTGTAGTAATTAAGGTTCATAACAAGGAAAGAAGTCAATAAATAATCCAATGGCTTCGAACTCCAACCATTCAAGAATATTTGGTTTAGCTGAAAGACATTGATACTGTAATTTGAAATTGTACCAGCCAGTTATATGATTGCAGGGCAAGGTGAGTGACCAGTGGTGGCCCAGTGGTAACGGCCGCGACTTACGAGTTGTATAGTTCGTAGCTTCGAACCCCGACAGGCGCTTTAATTTGTGTACATTATTTCTTCAAACTGCAAAAATAGTGAAGGAAAACATCGTGAGGAAACCGGCATGTTCTAGAACCAAAAAATTCGGAAACATGTGCCATCTACCTGCCCGCACTGGGCCCGCGTGGTGGGTTACGGTCCACTCTCATCGAGAGGAGGCCTGTGTCCCAACAGTGGGAACATTATACTCTGATTATGTGTGTATGTTATGTATGGGCGAAGTGTGCTCCACAATCCCAACCCGTTGATTTTGCGATGGATCCAATAACCAATAAGTCCACCATAAATAAAAACGCTTATACATAATGTTGAGAGAATGTTCTGATCACCATAGTAAAAAACGCATATTGGTGAACTGTCAAAATTAAAGCAATTCCTTTATCTGTTAGTGTGTTGTGGAATTAACCAGCTGGTTGTGGATGTCCGATAGGCAAAGCGCTCTATGAAGTGCGCTGACCCTAACAAACTTGGTAAAAGGCTAGGTAGCTGATGAATGTCTTTTGTTCATCACAGGCTTCTAATTGACAGTAGACGTGCAGTTTACGTAGTACTTAGTTGTCTTTTACAACCCAATCAGGTACGCAAGACTGACCTTGAGATTATCTTTTCTACCTTAATATTCACAGATATTATGATTATTTGATTTATTTTATTCATAAAGCAAATTCTTATTTTGTTTAAATGTTACTATTCCGTTTAAAATTTACATCCAGTTAAATTTTTGTGAAGAAAACTGTGTGAATAAGACGCATCACTTAGCGAACAATTTTTACGGTAACTTTGCATATTAATTTCAAACTATGATCAATGTACTTATTATACTTTGATCGATCGTTGCATAACAGTTCTAATACATCAAGCTGTCGTTAGTTTCTTTCATTATTTTCACTTAGGAACAGTCTGGAATTCCTTAGTCGAAGCGTATTCATTAACACCGATGATAAATTAATAGTGCGTCGTCGAACTTCGCGCTTCAACGATCTCTATTGATTTCTTAGAAAAAAAAATGTTAGGAAAATTAACTTACTTCGTTTTTGGTGGAATATTTTTGCTTATTTTTCTGATCTTGTACTTTCACCTTGATCTTACAATTGATCAGTTGTTTATCTTAAGCTTGTATGGGTGTGAAATCGAATAGCTTACTACCTAAGCAGTAATCATCTGCAAAGTTAAAGTATTAAAAAAAGTTAGATGAACTTACGTAGGTCCTTACACAATATTAAAAATGCTGAGATTATCTTTAAAAGAAGGGCTTTTCTAAGTCCAAATTGTGTGTCAGTAGGCGCAAAACATGAAAAAAACCAAACAATTATTTCAAATTTTTTATTTCAAAAATACTTTACAATCTTAAACGTAGAATTAGTTAAAGGCAGTGATTCTGCGTTTCGTTTTTGAGTATTACCGTTACATCATAATATATATATATATATAACTAGTTACTAATATAAAAACAAACATTATTAACAAGGTATTATTAATTATAATATTATTGCGACTGTAAGTACGTAGTACTCGTTTGGTATCACAATTTATATGGCAACTTATTGTACTTACACTTGATTGTACCAAAATTATTAAAAGTTTTAATAGATTGTCGACAGCACTTCAGTGAGCCAGATTTCATTCTTTGACTTAGAATTTTATTTTCCAATAATAATTAGTTTTTATGGTGTTATTTTCATATTTCACCAGATAATTTTAGTTTCTCGACCCAGTACAAAAATAATGACCATGAAGTGCTGTTTTTGTAATCATTTCCTAAAAAGCAGCGATTCCAAATTCAGACTATAAAATTAGAACTTTTCTATAAGAAAAATCGAATTACACTATACCCGAAGTATTTTATTTTTTTATTTTGGTGCATCAAGTTTCTAGATATACTAAACTAAATTAGAACACGAATGGTACCAAAGGTTTGTCGTAGAAGTAGCCTTTGTCTTCAATGAAAGGCGGTCGAGTCGTGTATGGTATTCTGGTCGTCGAAGGAGGAGTGTAGAATGGGACCCTGGTGGTTTGAGGAGGAATGTACACTGGCGGCCGCGTGTAAGGCGTGCTCGTGGTTTGAGGGGGTAAATAGATTGGTGGCCTCGTTGTTGAAGGAGGAATGTAGACTGGTGGTCTAGTAGTGCTAGGTGGTATGTATACTGGGGGTTTTGTTGTAGGTCTGGCTGTAGTCGGGAAAGTAAACGGTACTTTAGGAGTTGGGTAGTCATAGCCTGTCGTTTTGATTGGCGGTGGTGTTGGTGGAGGTGGAGGCCTAGTTGGAGGTGGTGTTGGGGGCCTTGTCGGGGGTGGTGGAGGCCTAGTCGGAGGTGGTGTTGGAGGTCTTGTCGGGGGTGGTGGTGACCTGGTAGTCGGTGGAGGAAGGTATGTAGGGGGTGTCCTGTAGGTTGGTCTGGTAGGAGGAGGTGTCGGTGGCGGAGGTCTGCGGGTCGTAGTCGGAGGTAGATACGTTATGGGAGGAAACGTTCTTTGCGTGGTGGGCTGCGTTACAGGCGGAATGTAAGGTGGTCTGGTCGTTGATGGAAAAGTGAATGGCGCTGGTGGGGTTGGGTAGCTGTAGCCTGTGGTTCTAAAAATGTTACTGGTTGTTCTGTAAGTTGGATAGGTAGGTGGGGGAGGCGGCCTAGTAGGGGGCGGTGGCCTTCTCGTTGTTGATGGAGGGGCAGGTGGTCTAGTCGGTGGTGGTGGTGGTGGTGGAGGGGGTCTAGTTGGTGGTGGAGTAGGAGGTAGTGGTGGTAGATATGTGGGTGCCTTCGTACTTGGTGGAGGTGGTGGTCTAGTTGGTGGGGGAGTAGGAGGTGGTGGTGGCCTGGTTGTCGGTGGAGGAAGGTATGTAGGGGGTGTCCTGTAGGTTGGTCTGGTAGGAGGAGGTGTCGGTGGCGGAGGTCTGCGGGTCGTAGTCGGAGGTAGATACGTTATGGGAGGAAACGTTCTTTGCGTGGTGGGCTGCGTTACAGGCGGAATGTAAGGTGGTCTGGTCGTTGATGGAAAAGTGAATGGCGCTGGTGGGGTTGGGTAGCTGTAGCCTGTGGTTCTAAAAATGTTACTGGTTGTTCTGTAAGTTGGATAGGTAGGTGGGGGAGGCGGCCTAGTAGGGGGCGGTGGCCTTCTCGTTATTGATGGAGGGGCAGGTGGTCTAGTCGGTGGTGGTGGTGGTGGTGGAGGGGGTCTAGTTGGTGGTGGAGTAGGAGGTGGTGGTGGTAGATATGTGGGTGCCTTCGTACTTGGTGGAGGTGGTGGTCTAGTTGGTGGGGGAGTAGGAGGTGGTGGTGGCCTAGTTGTCGGTGGAGGAAGGTATGTTGGGGGTGTCCTGTAGGTTGGTCTGGTAGGAGGAGGTGTCGGTGGCGGAGGTCTGCGTGTCGTAGTCGGAGGTGGATACGTTATGGGAGGAAACGTTCTTTGCGTGGTGGGCTGCGTTACAGGCGGAATGTAAGGTGGTCTGGTCGTTGATGGAAAAGTGAATGGCGCTGGTGGGGTTGGGTAGCTGTAGCCTGTGGTTCTAAAAATGTTACTGGTTGTTCTGTAAGTTGGATAGGTAGGTGGGGGAGGCGGCCTAGTAGGGGGCGGTGGCCTTCTCGTTGTTGATGGAGGGGCAGGTGGTCTAGTCGGTGGTGGTGGTGGTGGTGGAGGGGGTCTAGTTGGTGGTGGAGTAGGAGGTGGTGGTGGTAGATATGTGGGTGCCTTCGTACTTGGTGGAGGTGGTGGTCTAGTTGGTGGGGGAGTAGGAGGTGGTGGTGGCCTGGTTGTCGGTGGAGGAAGGTATGTTGGGGGTGTCCTGTAGGTTGGTCTGGTAGGAGGAGGTGTCGGTGGCGGAGGTCTGCGGGTCGTAGTCGGAGGTGGATACGTTATGGGAGGAAACGTTCTTTGCGTGGTGGGCTGCGTTACAGGCGGAATGTAAGGTGGTCTGGTCGTTGGTGGAAAAGTGAATGGTATTGGTGGGGTTGGGTAGCTGTAGCCTGTGGTTCTAAAAATGTTGTTGGTTGTTCTGTAGGTTGGGTAGGTTGGTGGGGGAGTGGGCCTAGTAGGGGGTGGTGGCCTTCTCGTTGTTGATGGAGGGGGAGGTGGTCTAGTCGGTGGTGGTGGTGGCGGGGGTCTAGTTGGTGGTGGAGGAGGAGGTGGTGGTGGCCTGGTTGTTGGTGGAGGAAGGTATGTCGCGGGAGTTCTGTAAGTTGGTCTGGTTGGAGGAGGCGTCTGTGGCGGAGGTCTTCGTGTCGTTGTTGGATAAGTGAATGGCACTACTGGGGTTGGGTAGCTGTAGCCTGTGGTTCTGAAATAGTTGTTGGTTGTACTGTACGTTGGGTAGGTTGGTGGTGGAGGTGGCCTTGTTGGAGGTGGTGGAGGTGGGGTCCTTGGTGGCGTCGGTGGAGGAGGAGGTCTAGTTGGAGGTGGTGTTGGGGGAGGGGGTCGAGTTGGTGGTGGAGTAGGAGGTGGTGGTGGCCTGGTGGTTGGTGGAGGGAGGTATGTCACGGGAGTTCTGTAAGTTGGTCTGGTAGGAGGAGGCGTCTGTGGCGGAGGTCTTCGTGTCGTTGTTGGATAAGTGAATGGCACTACTGGGGTTGGGTAGCTGTAGCCTGTGGTTCTGAAATAGTTGTTGGTTGTACTGTACGTTGGGTAGGTTGGTGGTGGAGGTGGCCTTGTTGGAGGTGGTGGAGGTGGGGTCCTTGGTGGCGTCGGTGGAGGAGGAGGTCTAGTTGGAGGTGGTGTTGGGGGAGGGGGTCGAGTTGGTGGTGGAGTAGGAGGTGGTGGTGGCCTGGTGGTTGGTGGAGGGAGGTATGTCACGGGAGTTCTGTAAGTTGGTCTGGTAGGAGGAGGCGTCTGTGGCGGAGGTCTTCGTGTCGTTGTTGGATAAGTGAATGGTACTGCTGGGGTTGGGTAGCTATAGCCTGTGGTTCTGAAATAGTTGCTGGTTGTACTGTACGTTGGGTAGGTTGGTGGTGGGGGTGGCTTTGTTGGAGGTGGTGGTGGTGGGGTCCTTGGTGGCGTCGGCGGAGGAGGAGGTCTAGTTGGTGGTGGTGGTGGTGGAGTTCTTGGTGGTGTCGGTGGAGGAGGAGGTCTAGTTGGAGGTGGTGGTGGTGGAGTCCTTGGTGGCGGCGGTGGAGTTCGTGGCGGTGTCGGTGGTGGTGGAGGCCTAGTCGGCGGAGGGAACGGTATGCGCGGAGTTTCATACACGTATCCTGTTGCTTCAGTTATCGGAGGCCTAGTCACCGGTGGAGGGAAGGGAATCTTCGGCTTCGGGTAGAAGTACCCATCCTCGTCGAGGTTTGCGGAGATGGGAGAGCCGATCACCGCATAGTTTTGGGGTGAGTCGAACTGGATAGCTCGAGTTTGACGCTCTGCCTTGCAGGTGTGGTACACTGCAAGCAGCACCACTGCCAGGTGCAGTGACAGCCTCTGGAATAACAGAGAATTTTTAAATTAGAATAAATTGTTGTATAATATCACATTTAATGTTAAGTTGCTGCATTAACTTAATTGAGAAATAGATAAAATCGGATAAACATAAGAAAAATGTTTTTTGCAGCCATTACTAAAATATTTCATCATCATCATCATCATTTCAACCGAAAGACGTCCACTGCTGGACATAGGCCTCCCCAGGCTTTTCCACTTCGACCGGTCTTGTGCTTCCCACATCTATCGGATACCCGTGGCCTTCACAAGGTCATCGGTCCTTGTGGGAGGCCTTCCCACTCTACGTCTTCCGGTACGCGGTCGCCACTCCAGAACCTTTCGGCCCCATCGGCCATCTGTTCTACGAGCAATGTGCCCTGCCTACTGCCACTTAAGTTTGGCAATTCTTCGGGCTATGTCGTTTGTCTTGGTTCTCCTGCGAATCTCTTCATTTCTGATTCGATTGCGTAGGGAAACTTCAAACATAGCCCTCTCCATTGCTCTTTGGGTGACTATAAGCTTTCTGATAAGGCCCATTGTGAGCGACCACGTCTCTGTACCATAGGTCATCACTGGCAACACACACTGGTCAAAGACTTTCGTCTTGAGACCCTGTGGTATTTGGGACGAGAAGATATTGCGGAGCCTCCCGAACGCTGCCCAGCCGAGTCGGATTTGACGATTGACCTCTTTCTCGAAGTTGGACTTACCTAACTAGACAGTTTGTCCTAGGTAAACGTACTCGTCCACAACTTCGAGTGTAGCGCCTCCGATCGTCATGGGAGTGGGTGTTACATGGGCATTCGACATGACCTTTGTCTTTTCCATGTTCATTTTAAGACCCACTCTTTCGGAAGCTCTACTGAGGTCATCGAGCATTACACTGAGGTCCTTCATGGTCTCACGGTAAACGTCATATGATGCTTTTTTGGCACTAATCAAATATAATTCATGGCTCGTGCATAAATAATAGGATTTTTATTAAAATATGGATAATCTTCTCCCCTCATCGTACTTAATTTAAATCTCCGTGTCACGGCCATGATGTCTGTAACTTTCGCTTTGGAAACATTTGACCCCTTGTGGTCACCATTTGACATCGTGCGGACCTATTAATCATAGTATTATGCAATGAACAAAGTCATTAACATTTAAAAATCAATTAATAATGCTTAGCTTTTTTTAATTCTATTATCATATATGTCATCTGTACTTAAGTTAATTTTTTCTTTAGGTACTTGTAAATCGTTCTACGCGGTGGTGCATTGATATTGTCCTAACGAGTTTTCTCACACTATTTGAAAAAAGAAGGATTTGATTGGAATTCTACATATAAACACGCCACTTGCACTCTGTTCTGATATTTTTAAATCTAGGTTGTACTAAAATTAGGTCAAGGCCAAGAATTTTCTAAATTATTTAATCACAGTGTAGTTTCCCTTTGCAAAATAATAGTACTTAGACATATAAATTAATATACATAATTACTTGCTTCCGCTGTGAAGCACGTTTTTTATTAGCGCCTGACAAAAATGTTATATCAATTCGGTGTATTTCTGCTTTTTGAAGCAACAAAAAAATTAGTAAAAAATAATATCACTTAATATTTATGAGTAAAAGTTCACCAAGATTTTATCTGTGAGGTAATCTATAAAACATAATAAATATGATTAATTTACGAATGTCTCAGAGTAATCGTCACTGAGAAACAAATGAATTTCTGACGATACCATAAAATACTATGCTTATCTAACATTTAAATAGCCTCTACTATCAATCTGCCCAGCATTTAACAAGTGTCGCACTCTTTTTAATTGTCGCAACATCATGCTGAAATAGGCGTATTTTGGCCTTGTAAAGGACTTTGCTTTTATTTTACTTTTATTTTATTTTATTATGTATATTGTGTAGTTTAGTTTGTGATATTCCTGTGTGACTATAATAAACACAATTTATTTCTTTATTTCTAACTTAGTTGAACAAAATAAAACTAAACTAAATTACGCAGGCGCTTCCAACAAAAAAAAAGTGAAACTATAGTGACATATTGTTAATTAATGTCGTCTCAAAAGAGCAACAAAAATAACTTTTTCAATAACACAATGCCTTAAAAACAATTACCATACATATGGTATTTACGAGTGTTCGCTTATGCGTCAGTGAAACATATTTCGTTGAAGAGGCTCAAGGCGTTCTGGTTGGCACTGGTAGAATTCTACTTGTATGTCGTTTGGCCCAAGGTAAAAGCTTTCGTCAACTGCCATAAAATTTTATGGATGGATCGATTGCCCAGTTTTTTTTTAAATTAATCGATTTATTATAGGTTTATTCGGTGTTGGGAAATTAAGTAGGCTTCTTGTTGCTTTATACGTTTGTATATGGTGTAGTAGAAGGCACAAGCCACTCTTTTCAAGGATAATTGACTGATGAGTTATGTTATGTTATCATTTAATTGATATTTTATTGTAGTTTCATACAGGTCGTAGGTATATACTTATTGTTATTACCAGATAAAACATTTAACATTAAGGTAAAACAACGGTCATGTGTTATTATTAGCTCATTAACAAATGCACCTAATTAATATTGAATCAGTCTCATAACAGCATATTTTTTCATTATTTGCGTCAATAACTACAAACTCACAAGAAGTTTAATTTTAAGTTTACTACTTAATAAGTAATTAACATTAAGTTTGACAAGCAATTCTGATTAATTCTAAAATAAATAATTAAATCCAACCACAAATCAGTCTCTCAATTCAAAACATTTATTCGCGTCAACCTTGTAACTTAGACCACACAATGACTTTGATGAAGTATTTTGTCACTAACAATGATTTAATTAAGTCAACACAGTGGTCTTCAACTGTTTTTGTTAGCTGATTGGTTATTATGCGTAATTACCACTTGTCCTTCATTTTATTCGCTTTTAATCATTGTAGCAATTGCAGAATTAAAATTAATTGAAAAATTATTAATGTATTTTAAACAATTGAATATAGGTAAGGTGTGTCACGACCCCTGTATTTATGTACATGTGCTCGTGGCAAAATAACAACAGCAGCATGGTTCAATCGAAGGTACTTAGTTGAACAAAATAAAACTAAAGTAAATTACACAGGCGCTTCCAACAAAAACGAGTGAAACTACAGTGACATATTTTAAACACGTGTATCACAGTGTCGTGTTTAGGTGACCATCCATTATATATCGAGACCCCTACGTGCCTCGGAAAGCACGTTAAGCCGTTAGTCCCAGCTGTCATTCATAGATCATTGACAGTCGTTAAAGGTAGTCAAAAGCCAAGTCTGACTACCAGGTTTGTCAAGCGGTATCTTACCCAGAAAGGCCAGTCGCTCCATATAAAATATTGACATTCAGGTTATCATCAACATTTCAGCCGAAAGAAATGCACTGCTGGACATAGGCCTGCCGCAAGCTCCGCCACTTTGACCGATTCTGTGCTTCCCGCATCCTGCGGCCCTCAAAAAGCCATCGGTCCACCTTGTGGGAGGCTTTTCAACTTTACGTCTTCCGGTACGCGGTGGCCACTTCAGAACCTTACGGCCCCATTGGCCATCTGTTCTACGAGCAATGTGCCCTGCCCACTGCCACTTAAGTTTTGCAATTCTTCGGGCTATGTCAGTTACCTTGGTTCTCCTGTGGATCTCTTCATTCCTCATTCGATCTCGCAGTGAAACTCCAAGCATAGCCCTCTCCATTGCTTTTTGGGTGACTTTGGAGAGACTGCAGTACAGCCCTTGTCTCGATCGAATCGAAGGCTTTTTCGTAGTCCACAAACGTTAAACTGAGAGGGGGAGAGATTATACTCTTCGTTCTTCTGTATAATCTGCAGCAGTGTGGTGGTAATGCGGTCTACGGTGCCAAAGTCTTTACGGGACCCGGCTTGTTCGGCTGGAAGTCGTCAAACCTGCGCGCTAGACGGTACATCACATGTGATGACTCTGGAGAACAGCATATAGACATAGCTCAGAAGTGAGATATGACATTCAGGTGAAATATAATTAAACAGGAAGCAGATCTTAATAAACGTGAGAAAAGGCTAGGACTACTGTATAAAGTGGATGATAGCAGTTTCCTCCTTTCTAATAAAAACATCACAGTGCCATAAACTACGTCTGTCAAGGGTGGCCTTTATGGCAATATAAGGCGGTCATAAGGCCCTTGTTTAAAATTTAGTTTTTCTTTAAAATGTGTTTTCTCGATGACCATACGAATAATATGATGAAAATACGAAATGTTCACTAAATTGATCATTCTCCTGCCCTCATACTAACTTATTTGGAGTCAGCGCAACATGGCTTTTTCTGCCACAATTTTCTATTTCACATTGTCACGATAGTATATATATTTATTAAACGTAACATAAATAAAATCAACCTAGGAACAGTCAAATAATCAAGCTATGAATAGTCAAAGCGGTCATTGAAAAGATTTATTCCATCTCTCTGCCAAATGTAGCTATTAAAACTTACATCCAATTTAACAACTAGGAAAAAGGAAAACAAATTAATAAAAAAAAAATCTAACTATAAACGTTTCTCCCAACACAACACTATTTTTCATGTCATCCCAATTATGTCTGAAATTCAAATGTCTACAATGATTTCAATTTAAGTGGTTGCAATAGTTTAGTTGTATAAACTCTCACATGGCAATGTTAGCGCTGCGCTGTAAATAAAATTGTAATGAAAAATAATCTTGCCGAAATAATTATAAAAACGGACAAACAAAAAAGGAATTGACTTAGACAAAAAACAGTTCTATGACATCTCTCATACAATTTGAAATGCCAATTAATGATTTAATATTATTAACTGGCATCTCAAATTGTAAATCAGGTAATGCAGAATTTCACCCACTGTCTAGAAGCATTAAATATTGCACAAGAGTTCATTCAGCCACGGTGATTACTACAGACGGACTTTGAAAATTCATCTCCTAAAGAGTTTGGTAAATAGCCGACTTTTAAGTACAGAAGTTATTAATTTGTACATATACAATTATTTTTCATTAAATCACAAGGAACTAATCTAATAATGAAAATAGAATAATTTAAGGATTATAAACTTACTAGTTGGTCGTACTTGCACCCGGCGGGCGTGTATGACAAGATGTATGAATGTAAGCTAAGCCATGGTAATATGTTCAGCACGCCACGATTGCGGCGGTAATCTCTCGCGTCCGGCCCTGTTCCAGGCCATGGTACGGAGCGAGAGTGCATGGGTAACCTCCTTCTGCAAAGCAGTGATGCTCGCGAAGAGTGAGGTAGCGCACGTGAGGGAGAGGCAGTATATGCGCCCTCACGGCCCTAGCCGCCACAGGAGACGCTCTGGGCGTCGTGATTCCCAGGATGATTCCCGGCCATCGTAGACGCAGGCTTGCGGACGATGAGTATTGGGTAGCTCGCTGTCCGATAAGGACCAAACCCGGGTCAACGGCGCGTTGTATCCCACGCGCGCCTCTAAGAGAAGCCAGCACCAACTGGTGGGGTCCGCAAGGGCCGATGCCTGCCAGGGCTGCGAGTTGTTCGATAGAGATACCGTGGCCCCAGGCAGATGGGTTTTAGTCAGTAGAAGTCTAACGCGCCCTCCCGCTCCACCCACAGCGGGAGAAGTTATTTGATAATTTCCCATCCAAAAAACGAAAGCTGTGGTAATACGTAAGGATCGTAGCACATGGCGTTCTGTAGTCTCTGCCAACCACCATGGAAATGTGGAAGGTGTGGGTTTTACGTATGTTTGTGTGTAAACTTATATTACTTTAAAAATGGATTACCTACCTATAATTTGTGAGGTCGTATACACTTTTGTTATACGGAATCAGAGCCAGCGACGTTTCTTTTAAGTGAAACGTTAGTGCAATCACCAAAATCTTCATTTCGTTCAGCAGTAGGTGCAAGCATATTAATTACTGCAATAAACAACTAGACACGCGTCGGTGTTAGTGGGCAATTAATTGCTAGTTTCTGCGCAAACAATAGTTTTGACACACTATTAGAATGTTCAGAATAAATATGGTAATCTAAGCATTCGATGATGGAGATAACTTTATGAATTTTGTATTGATTGGGGATTAGATAATTTTGTTTTACGATAACAATTTACTCCTTCAGCGATGCGATGAAGTGGATTCGATATGCACCTAAGTATTGTGTTATTTCGTTAAAGCTATCTTAGTTATCTTTTTCTGATCAATTGAACATAATAATATAACATGTATGTACGCCTATGGGCCTACTAATATATTATAAAATTACCATTATCATAACTCATTTGTTTTGGCAAATGTTGTTGCACAAACGGACACTACGGCTCATTCTCTTGATCATCAGCAAAAATTGAAAGTGACGACGCATTCTTATTGGAACTAGCATATTAGACCAATTAGCATTTCCTGAAAATGGAAAAGTAAAAGACAGCTTTTCCAAAAACTTACCAATTACCAAACATAATACAGCTAATAGTTATGATTGTTAACAACTTAGCCGTAACAAAGACGGAATAACAGACCAGACATTTACCGACACATTTCGTAGAAACGTGTTCCACATAACAAATTTTCTTTGTTCATTGACGGAAATTGTAATGAGTTGCACACACGTGGCGTCTGTACAGATAATCTATACAACTATTGGTAAGTAGGCTACAAACTTACAAGTAGTACCGTCAAACGTCAGCTTTTTGTTGGCTTTGTTTTTGTTTATCTCATGCTCATACTTAAAGTTGTAGTGGTACGCTAATGGATCTGTAAACCGCCTATATGCTGTCAGCAACGATCATTGTGAACTAGAGTAATCATATGAATATACTAGCTTAAGCCAATGGCCTCGCCCGCGTAGAGGTCGGAAATTATCCCACGGGATCGTACTACCGGGGTGAAAGTAACCTGTGTTAATCCAGGTTTTAACTATCGGTGTGCCAAAATTCATCCAAATACAATCAGCCGTTTTTGCGTGAGTATTAAAAAAACATCAAAGCATTGAACCATTCCCATTTATAATAAACGTAGGATAGGTCTTTAAATTTTTTTTTAGAGCAGAGTGCAAATTCATCATGGATAGTAATATTACTATGACTTTTTGCAGGTAAATGTAAAATTATAAATTAAAAGAACTCGTTCTTAAAAGTGAAACATAGTCTCAACTTAATCAAATTTGTATATGAAATGTAAACGAAATCAGTCAACAATTCGAAGGTAACACAGCCGATACAAATACCGAACGGGCAGTGATCCCTAGGTCATATACATTAGCGGATGACACACAAAAATTAACGAATGCCACTGAAGGTCGCACGACATCGCGTAACCAAGTAATTATTTACTTAAGATATATAATAGTCAGTACTGACCCCAAGTTGCGACAGCTTGCAAACAAGACGTGCGCTACTGGTGATGAATGAAATGCTTAAAGTGACGGGATTTCTAGGTTCTTATATGATTAAATATTTTGTTTTGAAGCAAACCGATCAGTGTCTTTGATTATAACAGTGTTATTTATGATGCAAAGCCACCCAACCAATTTATCACAGCAGAAACTTTAATAGAAAAACCTCCCTTCAACTCAGTTTGCCGTAATTTACTGCCAGGCACAATTCTCTCAAAATATACACCACAACATTCGGTATTGTACCTTCACTAGGCCACTAGCTGGCTTCAATACACTTATTCATCCACCACAACGAATGGTCGCCCAGTATTCGAAAATCGACCATAAAAAAAACTAATGCATTATTATACACTTGGGGGAAGCCTATGTCCAGCAGTGGACGTCTTTCGACTGAAATGATGATGGTGATGACACTGCTTCTCCTTATAAAATTTAACTGTGCCAATATATCATACTTTTCGGTCCGCGTAATTTTAAAGATAGATAATATTATGGTACTATCCTTACAAGAATTAAACATACTGCGTGACTCATTCTACGTTTGACCTAAATCGTACAAATGACTACAATCAATAAATAAATAGGACAACATCTAAGTGTTGTTCCTAGAAATTCCGAAGTATTGTCGATTTCAACTTGTACTACAACTAATTAGGTTGCAACAGTAACTGTGCCAGTTTCAGCATTTGTTTGGGGATTGACTCGTCCTATTAAGATAAAAGAACATGTTCCAAACGTAACGAATTGATTAGATAACAGTTCGCAAAATGTTGGCCAAGTGGTTTAGAAAAATAAGTATCTTTACAAGTTTGTCACACCCTTTGTACTGCGAATTTGGACATCGGTCTTCATCACTGGATGGATGAGATTTACCAAGTGTACTATGCCCATAGTCCGCCTCGGTAATTCATTGTTATTGGAATTAGAATTGAAATTGTCCCCACATAACAAGCAAAAGTGGAAAAAAGGCCACTGAGTTATTTTAACTCAAAATCAGATTATGTTTGATGAAACATAATCTGTTTTTTGTTCTTTCTAATTTTGTGTGAGATGTTACACGATTCATTTAACAACCTTGATGAAGGTTGTTAAATCAATCGTGTAACATCCCACACATAACAACAAAACCAAATATTTGTAATAATGA
The DNA here is from genome assembly GCA_949987655.1 of Polymixis flavicincta. Lineage (NCBI taxonomy): Eukaryota > Metazoa > Arthropoda > Insecta > Lepidoptera > Noctuidae > Polymixis > Polymixis flavicincta. The sequence continues at coordinate 1,729,909 of OX465175.1, read as the reverse complement.
CACTTATAGGTCACGCCACTTATCACACTGAACGTTTAGCTTATAAGATCAAGCTCATTCAAAGTCAACAGAACCAATAGTCAATACCAAGGCAAGTTTAAAGTAAACTATAGCGTAATAACATGATGCAAAGTTGGCTTGTGCAAGCTAATGGCGTTTCTTAATTCCAGAGATATATTAATTTCTACATCATTATCGAATTCAATCATCATTAATTTGGTTTCCGTTTGAAGACAGATCAAAAACCTTGATTATGGTAAATTAGAAGTCACATCTATGATGAAGGTACGGCTAAATACTAAATATCATCATGTGCTGTCCAAAGCATTTCAAGAGTTGGGGATTTTAAGCTGGTTTTAGGCCTATGTCCAGCAGTGGACTGCGATAGGCTGAGTTGATTGAACACACTTCTACTAAAAGTTTATTTCTCTTCTTATCGACACATCTTCTTGAAACAATTGCTTATTAGGTAAAGACGAGCATCCATTATCCAATAATCTGTATTCTACACAAGTTTTGCTGGATATACGTAAATGAGACAAAAGTAAACAAGAAACATGCAGTGCTTTCAACAATCCTTTGAACTCAACTGAAATTTGACAACCAGCAAAACACTTGGATGATGAAGAACTTGTGTGGGAGGAGAAGCAAGATAAATAATACAACATAAAACGCAATTCAAAGCCTAAATCAAACTCCATAACAATAAAGCTCTTGGATTGTAAACCATTTATGATACAAGTGCTTAACATTGCTAAAGTAACAAGCAGACAGATTGGTGTCAAGTGGCCCTTATATCACAGTTAAATTTATCTTAAGATGAAGAAGAACCCATTGTTTGCTTCATATTTCTTAATGTTTATAAATTAGACGTTGTCAATAATAAATTATAGGGAGTCATGATCGATGATTTGTGTTTGGGCGAAGATGTGATTTCCGATGATAGAATTTTGGAAGTGCGTGCAATGATGATATTGTGTAAAGTTGGTTTTGCAATTGGTGAAAGGGAGGATGAATTAAATGTTAGATTTGTTTGTAAAATGTTCGTGAGCTTTAGGCTAATGTTTAGTAATATTAATTTTATTTGTTTAAAGCTTGCGATATGTTAATTGAAATAAACCGTGCTGCTGCAGTTGATGAAGATTTAAATGTATCGGTCAATGTCAGAGGGACTGCTCATGAACAATTTGATGTAGAATTTGGCTAGGCCGAACCTGTATAAAACAAATAGTTGTAAATATCAGTAAGTACATTCCAGTCTTCATTTGAAATAAATGGTAGAACCCCTTTTCCGCATTAAGCAATAGGTACATCTCAATTTGCTAATATCTAACAGTCTGTCATCATAACGCCGTAGGGCGTCACGCTAATTACATACACTTCAGTTCGATGGTCAATGACCTTCACCTTTCCGTTTACCGGAATCATATTATCAGCAATCATGCCTCCAGGGAGGGTAATCTTTTAGCAATCTATTAACTTTTTGAGGTGTTGTTCGTAATTGTTTATTAGAATTATTATACTGACGGTATTGCCTTCATTCATAATGCTTATAATCAGTTTGATTGATGTATTCATACTTATCTTAGAAACTGTTTACGTAATTACGCTTCTAACTTTAATATTTGATGAAATGGAACCCATACTGATGATGATTTCGGAATTCTTTTAGTAGGTTAAAGCTTTCTACGATATCAAAGGATACTAACATGTCTAAGTCTATAGCTTGTATGAAGGATCCTGCACTCAAAACAAACTATGTGTTAAAAAGGAAACTTGAAACATAAATACTTCTAGAGATACCATCTGTATCTTTATTACCGGTATTGATTTCGGTTGGTAATTGACTTTAATATACATTGATAAAATGACTACTCGTTTAGTCTTTATTTCTTTTGGTGGCACTTTTCGATATTCAGTGCAGATAGTTACCAATTACCTTTATCTTTTAACGCTGTTCTGAATTTCTTCTTTGAAAATAATAGCTTGAAAGTCAACATATCTCTCAGTTAGTTGCATTTCAAATATGTATGCAACGACCTGACTGGGTACCTTGTCCCAGTCGTGCATAAAGACTAGTTGCAATTGTAACTAGGCCTCACTTTCAATTTTATAAATATTTACAAATGCATATATAGATACTACTGTAATACCAATTAATAACCCTTTAAATGCAACCATTCCGTTAACAACTTGGTACTTGGATCTACTAAATACCATATCAGATGGTATTCCGTAGTTTCTGCATACACCTTAAATGATGTATTTCATCATCATCATCATCATCATCTACCTAGCCTTTTTCCAACTATGTTGAAGCCAGCTTCTAGTCTAACCGGATGCAGCTGATTATCAGTATTTTACATGGAGCGACTGCCCATCTGAACTGCATAACCCATTTACTAACATAGTAATATGTATGTATTTATAACATAGTATTAAATATTATGATTCTAAATGGAAGTATTACGAATTTTCCCTTCCTTTTAAGTTAATAAATAGGAGCACACTTGTTTTCTTGCTAAAAGTTTAGAAACAATAAAGAACCCACTACTAAGTTAACTCCAACTAGTTTGTCCAGAAACTGGTGAAAGATATGTACTTCGAAGATTTAAGTTAAACGACTAACTGCTTTTAATTGTGGTGTTAGGACACCCACATTTAAGATGACTTGGGTTTGAATGGTTCGAGGAATAATACTTCTAATGTGTATGTAATGAAAAGAGGAGTGCAATAAGCAAATAGCACTGAGGATACTTTCAAGATTTAATTGATTATTTCGAATTAAACAGTTGAGCCAGAGGATTTTCCAAATCAAAGTAACCAACATTTCCTTTGTTCAATTTTATTTATCAGGTACAGTATTTTTATGATTTTGAAATGATATAGACATCTAAAGATTCTCAACTATACAGAAAACAGAGTGTTTCAATCTTAAAAGATTTCGCAATTATTTTTGAGTAGGTACCTTCCCTTCTTTAATTCTCCTCCCACTTCCATATTAACATCTTCAGCACCTACAAGAAATGCATCTATAAACAACAAATTTAAAACAAACCAATATACCTTGGCCCTGTTCCGTCCCTTCAAAACACTAAAACCATTCACACATCTCAACAAAATTCAATCGAAACCAATTTTATTGTCTTTTGGTGTCATCATCCCATACTTGGCTCGTCCAGTTGGTAGTCTTGCGTAACTCCAAGTAACGCAAGCTTTTGTAGGATAGTAATGAGGACCTCGTGAACGGTAATTATTTTAACATGACAGTTATTTAAAATTACGTTTTAAGTTCTGTATGTTCTTTATGTTTTATGATGTTTATGGGGTACCCAATTATAACCCTATGGTTTATTATCATATGGTTTATACCCTACGACTTGCGAGTTTTAGGTCGTGAGTTTTAATCCAGGAAGTGTCTTTACTTTGAATATTTCATTTCATCACCACTGCTCTAAAAACGGTGAAGGAAAACACTGTAAGAAACTGGCATGTCAATACGAAGACATTTATGACGTCTATCAACCCGCACTGGGCCCGCACACCCTCTCCCAGAGAGGAGGCGTGTGTCCCAGCAGTAGGCACGTTATAGGCTGATTATGCATGGGGGGTCGATAGGATCCGGCAACTGGGACTCGAGGTGGCATTGCACAAGTCCGAGGCCATGTGGTTTCACGGTCCTCGGAATGCACCACCGACGGGTTCCCAGATAACGGTGGGAGGGGTTCACATCGGCGTCGAGTCGACGATGAAGTACTTGGGACTCGTCCTCGACAGCCGGTGGAACTTCGCGGAGCATTTCCGCCGTTTGGCTCCCAGACTGGAGCGGGCCGGGGCTGCGCTGAAGCGGCTCCTGCCCAATCTAGGGGGGCCAGACGCCTCCTGCCGGAGGCTCTACGCGGGGATCGTGCGGTCCATGGCCCTATACGGGGCGCCGGTGTGGGCGCCGACATTGAGGCGCCAACCAGCTCGCAAGCTGAGGGCGTCCCATAGGGTCATGGCCATACGGATGATCCGAGGATACCGCACGATCTCCGGCGAGGCGGCGGGCCTCCTTGCCGGATTACCGCCATGGGATCTGGAGGCAAAGGTCCTCGCGCAAATATGGGAGTGGCGCGAGGAGGCCAAACGCCGGGGCGTAACTCCGCTGCCGCAGGAAATCGCGGCACAGCGGACAGAGCTCCGGCGGGATCTCATGGTGACATGGAGAGAGCGATTGTCGCAACCCAGTGCTGGGCACGCCACGATTGCGGCGGTAAGTCCCGTCTTTGAGGAGTGGTTCGAGAGGCGGCATGGCGTCCTCACCTTCCGCCTGACGCAGGTCCTCACCGGACACGGTTGTTTCGGGAGGTTCCTGTTTCAGATAGGGCGGGAGGAAACGCCCGGGTGTTTCCACTGCGAAGATCGCCCTGAGGACACGGTGGAGCACACGGTGGCGGTCTGCCCTGCTTGGGCGGAGCACCACCGTGTCCTCGTGGAGGCGATCGGCGGCGGCGATCTCTCGCGTCCGGCCCTGGTCCAGGCCATGGTACGGAGCGAGAGGGCATGGGGAGCCGTCACCTCCTTCAGCGAAGCAGTGATGCTCGCGAAGAGGGAGGCGGCGCACGTGAGGGAGAGGCAGCATATGCGCCCTCGCGACCCCAGCCGCCGCAGGATACGGAGACGCCCTGGGCGTCGGGAATCCCAGGCCGATTTCCGGCCACCGTAGGCATGGGCTTGCGGACGGCGAGTAATGGGTAGCTTGCTGTCCGGTAAGGACCAAGCCCAAGTCGACGGCGCGTTGTGTTCCACGCGCGCCTCAAAGAGATGTCAGCACAAAAAATGATGGGACCCGCAAGGGTCGATGCCTGCCAGGGGTGCGGGTTTGTTCGAAAGAGACACCACAGCCCCTGGCTTAAGGGCTACTGAAGGAACACGGGTGGGTTTTAGTCAGTAAAAGTCTGACACGCCCTCCTGCTCCACCCAGAGCGGGAGAAGTTATTTGATGATTTCCCACCCAAAAAAAAAAAAAAAAAAATATGCATGGGGGGCCGATATTATGTTCTGTCGATGATGACTATTGTCGTGTGGCTGTAATCCAAAATACTTTTAAGCAGTATTAACTAAACTAATAATTTTTACTTTCAATAACTAGATCAATATCTTTTTCAGCAGTTGCCTCAACGTTAAGGCCATTTTTGAGGGACACTAGCTATTTTATATTCATATTGTTTATTTTTGGAAATATTCATCATTTCTCGGCGATATTAAAATTAATTTAAAAAAGTATATTACTAACCATTTTTGTATGATATGATTAAGATGAACAACTAAAATGGATTAAATTAAGATGAACATTGAGTTGACCGAAGCCTATTTAAGGTAATGTCCTTGTAGTAGCGGTGAGCTGAAAGAGACGCTAAACACTTAGGTTAGGTAGGTACAGACTTATTAAAATACCTGAGTTAATGGTGAAGAATGTCGGTAAAGGTTAATAGAGCTATCAAACTAACGCAAACGCTGGATGTAAAAGCGAAATCAACTACATACATATAATTATAGTCTTACATCTTCATTACATCTTTTTGTGAACACCTATGGCGTAGTTGTTATTAAATATGATATATTGACTTTATTAACAGATTTATGCCACTAGCCTATAAGACAAGGTATGGAATTGAATGTGAAAACTTAAAACTGCTGTTGGAAAATCATACCTAAAGAAATTGAATTTATCAACTTGATATACCTATCAATTATAAATTATTAACAGAAGTACCGCAATGGTATAATATATGTCGTTAAAGAAACGGAAAAGCTTAAGGGTCAGCACAACATAAACGTTAACTTTGTTTCACGAGTTATCAATAAACCACAAAATACATAATGATGAAACTCCTCAAAGCGTATAGCAATATCTAATATTTAATAACCGCGCAGTTTCAAAAGGAAACATTCAAAATAAACGTAACTAACATTTTGCTAAAGAATCTATTATAAATCAACCAATCAAAAGAACAAGTTACAAACAATATTAATAATATACTTCGGACCATATACGTCACATTGAATAGATTTTGAATTACAATGAGATATGATTCCTGGATATTGCTAATTTCGGTCGTAAATCAAATTGGATGAGCTATTTTTGTTACCTTGGCATTTGAGCAATATGTTTGTTAGAGAATTCGTCCTTGCTCCGGTATTTGCCCGGATGGTTTATGAAGATCCGGGTCAGGTGATGAAACTGAGAATGTGGTTTCTGCGTTTCCATTTTTGTATTGGGAAAACATGTCGCTTATCTCTTGTGTACCTATGTTATGTGTATGTGAAATGACGATTGTTTCAGTTGTGTTTGTTATCGGTACGGTATTAATCAACTGTTTCTACCACTAACCTTTTTATTTTATCTCGTGTCGCGTTTATATTATCCATTTTAATTTCTACTTTCACATCATTCGCCTTATACATCTTATTAATTTATTACTACTTATTTTTGTTATCCTATAAACCAAAACATTGGTATTTATGAGCCTCTCACTACAATCGCCTTAACTAACAATTCTAAGGTTCGACAAAATATATGCGCATATTTGGAGAGTTCGTTGCCCTTTTCCTATTGACGTCCATTTACGCAAAATAAAAAAACACTTTGTATTTCGAGTTTTCCTTTATAACCCGGAGAATTACCAAGTCCTAATGATCATTTCACAGACGTCAATATTCGTAGTTCTATAGACATCTAAATCAATAGTTAATCTAGCAAGCTAAACCAAAAACAAGGAATTGTAATTTGGCCTTTTTGACTGTTGAGTAATAGTTCGCACTTGACGTCAGATGACCTGTTTGATGAATGATAACGTTTCGAGGTCGCCCGTCAATCGTATTGTTTAATTTTGTGTTGGAAGCCTCTTATCATTTGGATTCGATAAGGGAAAGGTGTTAACTTTGACCCTGTTTAATCTCACCAATAACGTGTCTGTCTAAGGTTTTAAGATGAGGTTTTATTCAAATCATATTCATTATTATTAAGCTATAATAATGATACCTTCCAGCTTTGTATTTCTAGCAGAAATACCTACATTTAAGTAGGTATTAATAGTTTATAAATGTCACAGTTTTTTAAATCTCATTTGATGATTGTGATCTTACATAATAATATACCTACTTCCAAAATAAAAACAGGATTTGAAAATAAGAAAACATAACTTTAGTAATTAATAGCCTGTTTTTTTTAATCTTTAATTAATTAAGATGAAGAATCCTGTTCAAGTTTCCTGAACTAAAACTTGTTTCGAAAATGCCATTTTAGAAAAACATATTCAAGCTATTATTTTAATGATTTTACGAGCTATTTAATTTTGGGATGAATACAATCTATAATTTATCTTATTATCTGCATTTTTGTCTCTCAAAATGGTCTGAGTTTTCAAGGTACACCAGTATTGCTTACGGTGACTTTATCAAGTTTTCAATGAGCTACAGGATATTATGTGTTTTCCTTAGGCCTTATTCCATTATTGTTTAAGTCTTAATACCTAATCAGTTAAAGCCGATAATATCCCCACTTATGCCATTTATGTATATGCTAAATTATTGATTGATTTACAATGAAACTCTTTCAACAAATCAAGATTTTCCAAAGTCGATTCTGTTTCGATTCGATTTTAATCCTTCCCTTCATCAATACAAGATTTGTGGATTAACCACGACAGTACTATTTATTGGTTCCGCCATAAACTTAAAATAGATATCATCTCATCTTACCAAACAATTGGTCGTATTTAATCTAACAATATTACAATTCCGTTTTTATTTGCATTTGGCATTGAGTACAAAATGTAAGCCGAATAGTAAACAAAGGAGTTGAATTCCTATCATTATCATTGTGTGTGTAAAAAAAATGTATTGTCTATCTATTCACTTGGCGAACATGCGATGCTGGGCAAAAAGTACATTTGTTAATTACCGGTTATTTGTAATTGATTGGATGCTACTTTCTTCATTGGTGTCAAGTGCATACGTTGTTTAAATACCACAAGTCTGGGAAATTAGCGATGTCATTTGACCGTAGGCCACTAGGCCCTGGTTCAGGCCATGGTACGGACCATGGAGGGAGAGTGGATGGGTAGCCGTCGCTTCCTTCTGCGATACAGTGATGCTCGCGAAGAGGGAGGCGGCGCACATGAGGGAGAGGCAGTATATGCGCTCTCACGTCCCTAGCCTCCGCAGGAGATACCCTACGCGTCGGGAATCCCAGGCTGATTCCCGGCCACCGAAGGCGTGGGCTTGCGGACGGCGAGTAATGGGTAGCTCGCTGTCCGGTAAGGACCAAGCCTAGGTCGACGACGCGCGACGGCGCGTTGTGTGCAGGCTACTGAGGAAACACGGGTGGGTTTTAGTCAGTAAAAGTTTGACACGCCCTCCTGCTCTACCCAGAGCGGGAGAAGTTATTAGATGATTTCCCACCCAAAAAAAAGAGGAGTGTTACATTTAGAAAATTTGAAGTATTGCCTCCTCCGTGCCTTTTATACCTGTTTTTTAACATGTATTATGCAAATAAGTTATACGATTTAATTTGACCTATTCCCGTAAAAGAAGATATAAACTATTTTTCAATGGAATTTTTAGTATCGTTATAAAAATAAATCACTTCGAACACTTATAATACTTTTATTTAAACCAACACTTAACAATGAAATGCAAATTGAATTGAAACAATTGCAATACATAATAAAAAGTCAGTGCAACAAATATAGACTCCACAAAGAATTACGAAGGAAGCTATTAACCCAGAGCACCTACACTGGTATTCCTACCTATCATCTGGTACCCATATCTGGCCAGCTAAGTTACGATGCTCCTACGCATAGATCCGGTCTTTCAATGTCAACAAAATGTCATCTAATTCTATTAATCTTTTGTAGTGTTATGAGATTTTGGATCTCACTCCAATTCAATTACAAAATATACATAAGATGTTTATTTTAGAATTTGTTTCCATATGAATGAAAATGTTGTAAATTTTCATTTTTCTTTCTTTAATACAGCCAAAACTTTAACTTTGATTGTTTTTAGGGTTCCGTACCTCTAAAGGAAAAAACGGAACCCTTATAAGATCACTTTGTTGTCCGTCCGTCCGTCCGTCCGTCCGTCCGTCCGTCTGTCAAGACCGTTTTTCTCAGGAACGCGTGGAGGTATCAAACTGAAATTTCTATATGATACTTAGTTCTACTGTCCCTGGAAGCTGTAGAAAAATCAACCTTCTAAGTCAACGTAATCAAAAGATACAGCCATTTAGGCCGCAAAATTCCGCAAATTTTCGAAACTCGCACGGGAATTAAAACCTACAGGGTACTTCCCGTGAACTTAGAATCTTGAAATTTTGTACGAAGTCACGTCTTATAGTACAGATATAGGAAAAATTACGAAAACCGAAAATTTTTAGTTTCGTCATATAAAAAAAAATATTTTTGACAATTTTGAACCTTTACTTATATACCCACAGGTTTGTACGGAACCCTCGGTGCGCGAGTCCAACTCGCACGTGACCGGTTTTTTTATTTATTGTATGCTTTGATATCGCTATCGTCTTATTCTTAAGCTTTTATTTTTCTACTTTATTTTTTTGTTTTTAAAATAACATTTCTTATGTCGTTATTTCCACTTGTTCTCTTTGAAGAGTCTACCACAAACACAAAAAATAATATTGATGTTACTTCGAAGCTCCATTGACTCGAATAAAGAAAACGCATTTTATTAAATCGTCTCCTACATTATTGTCTAGATTCACAAAGGTTACAGTTGATAACCATAATTAGTTCCACAGGTGGTCAAATACGTATGTCACTTATTAAACATTTATGGGTAAATCGGAACTGGTTTTCAATAATTTTATCAGTTTCGTTGTGTAAGTGCCGAAAAGTGAGGTCAGAGATGGCACTTTTTTTCCAAGATCATTTAATAAGCGTGAGAAGGTGCTGTGGCTACAATTGGAACAAGAGTTACTCATTATAAAATTCGAAGTGTACGAAAAATCTTAACCCAGAAGTTAAAGTTGAGTATATTTGTTTGTCATATTAAATAAATATTGATATGATAAACCTTACAGCGCTCTTATGTAATCTGCGTTATGGAAATCCCTGTCTGCTTTGATTTATTCTGTTACTTTGACGAAAATTGTTCTATAGTTAGGTTAGGGTACCGATTTGTAAACTTAATTAAGAAAAATAAAAGTGTCTATTTGATCTTTTACCCACAATGATCATCCCGGATATAACGAGAAGTGTTTTTATTAATAAACACATAAAACGGAAACTTATCACCTACGTCACCGTTTTCGACATTAATTAATTAATAAAAAAACTATCACCTTTGAAATTTCAAACTAAAACTGGTTAACCTGTTTAAAGCCTGTATTGTTTTCAATAATTTGAATTAATTACTAACGATCAGTGGTTTATAAACGAGTAAAACGACTATCACTGATACTTAATTTATGTAAATGGGGGATTATTTTTTCTCTCCACGTGAACTGTTGTTATGGAAAATTGTAAGAAATAAATCTATAAGAATAAAACCCTTTAATTCGAATATGTGGGTACATGTTATTGACGATTGGTCCCGGCTGTCTTTTTTTTTTTTGCTTGGGAAGTCATCAAATAACTTCTCCTGCTCTGGGTGGAGCAGGAGGGCGTGTCAGACTTTTACTGACTAAAACCCACCCGTGTAGCCCGTATGCCAGGTGCTGTGGTATCTCTTTCGAACAAACCCGCACCCCTAGCAGGCATCGGCCCTTGCGGGCCCCTTCGGTTTGTGCTGACATCTCTTTGAGGCGCGAGTGGAACACAACGCGCCGTCGACTTGGGCTTGGTCCTTACCGAACAGCGAACTACCCATTACTCGCCCTTCGCAAGCTCATGCCTACGTTGGCCGGAAATCGGCCTGGGATTTAAGTAAATCTTTGACAGTCATTGCGACAAGTTACATGCCTGAAAGTGTGACCAACAGTCGAAGGGGTATCGTATTGCCCAGTAACTGGATTGTGGAAGTCAGATAGACAGTCGTTCCATTTCAAATACTACTAATACTAATTTATATTGGAGGGCCAACCATAATCCAGATGACGATAATCTATCGTCGCAAAATAGCAACCAAAGCCTAAAATTGCGCCACACGAATTTATGCGTAACCACGACAGTGATATTACCTTCGATATCGAATATTTGCAAACTTGACCATTATGACCCACAGATGACCGTAAAACGTTATAATAGGATTACGTGTAGTGTGTTACGAATATCCTTGAAATATCGAATGTGTGTATCTAATGATATTTAAATTAAGACAAAATCGAGTTAGGTTAGAGGGATTGAGTCAACTCAAACAAACATTAATATTATTTAAAATTAAATACCTACCTACTCTTGTGCTAATAATTTTGGTCTATTAGAGTTCCAGAAAGATTCATTCGACAAGACGTCAATCGACAATCAATTATTTATTCAAAAACAATAGGTAGGTATATCTATCTCATGGTACGATTTAAGCAACTGTGTCTTCAAAGTTTAAAATCCACATTTTTTAAAGGTTTCGTTCAAATAAATGCTGGAATACGACGAAAATAGCCACGAACAAAAATTATATCTTCCTCGTCATACTGAAATTGCTTTCGCGTCCATGTAATTTTAATGAAGACTGAGGAAAAATCTTTTGTTTTTTTCTTGTCCTAAATCTAGCGGTTAAACTACTCGTTTTAGTTAAATCTCGATACTAAATAGCACATTTCTACATCATTACATGTAATTTTATACATTCAAGAGAGCAGATATAGCTGTAGTACGATTTAGGCGTTGGTACGTCTAACACAAATGTCGGCAGTTGTTTTTTTTGAGTTTGGGAAATTATTAAATAACTTCTCCCACTCTGGGTGGAGCTGGAGCGGGAGGGCGGTGGTTAAACTGTAAACATGCTTAGCAATGCCTTAGGAACTGTACTAATTAGGTCATATACTCGTATATAAAAATAATAAATACAACACATTTTTTTAATAATTAAGAATATTAGTCGTTCAACGATAGGCCCATACTCAATATTATAATTGCGAAAGTCACTCTGTCTGTCTATCTGTATGTTACCTTTTCTCGCTTAAGCCACAAAACCAATCGTTGTAAAAAGGTCTGGTTCCTGGAAAGACGTGATATAGGCTATTTTGATCTTGAATATTTGCATTGGAAACTAGCTGACCCGACAGATGTCTTGTCCTAAGGTCTTGAGTTCATACAAAAAAAAAACATGAAAAAGGACGTTCAGGATTTCCTGAATTTTAATATTTTATCGGCAATTTTTCCTTTCCTTACCTAATTTGGACAATTACAAACATTATAAAACAAATAATAGCCAAACCGGTCTAGCAGTTCTTAAGTACCTAATGCACAAAACAAACAACAGAATTTCATTTTTATTCATAGAATTATTTAGCTAAGATGATGAAAATACAGTAGGTACTTACAAGCAAACGAAGTCGCGGGCAAGTATTAAATAGATCCTTCTACAAAGATTATGCAAATAAGACATAGACGTAACTCATTAGTTTATTTCTCGTTTGCTGCCATAAAATTAAAATAAACCAGTTTTATAAAACTCTTTTTAATTACTTTTGTCTGATTGCCATTATGGCTGAAAAAATAATAATTGATCTTTACCAGTTTCAACTAAAGCTATTCCTGCTCTTACATCTCTTGCATTGTGCCCAAATGGTTGTTTGAACAAAATGATATATTAAACTTACGCCTTTATTACATAAGTATACTTAAGTGTAATGTGGCGCCGTGACATGAAAATAAAATTGGCATTTTATACAAAAACAAAAAAACGTTTACATGATAATATAAGTGAGTATGTGCAGTTACATCATTTCAACCACTTGTCCCCAGCGTGGGAGGGTTAAGTATCGAGCCTACCAAATATGTCTTATTATTGTTGTTGGGTAAACCATTATTAATCGACTTAATTTGCGATGTGCCTTGAATTAATAATTTAATTATCGTTTTAATAAGCTACTGTGCTGTTGCGAGGCAGAAAAACGGATAGTCTCAAAGTATAAATATTAAATTTCATTCTTCATTATTACGATCTTAACGAGCTTTGCCTACGAACAAACAATAAAAATATAGTTAAGCGTATTTTTTCCACGTTCACATATTAAAATAAGGATTTTCCTAATGGCTTGGTATTAAAACCGAATGACAAAAAATAAAATTTACGATTACCCACTTGATACAATTTAAGCCTCTGGTATTTATGACCCCTTCACTAATTAGTATCAATACTGAAGTTCAAGGTTTTTCAACATCAATATGCAAATCATTAATTTCTCGCCATTTTACATATTTTTTGCACAGATGCCTATGACGTAAGTAATATAACATAAACAAGTAAACATGAATGTTAAAAACCTGGCACATACAGTTCCTTTTGGCTTGGTCGTAACTTGCGTTTCCGCAAAGACGACACTTCAAGCCACCTTTGACATATTTGCTCAATAATTGACATTGAAACTTCAAGTTCATTTGCGCTTCTGTTAATTATTTTCGCTTCGATTGTAGACTCTATATTAAAAGCATTAAAATCGTTTATATTTTGAGCTACGTTAAAGCTGTACTACCTAAGTGTTTTATCAATTAAAATACAATATCAAGTAGGATGTCCTGGTCGAATCGAATACCTGCCTACACTGTGAATCTTTTCTTTTTTTAAATATTTATTTAATTGAGGATTTGTTTTGCAAAAAGCTACGTATACGTATATCCGTGTCGATACAAGGAATATGAGAATTAAAAAGTTGCGGTTAAAAACCTTTTGCCAAACAGGATAACCGACTAGGTATTTGAAAATTTAGTGCGCATCATCAAAGCTGCAATTATTTTTAGAACTAATTACAATCGGCCATAAAATCGCTGGAACGAATTAGTGTAACATTTAGATTATTTAAACGACTATTAAAAATTAAATAAAAATGGACGCAACATCATTTTGTATATTTTATACCTACTTAAAGAGTAAGGGGAAAAAATTGTCAGTGCACAAACTAGAATCATGAACTCAGCATATGATTCTAGAAACACCATCGCAGAATTAGTTAAAAAAAAATATGCTATTTTATAGAAAAGTGATATACCTATCCATGTAGCCAAATGTATGGAAAGACAGTTTTTTAGTTTTTTTAATAATCTGATAATACTGTTTGACATTATCACTACCACTTCAATTTAGCTTAGTGTACCGTGTAATTAACGGTCAAATCCAAACAATACGTGTGAAGTTTTTTTACTTTTCTTTTGTGTTATATTTTTCTCATAACGTCTTTTGTGAGCAAAATATTATGAGGTTAAGGATATCGTTTATAAGAATAAATTACATACCTGGCGGAATATCGACAAAAAATTGCCTCGGAAATGTCTTGTTGATTTTTTCTATGTTTTGACTCATAGGATATTATCGTCATTTTCAAACAATTACACTGTCAAAATATTATAAAATCCTCAAACGTACCAGGAAAAATAAACAAAAACAACTTGACCAGGCTGTCACTTTTTGGTATGCGTGTAAAAATACCTTTAAACTGAATATTTGTTTCGCAACGATTCGATAATAAGGGTTACACAATGATGAATCACCTGATTACGGCTCACCGTGATATAATCGAATAAATAAACGTCTGTCATTTATTTTGACCCGATGTGTAATGTTGCTATTTATTTGAAATTTTCGATCTTTTGAGATTAGTTTTAATACTAACTATTTTATTTGTAATTTTGTGGTCAAAATATATACAGGTGTACATACATAACTTCAACACCTACCTACTCGACCCAAATATACGGGACGGCTGATTAATTTTTCTCGATTACGGTGTTGGTCCCATGGAGAAAGTTGTTCTGTTTGTTGGTCTGCAGATCATGGTACAGTACACCATACCCTTAAGGTTGACCACACCTTTGTGCTACACCCTTTAAATTGTAATCATTTTAGAGTGTTGGCAAATTATTAATATTTGTTCGTGGTAGTTTTTATTTACTCAATCATGTTGAAAACATGATGAAAAGAGGCCGCCGTCCAGGGAAAACTAAAATACCAATAGAATTATGAATGAAAAGTGAGAGGAAGATGTTTTGCCGACCTTTAAGTACAAAGTTACAAATTGTCGTGTCCCTGTAATTTCACCAATTCAACCTATTCAAAATGTGCAAAATTACATATTGCCAAATACGTTTCTGACCTATCAGGTTTTCATAGGATTGCAAAAGGAAGATCTCAAATAATGAGAGGTAGCCAATATACTTTATGAACGCCAAATACAGAAATATTGAATGGATATCGGAAATGCTTAAGATTAGCTCGGGTATTCTGTTGTCAAAACATAATTAATCAAACTAGGGTTATTTTTGTAAAATCTAAATTATCTACTTTTAAAATGATATGAACTATTGTACTACATACAGGGTTACTGGTAACTCGACGTATTCCTTGCAGGACGTCATAGTAGGGTTAAAATGCAACAAATTAAGCCACCAAATGTTCTATCGAAATTCAGTAGTTTTTGAATTAGTTAAGGGTTTTAGTTTTTTATGAAAAATCCCAGATTAAATCATTTGAAACCAATTTAAAAATGATTTACGGCGCGACTGTACTGAAATTTAAGTTATTATCATAGTTGACGCCGTAGCAGACCTTTGTTAATAATTAAAAGTTCAATAATGCCTAAAACTTTGGCAAATATCACTAACCAAACATTTAATTTTTTGTAATTTTTGCTATTACTTCATAAAAAATGTAGTCTAGTGCAAAAAAAAATACTACACCTGGTGTACAAATTACTAGGAAAATATCCTTGTCTTATCAGTTATTCAGAAAGGTATGATTGTCAATACTTTTGCATGTGTGCCAGGGAAGAGAAGAGTTTTATGGGGGGCAGGTAAAATTGCGAGACGGTCAACCTATTGTTTCGTATTCGTATTATTCGTAGTTTTTACCTGCGCTTGAACTCCAAACACTCGGGGAGCTTTGTGATTGGTCGCTATTGTTCTCTCGGCATGACAGGGGGTGCGATTTTGCAAAATTTGGTCGTCAGCGTTAGTTAGTTTCAACTCTACGTCGCGCAAGCTCGTGTTTTGTTACTGGCTATTTCCCTAACTGTTGCTGCGTATCTTGCTCTTGTGCTGTGCTGTGCCTTCATAAGCGCTGACTATGGCTGCATATTCTAATCCTGAATACGCTGACATAATGTACTGTTACGGACTTTGTGACGGTAACGCTGCTGAGGCGTGGCTAGAATATCAACTTCGCTTTCCCAACCGCCGACTCCCCCACGTTACTGTCTTCGGATCGACTTATCGGCGAATATCTGAAACTGGCAGTGTCCAAAGAAGCAAGCAAGTTGACACTGGTCGTTCCCGGAGATACACGGCTGAGGAAGAGGAGCTTATTCTTCAACGTTTTATTGACGATCCTAACACATCGACATACATCGTAGCGCGTGAGCTTGGTATGTCACAGTGGAAAGTCTGGTCTGTAGTTCACTTGTCAGGCCGACATCCATACCATTACCAACCAGTCCAGTTATTAGAAGAAGGAGATCCGCCGAGACGGCTTGAATTTTGTCGTTTTATGCTAAGTGCCGACGCCGACAGCGAAAACTTTTTAAAAAACATTCTGTGGACCGATGAGTCATGTTTTGATCGTGATGGTATCACAAATTACCACAACTTATATTACTGGGCACCGAAAACAGAAGCAAACCCTAAAAAACTGAAACCAACCGCATCCCAGCGAAGGTTCTCGCTTAATGTTTGGATGGGTATTATTGACGACAAATTAATTGGCCCACATTTTTTACCCCGAACACTAAATGGGGAACTTTATGAAGATTTCCTCAGAAATCATTTATCAGCACTGCTCACGGATGTACCGGAAGAAAGAAGAGCAAACATGATTTACCAACATGACGGATGTCCAGCCCACTTCCGAATCACAATTCGACAATTGCTGGATGAAAACTATCCAAACCGATGGATAGGGCGCGGTGGGCCGATTCCGTGGCCTGCACAAAGCCCTGATCTGACGCCGCTAGACTTTTACGTCTGGGGTCATATGAAAGATCTAGTTTATGTGACCCCAGTAAATTCAATTGAAGAACTAAGGGAGAAAATTACAAATGCGACGGACCAGATGAGGGCAACAATAACATCAAGAATAACAAAAACCGAAGTAAGGAAGCGAATAAGAACATGTATTCGAAACCGAGGGCAGCACATCGAACAAGACGTGTGAAATGTGTGTAATTAAAGTTTTTAATATTGATTAAAAAGAATAATAATGTTCACGATTTTGTTTTTGATTTTTCGAATAATCACCTTTTTGTGAAACGCACGCCTGTACTAAATCAAAAACGATTTTCATAATGTATTCCATGATTTTGTATTAATTTTCATACCTTTTTGGATAGCTGATAAGACAAGGATATTTTCTTAGCAATTTGTACACCAGGTGTAGCATTTTTTTTTGCACTAGACTACATTTTTTATGAAGTAATAGCAAAAATTACAAAAAAATAAATCTTTGGTTAGTGATATTTGCCAAAGTTTTAGGCATTATTGAAATTTTAATTATTAACAAAGGTCTGCTACGGCGTCAACTATGATAATAACTTAAATTTCAGTACAGTCGCGCCGTAAATCATTTTTAAATTGGTTTCAAATGATTTAATCTGGGATTTTTCATAAAAAACTAAAACTCTTAACTAATTCAAAAACTACTGAATTTCGGTAGAACATTTGGTGGCTTAATTTGTTGCATTTAACCCTACTATGACGTCCTGCAAGGAATACGTCGAGTTACCAGTAACCCTGTCTATTATGAACTATTATTGACATTCGTTTTTAAGAATTTGGTTAACTAACCGATAAAAAAAAAGAAGACGATACTTTTAAGTAAGCTAGCCAAGCTAGGTGAAGTTAAAAACTTAATTTCCTTTAATTTATTTAACTATAAAGTAATAAATAACTTTGTAAAAGATAATAATCAGCTAAGTAAAATTCCTCACTCAAGACTGAAGACATGATTCATAGTGTGTAGTGAACACACATGAATTATTTTTAGTAGGAAATATCTACCAACTTAATTAAGATGTTAAACATATCATGGAATAATGATTGCAGAATTTTAATTACGTATACCTACACTGAATATTTGTAAACATTGGATTTTATGACGCAATTCATACTGAAATATTTATTCCAAATCAGATAGGTATGGTATTATCCAGGTATTACTTGCAGAATGGAAAGTAGCACATGTTTTACCCAAGTACTAGTCTATCTGTGAGTCATCCAAAAACAAACAAACATACTTTCGCATTTATAATATTAGTTAGGATGTTGAAGTTATTTATTTAACTAAAATCTTTTTGTTCCATTGCAGTACACGTCCAATAGACCAATATTTTAGTAAATACAGGTTTTTAGTAAGATAAACTAGAATAACTGACGTAAATACAATAAGTCGAACTTTCCACTTTAGTGCATAACTGCCAATCAGAGTTTCATAACATGTCAAAGACGCTACTGGGTTGCGCCACTTTTGGGTAAAGACGCGGACGGTGTTCATAAAAAGTTATTCTCAAATTAAAGGTACATTTTTTAAATAATTTAAATCTAAAACGCTTAGAATATTCAAAAATTAGTAAAAGATTACTCGTGTCAATAATTCACAGAATGACTATTGAATTATGGATTAGTTGCGGTCAAAATTTATAATGATCATTAAAAAATACTTTTTTTTCCTAACACTAAAAAAATTGCAAATACCAGCAAAAAAATATACAACAATACTGTTTGCGAGTACCCAATTAGGAAGAGGATTATCACACTTATAGCGTTTCGAATTAAAAGGTCTAGGTCCCATAATAAGCCATAGTTTAGAAATATAAAATAAGGTGGAAATAATCTAATCACGTATTTTTGTTTAGTCACTTGAATCATCTAATCACCTAACCCAAAATGCCATTCAAGATGCAAGAATTACTTTTATACAATTAATAACTTCGAAAGAATGATTAATCAATTTGGCCAAAATTGTATGAAATCTTGTGAAACGAAATACATTCATAAACACCAATACAACTCGATGAGATCATTTAAGTCCTCTACTTTTAACCCAAAGGCATACATCGACTTCATCCTACTTGATGATGACTACAACAAATAACTTCGATCACTTGTTGCCACGAGCGTACGCTGTCAGGTGGCTAAACAAAGTGTACAACACAAAACTATCTGTCGTTGCATCTCGTGCAGTAGGACGCGTTGTGCGTACATTTGCGTATATTGGACCAAAGTGATAAGCGACAGCGGGATGGAAAATGGTTCTTCGAGCGACAAACAAGCAACAAGTTCAGTTTTATCTTGTCCAGTAACTTTCAACGGGCTGTTACTGTCAACTATACAAATGATGTTTTGTTCGACAATGTGACCTCAAAACTCACTTTTAATTTAATTACAAAAGATAATATTGATATATTGATATGAATTTAATCTGAGAAACTTGCGCATTTGAGCATAAATTATTTTTTATGGCATGTTTTTTGCTTTCAAATCCGACCCAATGTAATAATCCTACTTGCAAATATTCTAAGTTGTGTTATTCTAAATCCATTATTGATTGCGGCGCCTAAGACATTGTGTAATCAAAACAAACCTTCAACTAGAAATACCCTAATAACTAATTCATATTTGTTCTTTATATACTATTTATTTATGATAAACTATGTTGTAAACACGTGGCATTGGTATACAAGTATTTGTTTATTAATTTTTAACATCCTATGACCTTTAATCAGCGTTTTAGTAGTGTTAACATGATTTATATTGATAATCGCATCATTTGTCTTGTGTTAATGCATGTATGCTTCTCTGAGGTCATGGATATTAAACTGAGATCAGTTGGAGTATGATTTGATTATGACTTTTACTTTGTATTGACTGCCAATCATTCAAAGATTATATAGAAACAACTGATGAGCTTCACATTTAACTCTTTCGTCGTGTATTAATTGAATACGAATACTCTTTCATTATACTAGTATTGTCCGATAACTTGCATTTCTGGTGTAAACTGTAACTATAAGCTGGTTACAAACCCCCCCGAGTGGGTTCCCGCATTGTCGTTGCGGGGGGGCTTAGTAACCGTGGTCTCCCATCCACGGTGAAGCCAAGAGGAACCCAACGGTGGGGCCGCTCGTCAGGGCTTTTGCCTTCAAGCCATTGACGTAGCGGCCAAAAAGTAGGTTGCGGTGAGGTGCACCGCAACTGAGGTGGGCCGCGATGCCGAATGGGAGGCATCGCGGCTGAGGGTTACAGGCTGCGGTAGAGGAGGAGTGCCGGTGCTTCTGAGCAGCGCTCTTCCCTTCCGTGGCCTGGACGGGGCCGCCACCGTTTGATGGCGGACGCGGTGGGGCCGCAGGGGAAGAGGAGTGTCGGTATAGCGTCAGCCGCTCTCCCTATCCTCTGCGGCCGAAAAGTGGTAGACGGGACGGCGCGTTGTGTTCCTCACGCGCGCCGTCAAAGATGTCAGCAACCACAGGTGGGGTCCGTAAGGGCCGATGCCTGCCAGGGGTGCGGGTTTGTTCGAAAGAGATACCACGGCCCCTGGCATACGGGCTACTGAGGGAACACGGGTGGGTTTTAGTCAGTAAAAGTCTGACACGCCCTCCTGCTCTACTCAGCAGGAGAAGTCATTTGATGATTTCCCACCCAAAAAAAAAAAAAAAAAAAAAAAAGCTGGTTACAAATAAATACAAATCTAAAAATAGTACCGAAAACAGGCCCAAGAAATAACAATACCTATGTATTGTATACTTTTCACTCCTTTTGTTACTATTGCAACTATCGCTATTTCACCATCACTTGGACCACAACTACCAGTACCACAAAGAAGTAACAAACGTACGCAACATTCCTCTAGTTCTATTGTTTATGAAAATATTTGCTGAAAAAAAAAACTGTTTTGTTTCATCAACAACAATGAAGGATTGTTCGACATTTAGATTACAAGTCTTTGTTTATTAGGCAATGGGTTTCTGTAACACCTTTGTTAATAACATAAGCAACCCCATTAAGACGCAGGTTGTCGTGCTTGGTAATTCTAGGATGGTCTCAAGAATTGACTGGACGACTCTTCCCCAAGTTTCTTTTGACAACTCCATTATCCCCTTCAGCGAAAAAGTAAAAAAAATGGAATCTTCGTTGACAAGAACTTCTCTTGGACTGCCCAGTTACAGGAAGTTAGCCGCAAGCTATTTGCATCCGCCGAATCCGCCGCATCCGAAAAGACTGCGTAATTATCTGCCTACTGCCACCAAGATTGCGCTTGCACAATCTCTTCTTTTACCCATCCTTGATTATGCTGATGCCAGCTATCATGACGTTACTCAAGACCAGCTCGATAAACTTGAGCGGCTTCAAAATGTCTGTATAAGGTTCATATTCGGTTTGCGCAAATATGACCATGTTTTCGAATTTCGTGTGAAGCTCAAGTGGTTACCAATTCGCCTTCGCCGGAATGCCCATATTCTTTCCCTTTTAAATAATGTGCTGTTTTCCCCTTATACCCCTCTCTATCTTAAAAAAACGTTTCCAGTATCTTTGCGACTCCCATACTGACAAAACTGTTGAGGTCATCGGACAACTTAAAACGCCAATGCATTTCACAACTTTCTTCGATAAATCCTTTTCTGTTCAGACCGCTCGTATGTGGAATGCATTGCCAGTTCAAATAAAACGCGCGCAATCGTTACCTGTGTTCAAGAGATTCGTGATGGAGCATTACTTGTTGTTGTGATTTTGTTGTAGCTGTTATAATCTGTGGTCGTCATTTATTTTCTTTGCTTATATAGTTAGTATGTATGTATATAAGTATCTATTATGCTGCATATATAGGAATATATCTATGTATCTAATAAAGTAAATTTTATCTATATTTTGCACCAATAACAACCCCATCTTTATGTCCACGTAATCACTGTCCATTCCAAGGTTACCTGGAAAAGATCGCAGAAAGCGATAAGGCCGTCCATTGTATGTTTTTAGTGTTTAATGTTTTATTTTTGTCATGCATTTTCTGGTACACAGTAAAGCGTATATAAATAAGGAACATAATAAGCATTAGTAGTATGAAAATTACAGCATCAGCGCATATAGGGACAAACATAATGCTGTCGAGAATATGTCTGAGCAAGAGATGTCAGCACCAAAAGATGGAGTCTGCAAGGGCCGATGCCTGCCAGGGGTGCAGGTTGATCGAAAGAGATACCGTAACCCGTGGCACACAGGCAACTGAAGAAACACGGGTGGGTTTTAGTCAGTAAAAGTTTGACACGCCCTCCCACTCCGAGAGTAGGAGAAGTTATTTGATGATTTCCCAACAAAAAAGGGGTTAACAAATATCTAGTAGTATGCAGCGAGCTATCAATGGTGTATGAAACATATCAGCAATTTTAATGAAAGAGTGTGAGTGAGATCATTGTTGCCATCGCGGGTAAACCAGGATGAGGCAGGCACAGGAACGTGGTGATTAGCGCAAGAATAGAAAGGCCTATGCCCAGCGGTGGGGTTGTGCTGTGGATGATGGTGATAAGATAATAACAAACATAACAAGGAGACGACAATGTTACTACGAAGTTTAGTTTTTTAAATATTTAGTCTAGTATTTTATTTGTCACACTTCCACTGTATTAAGATTTATCCTCTCTCTTGGATTCAATTGCTTTCTGAATCAATTGAATGATTCAGTAAGACAAGTTAACTGACTTTTGACTAAGAAGTGGAAGAAGCATTCGTTTAGAACACATCATGACGTAATACGACCTAATGTGCTGAAACATTTTGACCAGCAATTTTTAAATTGAATTTAACGCCTGACACAGTACAATATTGTATTGAAAGCTGAGGTCAGAGGTCTAGAGTTCTAGACATTTGAATTTCATGCTGAATACACATGTATACTTTATTTTGGTAACCATTTTGTTGATGGACAGACATTGAAAATTAATGAACCATGTTTTCAATTAGCTGGTCATGATTTAGAATGCTACCTATTGACTGATTTTTTTCTGGAGGAACTTACTTTTAGTGTATGTAACCTTTAATTCAGCTAAATTCGTCCTCAACTTTAGTCGGACTATTATATATAATTTTGGACTATTATATATAAAATTGTGGATTCAATACGAAGCAAATACCAAACGAAGATAACTCTCCGACTAACTTAGATTAAAGCTAAAATTAGCTTCTCACATTATTGGTTCGTTGTGAGATAAGTAATTAATGGTTTAAAGTTTATTTTGTTAGTCAGATTTCATGTTTTACTTCATGTAGGATCTTGCTGTTCATCCGCGGTGACTTTGTTATGAGGTGCGCGTCTTTAAAGATTTACTTAGCTAAAATAATAAATGGTACGTTTAAGGTTTATTGAAACACATCCTGTGGGTGGTACACCTATTGAATTTGATTGGTCTGCGGTTGTTTTAGCGCGTGAAGTCAATATGTGTTTTAGCGGTTGGAATTGCTAGTGATGCCTTTGGCTGAAGCAGTGTTTGGATACGACATAATATTTTTCGTACTTACAAACGTCCCAAAAATGTACACTTAACAAAAACTTCTTAAGCTGTTTCATATTTTAATCCCAAATCAGGATGTACCTACCCGACGCAAGCAAAATAGCAAAGAAACAACAACGATGACAAATAATAACTACAATAAAATAAACCTTTTAATTTTTCGTAATGAGCTTCTGGTCTCAGCAGAATGCCAAACACGCGCTAAGTACCGAAGCTTCTTTAATTGCTAACCGCTGTTAATCTGATAATTACAAGTTATTTACAGCTGTTCATACCAAGAAAAAATATAATAAAACCTTTTATGGCTACATCATTACTTAAATATGTTTTAATTAATACATTCTTGAGTGACCAATGACAAGTTTGCGTAAGACACAACCTTGGTGTGTGGTTTGATATTTAAATATACAAATATCAAAGGCTTCTTCAAATTGTGGAAACTAGCGTTGCTACGTATTCAGATGTGGTAGATAGATATATAGAAAACTCTATAAGGAACTTGCTCAAAAAATAACCTGTTGGGACTTTACGTATTTTTTTTATAATCTTACAGACAATTTATGAAAGGACTGTGTACACGTTATTTAATTTTACTACTTATATTTTTGGTTTTATTCGTTGAAATTTTCCTTTAATAACAAGCCATTTTGTTTAATCATAATTTCAATCCAAGATGTATGTATTTAAGTAGGCTTATCATCTGAATGAGCAAAATGAGCATTCAGTTTGCATTACCTATTAGTTTATAAAATCAACATTTTCTTTGAGATCACAGGAGTGGTCGCTATATTTATGTAAAATAATTCTACGGCTACGTTTTTATAAAGAATGACCAATAACGACGCTTCGTTTACGTAAGATGGAACCTTGGCATGTGGTTATATTTAAATATAGAAATATTAAACGTGATATTGTTCGATCGATTTAAAAATCCTTTGTCCAAACAATGGTTTTATTTGACCTGATAATATTTTGAAACCGGTTAATTTGCATATTAGTACAAAATTACGTAGGTATGCAGGATGTTCGTTGATTCCACTTTGCATTGATAAAATAAATAACATAAGAGCAAAGATTATAAAGGCATTATGGTCTACGACCATGATAATATATGGAACAGGTGTGTCATCAAATGTCTAAGCTGGTGTTCTTGTATTTATGTTTGAATGTGGTGGAATGGTGGTTTGTGAATAGCGGCCAAGACAAGGACGAAGAACATCTTTTAGAAACTATTAATTGTGTCATCACATGATGACAACTGCAGAGCAATGTTTTGCTAACATAATTGAGGAATAAATCACAAGTTTGTTACAAAAAATAAGTGTAAATGCTCGTCACAAATGAAAACCGGAATAGTTCATAGACTTCAATTGTTTATACACTCCAGGAACTCATAATATCAAAAGAGCTACGTTAATTGCCATTTCGAAAATCGAATAATGATGTAGCAGCAAGTAAAGTTCCCATTAACAGCTGCTTGGCCGTAATCGGACAAGCAGATCTCGGCTCATCTATCAATACGAAATGTGTCGGTAACATTTGAAGTAACATTCGGTAAACTTTACAGTACTGTATGTTACGTATTGGGTTAAAGATCACTGCATAAGTCATGAGATGCCGCTAACGTATCGATTTAATAATCGCTTTAGTAACATTTTCTGTGCAATTTTATTTATTTAGGTACCCCTGAAAGTTACATTTTTCGTTTTTTTTTTTTTTTGTCTTTTTTTAAGTCAACAACGATTGATTTGATATAAACAAAAACTTGTCAGTAGCAAAGTTATTGGCAATGGAAAATATGCATGCAATGTAAAAAGCCGCCGTTTCAAAGTCACGGTTGACGGAACTTGTAGTTAATCCTTTGAGTTATAAATAATAGATATAAATAACTGTCATGCCGGGGTTTTTGGCGGGATCGCGTTGGAACATGTCGCACGAATTTTCATTTTCATGAAATTTCGTGAAATAGCGAATTAAATTGTATAATTTTGGTAGTGAATTATTCAATTTAGTTACGTGTGAGTGTACAAGTGTAGTGAAGGTGAAAATTAGTGACTAACGTGGACTTTTCGTGTTCGCCCCAAAAACTCCCAATAGGTTGTTGTAAAGTTACTACCGCTTACAATAACTTTGACTTGACTGACTATGACTTTTTTGTAACTTCGCGCCTGATATCGGGCCATTTACTTGATTGAAAAGTAAAATTACTTGACACTGGCTAAATACACAAACCGTGCGAAGCCAAAAGCAAAAAAAAAACTGTCATGCCAATATTTCTTATGAACTGCATATTTTTGGCTGAAATAAACTTTGTATTTAATTAGGAGTGTATTTTTTATGATTATTGAAAAGTAATTCTTAGAATTCATATCGATCTTAACTAGAGGTTTAAGCAGATAAGCTCTAAAATCAAGTCACATAACCGCAAGACCAATGAGACAATGTTCTATTTTTAATCAAATAAGAAGAATTTAAATTGAAAAGCGCTTTGAATGCTTATATTCCAGTTAACGCCGGCCGGTCGAATCTGTCGTTCGGTGGATGTGACCTTTGCGCGTCGGCCTTCCACGTTGCGTAACTTTGTCCTCCGGCGCAAGCGCATCTTTGTAGCTTCACTATTTAACTTGTAATAACGTCGCACCCTAATTATTAGTTAACCTTATTCAAATTTTTTTTTAAATTGTTAACCTAGTTATTAATTTTACCGAGTAGCAGTCTAAATTGAATAAACTAAAACAGTTAATTTTTCTGTGCTTTCTTATGCTTTTACAGCTCAATCGTTGTCCAAAAATGTTTGCTAGTAGAAAAAACAATTAGTGTAAACAACTGATAAGAGTCCACCTTTCTTAAATATAGGTATCCCAAGAAATAATAATAGTATGTATGCAACTATGAAGATACCTAAGTAAACCTAGTCAATATTTTGTAATAACCTAGTTTCAAAATCACGTTAAGTTAAGACTGGACGTTAAGACTCCACCTTTCTTAAATATAGGTATCTCAAGAAATAATAATAGTATGTATGTAACTATGAAGATACCTAAGTAAACCTAGTCAATATTTTGTAATAACCTAGTTTCAAAATCACGTTAAGTTAAGACTGGACGTTAAGACTCCACCTTTCTTAAATATAGGTATCTCAAGAAATAATAATAGTATGTATGTAACTATGAAGATACCTAAGTAAACCTAGTCAATATTTTGTAATAACCTAGTTTCAAAATCACGTTAAGTTAAGACTGGACGTTAAGACTCCACCTTTCCTAAATATAGGTATCCCAAGAAATAATAATAGTATGTATGTAACTATGAAGATACCTAAGTAAACCTAGTCAATATTTTGTAATAACCTAGTTTCAAAATCACGTTAGGTTAATCGGGCTCGTAGCTAACAATATTATGTGCACTCAAGTAAATACCCATGCAAAAAGTTTTACATAATTATAAATCAATTGTTACGAGTTCGCGAACATTATGACAGACCAGGAATGTATTTTGATTATTAACATAAGACAGAACGAATGCTAATTTGATATTTTAGGGAAAAATGTTTCGAAAGTGTCACAGTTTCGCATTCATCGATTTTGAATATCGGCAAAAATTGCGAAAAACAAAGTGGAATTTGCAAAAGTGGCATTGAAAATATTATAATAGGTTCATGTGAAATATGTAATACTAAATCGAATTGATGAGCTGGAAAACTGGAAAATATTTAGTGAGGCAATTAAGATTGGGTTTATATGTAGGCAACTCAAAACGAATACAAGAACTGTTATCAATTACTGTAATCTTCATATTTGTGCGGTGCTTTTGTGAAAGAAAAATGAATATTCATTTCTAACAATGTTACTAAATTTTAATTACTTAAAATAAATATCAAAACGGGAGAAGTGTAAAGTGACACAAAATGTAGAAAATGTTCATTTATTAACAAATATTTTCCACTAAATTACATAACCAGGGAAATGTACAAAACATTTTTCTGAAAGTTTTCTCGCACTTAATACCACTCTACCCAAAATTCTTTAAAAAAAACAAAGAAATTCCACAGAACTCACCATTTTTCCTTCGGTTGACTAGCACATACACTGCATATTGTTGATCTATAGATCACACTGCACCAAACGCGTCTCACTTTGCGCGTGCGCGAATACGTTTGAGCTTCGCTCAAGACGATCGTATATAATATATACCGCCTACCAACTTATATATAAGCCTGAAAGTTTGACTGACATTGATGTACTGAACAGTTTGAAGTACTTTTATATTTCAGTGATGACCTGTGGTCAGAATAAGGTCAACCCTTTAAAACAAGGATGAAATAAGAAGTGGGGGAAGTCGATCTATTATTGATTGGTAGTTAATAAAAACTCGTTTTGGATGCGGGTCTTTCCTGTATCGTTGAGTTCCTGAATCATCTTTACATATAATAATTTAAAAAAACACTTCAATTTTCCCAACTACATCCGCCTTTGCATTCGAGAAAACTGGTATGAAATTATGGCCTTGATTCTCGCTTCGCAGCTTTTTCAAAAATTCAAAAGCGATAAATAACGGCTATAATCTCGGATATGGGTGTGAAGTCCTCCTATAACATGTATACTTTAAATTTTATTACTTTCTTTGCATGATAGTGTAAACTATGCGTGAATATTTAGCCAATCATGACTTACATAATTAATATCAGGAGAGCATGCGGTTCTGGATTCAGTTCCCAGGTCAGGCAAAATGTTATTGGTTTTTTCAGTCTCAGATAGGGTGAGTAATTTGTTAGAAGCCTGGAGTCTAGATCTGGAGTCTGGATTTGTGCCCGGTTGATGGCAATAGGGTCACCCCAATTACCAACTGGTGAAACGTGGGTGTAATATACCTAACCCATCGAGTACCCATAAGGCCATACCAGTCAGATCACACACCACCGAGCTTACATGGACAGGTGGCAATCATCTGATATCCGCGATGAACTGATAAGAAGTGCGGAAACGTTTATATTGTTTCTCAATACTATCGCTCATCAATATTATTGGCTGCACTGGCTGGGAACCGGAGCTTTTGTTAAACAAAGAGTTTTTAATATACTAGTTATAATAAAATATATATAAATAAAAACAAAAGTCCTGACTGACTGACTGACTCATCGCACGGGCGAACCCGCTGGCAAAAGCTAGTGTAGAATTTTTAAAGGAGAATATAAGGATCGCAAAAGGGGGTGTTCTGTAGATTCGGCCTACCGACGATGGGAAGAAAGGGTGAGTTTATGTATGTATGTTTGTAATATAAAATGAAGATTAAGATGAATATGATATGTGAGTAAGTAAGATTATACAACTTGCCCTATGTGAATAAGTAAAGGTTGAACTACTTTAAAGGATAAGGAAATCATTCGTTTCGTATCCAAAATTAAAGCCGGCCAACCAATGCTGTTTTAATATGGAAAATTACATCTTTAACATTACAAAAAAAGTCTACACAACCCTTGTCTGCTTGGACACGCCACGATTGCGGCGGTAATTCCCCTCTCTGAGGAGTGGCTTAAGATGCGGCATGGCGGCCTCACCTTCCACCTGACGCCGGTCCTCACCGGACACGGTTGTTTCGGGAGGCTCCTGTTTTGGATAAGGCAGGAGGAAACGCCCGGATGTTTCCACTGCGAAGATCGCCCTGAGGACACGGTTGAGCACACGGTGGCGGTCTGCCCGGCTTGGGCGGAGCACCGCCCTGTCCTCGTGGAGGCGATCGGCGGCGGCGATCTCTCGCGTCCGGTCCTGGTCCAGGCCATGGTACGGAGCGAGAGTGCATGGATAGCCGTCACGCCCATAATGCTCGCGAAGAGGGAGGCGGCGCACGTAAGGAAGAGGCAGTCTATGCGCCCTCACGACCCTAGCCGCCGCAGGAGACGCTCTGGGCGTCGGGAATCCCAGGCCGATTTCCGGCCACCGTAGGCATAAGCTTGCGGACGGCGAGTAATCTGTAGCTCGCTGTCCGGTAAGGACCAAGCCCAAGTCGATGGCGCGTTGCGTTCCAAAGAGATGTCAGCACAAACCGATGTGGCCCGCAAGGGCCGATGCCTGCCAGGGGTGCGGGTTCGTTCGAAAGAGATACCGCAGCCCCTGGCATACGGGCTACTGAGGGATCACGGGTGGGTTTTAGTCAGTAAAAGTCTGACACGCCCTCCTGCTTCATCCAGAGCGGGAGAAGTTATTTGATGATTTCCAACCTAAAAAAACCCCTGTCTGCTATTTGAGTTTAAAAGTACCAAAAATAATATTTTTATTACATGGTATTACATGGTAGACATGATAATACTATTAATCTTTAATCTTACGAGTATATATAAATGAATCCCTATTTCCTTCGGTCACGGTATCCAACTTTCCTAATTCTTTTTTGTCTGTTTTTTATTGTAAGTAGAAGGATCATATGACTTTTTTTAAGGAAATTTGCGAATTAGTGATACCAATGCGAATTCAATATTCATACTTAAGACAGGACAACGTCTTTTGGGTCAGCTAGTATACTAACAATAAAAATAAGATTTTTAGTATTTTCATAGTGTAATAGTAAAAAAATTAGGGTGTTATTTCCCATTACTAAACTATATTTCTTTTCCTGGCCGGCCACCTTCATTTTTGGGTGCAAAATGTTCGAAACCTGAATGATGTCCTTTCAACTTTATTATAACTTGGACAGTTTGTACATCCTGGTTATAAAATTTAAATCACATCAGCAGCGTGTAATCTCTTCATTATAATAAGTTACTGCTGACTGTCGTAAAGGCTGGCTCATCTTGCAAAGACAATGAAATTTAATAAATACCTAGCAGAGTAAAGATCAATACTTTATTTTATGAATGCCGAACCACATTTTATGGGCATGCCGCCCACAAAATTGTCAAATCAAATAGACAACTACTAAAATACAATCTTTGTAGCAATTTCACAATTTTACTTCATAAAGGCGCGTATGTCGGCACTTGTACCTCTATGTTAAACTTGGAACCCAAACCACCATAAGCGGCCATATGCCAACGGTTAAGCCGTCATCTGGTAAAAATGAGAAGTTGGGAGTTTAAATTCGAACCCCTTTTGCAGTAGTAGTTTTAGAGTCGATCTGCTGACAAGCATATTATGTAGCTTAGTTGAACAGTTTTACAAATTACTACTAGTCTTGATTTAAGAAAAAAAGCGCACCGCTAAAAATATAACCAAATATGATATTGCCAACACGTAGCGTGTACCCAGTATAAACAGACTGAGATATATTTCCATATAAAACTCCATTAATATCACCGAATATATTTCTAAATGAAATGTATCAATCGCTCTCATCAATATTCATGAATTTCATTTTATTTAACGAAGGTTTAGTTCTGTTTTTAATGGATTTTATGACCATAGGAATAATTTTGCAATATTGATTTTCTTGAGGTTTTCTGTGTTGTAATTAGAGTTAAAACACGAATCTTTAGCGTGGTATGTCTAATGATGTCGACATGAGACGCAATACCGTTCTTACTACACCCTAACATCATTATTATGTATTTAGCACAACCCCATGGGATTGCATGATTGCGCTTGAATACAAGTAAGTTTTAAGTTTTGTTTTGACCTGTTTTTCCAGTTTCAATCCCATTCCACTCAATGAACCTACGATTCCATCCTTAAGGCGATAGCGTCAGCGTAATAAAAAATAAAAAAACATATTTTCTTCTGTTTTCCAACTTGCAGGTCAGTAAATATCCGGTTGTATGTTGATCTAAATATGAGTCACGGCCGTAACAAGTAATTATTTATAGAAATGCATAAAATCATCAATACAACAATTCAATGACTGTTTCTTGAAACTATGACATTTGATGACGACACAAACTTTAAAAGTTACTATGCTGATTCTAATGATTATAACTCTGAAAACCCATAGTGTTCCAGACGTGATCTACAAACTGCAAAAAACGTTAGTAAAACCATTGCCTGTTTTTTTTATTATTTCATGGGAACCATTGCCGCGTATCGTTTAATGTTTAATGGGTCTACAATTACGGATCTAGCGTTGTAATCACAACCAATTTTTACTCATTCGTATCACAAAACTTATGCTGCAGAATAATTATGAATATCATAAAATTTAAACATCACGACTGTCATTATCAGGTTTTAAATTAAGAAGCTAGGTAAATAACTAGTTTTTGTTTATTATTATAACTTAAACGCTTATAATCAAAATATGTAAAAAATTTGGTTAAAAAACACATAATTTATTTTAATTTTCGCAACACTATGTCAATCATTTCGCGTATCAATGTCGATTTTTGTTTTTAATTATCTCGTTTTAGTACATTTTGTCACTGCGTTTTTAATGAGAAATACGATACTTGTCTAAATTCGAATTAATTCTAATTTATTATTGATTTATTTAAATGATGCATTGAAATTGTGATTTATTATAATGAAGATTCTTGTGCACCTGTAACTCTAAACTTCCTAATTTTCAATCAAGACATTTTAAGAACAAAAATCCTTGGTCGTGAAAATTGTCTGTGTAATGAAATGGCATTGTTTATTCCGTAAATAGGATATCGGAATCACTTTTACACGTCATGTTATTAAAAATAATAATGTGACGTGTAAATGTGATTCTGATATCTATTCTCATCGATAAAGTTATCCTAGCTAGGTTTAGTCGATATTTCCTATTTGACTACCCCTGATCGAACGAAGGCAATACGAACAACAATAAGAAAACAGAATTTTCCGATTTTTTGAAATCTACCTATATATTTTTAGCGTGTTTGAAGTTTTCAATCATATCACCATAATATCAGCCTATTACGTTGATATACAGACAGAGCTTTCATCAGCGTTCTGTACTTCCTCCCAGGTTCAATTTAGGGCACACAGGACACGATGTCAAAGTGAAAGATGGCCATGGTTGTGCTGGTTTTTAACGCATTACCGAATTAACAGTTTAAGGGCGAACAGAAAATAAAACCCCAATTAAGCAAGTTGTACCATTAATGAATAATGAGATAAACTCAACTTTTACGGTTGTTCTCGGCACATGCCATCAATTTCAATTATTTAAACTTTAAGCCATCGTGCCAAGGATAGCCACGCGAACCTTATTGTCCTTTTGTTAATCTGGTAATGCACCTCAACTATCGGAAACTATGTTGTTTGTATACACATTATTGTTAAGGAGAATTGAATAAGTTGACGGGCAGTAAAACAGAAGCAACTAGACTTGTGGCGTAATCTACGAGTATATTAACGATTTTTGCTGGATTTACTGGAAACGTAAAACGCTGTAAGGCCACGCGGCCAGATAATTGTTATCATGTTTCATTCATATTAAATCAGACTTCAGGAAGTTAAAAATCTAATAACCTCTACATTTATCTGAGGGCTACTTAATGTGGCCGGATACTGACAAATGTGTCTAAACTTTGACCTGATTGTACATTATGCGTACAAGTCAGTGCAGTATTCACACTTGATAGATATTTATTTCAAGTCAACCTTTACGTTGGCCATAAATAATGCGCTGATTGTCGGCGCCTGCGCAACCGAATTAATGAGTACTTAATGTGCGTGTTATTTGGTGATGTTATAGTGGAAGAATGTGGATAATATACATAGTACTAAATCATAGTAAAACGAATTGTGAAATTACTAGTCCAGGGAAGCTGCTTTGAACTATGCGTGTTCCGGTTAAAAACACGCATTTGGGCGAATGCATCAAACTGTCAAAAAGTGGATCAGTAGGAAAGTTGAACCTATTTGCCCATTCCAAAACGTAAATCTAGGAAAATCAAGAAAATTTCAAGGACACTCTTTGAAATCAAGATATTACAAAATCCTGAGTACATTATTCTTGTTGCTTCTATATTTAAGAACAATGTAAAAAAAATAAGAAACGATTCTAAAAATAAGAAAAAAATAACTCTGGAAGTAAGGAGATAACCAGTCCCAACCGACGGAAGCTCAACAATTTTCTAGGGAACCGAATGATCCAACACACGCGCCACCATCAGTGAGACATTTAAGTGAGCATGACATACTCTCAACTGCCATGCTTTTTCTAATCCACGTGTATCAAAACAACATAGTAAACAGATGCATGGTACTCATATTTACAAAAAAAAATACCAAATACTTCTAAATTATACAAAACTACAGTTTATATATTTGAGAGATTAACAAAATTTGATTTCCAAAATGAATGAAAAATCTTTAATATCTATTGAAGATTTCAATAAATAACACTTAGTCCAGTAAAAATGGATTTATTTTCTTTGTTGGTTCATCAATAAAAACAAGAAGCAAGTATTCATAGTTACAATCTCTTTAAATTATAATATGTACAGGTATATAAAAAGAAAATAATCATAAAGCATCAAAAAATACGTCCGCATCGTTATCAATGGGAAAAGTGCCCAAAAGGCTGGCAGCATTGCCACGTAAAAATTAAAACATATTCGTAACGTCAGAAAAAAAAAGAACAAAATGTTCGTAATGTCTGAACAAAAAAAAAAAAATTAAAAAGGAAAGAATCTCTTTCAAATATTAAAATTTGAACTAGTCAGCCCAAGTGGCTGTGGAGCAGGACCAACATTAAGGCTTGTATACACGCAAAGGACCTTCAGCATTTGTGCGCACTAAATTTGTGGGCGAGTGCCGGGTGATGTAGCCGTGCAGTCTTTAATCGGTTGCATTTTTAATTTATTATAACAAAAATAATACATTTTTGTAAAAAGTAACAAAACCAAATCATTTTCCTTTGTATTGCAAAGCAGTCGATATTTTTTAACTCTTTTGTTAAAAAGTGAAGGAGTAAAATGGTTTCATCTCAACGATTTGGAGGTGATTCGGTGTTTTTTTTTTTTTTTCTTATTATAAATACTTTTGTATGAGTATCAAATGATACCCATACAAAAGTTATGCCTAAACCAAATGACGTATCATATTATGTAGATTACTAACTATTTTTTTCAAATGTAATTTCTTTGTAAATGCCGACGAAAAGTGGTTTCATCTGCATGCTGTTTTCAACCAACTTTTTGAGAGGGCAGCCTTAAGCCAAGCATTTTTGTCTTCGAAATAATCATCTAACTTATAATATTCTTGTCTACATAGTGTGCGTTTAATGCATGATTTAAATTTCTTCTCATTTCGCACAAAAATGTCGACTGGTATTTAATTATAACATTTTACACAGTACGACATAAAATAAGTGTGTACTTTAGACAATCTGACACGCGGCTGATCTAATTTGTTCCTATTTCCAGTGTTAAAATTGTGCCTGTCACTTATCTTACACTAAAAATATGTAGATTTTTCCGGACATACTAAGGTTTTCATAGATATATTGACAAAGTACCTACATGATGTTAATCTTTTGAACAGTTCCCTCAGAGATCCACGTCTGCGAAGGTTGTAGATGGCTCTGACAGTTCTTTTTTGCAGAATAAATATCGACTCAATATCTACAGCCCGTCCCCATAGCAAAATACCGTAAGACATGATGCTACGAAAGTGATTAAAATAGACCAGTCTCGCGGTATCCACATCCGTTGATTCCATTTGAGGATTTTTCTCTTCGTCTTCAAGGGTTGGCATTCGCAAACATGTTATAGACAATTTATGGCTTGTCGAACGGATAAGAAAAAAGTTTTTAGAAAACAATGCTATCTACAAATAATAATAAAATAATAGCGAAGTGAAAACTGTTTTTATAAAGAAATTGCTTGATGTTTTGGAACGAGTCTGATGCCAAATAATAAAAATAAATGTTCGTTGGTCTGTTTGTCTGTATGTGTGGTCAGGATTGCTCAAAAATGGCTGAACGGCTTTGAATTTATATCGAAATTATACATACGATACCTTTAACTCCGGGTTTTACGTTCCTGTGGGATTTTTTCAGACATCCATGTGGGCAAAAGCTAGCTAGTAATCGTTACATTTGATTTATGGTTTTATAGTATACTAAATTTATGAAAACAAACGTAACGCGTTGATGTCTTTTCTATGAAATTATAAAACCATCTACAAAAACGGGTTTTCAAAGATTCTGATTTTAATATGGAAAACCATGAAACCTACTACATATAAGAAGGCACTATGTTATTTAATAACTATAGCACATTTAATATAACAAATATTTTGAAAATATTTCTGAATTTTAAAGTTGATCTTATTTACAAAATATTTTGACAGTATTTTGATAAAACGTAGTGACGGCCTTCGACTCTGAACCATGACAGCCAATAGTAGGCAGTACTTAATTAAAAAGACATATTTCAATTTAGCAAAGGCTTATTTATATTTATAACTAACTTGTAGAGATTGAACATAAATAAATTACTAACTTTAATTATTTATTAATGAAAGGATTGTGAAAACGTTAAAGTTAATGATTTTCCATAAAATGTAAACAAATTCGTTTTTAGAATAATGTAATATTTTACCTTTGTGTACAAATATTTTATATATTTGAGTAAAGATAACTAGTCACTTATGCATCGAAAATTCGTCCGCATTGCTCTCATCCGAAAAAAAAAACCCAGAAGACTGGTAATATTGCTACGTTGAATGGCAATCACAACTCTTTAGCCAAATTGTATTTATTTGTTGATTCCTGGATCTATTGCTTCTAAGGCACCTTTTTCAATACAAACTGTACATACCCACAACATTGATTGACTTCCCTGTCAACACCAAAGTTCGCATCCTTTCACTGTCGCAGGCATCCTACACGCCGCACTACAAATATGTGATGCTAACCAAATGTCGACATTGTTCATATTTAAATAGAATGTTTGGATCGAAACGTTCAAGTTATTACGATGATCTTGACCTTTTCGTAAATATATCAACGGATTTGTATTGTTTTATTTTTCAGATGCCATGTAGTATTTTGTATGTATTAGAAAACACGTATTCCACAGCTGTGGCTTGGATTCACAAGAATTTACTCGCTCGAAACTGGTGAATCGATACTTTTTAATATTTCATTATTTTTATGTAGGCGATTCTCACGAATTTAATTTTTTCTTGGGCGAATCAAGTCGAATCGTGCAAATCAGTCCAGACGTTGTGGAACTTAGCTAGAACAAACACAGACAGAGACACATATTTTTTTTTTAATATAGGCACGGTTTATACTTTTATATGGGTTAAGTACGAAGCTACCATGTAGCATGAGGCTCCAGGGTCTAGTGCAAATCGTGGGGTTCATAGTCTGGTCAAGCAACGCTGGGATCGGTGCATTACATTACATTACATCATATGGGTTAAGTACGAAGCTGTTGTTCTGACATTACAAACAAACACTTCAATATATTTCATTTATTTGTATGTATATGTATAGAATAGGTAAATAAACTTTCAGAAGGAAGGTTGTTGTAGTTGCTGTAATATGACGAAACGTAGACATTTGACATCTAAGTAGACAATAGATGATAAAATAAATTGAAATATATTTTTATCTTCTTTTTCTGTCTTAGTTCCATAAAACGTTTTCAGTAACTACCCGTGTTAAGCATAATTTTTGAATCGTAACATTTTTTTATGCAGTGTTAAAGTTTGTTCTCTACTTTCAGGCCGTATGATAGGGTCAGGTCTAATAGGCGTTATCCTAAATGATGTTTCGACAACGGGATTACCATAAAGCAGCATAAATAGTAAATACTTACGAATTCTGTTCTTGACCCGAGCTTCCAACAAACTGAGCGCATGTATCTCACGTATGTACCCTCTGTGATCTGTCAGATGTCACTGGAATTTGATGTCAATGTGATGTTTAGCATACTTTCAAGAATTTATTTGTTTTTGCCGTTAATTTACTGTTTCGTGATAGGTTGTCGAGGATTGTTTAGGTTCCAACATTTTGTAATTATTATCTACCATTGTGATTTTTTATAGCTTTATTTTCTTTACTGTGGAGCACAAGGACCGAGATATGGTCCTTGTGAAACACCACCATTTTTCGCAACCTATGAAGTATTTCGGGGATATTGTTTACACATCAGTTCATTTGAGGGACAAAGTGAAATCATATCAGTAGTAACGTTAATGGAAAAGTATAAAATTGATGTGACTGCCAATCCTGTTGAAAAAACGTGTATTGCACAAATACGAAACGCTTTGAAAGCTATTTAAGTAGGTAAGTCTAATCGTTTAGATTAGATAAGACTTATTAGTATTGTTGTTTCGGATTCCAAATGTCCGTTTATATCAACCTTTATATGCGTTGATAGTGTTACAAATGCAGTCTGAATCAAAAATAGATTTTACGTCTTAGTTAATCGTATATCATTTATAGACCTTATCATCACAGTCAGGACTGAATAGACTTAATTTATTGATAACTGACACATTGATTGATAAGGCTTTGCGCATAATCTGAGTGGATGCTGTCATTATATAATATACTCGCTTTTGCCAGCGGCTTCGCCCGCGCGTAACTTTCATCTCCTATTTAACTCCCTTAGGGTTTGAATTTCGAAAAATCCTTCCTTATTATTTGTCTTCATTATAAAGGGAACCTCTGTGCAAAATTTCAGCTTTCTAGGTTCAAGGGTTTGGGCTGGTTGTTGATGAATCAGTCAGTCAGTCAGTCAGGACTTTTCTTTTTATTTGTATAGATAGGC
Source organism: Polymixis flavicincta (assembly GCA_949987655.1). Taxonomy (NCBI): domain Eukaryota; kingdom Metazoa; phylum Arthropoda; class Insecta; order Lepidoptera; family Noctuidae; genus Polymixis; species Polymixis flavicincta. The sequence continues at coordinate 1,691,609 of OX465175.1, read as the reverse complement.
GGTATATGTGTTTTATAAAAGAAAAATCAATCAATCGATTAGCTGAGTCTATTCTGGACATACAGTTCTCCCAAGATGCAAAACAGCAATGTCGTCAACTTCCTCTTTAACCAAATTGTTTGTTTTAAATGGACCCCAAAGACCTACAAGATTTCTTGAAGTTATTTTCAAGTCCTAACCAGACTCGAATACAGTATAGTATCCGAACTGCTACTGTGGTATCAATTATTTTAAGATAAACGGTTAGATGGCCCCAAAACTAGGACGAGCTGCCACTGATTTCCTGATGAAAAATCTTGAAAACCAACCCGGCGATAAAGACCGACATTCAGCAGTTGCGCTGCAGCCCACCAGATTTACGAAACAGTTAATTTATAAAATTTATGTTTTTGTTAGACCTCCAGTAAGATTTGGTCTCTACCAGGCTTATTTATACAATACAACATGTATTTGCACCTTCTTACAAAACTAATTTCTTAAAACCTTTTATTTACATAATGAACATCAAACATTTCACTGCCTATCCTCTAACACATTGTGATGTAATGTGACGTACCTACGCCTTTACTCAACTAGCGAGAGACCCAAATTAGTTTTTAATAACATCTTTGAACTTGACATTATAATCATTTCATAAATGTGACATTAATGGATGATGAATACGCAGAAGCGGTAACCGTTTAGTGGTAAAGTGTACGTTGTGGTTTGTGGTTCAAGATCTGATGAGGAAAAGTCACTATTCGACTGTTTTTGCATTAACACATTTGTAGCGCCTGCTACTGCTTGTATAGCTGGATCACACGGTAATGAGTACGATAAATTCAGACTCTTAATTCCTATATCAGTTTGTAAGAACTACATCCGAGAAACTTATGACACGTTTATGTTACTGGGTATTAAAATTGTGTAGCGTTGAATAGTATTGGCTATTTTTAGAAACAGAGATATCAATATTATTTCTAAATGAAAGATGATATTTAAAAATCCAAATAGATACAATGCAAGCAGGCGCATTGCGACTGTTTGAAGAAGCCCGTATTAGGTTTTCGTTTGTTTCCGCTTTCCTTTGCAATACCACCTCTAGTGTCCCATTTAAGCAAGAAAAAGACTATGTATACCTACTAGTAAATGTACAATATATTTAATTGGACAGAGCATTGCCATACAACGTAGAAATGCCCCCAGTCTCTTAGGTACATTACCGATAGCGATGCGGAGGAATTTTTCGACGCCATATTTTAGTTTGTTAATATTCTTAGTTAGGATAGGTTATTATAATTATTTTAATTTTATAGTTTGTTAGATAGTTTAGTATAAGAAGTTTATCCAGTATAAATATTTATGTCCTCTTTCACATATTTTAACATTTTATCGCCCAACTTATCATTCAATCATCTCAGCACATGACTCACAAGTCAGTAGCGCCCAAAGCAAGACATAATTCTCTTTAACGTAATAAGAATATTAAATGGTGTTCAACTTGCTCACACTAATCGACTAAGGTTAATTGAGGTCACATTAATTATTATTTTGTATTTACATATGTCATGTAGGTACTACACTAAATAAACTACTTTGAACCGAGTTAATAACAAAACAAATATTTACTAACATGAAAATGTTGAGGATTAAACTACATATAAATAAAGGTAAATTAATATAAAAAAAGTTGGAGAGATTTCGTGGCTTTGTGTCCGGTGGACAATCATTTGAAGAATATAATTTATTTTTAGGTACATTTATGCATCGGTTTATAATGTGTACTTATATGCATCCATTTATAACGTGTACTTACTTATATGCGCATCGGTTTATAACGTTCAGTTTTCCCTTATCAATGTCAGATTTGTTTTATGTTAACTTTTAAAAGTAGGCTCAATTTTTTCAAAGAGGTACAACACACCAGTTTCATATTATAAACTGTGCTTACGATATTTTATACTAATTAATAAAATTGGTCATTTTTGATTTACCTAACCAAATCCTTCAAAACTTGCCTATGCTTTTCCCAACCATATAAGGGTCGGCTTCCAGTTAAATATTCGTGTTTCACATATAGCGACTGCTTATCTGACTTCCATAACCCAGTAACTGGGTAATAGGAGTTTTTGACGACCCGTAGCGAGTGTGAAAGATTAAGATTGTTATTCGGGACCAACGGTTCATGCTTGCATGCTTGCTTTTTGGGCAACTACTAGCTTCAACTTTCCAACTGATCGAGTTTTTGAAAATTCAAAAGTGCCTGTAAATGGTTTAATTGAAATAAGTTTGAGTTAGAACTTGAGTTTGAGCCCCTCCAAAACGATGACTGATTATTCAATAAACATAAATCGCGTCGAAGTTAATCCGACCCAAACCGTGTCACCATTTAAAACAATGGGCGTAGCTCTTACGTAAAGCCTACGTTTGATTTATTGGTTAAAGTTAATTAATTATGGCCACACTTCTTATGTATTATTGCATCAAAGTATAGAAGACTTTGACTTCGGTCAAACATGGCGCCCAGATATTGACGTTGAAATATATGGCGGAATAAAGGTTAAAGTATGTTATTTTAAAATCACAGGAGTTTCTTTAAAGTTTTATGAATGTCAAGGGTTTGTTAGTTTTTCTTTGACGTATTCCAACAAATACGCCCATACCCTTTTTCCAACAATGTGATGTAAAAAAAAAACAATTCTATGGGCTTTCCTTAGAAAACTGTCAACAGGTTGTCCTGTGCAATGTCTTAGCCATTGAGCTAAAATATTGTTTATGTAGGTACACTCGCGTAAACTACAAATTTAAACTATAGAAATCTTCATGAGCCTCTATTGCATAATTTTCGGGCGTCTCTTTCAACACAGCAAAACATGCCCTTACTAATTTTTACGACAAAGTGTTGACCCAAACATTTCATCAATGTATTAGGTTGACAGTTTGTTTGTCCCGTGTCCGTCACCTAGTACCACTATGAGAACCGGTTCTGACTTGACCCAGTGAAGGAAATCAGCCAATTAACGTTACTCTAGGTTTTGTTAATGATTTGTGTGGTAAGGACTTGAGCTAAAGTACTACAATAATCTTTAAGCGCTCGAATATCGTTGACATGGGGTCGTTGTTATACATTTGTGAAGTTTATTGAAAAACTAGCTTTTACCAGCGGCTTCGTCCGGTTATATGTCGGAAAATATCCTACAGGAACGTGCTATAGCGACGAAACGCATGTGTTACTCCTTACAACATCACCTATCTGCAAGTGAACGTCTCGTCATTTCGGAACAAAGACAGAAAAACAAAACAAATTTGAAAAAATTACGTATAGGTATATTTAGGACAATTTGTTAATTTTACATTAATCGTAATGTGAAGTTGCTACCATGGACGTCCCTTTCTCACTGTAAAGGTAAACTTCGTTTCAATTTTGGTCAAAAACTTTAGCGGAACCAATCTTGGAAAATGAATCTGTAGATATATTTCCCTTGATAGGTTGATCAGTTTCGTTAGTCTTTTTCGAGAAATTAGATTTTATTGATTGAAAAAAGAATCAATCTGTATTTTGGAAACAATTTTAGATTCATCATGATCCGAAATATAACTTGAGATTGTTATTATAAGTGAGCAGTTAACTAATCTAGACACAATCGTTTCGTACATACCTATTCAAGTATTATTATTGGTTGATCTTTTTCATAATTGGGCAAAGGCCCAGCCTCTGCCCAATTATTTATATTCATCTCTGAATTGTCAAACTGGTTGCCGAATTCAGAGCGGATTCTCAGAATCAGAACTTTATTTGCTATGAATTATGGTACAGGTATAAGATGTTGTATATAAATTAATGAGATCAGCTACAGTCTACCTTACGGCGTGCAAGTTATTTAATAAATTAAAATATTAATACAAAATAAATAATGTCAGAAAAACAAAACAGAAATTAAAATGAAGTCAATTAATATTATCATAGTCTGGTACATAAGTCATAAATGGTCAAATGTGCAATTAATTATACGCTCAGAAAAATATGTCCGAAAACAAAGTCAACAAGCATTTATTTCAAAATGGCACTTAAAGGCACTTTTGAACGTCAAACATCAAAAGCCCTGCCGAGCGGCCCCACTTTGGGATTCCTCTTCGCTTCACCGTGGGAGGGTGAAGCGAAGAGGAATCCCAAGAACGGTGGAGTTTCTTGCCCATTCTTCTCGCCGGGGGGAGGGTGATCCCGGCTACTGAGCCCCCCGCAACGACAATGCCCACTGGGGGGAACGTCAACATTTATATTAAAATATAATTGATTCTATTCGCCCCTTCCAAAATGCACTTTCGTGTGGAGAAGAATGGGCAAGAAACTCCACCGTTACTCTTTTAAAATGTTTTAAGTACAATAATAAACAAAAAATAATTATATAGTTATGTGTGAAAACGATTCACCCAGAAGAAAATTACCTTACCAAAATAGGTAAAAAGAATTAAAATGAAGCAATTACAGATAAATTAATTTTATGATAGATACATGCTGCTCACATATTTACAAATATTGTAAAAGTAAGTATACGATTTTACTATAATATTAACAAGTATTAAGTCATTATGTGACTTAAAATAATCACTGAGTGTAAATCAATGTCATAAATAAAATTAATTATACAATTCAATTAGCAACCTGTTTGATTATGTCTAGACTCTAGATTGTCCTATGGAACCAGGAGGGCCAGCATGGTTCCAAGCATTCTTATCTTGGATAATCCTCTATTCAAGTTCAAGTTCTAAGTTAGACAATTCTACTTCTATTTGCAGTCAAATAGGTTCAGTTTTTTAAGCAAAACCAATAAGAAGAGAGTATTCAACGGTAAATAGCAATCAATATTATGCCTACTCTAATATCTAGATAAACTTGTTTCTTTTATTCTACCTAAAAATCTGCGTGGGTAGACAAATAGGTGACACAATCAGTTTTATTGTTCAACAGTCACCATAAAGTTTAAATAATTTATTATTCAATTCAACACCAAAAAAAGATAAAAACGTAGGAATGAATCCGCTATTAAGTCAGTAATCCAATTTGAATTCGTATTAGCAAGTTATTATGTCTTACGATTCATAAATTATATTAGCATGTGATAAAGGCATGTTTCTGTATTATTATCATTATATTCGTTTTCTTTTATTAAACCACAAATGTTACTGAACCAAGAGGTAGTGTAAGAAATACGACATTTTGATCGATCAGGCTAAGCTGCGTTTGCCGTGGTTAGTCAGTGGATGAGTTACCATCTTTACATACCAGGACCTCTCTGTGCCACGGAAAGCACGAGAAGCCGTTGGTCCCGGCTGTCATTAGTGGATCTTTGACAGTCTTTACGGATCGTCAAAAGCCCGACAGTTTGACAACCAGTCTTACCAAGGGGTATCGTATTACCCAGTTGCCAACTGAGTTCTGGAGGTCAGGGATACAGTCGCTTCATGTAAAATACTGATATTCAGCAGCTTCCGAATATAGTTGGGAAAAGACTAGGCAGATGATGATGATGATGATATACGAAACTAATAATGCTACAAGTACTTTTTGACGCTCGATTGACTCTGACATGGGGGCGCCGATGGCAACCATTTTGTGAAATTGCTATGTGAAATATTGGTATTGTAAAACCAAGACCGTGGCGTTAGTTCCAATTTTAGTCACGCGCAAAAGGATCTGTTCTTCTTCATAACACTGCTGTCTGAGCGGTCGTGGTCCTCATGAAGTTTCTTGTCTAGGGACTGATGTGATTCACCACACGATTTCTCGCCAATTACTCCATTTTTACTCTCACACAAGGTATCGCCCACTACGAATTTAATTTGGTAAATCCATCTCATGAATGAGCGTTCGCGTCATCCTGCAATCTACCCTGTACGACAAGGCACTCTATAGAGTCACGCGCACGCCTCGAGACGTGTCCAAAGTCTTTGAGGATACGCGTTTGGACCTTATACCCAGTTTGCCTTGTTTGGCTTTAACTAACGCTTCGATTTGGCAAAATCTGTGAATTTTGTGTGATGATACATTTCGTCTCTGTGTGTCAACACGTGGTAGAAGCGTTAACGACGGCACCAGCCATCACATTCAATTATAATTAAAGATTCACTCTATTCGTTTTGGCAATTAATTTTCTAGTAAACATAAGTTTTCACTTTCGATTACATGCAGCTGACCTATCAGTGTTATCGACAAAATAGATCTCAAAAATCGTAGCAAAAAGCTGGACTAATAAAAACGTTAAAAATAGACTAATATTGTAGTTTGACATTTGTGATCCGAACGACTTCGCATCTTCGTTTGTTTTCATTATTATTTACGGTTGACGAATTCAAGGCGTTTTTATACAGACGAACACGAAACGACGTCCTCACGACTCTGCTTAAATGTAAACGTCAACTTTATTCTGTTTTGAAGTCGGTTTAAAAATCATAGAGGTTGTTTAAAGATATAATTTAAAGGCGCAATTATACTTGGTCACTAACCCGCATTCGAGCGCTCGAATGGCTTCAGTCGAATTCGGGTACACGATGCATTACTCGTAATTACACTGGTCATCGCACTAGATTACGGATGGCGACTATAAGTAGTAAGAATGAAGTCAAGACTACTAATTGAGATGACAGGCAAAGTATTGATAGAAGTAAAAGAAAAACAGCTTTCTGGCAATTCTAAGATAGGTTTTTATTTCTAAACTATCTTTTAGCTGCATCTAGCAATTCTATTTCGAGTACTAGGTATAATAATATACTGCACTCCTTAGTTTTCATGAGAATACTGACAATTGCATGCTCGCGAAATCCTAAATTAGGTATCTGTTTAATACTTGGCATAATCAGCCTATAGTGATGTTCCCAATGCTGGAACACTGGCCTCCTCTCTGTGAGAGGGAATGGGCCGTAATTCACCACGCGGGCCCAGTGCGGGTTGATAGATGTCACATGTCTTCGAGTTTTTAACTCTAGGACATGCTGGTTTCCTCACGATGTTTTCCTTCACCGTTTTGAGAGCAGTGGTGATGAAATAATTTACACAAAGTAAAGCGCCTGGCGGGGTTCGAACTTACCTACAACTCGTAACTCGCAGCCTTTACCACTGGGCCACCACTGCTCTCGTCCCACCGTCTACCTTTCGTCTCAAATATAAGATGGTTTTGAAAGTCTGTAAATCAACTCGTAGCCTATAAAAGTCATAATTATCTCACACCTGTGCAAGTATGTGGTTTATTTGAAATTCAGGGCCATCCAGTGCTATAAAGTTCTGAATGATAATTAGCAAACCGTATTATGAGCGCATCATTTCGATTTTATGTTTGTTGAATCCATTACGATAGAAAACAGATTAAGGAACGTTTAATGACATTTTCTTGACCTTTTGTATTGTCATTGACAAGTATGTTCATCACAGGTTTTTTGGAACAAACAAATTATGCTCTATAAAACCCAAGCAGGTTTATTGCCAAGAAAAATTATGAATTATTTGTAGTTAAGTGTTATTTTCCTGGGCAAAACAGCGCAGTCATTTTTGTTCAACCTCTGATGCATCTGCATTGTCAGAGGTTAAACAAAAATGACTGCGCTACCCACAATTATGCATCAGTGACCACTCAATATCAGAAGGGTAACTGGTGTTTTTACCATAAATAACAAAAAAAAGTCATATTAACGATTAATTTCGAGATATTTCTAGTCACGATATTTGTGTAAAAGTCGAAACTGCTAATTAACAATAATTTGTTATGCTGAACATATCTATAAAAATTGTTTACCGACCGGATTCTTTAAAAGTTTAAAGGATGTTAGTCGCTTCCAGGTGCATGATATTTAAGTGTTTTAATTTAATAAAATCTATTATTTGTATATACCGGTTGCAAAACCAGAACTCGACCATATTGACAACTTGTGTCTAGTATCTTCAAATAGCCGTTGCTTTCCCGGAAATTTCAAATCAATGATCTAACACTATTGTAGCTCTTTTGGCAGTACTTGTACTTGTTTTAGTTACATTTTAATCGAATTTTATAATACGTGGAGATATGTGTACTAAAACGAACTGGGAAAAAATGTCTTTGTTATTATCTAAATTGATACTTTGGTTAATAAAATGTAATGGTTAAAGGCCTACCTTCAACTATAATCAGCAGACAACCTATCACCATAATAACGAGCAATCAATTATTATAATTTTTCCAATAAATTGCTTTTAAAATTATTAATTTATCATCTGGTCCTTGTTTATCGTTTTGGTAGCAATCAATCACATAATAATATCAATAATTGCATTTTTACTGCGTGTAAATAAGATTACGCACGTCGTAAAAATGCGGTAGGTATTATAAAATAATAATTCAGTAACATTTGTTGGTAGGTCAACCATGTTTGATTAAGACCACGCAGTTTTTTAAATGTTATACCCAGACGATAAAATAATATGAAAAAAATATGTATTGTCGTGATCCTAACATTTTGTGAAATAACTTTGGAATTGTTCTTGGAAAAAACTTTTAAAATAAAAAAATTTAACCGCCTAAGTTCGGAAGGCGGTGACATATAATTAAAAACATATCCAAAGTCACCGACTTCCGAACTTAGTTATTGGGGTTGGACAAAGCTAGTTTATTATTTTTTACTTTTCGGTTTTTCGGCGGTTTAATTTTTTTATTAAAAAGTTTTTATTTTATAATTTTTTGTGGCTATAATCTACTAATTACTACATGCTTAATTTTTGATTTAATACACAACTCAGTATTAAAATCTGTGAGTAAACAATCAATCATCCCCTGTTTTCTTACCCTTAGGGTTGGAATTTTTCTTCGAAATTTATATGGGACCAACTTCGAGGTATATACCCTTTACAATAAAAATAATTATCAAAATCGGACTACTCTGGAAAAAGTTATGCGGTCATACATAAAAAAAATAAAAAAAATACCCGTCGAATTGAGTAACCTCCTCCGTTTTTTCGTCGGTTCAATAAAATTAGCTTAAGCTATTAATCTCAGTTTCACTCTCACTAAGAGGAGGTTTCTATCCCAGCGAAATTAAGTCGAGGTTTTCAGGGTTTGTAAAAATTTGCCTTTGAGGCTACCTCCACCTCCCACAAATGCACCGCGACGTATATATTTACAACGCATAATCAGGCTATAATGATCCCACTGCTGGGCCACAGGCTCCTCTCTGTGAGAGGGAGTGGGCCGTAATCTACCACGCGGGCCCAGTGCGGGTCGGTAGTTATTACTTGTCTTTGAATATTTGGTTCTATTAAATGCCGGTTTCCTCACGACGTTTTCCTGCACAATTGAGAGAGCAGTAGTGTTGAAATATCTTACCCAAAGTAAAGCGCCAGTCTTGGTTCGAAACTACGACCTACAACTTGTAAGTCGCGGCTGTTACAACTGAGCCACCACTGCTTCATTTACAACCCGCTGGCGACTATTTCGCGAAAAATCCAAGCCACATTACCTATAACATATTAGCAGTTGATCAACTGAATTCGTTTTTCTTAGGTTCGATTTTGTTGGATGTTTCATGTTGTACGTACGTAGTAGGTTCAAATTCGGAAACATAATCTCCCTTATTACAGAACAAACTTAGAACTGAAATAGAATTACAGCTCCTTTTCCAAAACTGACAATTTAGCACTGGACTAACTTGTCAGTTTTGTAAAAGGAGCTGTTTTTCTATTTCAGTTAGGTTCTTATTTCAAAAACAGGCTCGGCGGTTTAAACCATACCTAAAGAAAAACCTTGTTTTGTAATAAGGGGGAATATGTCATCTAGCTACCTCTTTTTGTCACAGCTTCATATGTCAGCCAGTCATTTATTGATCTTTTAATAATATACTTTTAGAATTTAATAAAACTTTGTAGACATCCATTCTTAAATTCAAACAGTTTGTCTATAGTTCTACTGTCGATTTATGAGCCAAAAATCTAACACCTGTGAAGAGAATGGTGTGACTTGATACACTCATGACCTCTTGAACTTATGTTAATTGTAAAAAGGGCAAAATATTTGACACCTTTTGTTTAGTTAGTCCATTCAAGGGGCCATCTTTTCCTATCTGTACGTCTAACTGTAGTTGAATTTTATGACCGACCTTTCAATGCATCTTAAGGTTTTTCTTCCTAATAGTATTTTTTCCCGTAAAGAGTCGTTAAAGTTCATCAGTAGTTACGGTTTCTGTAAATAAATTTAATTAGACACTAAAACATATAGGAATAATAATATTTGACGAGATATAATTGAACGTTATAGACTACAACTATAAGTAATTAATCTGTTAGTATTAAAGTATTTTAACAACTGTTTTGGTAATGTGACACAAATTAAGGTTTATATAAATATTCAGTAAATTATTTGGAATTGTGTTTGTAATTGCTTTAAATAAAACAATCCAAATTACAAAATAACCTTTACATAAATGGCCTTTACTTTTATGAACTACCTCCTTAGTCATTATTAAATAGGTAGTTACAACATTATTTCATGTACGAAATCAATAATGCTATTAGGTCACGTACAATATAAAAATAATCAAAAACTCTTTACTACACGCGAAAACATACAGACTCGCTATACACTACGACACAAAAATAGACTAAACCAACCAGGTTCTAAGCTAAAAATACACTCCACAAGCACTTTAGTAATGTCAGTTAAAATACATAATAAACTACCTGATGAAATTAAAAATGAACAAAACTTTAATATCTTTATAAATAAATTAAAACAATTTCTAATCTGTAAATGTTATTATAATGTACATGAATATTTAAATGATAAATTTACTAAATAAACAATAATACCAAAAAAAAAAAAACGCAATAATGATTTATTTATAATTAAATTTAAACCAATGATAATAATATATGTATAATTTAAATAAATATTAATGTATAAATCCAATATTTGAGTAGTCAAAATTATATGTACACAATTAGTTATCAGCCTACCTACCTACACAAAACGAAAGAGTAGATTTAATATTAAAATTGTTAACAAATATCTATAATTTAGCCCTCTCCCTAATTTTTTTTATGTTGTTATGCCCGACAGGGCCCACAATGCTCCAAAACGAATGTATGTCTTTATGTACCTACCACCTAAGTTCACATTGTGGAATGCAATAAACGTATTGAGTATTGAGTATTGAGTAAATAAAGCGTAATAAAAAGCAAATAATAGTACGGTGGCTTACACGTAATATGTCCAATATTAGATAACACATACCAAAAAAATAGTGTGTAAGCTGACCACTATATAAATAATTAAATATATCAGGCAACGATATTAAAACGACCTAAGTTACAATCTAATTATGATTTAAAATAGTTCCAAATTGCATGTTGATGTAGACCATACATTAGCATTTCGCTATATTTGATTTGTTTCATTAAAACCTTATGAAGTTATGAGTATTTATTAACTGTTTGCTTATTGATGGAATTGCAAAAAAATGTTGTTAAATAATCTAAAATCGTATTACAGATGGTTGGGTTTTGGCGTAGATCACTATTATGCTTGTAAATTCAACAGTTTGGGTGACTTATGGCTTGGTTTTAAATCAAACCTGCTCATTGGGAAAACAGAATAAAACTTATCTTAAACATTCATAAGATGCTGTATATTGGTAACAAAGTAATATGAGTTTTATTTTATTTTCTTACTAGCTTTTGCCAGCGGATTCGCCCGCGTCGAGGTCGGAAATTACCTCCCACGGGAACGTACTATCGGGATAAAAATTACCCGGTGTCATTGCAGGTTACAAACTATCTGTGTGTCAAATTTTATCCAAATCCGTTCAGCTGTTGTTACGTGATTGAGTAACAAACATGCAAACTTTCACATCTATCTGTATAAATAAAAAGTCCTGACTGACTGACTCATCAACGCCCAGCCCAAACCCTTGGACCTAGAAAGCTGAAATTTTGCACAGAGGTTCCCTTTATAATGTAGACAAGGAATAAGGAAGGATTTTTCGAAATTCAATCCCTGAGGAAGTTAAATAGGGGATGAAAGTGCTGCGCGGGCGAAGCCGCTGGCAAAAGCTACTTTATAATAATTGTAGGATAGTAGAATTCAAATAATAGGTTATTTCTATGTTAACATAGCTCATCATGACAACATTCTTCCAAAGTAGAGCAATAAAAAGCGGTATTTTATCATTGACTTAAGTAGCTCCGTAAAACACTCATCCAATAACCTTACAAGAATTATGTATGTCGAGAATGTCACAGCATAATGACATCTACAACTGCTATGATTATAATGATAATTATTTACATTGCTTATTGCATCCAACGTGCGTCCGCATAATACCTATACTACTCGGCCTAGATGAGTTAACTTCGCTATCAGAGCTGTCGAGTAAAATAGTTGAGCCATATACCGTCTTGTTTTGTCGACAAGTCAATAAGAGTATAAATAGACTTTGCCGAAACGCATTATAATGATAGCAAAGTGTGACGTAGTGCAAAAACAACTCTAAAATAAAGGTCCATCATCATCATCATCATCAGCCTATAATGTTCCCACTGCTGGGACACAGGCCTCCTCTCGGTGAGAGAGATTGGGCTGCAATCCACCACGCGGGCCCAGTGCGTGTTGGTAGATGTCACATGTCTTCGAATTTTTGGTTCCAGGACATGCCGATTTCCTCACGATGTTTCCCTTCACCGTTTTGAGAGCAGTGGTGATGAAATAATTTACACAAAGTAAAGCGCCTGTCTGGGTTCGAACTTACGACTTACAACTCTTAACCAAATAAAGGTCCATACAGCTACAATTATCATTCAACCTTTGATCATCATCTGCCTAGCCTTTTCCTAACTATCTTGAGATCGGCTTTCAGTCTAACCGGATGCAGCAAAATACCAGTATTTTACATGAAGTGACTGCCTACCTACTTCCACAACTTTCCTCCCCTTGGTAAGACTGGTTGTCAAACTTTCTGACTTCTGACTACCCGTAACTACTGTTAAAATCGACAAATGACAGCCAGGTCCGACAGATTAACGTGCTTTTCAAGGTAAAGAGATCTTTGATATGTTATGGATGGCCAGCCACCCACGGACAGACCTCGGCTAGCATAGCTTTACCTTCAATCAACCCTTGCGGCTATTATGTAGCCACGAGCCGCTCTTATTAAAGCTTTGATCTCTCCTAAATTAATTATTACTGTCCTTTTTTTACCCCCGACGCAAAAACGACGGGGTGTTATAAGTTTGACGTGTCTGTATGTGTTTGTGTGCGTCTCTCTCTGAGGCATCATAGCTCCCGAACGGATGAATTGATTTTGATTTGTTTTTTTTTTTAAAGGTGCATTAGTCGGGAGTGTTCTTAGACACGCTTCATCAAAAACGGTTTAGCCGTTTGAAGATTATCAGCTATTTTCTGGTTGATGAAGGGATTTCAGCATCTTCCACGGGTCTGATCAAGTCGAAATTTGGTTTTCTATTACTTCAATGATATTAGACGAACAAAGTAACCTTGAACTGATGCTGGAGCCACACCTGGAATTCCCAGGATTTTCCCAAGTTACTCACCAGCAAACAGCAGAAGTATCGTGATTGGGCTCATTGAAAAGGTCTCAATGAATAGGTTACGGATACATGGTGATCAGGACGAGGATTTATTATAAATTAGTAATACACTGTGGGAAACATACGCAACGCAGTGCAGATTTAAGCGGGACATTAAGTTTAAAAAATAGGAAATAAAAGTTAAATTTAAAAACCCCCGATACAAACAATTTTTTTTTTTACTTTTTAGAGATTTTGTTTGTGTCGGTTTAAAAATATTTTTTTAATAATAATACTTGCGAACCGCAGCCATCGAACTCGATGGGTAGTCAGAGTCGTAATGCGGAAATTTATCAACCTGGATATTGGTTCTGTCCTTCGTTGTGGAAGTTAGTTGACAGTCGGCACGTGTCGTATATTGGCCTCTAAACCAGGCTTTTCCAATGTGTTAGCCTTCAGATTCCATCTTAATGTTTTAATCCATTTTCAATAAAGACCACATTCTTGGACGATCTAAATCATGCAGAGAATTATGTTTTCCACCTTGATACGCACGATGAGTAAATTATTAAAATTATATAATTTATGATCAGTTATATGATACATATCACCATTTACATAAAATATTGTGACCTGCCAGTCGCCATGGGCTGTTTAAGAAATAAAAATAAAAGTATTTATCTATCTATTTGTAAATATATTATGATTCATTTGAGTAGGACGCTAGATCGATGAGTGATCATATTTTATGCATTGGAACTGAATGGATATTTATCCTTATGTAGGCGTTAAATTGAATTGATTCACTAAATTGATTTAACATTTATAATTTTTTTCTCGCATTCCTCGATATTTTGTTGAAGATCACTAGCAATATCGGCTTCTCGTTATTCATGTTTCGGTTTATAAACATGCTTGTGTGAAGACGTCAAAACAATATTACCTACGATGGTTGAAAATTCAATTCACAACCTTTCGCCAGTTCGGGCTACACATACTGTTAGATAGGCACATTCAATTCGGTAGTATTTGCTTAGCAAAAAAATTGACCCGAGCAATTATTACAAACATTATTCGACTTTTATTAGGCTCGTGCCAATCGGTATGTACCCTCGCACACGCATATTTGAGTCGGTATAATTCGCCACAGGCTGGCGTCAAATCGAATAATTATGTAGAGACCTACTAGTTTTTAGAAATAAAACCGATAATAAAAACCATCAATCAACCCTTACACTTTATTTGAAGAAGTAACGGAGCTGAATTAAAGCCAACCCCTACTAACATTTTTAAAGTGATAACCTCTACCCATTACAAATGCGATGCCGTGCAGCTCACGTCCACCTAGCACGTATCACACGCGTCATTGCATTGCACAGTTGCACACGTCACCCAGAGTCAAAGTTAAAGAGGCTCATGTCTTATTTACCTAGCATCGTGTCAAGTTATTCACCGGCACCTTGCAATTTATGAGTGATACAAGGATCTTTTCGCGATGCATGATACTGACAGGTTGTTGGTAAACATTTGTGAAATTGTCACAGCAATTGTATTGAATAAAACAAGATGGCGGCGTTTGTTGCAATTTTAGCTACGCGCCAATAGATTTTTTTACCGATGTAAGTAACAGTTTTAATTAAATAAAGAACGACTTGGAAGGCCTCCTACAAGGTGGACCGATGACCTTGTGAAGACCGCAGGAATCGGCTGGATGCGGGTAGCACAGAACTGATTGACGTGGAGGCGAGGCCTATGTCTGTGCAGTGGACGTCTGTCGGCTGAAATGATGATGATGATGAATCAAATAAAGTATCATGGCGGTCCTTCTACCTCACCCCCGATAGCTTGTGTAAATATTTACAAATTTCATTATAATCTGCCCATTTAGCCCAACCATGTTGGAGTCGGCTTCCCGTTTTACCAGTTGTAGCTGAATATCATTATTTTACATAGAGCGACTACCTATCTTACTAGATAATGGGCAGCAGCGTTCTCTATGCATTTTACCACCGATTTTGTCAAAACCCCCAAATTGGGGAGGTCTAAGTCCAGCAGTGGACGTCTTCCGGCTGAAATTATAATGATGATGATGAGCACTGCTTATCTCATCTCCACAACCTAATTAGTAGGTTATACAATACTCTTTGGTAAGACTGGTTGTCAGACTTTCGGACTTCTGAAGGCCTGTAACGACTGTCAAAGATTCACAAATGACAGCTGGGATGCTTGCAAAAACGTTAAGTTTGATATGCACGAGCCCCCAAAAAACCAAAGACCCGATTCCTAATTTTTATAAATGAATGGTGTGTATTTTATAGGAATCTTCTGCATGGGGAAGATATATGGAACTACACATTTGGAAATATCTATTTTGTGAACAAATCAATTCTATTGAATATTATCGTTTTCTCAGAGAACTCTATCGCCTAATAGTTAACCTGAAAGCACTTATTTCAATTTAATCATTTACGGGAATTTTATGATTTTTAAGAAGTCGGTCAGTCATGAAGATGAAGTTCCCATTCCAAAGCGTAGTAAGAAGTTCTAATGAACAACAACGGGCAGGAAACTCCATGGATACTCTTTTAAATCAAAATTGTGTATATGCTAACTTTGTCATACAGAAACTGCTCCAGATATTTATATTAACCCTATAAAAAATAGATTATAATAACCACAACATAAATTCAAGGTTAGGATCGTAGTGAGGCATACCAACATCATCAACATTACCAACATTCCGACACAGGGAGCACACATTACCTACAGATGTTGGTATTTATCGTAGTCGTGTTGCGACATCTTCGAGCAATAACATCCTGTAACGCTCGTTTAATTAAAGCGTAAGTAGAATAGCTTGCTAGTCATACATGTTCCTATAGCCATTGTTGTGGTCAGTTTTTTTTTTTTAACTATGGGTACTGAAAAAAATCTTACTAATATAAGGTCGCGCTGTTCCCTCTCACCGAGAGGAAGCCTGTGTCCCAGCAGTGGGAAAATTATAGGCTGATGATGATTCATTCACGTAGCGCTTTACTGAAAACGGGCATTAATATTGGCAATAACGAATCTGTTCCTTGGACTTCCCGCCTTACGCTAACGTAAGTACGTAACGTACGTAAAGTTTACATTAATATAGCAATTGAGGTCGGAAACTAATATGCAAACTCAGAAATTAAATTAAATTCTTTAATCTATACATAGGAAATCGGAATCACTTTTTCACGTCATATTAAATTGAATTTTGAATAAAAAAAAACCTAGATCAATTCGACATTTCCGATCTGACTACCCCTGAGAAGAAATAGTTTAAGACATAACGAAACACATGACATGATTTCAAAGAACCACACAGATTTGAGTGGGCCTGTCCATTCAGTGCAAGCATTTATCAGTAACCGTGTAGCCCAACTCAGCACTTGACGAAATGGCTCGACTCCCATATTTATAGTGGTTGACAATTTTATTTAAATCGAGATGAAAATGAAGACATGGTACACACGGCTACACATCAACCTAGACTGTTTGGACTTTGAACTATTAGAAGTTGAACGCTGCGAATAGTGCGAGAGGGTACGATATGTTTTTCTTATTTCGTCCCGCTTACGCACGTCGCCTGCGGGAGCGCGCCGCTACCACCACCAAACGGCGTTCTATTCTATACCTAGGTGTGTATATTATTTTGTAAACAAGCTAAGCTCTCGTTGCGTTCATTTACGAATTATGTGTTATTTATTTTTCGATTTGCGCTGCGCCTGTGAGTTTGCACCAATACATCCATTAGGCATTTATTAACAACTAGCTGACCCGACAGACGTCCTGTCTTAACTATGAATATTGAATTCGCATTGGTATAATATTAGAAAATTATATGGTTATGTTACGCGCAACTTTCTTATTTTTTCTTTCATCAGAACCATTAAGTGTTTGTAATTCTCCTGACAATAACAAACACAACAAAAAAAGAATTAGCAAAATTGGTCCAGCCGTTCACGTGTGATGTCGTGACCAAGGGAAATAGGGATTCATTTTTATATACCTACTTACTTAATATTTATATTATTATGAATTTCTAGCTGTTACACGCGGTTAGCACGCATGCAATTTGGAAATCTAGTTCATGTTGGGTTTTCAAACAAACTTACTACCATAGAAATATTAAAAGCAGCTTACTACTTATCCCTTTTTTGCCACCATTGATTTTATAAAATCAACTAGCTGACCCGACAGACGTTGTCCTGTCTTAGCTATGAATATTAAATTGGAATTAGCTATACAAACCTTGTCCTGACAATAAGGAACACATAAAAAAAAGAATTATCCAATTCGGTGTAGTCGTTCGGAAGTTATGCGCGTACATACATTTCGGCGATTCATTTTTAGATAGATAGATTTGTAATCAAAATTCTTCACGACAGTCAAAAATTCAATACATATACATGATTTTGCACAGACGATATTAGAAGCCTGCACAATAATTGCTTGACGCACGATCAACCATAATCTGAACCACTTTAAAACAGATTGCTAAACCATTGATTCATATGTTCGAAAAAATGTGTCTGCTCAACAACGTAAATAACGCAATGAATATTGTTTAACTGTTAAATTGTAACAAATTGTGATTGACCGTGAGTTTACGCAATTAGGGTGCTGGAAATTCTCATTGCCAAGGGAAAATACCTTACTGATATCTATTTAAATGCAAAAAAAAATTGCAAGCAAGTATATCTGCTTCATTAACTTTTACAGTAAAACGACTGAATACTGAGAGCAGTGGTGACCAAGTGGTAACGGCCGCGACTTACGAGTTGTAGGTTGTGAGTTCGAGCCCAGCTAGGCGCTTTACTTTGTGTGAATTATTTCATTACCACTGCTCTCAAAAACGGTGAAGGAAAACATCGTGAGGAAACCGACATGTCCTAGAACCTAAAATTCGAACACATGTGACATCTACCAACCCGCACTGGGCCTGCGTGGTTGATTACGGCCCACTCCCTCTCACCGAAAGGAGGTCTGTGTCCCAACAGTGGGAACATTATAGGCTGATGATGATGATGATGAGGACTGAAAAAATTAGGGGTAGCTTGGATTGGTTAATCCCTTGGATGATAGGCAGACTCATTGAGTCTGATAATAATAGAAAAGTACTTGTGTTAAATTACTTGATACTTAAAGGTATAAAATTGTTTTCAAATGGGTCAACATTGATACACTATACCTGCTAAGAATACGAGCTTTATTTTTCGTAGTTAGGTTCAATATTAAAAACGAACTCTTTCTAAATCACAACGTTACCTTTTAGGTGGCACATTAAACTTATTAACTAAAAACATTAGCTAGAGGCCTATTCTATTCAGATACTTTTAAGCGATATTCGCTAGATACCTTTTTGTGGGTAACGAAATTCGAGCAGTATTCCGCCGGGTGTGTAGGTTTTCGTATTCTGGTTTCGCGCAAGCGGCGGGAAAAAATAACCTAG
Source organism: Polymixis flavicincta (assembly GCA_949987655.1). Classification (NCBI taxonomy): domain Eukaryota; kingdom Metazoa; phylum Arthropoda; class Insecta; order Lepidoptera; family Noctuidae; genus Polymixis; species Polymixis flavicincta. The sequence continues at coordinate 1,672,608 of OX465175.1, read as the reverse complement.
GCCATACCATAGCCCCTTATATTCACTTAATGCATGGATCATTATAAATGTGTCTCCGAAATGACTTCACAGGGAACGAAATCAGTCGAGGAAAGCTTAAAAAGAATTAGAAATTTAAAACATAAATTCACAAAGCTACGCACGGTCCTCGTCGACAGCAACAGATAATGATTAATTATAAACGTTTGTAAGGATAATATTAAATAACTATCACAATCTGAAAATACTATAAAAATACTAAAAGCTTCCTCAGGAGCCAACAACAATTAAAAATCTAACCAACAATGAACATACGGCGCGTTGTGTTCCACGAGCGCCTCAAAGAGATGTCACTGATGTCAGCACAAAATGATGGGGCCCGCAAGGGCCGATGCCTGCCAGGGGTGCGGGTTTGTTCGAAAGAGATACCACAGCCCCTGGCATACGGGCTACTGAAGGAACACGGGTGGGTTTTAGTCAGTAAAAGTCTGACACGCCCTCCTGCTCCACCCAGAGCGGGAGAAGTTATTTGATGATTTCCCACCCAAAAAAAAAAGAAAAGCAACAATGAACATAAAAACATCACAGTTGAAATTTATGTGAGCATTTTAATCAACACAATAGGTAGGTATATAAGAGATATATTCCACAGTGATAACCCCCATAATCATCGTGACAAATAAAACTTGACATGGTTTATTATTCTATGCCAATAATAGTTAATATGAGAAATCCCTCACGCTAGGCAAGAGTAACTTTATGTAAATACACAGTTTTAGATCAATTATATTTATGGCTTTAAGCTGAATAAAAACAAACATTGAGCTGAAATTACTTTAAAAAAATGTAGAATATTAAAAACATTTAACAATCAAATATTGTTATCAAATACAACAAACTACTATTCAAAAAAATAACCAACTCTTCAAACAAAAATAAAAAAATAGAATATTAAAAAAACATTCAACAATCAAATAATGTTATCAAGAAATACAACAAACTACTATCAAAAAAATAACCGACGCCTTTGCCGCGTAATTACGTGAAGCCCGAACGATACTTGGGAAATGGGAACTGACTGGCATGGCATGCAACAAAACACTGAACACGAGCAAAAAGAATTTGAAATATTTGAAGCTAAAGTTTTTGGCAAAAAATGTGCATCTGTGTGTGTGGTTGCGTAGGCCAACGCAGCAAATGCTATGATTGGCCGATGCCACGATGCGCAGTCCCTTTCGTACAATTCTCTGTATTGCTGGTAGCGTAGTTATAGATATATAGGGTGTCTAACTTGATGTGTAGCCGTGTGTACAAACTCAAACTCAAAGCATTTATTTCAATTAAACCTTTTACAGGCACTTTTGAATTGTCAAAAAAAAAAGTTGAAGCTAGGTGCCCATTCCAAAACGTAGATCTCTATGGAGAAGAACGGGCAAGAAACTCCAAGGACACTCTACCAAACCCCGCACTTCTGGGTTACTTTCACCAACCCGCGCTGGGACCACTGGCAGGGTATGCCCCAATTTCTCTCAGAGAGGAGACTTGTATTCTAGTGGTGGGAATCTTATATCCTGATTATCCATAAACAGAAAAAGGCAATAGCTATAGTTTTTGTGCATGTTGGTTTGCTTTTCTGCTATTGAAAATGGTTACTTTCAGTAACTGTTGAACAGAATGCACCTAATTTTGTCAAACTCATAGTCAAGGTCTATGACATGGTTGCTCTAATAGACCAATTAAACGAGGTCGGTATTTGTTGACATTAGCTTGCGCAAACGCATCCTGCGTTACGCATTCTACGTCATTAGATACAGCTATTTACGATGTAAATACTTATGGTATATGGTAATCGATTACTTTGACAAGTGTTTTGTCTTGTTATGTCAAGATTGGATGTTTAATTGAATGAAAGTTTTATATTTTAAAACTAATAGTTGTTTTACCTAAAATTCAGATTTAATTAAAGATTATGTTCATCATCATCATCATCATATCAGCCGAAAGACGTCCACTGCTGGTCCTCTCCCAAAAGGGGGGATCCGCCATAATCGCCACGCTTGGCAGGCGGGTTGGCAATCGCAGTATGGTGGTCAAATATATAGAGAACGCTGCTGCCCATTCTCTAGTAAGTCCCTTAGTCGCCTTCTACGACACCCTTTGGAAGAAATGGGATGGTGCTATTCTTTTACGTCCGGCATCACACGGAACCGAAGATTATGTTCACATAGCAGTAACTTAAAGTCACAAACCTGTAGTCCCACTCCCATATCTGAACTAAAAAAAGCAGTAGACCTAAGAAAACCCAAGACCCAATCAAAAACCTCTAAAAAGTAAACAAATAAAATGTATTCGCCTTTTAAGTTTAATAAGAAGTTGTAGGTAGATTTTTTCATCAAAGCATGGTCACGTCGCCGCGTCGGGGGACAGCTAATGTAAATGTTTAACTGTTTATCTGACTTTTTCATTGAACGTCCCCGGACATGACAATGCTTCGATCAAAATACTACCTACAACTTCCTATTAAACTTAAAAGCCGAATACATTTTCTTTGTTTACTTTTGAAGGTTTTTGATTGGGACGGGGTTTTTTTAAATTTACGTTTTAACTTTTATTTCTTAATTTTCTAACTTAATATAATAATAGTCGACACGCTACGATCGACACAGGTCTATGTATGTTTCCCGCAATGAAAATCGTTAGTAATTTATCCTCATTCCTCGATACTACTCCATCATCAGACCCTGATCACCATTTATCTATAAAAACCTATTCATTGAGACCTTTTTAATGAGCCCAAACACGATACTTCTGCTGTGTTTGGTGAGGAAGTTGGATATTCTGGAAATTCCAGGTGTCGCTCCAGCGTCAGTTCTTTGGTTGCTTTGTTCGTCTAATATCATTGAAGTAATAGGATACCAAATTTCAACTCGATCAGACCCGTGAAAGATGCTCAAACCCGTTCACCAATTAGAAAAGAGCTGACAATCTTCAAACGGCTGAACCGATTTTGATGAAACATATCTAAAAGGCAGCGCTAGAAGACCTACTTTTAATTAAAATAAACCGCACTCAAATCGGTTTACCCGTTTAAGCGCTACTGTACCACAGACAGACACACATAGCGGTCAAACTTATAACACCCCTCCTTTTGCGTCGGTGGTAAAAATAGTAATGATTGAGTGAAAGATGATAGGGGCAGAAAGGGTTAGTAAAGATGTTAGAAAGATGAAGACATACTACGCCAACCCCAGAATTGTCCAAACTTACAAACCTTACACGCAAGCGAACTTACAATTAATTTGTAAGAATCAAATTAATTATCACATCATATTCAAAGTCGTTTTACGCAACTTTCGTCAATTTGTGTGTACATGTGAACACAGTGTCAATGTTATTATGTACTTGTGTCAATAAACATAATTCAAGTACAGTTTGTATATGCAAAGGTACGAAATTACCCTTCTGAGTTTATAGTCAAAAGGTTTTAGTTATTAGCACTTCAAATTGACGCTAGAAATAATATAGGAAAACCGAAAATTTAAACAAATGGTTCAAAAATCTACCACTTACTAAATAAACATGTACACACGGTCACACATCGAGCTAAACATTTCCAGTTAACGCTGATCTCGCACTGTAGAGAAATCCTATACAATGCGAGATCAGCTTACACTGGAATTGAATGAAATCTCCCAGCCGAGTTACATTCTTATATAGCTATAGCGACTAGCTTTTGCCACCGGCTTCACCCGCGTGAAGGTCGGAAATTGCCCACGGGAACGCCGTTTTAGCGTGATTGATTGCTCAATGTTTGGGAGTCCAAACATACAAACTTTCACATCCTACTATCCTACTAACATTTTAATAAATGTCTAAGTTTGTGAGGATGAATGGATGTTTGTTACTCTGTCACGCAAAAACTACTGAACGGATTTGGATGAAATTTGGCACACAGTTTATAACCTTGGTTAAAGCAAGGGGTTTTTCCCCTTAGTAGGTATGTTCCCGCGGGATAATTTTCGACCTCTATGCAGGCAAACCCGCTGGCAAAACCTAGTTTATATTATAAGTAGGATAGATACGTACCTTGCATAAGCAATCTTGTTATAAATCATAATTCATTATTGTATTATCGCAATTTACTCAGAATCTCTACGGCTGGAGTTATTATTATTTTATTTGTACTCATCCACGAAAAGCCCCTATTTCCTTAAATAGGCACTCACCCAGTCTGTCTTATTCATGAACGTATTAGGTTATATCATCACGGAATTCAGTACTCAACAACGCACTTAATTAGTGGTTTTTGCTTCAAATAAATGACCTATACAAATAAAATGCTACTTAATCTTCTAATCCACTACCAGGAAATCTAGCGTGAAGTAATAAAAAGATGTTTTTAGGGTTCCGTACCTCTAAAGGAAAAAACGGAACCCTTATAAGATCACTTTGTTGTCCGTCCGTCCGTCCGTCCGTCTGTCAAGACCGTTTTTCTCAGGAACGCGTGGAGGTATCAAACTGAAATTTCTATATGATACTTAGTTCTACTGTCCCTGGAAGCTGTAGAAAAATCAACCTTCTAAGTCAACGCAATCAAAAGATACAGCCATTTAGGCCGCAAAATTCCGCAAATTTTCGAAACTCGCACGGGAATCAAAACCTACAGGGTACTTCCCGTGAACTTAGAATCTTGAAATTTTGTACGAAGTCACGTCTTATAGTACAGATATAGGAAAAATTACGAAAACCGAAAATTTTTAGTTTCGTCATATAAAAAAAAAAATATTTTTGACAATTTTGAACTTTTACTTATATACTCACAGGTTTGTACGGAACCCTCGGTGCGCGAGTCCAACTCGCACTTGACCGGTTTTTTTTTTTAATAACATTTGAATAGAATGTTTGCCTTTGCGGATAAAAGTTTTTATTTTAAACGTGGAAGAAGATATAAAGTGTCGCGGTTTCATGACGTGATGCCAGCGAGTGGTCAAAGAAGTAGTTATGCGATAGTTTTTCTTTTGCAGCAGATTTTCGATTGAACATTCTGAGAAAACCGTTGTCTCGACGGAACAAGTATTAATTTTAGGATTCAATATTAACACTGGGATATTTTCCATGACCAACGAAACAAAAACTAGGTTTTTACTGTAAAACTGCTACGCTAAACTCTCACATTTAACAAAAAAAAAACGTTAAATTTCAACAATAATATTGAACAAATCAATTAAACCCACTCGATTATTCACAACTAATCGATAATCATCAGTATCGAGTGACACAGTAAAAATACGAATACGCCTACAAAAGTCCAAATAGATGTCATCACTCGAGATCGACTAGTAAGAATAAAGTTAGAAGCAAAGGTCACCGCCGCGACCTTTGCGGAAGCAAGGCCGCCTTTATTAGGCAAGGAGTCCAACCAAATTATGGTCTAAGAGTAAGGGCCGGCGCTCACTGGGGCGGCAAGACACGGCAAAGGATTTTTATACAGGATAAGTTTTATCCAGTGCGCAATAAATCAGCTGTTCCATAAATTTTGACCGCGTAAGTACTGTACTTTTCTATGAAGCAGCTGATTTTTTTTTTGTGTAACCGACGAAAAATTTCTGCGCAGTGGGGTTTATATGCTGAATTCATGGTTAAAGTTTGCGCACTGGATAAAAACTTATCCTGTATGTCTAACAGAAATATCGGCCTCGTTGGTCTAATGCTCGCAAGCGGGGCTGCTGAGCTTGAGGTCCTGGGGTAGATTCCCAGATCAGGCAAAGTTACTTGGTTTTTCTGTCTGGAATTTCTCAGTAGCAGCCCGAAGTCTAGATTTGTGTCCGGTTGATGGCAATAGGCTCGCCCTCTATTGCATAATTTGCATTAACTTAGGAGTTTAGTTAGACTTAAAGTTTTTTTTTTACTTTTCAGTTTTTTTTTTCGTTGGTTTAATTTTTTCTGTGACTATGGATGAGGACGTTACGGCATGCCTAAGAATACGATGACATTGTTACCGTTGAAATTTCAATTTTATTGACGTCTCTACCATTAAATTATATTCGGCAAGAGCAGTGGTACCGGCCCAGTGGTACCGGCCCAGTGGTACCGGCCTTGTGGTACCGGCCCTGTGGTACTGGCCCAGTGGTACCGGCCGCGACTTAGGTTACAACCCCGACAGGCGCTTTACCTTGTGTACATTATTTCTTCACCACTGATCTCAAACCGGTGAAAGAAAACATCGTGAGAAAAACCGGCATATCATAGAACTAAAAACTCGAAGACATGTGACATCTACATCGCACTGAGCCCGCGTGGTGGATTGCGGCCCTCTCACTGGGAGGAGGCTTGGAGCTGATTCTAAGTATATACGTCGCATAAAAATCCCTCGCCGTGCCGTGCCGCCAGTGGGCGCAGGCCTTAAGGAAACTGTTTGATTAGATCGATTCATATTTGAATGTCAGTCTGACTTAAGTGAACCGAAGAATGTAATTCGTCAAGTATCATTGGCTGTTGAGCTGAATAGTAGGTTTTGAAGTATTCTGTTGTGTACACAGTGGCTGTTGACGGTTCACCTTCATTGATGCACAGCTAAAAACTTTGTTGTAATTGAGGCTCTCTATAAAGAGACGGTGTGGAATGAACAGATAATTAAAAATAATATAAGTTATTGATTGACATTAGAGCAGTGGTGGCCCAGTGGTAACGGCCGCGCCTTACGAGTTGTAGGTCGTGCGTTCGAACCCAGTCAGGCGCTTTACTTTGTGTAAATAATTTCGTCACTGCTGCTCTCAAAAACGGTGAAGGAAAACATAGTGAGGAAACCGACATGTCATAGAACCAAGAATTCAAAGACATGTGACATCTACCAACCCGCACTGGGCCTGCGTGGTGGATTACAGCCCACTCCTTCTCACTGAGACGAGGCCTGTGTCCCAGCAGTGAGAACGTTAAAGGCTGAGTATGTATACTCAAAGAGAAGTGTTGTCTATAATTGTGTGAAGATACTAAATGCTACTGTACATCCTACGTGGCAACGGTGCCTGCTTTTTGTGCACATTTTCTACTGACAGCGATGCGAAATTATTTTTTTTTATGCCCAAAGCTCTTCCTTTTATTTTTCCTCTTTATACTTGTACATGATAATAAGTATACATTTTGTGGCCAGATTTTAGAATTGATCATTTCATGAATCAGAATCAGAACTTTATTTGCTATGAATGTAGGTACAGGTATAAAATGTTGTACATAAATTAATGAGATCAGCTACAGTCTACGTTGCGGCATGCAAATTATTACTTATATAAAAATATTAATGCAAATTAAATAATGTCTGCAAAACAAAACATAAATTAAAGTGAAGTCCATTAATATTATTATTATAGTCGGGCACAATTCAATTAAATTTTATTAATTAACAATGTACATTATGTTTGAAAATAATACTACATAATAAAACCAAAAAAAACACTCATAAATTCATAATACACGTAACACAGTGGTAATTTCAAAATTAAAAACATTACTCACATCTTATACAATAATACATCAATTCAATGTCAACTTATTAAAATAAAAACAGAAAATCCAATAAAAAGTTTAATGTCAACTGAAATACATCAAATCAAATCAAATCATTTATTTTTGCAAACATGGGTAAATGGTACATAGATGTTTTGCTAAAAAGTAGTCCTCCATATTCTACCGTCTCATGGGCATGCAAATAATATTAAATTCCAAAACGAAACAGAAATTCTATTAATGTTATTCCTAATAAATATAAATGTGAAATCATTAGAATACAAAACAAAAATAGAAACAAAAATAGACTATTAACATTTTTACAGTAATGTCAAAAAAAAAGTTATGTTAAAATGTCAATCATAATAAAAAGTGTCAGAATAGGAACATGTAGGTATGTCAATCATCATCAATCAGTGCAGATATTTATCAATAAGAAAGTCGTCAATAGTGTAATACTAGCCTTTCTCGATTAATATTTGGTTTAGTACCCTTTTAAATTTTAATACAGTCATATTTTTTATCACATCAGGTACTTTATTATAAATACGTGGGGCAATACCAAAAAAGCTTTTCTGCATAAGTGCGGTTTTACATTTCACTTGGCAAAGTTTGTTTATATATTGAGTCCGTATCGGATTTTTACGAACTGCTGACAGTTTTTCAAATAATTGTGGATTGTTTTTTACAAATAGTGCAGTTTCTAAAATGTATGAAAAAGGAAACGTTAAAATTTTTAAAGACTGAAAATAGGAAATACAGCTATCTGTTGTTTTAAGACCCCACATGGACCTTATACATCGCTTATGCATTTTAAATACCTGTTCCTTATCAGTAGACTGCCTCCAGAAAATAATGCCATACCGCAAAACCGAGGCAACCAGTCCATGGTACGCGTATAAAAGAGCCTGACGGTTGACTTTTTTAGAAAGTTGATGGAGAGCATACGCGGATTTTGTAAGTTTTTTGCACACAGCTTCAACATGAGGTTTCCAAGTGAGTTTGCTGTCAATCACTATACCTAAAAACTTCGTCTGAGTCTCTTCCTGAATATTAGAGCCTTGGTAAGCAATACTAACATTTGGGTTTTCGGTGCGTTGATAAAATTGCATTATTTTGTCTTACTTAGGTTTATTACTAGATTATTATTACTTAACCAGTTAATTATGTCATGCAAACAAGTATTTATGTCCTGCTCGTAATTATTATGATTGGTACACTCAATTACAGCTGTACTGTCATCCGCAAAGAGAACCATTTTGTTCGATGTTACTTTCGGGAGATCGTTAATGTATATTAGAAATAGTGGCGGCCCCAATACGCTACCCTGTGGAACACCATATTTTACATGCCTTGGTTTAGATGTATATATGGTTTCTATTTAAGTTATCGGACAAATTCTAGAAATTTCTGTGTATTGCAGTCCATTACATAAGTATGATTGTAGTAACTGAAGGAAGAACATCCTACATTTGTTATTTATAAATAATGTCCCTAACATACATTAAACAATCTTTTCAGTCGAAAAACGCATGGTCAGATTATAATAACTTTGTACATGTATCACAAGTCTTCAACGGAGTAGAGACACTCATCTAGTAGGAATGCTTGAACCTTTGTTTTAAATGTAGATGTATAAATCAAGCTTTTTAAGTGAAGTGGTAACTTATTAAATATTTGCACTGCTTGATATTATGTGAGCTGTTCTTCACAATATTGAAGTGAGGACTTATTTCTGAAATCCTTCAGTGTGCTCTCCCTAACCAGTCTTTCTTCATCTGTCACATATTCATGGATGTACTTCTTAAGATTAGTCAGGAGTACTAGAACGTAGGGACTGGGTACAGTAAGAATGTTTAAATCTACGAAATGCGTGCGGCAGCTCTCTCTTTGTGATATGTGGACAATAGTACGTATAGCTCTTTTCTGAAGTACAAAAGCTCTTTGGCAGTTATAATTATTGCTGTTCCCCCAAAACTGTATACTATATCTTAATTTAGACTCAATTAACGCAAAGTATACTATTTTTAGTTGTTTAATGTCAATTTCATCTCGAAGGGTTCTTAACGCATAACACGCAGATGATATAGATGAATCTATGGCGGCTAGTTCCTTTTCCAATTGAAAGAGTCATCTATATAAACTCTCAAGAATTTAGCTTCTCTCACGAGTTAAATTTTGCCATCATTTAGTTTTATTTCCAGGGTGTCTTTATTACAAGCAGTTGTTTTGAATAACATTATTTTAGTCTTCCTACTATTTATTTTTAGTTTATTTACTGTAAACCATGAATAAAGGTGACTTAGAGCTGCATTAGCTTTTACCGTGAGATTTTTTGTATCTTTTTCCCCAATAATGGCATTCGTGTCATCCGCGAAAACCACAAGTTGCATGAGAGGTAGAATTTTGTTGATATAATTTATTAAGACATTTGAGAGCAGTGGTGGCCAAGTGGTAACGGCTGCGACTTACGAGTTGTAGGTCGCGAGTTCGAACCCAGACAGGCGCTTTACTTTGTGTAAATTATTTCATCACAACTGCTCTCAAAACGGTGAAGGAAAACATCGTGAGGAAACCGGCATGTCCTAGAACCAAAAATTCGAAGACATGTGACATCTACCAACCCGCTTTGCGCCCGCGTGGTGGATTACGGCCCAATCCCTCTCACCGAGAGGAGGCCTGTGTCCCAGCAGTGGGAACATTATAGGCTGATGATGATGATGATGAAGTTATTTGTGAACAATATAGGCCCTAATTAAAGCTAACGCTGAAAGCTGACGCTGATTCTGAAAGCTGACGTCACGTGTAGTGAGTGCGTCACGTAATAAAAAAATCATCGTAAGAAGCGTTTTGACGGTAAATTCAAAACAACGAAAAATTAATTTGATTTTGAACGTTTTCAATTGAGAAAATGAATATAAATCATTATATTTTTATTTTTCTGTTACATATTTCGTCACAATCTTCAAATTATAATAGTTTTCAATAAATTGGAAAATACCCTATTATAACAATCTTAATCAGTTTATATTCATATCATTTAGAAAGTCTTTCACTGAGTGACATTTGCAGCAGTTACCTTATATTTAAAAACAATTTCATTTTTCATGAAGTGACCGGTCATTTCTTGAAATGGTTGTGTTTCATGAAATGACCGGCTAAAATTGCGAATATAATTAAAACTTCAACGTTACGTGTGTATTGTATACCTCACCCGAATTGTACATCTAACTCGAACCGAGTGAATCGTCACTTTTAAACAATATAATATTTTCTACAGGCGCCTGGTACGAAGTTCATTTATTTGTAGGTGAATCGACAATTCCAGAAATTCGTATTAACTACCTTTATAATATAAAATACATAAAGTTGCCTCATACGAATTTCTGGAAATTTTAGCCCGATTCGGGCGAGTTTTTTCATGCGAATCGAATAATAATTCAGAAAGTCGCATGGAGGGGTATACTTCTGCTGCAAGCCGTGTTATAATACTTAGTTTCAATAATTATTAAATAAAAGTGTTTCTGGTCTCAAAGAAGTTCTTTATTAATAATATACCTGTCCAGTTTTATAAATTATGAGGATCTCGAAAATAATAGTTCAAGTGACTTTTAATAAAATTTAGAATTAATTACAAGAATTAATTATCAAGTTGTATTTATATTTATCTAAGATAATGCACTGCTCTGATTCAGGATATCATCTTTAATTAATGTTACGGAATCGAATTTCTAATTAGTTAGTTTTTAAAACAGAGATATTCATAGGTCATGTATAAACTGATTTCTTGCTGCATGTAAAATCTACGTAAATGGGTATTTATTAGTATTATAATACCAGTGACAAATATTAAACACAATATACACTTTAAAACCAATTGAATTTTTGGAATTGTCGTTTCACCTACAAATAAATTAACTTCGTGCGAGTCGCCTAGAGTAAATATTATATAATTTAAGTGACGATTAGCCCGATTTGGGCGAGACTTTTCGTGCGAGTCGAGAGAGATATATAGTTTTCATGGTTCTGGGTGGTGAAGCCAATAGTGAGGTCAAGATTAAAAGAAAGAGAGAGAGAAAGTCGGCTTGACTTTCTCTCTCTCTTTCTTTTATCTCATCACGTCTGTGTCTTTAATCTTGACCTCACTATTGGCTTCACCACCCAGAACCATGAAAACTATCTCTCAGTCTCTTTCTAATAAATCTGTATAATTGTGCCAGTATTAAGTTAGGCACTTAATTCTTTACGGGGGTCCTCCGATCGCACAGGTTTTTTTTTATTTTATATACAAGACATTCGTTTCTCGCGTTGAGCTTCAAACTTCAGTAAATGGTTAAGTATTACCACACGTTGATGACTCTATTAGAAGTAAGAAGATATATTACAAAATTCACATGTACTTGTGGACAAAAACAAAAGATTCGAAGTTCTAATGACGACATATTTTGTAACGAAACTTCCTCTTACATATTGCAATAGCGCTTCCCTTTAAATGTCTCTTTTCTTAAATGCAAAGTGTGTAGTAATCCGTAGAATTAGCTTAGTCGTGGTAAAGGACATGTTATTTTGCATTTTAGTACTTATAGAGTAAGCTGTCACTTAAATTAAACTATTTATTCAAAACATTATGTTTACAAATGCCGTAATTATCACACATTTAGTCGGTTTTTGTCTCATTTTTATTAAGCTCCTACATTAATGCACAGTTTATATGTTACGTTACAGTGTAGGACTCATTTACTAACATAGGCGCTGTTTCTTCACCATATTCAATACAAAACATCCCACTGAGATATAATTTAACTGCCTGAGCTGAACGAAACAGGTAAAATAAATAAAATGGAAACTTTAATTCCGTCACCTACATACTAAACTATTTCAGTAAAACTTTGTATTGAGACAGATTAACAACATCCATGTTAAGTTCCTACCTTATCGATAACCGAAACTTGTTCACCTTTATTATGATTTATACGTCTACACATCACCCAATAATAATTAAGCTATTAAGTATTTAATATACGACTTTAAAGGTACAAAATATTGTATATTATCATCATCTGCCTAGCCTTTTCCCAACTATGTTGGGGTCGGCTTCCAGTCTAACCGGATGCAGCTGAATACCAGTATTTTACGTGGAGCGACTGCCTATCTGACCTCCACAACCCAGTTACTGGGTAATACGATACTCCTTGGTAACTGGCTGACTGGTTGACACTTTCGGGATTCTGACGACCCGTAACGACTGTCAAAGATCCATAAATGACAGCCGGCAACGGCTTAGCGTGCTTTCCGAGGCACGGAGGTGTTGGTATATAAAGATGGTCACCCATCCACGGACCAACCGCGGCAAGCGTAGCTTAACCTGATCGATCGACCCGCGCAGCTATTGTTACTTAGCCACAAGCACCTCCACAAAATATTGTATTATTATACAAAATTCAAAGCATTTAAAATTATTGTTGAAGTCATTAATAACAAAAAAGTGGTAATTATAATAAAAATGCAGTTTTTCGTGTCAATGTGTGCCAATATCTTGGCATAATAATCTAATGAATAGTTTACAGTGAATATTATATTTAATTATGCGTAGTAGTAACCGACACAGACAAAATGAAAATTGTGTTAGTACTTTGGAAGGTATGAAGTAATTAAGTGAATTGGTTGAACATAACAAAAAATGAATAAAGTATTTGTTTTCAAAGACTATAAGACTGACTTAATATAAAAGCTAATAGACTTAAAATGATATTAATAAAACGTACAAGTTTATAAAAAAGAGCGAAAAAATCGCAAGGCATCAAAAATTGTTTAATTAAATAAAAATAAATTATTAAAAATCTAGATGAACAGAAAATGTGAATAAAAATAGATACATTATTTTATTGACTCACCTTTCACTGAAACTGAAAAATAAACGTAGGATAGTAAAATAACATTAGTTCAACTCATAATGCCCTCTATTAGTTTTCCACTCAACCATATGTAAGAGATAAGACTTACAAGCTTTAGCTTACTTCATAAGTTCACAAGAAGTAAAAGGAGGTAGACAAGGTGCGTCTGCGCAAGTTTTAGTTCTATATATCATCGCTAGATGGCAGGAAAATCAATAGCGTGCTACGAATTTTCCGGTTTCGTTTTTTTCATAGAAAAGACTTCAACGAGTTGCCGATTACTGTGTTTCTACTTTAATACGATTACGAATGTTTTTAAATATTTACGCCGTTGTTATTAAGATGCCTCTTTGGGAAAATAAACTTTAAATTAGTTCTATAAGCAAAATAAGTAGGTAATCTTAGATCTAGTCGCTTAACTTCAATGTTTTGTTTTTGCATAAATCGGGTTTGCATTTCAATTAAGAATACCGCTTTTTTATTTTCCATTCCATTCCAATTTTTTTGAAGGGCTAAGATAATGGTGACTCACTTAAATGCTACTTGTATGACTCTCGCTTTACTACAAACCTATTTTCAATAAGGTACGTTTCATTTAAAACTAAAGTTTTAGAGTCTAATCTTAGGGTTATCGTGTTATAGTGCGCGTATCGTGTTATAGCGGGTTATAGTGGCAAATTAAAGAAGTAGTCCACTGGCTGGAGGTCGAAATTGGAAATGACGCGGAACAAATTAAATTTCAGGTGTGGGACTAAACCCTGGAACCAACGGTGCTCTGTTATGGCTTGGGGGTCGTTGGATATAGGGACACAGAGTATGGCGATAAGGTAATCTACATTAAATCCTACTAATATAATAAACCGGCTTTTGCCAGCGACTTCGCCCGCGCGGAACTTTCATCCCCTATTTAACTCCCTTAGGGGTTGAATTTCGAAAAATCCTTCTTTATTCCTTGTCTACATTATAAAGGGAACCGCTGTGCATAATTTCAGCTTTCTAGACCCAAGGGTTTGGGCTAAGCGTTGATGAGTCAGTCAGCCAGTCAGGACTTCTCTTTTTATTTATGTGGAAGTTCGTATGTTTAGATGTTTGGATGTTTGTTTCTAATTTTCGACCACCGCACGGTTGAAGCCGCTGGCAAAAGCTAGTGAAATAATAACGAAAAACACATGTAGTTGATACAAGTACAAATAGTCAACACTAGACTATTTGTAATTCCTTTTTGACTGGGCTACCGTCAGCTGCACTTGTGAAGTGCACACTTGCACTATGAAAACCGTCCTGACAGTAACGAAATAAAACCGTTTTTATTGCTACTACAGACACCCAGTGCGTAAGGTTTTATAAGGCTCTGCTATTTGACGACTTTAATATAATTAATCAAAATAATCTTGCTCAACGCTGCTACATTATCGCCAAATGTGATTAAAAACTTTTCTTAGCATTAAATAACTCCCCTATTCCATTCAGCATTCTAGTGAATCATCATCATCATCATCATTTCAGCCGAAAGACGTCCACTGCTGGACATAGGCCTCTCCCAAGCTCCGCCACTTCAAATGGTTCTGTGCTTTGTTAAATTGTCTTTTGGAATTTTAAGTAAAAATATTTCTGACGTTATAATAAGTAATAATACATGTCATCAAAAATCGTGATCTATCTATGGGAAAACCTATGTCCTGGGTTTATCCAGTATATCGATATGAACTAGTTTGGAATGGAACAATGCCATATTCCTCAAAATCACGATAGTGAACGTTAATAATATGCATGCAAAACAGTAGCTGATCAGTTCTAATACAATCTCTTTTGATATTTATTTTTGAACTTGTGTTATTTCATAAAAAAGCAAGTGTAAAAAAACTAAAAAAAGTGTTAATTCAATCATAATTTAATAAATATATTGTATATTTTTAACACTATTTATACATTACAATACATTTTACGGCAGTGATACAATGCCCTTACATTAATTAACTATAGTACACACTTGCAAATTTTAGAAATGTGTTATTACCTAAAAAAAACTGTGAGGTTTTACAAATAGTTTTTTTTTTTTTTTGTCTTAGATCGACAAAAATAAATAAAATAATAACAGCAGACACGTGTATTATGTATCAAAACAATAAGTCGTTACTATTTGCAAACAATATGTCATGACATGAAATATAAAACGGTAAAAATCAAAACATAGTAGTTGCCATACCAACAGACCTTAAAACACCATCGGAATATCCAAATAAGGTAACTGTATACAGAAGTATAACTACAAAACGAATAATATATAACTGTATAATTTATAGGTTTAGTAGCGTCACGCATACTTATGTACTAATTCGCGAATTCCCTTCACAAATCCGGAGTGAATAAAATAGAACAAAAAAAAATAACTTAGTTTTGGTTCCTTAGTATTTCAAATAGATATTTCAAACAGTTATTATTTAGTGCTAAAATTCACAAAGTGTAGTCGATAAAGGCTATGTAAACTAAGCTTAATGTAATATTATACACATTTACCGGCAAGTAATGAGATTGCCCACACACGATAAATAACTAATTTGAAGTTTTAAACGTAAAGAAGTTTTGTTTAATAAAAATAACCTAAAAAAAAAACGTGAAATAGGGTGTCAGAAAAATATCGAGTGTGGTTGTTATTACAAACATATCATAAGTAACATTTTATTTCCTATATCATTTGAAATAATCGATCTACCAATCTCTTAATTCTTAATTACTCGCATTCCGAATGGTAAACTTAAAGTTAATACTGGCATTATAATCGATCCCTGTGGAGTCCTACCACCATCCACCGTATCCGCCATAGCCGCCATACCCGTGGCCGTAATATCCGCCGTAAGGCCAGTATCCGTAGCTGTAGCTGGGGTAGCCCCATCCGTAGCCGTAGCTGGGGTAGCCCCAACCGCCGCCGTAGCCATGGCCGCCGTAGTGGCCACCATAGCCCCCCCAGTGGCCGCCGCCCCAATGCGAAGCTGCAGTTTTGAGGTCATCCTTGTCAGCCGTTGCTAGGTCATCCTTCTCTGCTTCCACTTTGAAGGTCTCTACTGGTTTTTCTTCGGCAGGTGCAGCGTGTGATAACGCTAGGAGTAGGAAGATGGCGGCGGTGAAGAAGGCGATCTGGAGAATGAATAAGTGACTTTAATATCTTATAGCAAAAACATTATAACTTTTAGGAGGATATCGTTTATAGGTAAGGTTTTAGACAATTTTATTCCCATGTTCATAATGAATCAATCACTTATTACCGTTTGACTGATCACCATGAAAGTTGGCACATAATATTTATTTTAGGAAGAAAGTTTTCATGAAATAGGTTTTTTTTTTCGACTTCCACAAGGTGCAATCTCAGAAACTTCAGAACTTCTTCTTCAGAACTTCACGCTGCCTGTCAAAATTTAGGCGCATAAACAATGAAACTACTTATTGTACAAGTGCGGCACTGAAACCAGATAGCCAATTAGGGTTATATTACTACATGCAACTTACTGCATTCAACAATACAATTGAATAAAGTGAATACGACCCATTATGTCCCAATTGCTACCTATGTACTATACAGTACATAATACACATGTCCCTACGACAATGCACAAAACAGTCATATCTCACGATCTTTTCACTGGTACTTCCCACGGATATGTACTGGACAGCTTATTAAAGGCTTATGCTAATCGTTTCATTATGAAATACTTGAAGCCAATTATTAATTATTTAATAATTGGCTCATTATCACTAAAATATTGAAGTACACATACTCGTACGTATGTACAATATTCATAAAAATATAATAGAGAGGACCAATGTGTAGTTTGTTCAAGCGAAATATGATCTATGATTTTCGAAAAAAAAAATGATTCGTACAGTCAATTTTCGAGAGACTCTCAAATGTAAACACTCACTGGTACCGACATAATATTATCCACAATTAAGCAACTGTTTAATTAAACATTACAGACTAATATTTTTTCTGAAAATTTTTACTGCAATTTTCAAATAATGGCACATACAAATATGATTAACAAATTTTCCCAAAGATCAACCCTTACCAAAAATTAATTAAAAAATCTTTCAAATGCTATTAGGTACTATTTTAATAATCCCTAAAAACCACACTACTACATTAACACCACTAAAAGTTAAAATCCCACTTACTTTGCAAGCCATGGTGCCTGGATGACGTTGGTACAACACTGACAATGGACGCCCTACGCGCTGTTTTATATCTCCACTCCGTCCTAGCTACACGGATGGCCGGACACCATACGCCATTGTGCTGCCAATGACCTTAGCTTTGGGACTTGAGGTAACTGTCTGGGTGATTTGGCCTATATTTTTGGTCTGGGGAAAGGAAGGGTAAGAAAATCTGAAGGGTGTTTTTGAAAGAGGGAAATATAATGGAGTGATTTGACTAAGTTTTAAGAGACGTTACATGGGTCGTTCATGATCTGTTGTGAATAAATACTATTCAATAGAAGTTGATTTATTATGTTGTCTCATAATTTTCCGAATGCATTAGATATTATGTTCTGTGTCAATGTTTGAACTAAGTAGTATTGATATATCTATCGAACCTTAGACAGATAGATATATAACATTAATTATACACTGAATTGAAAACATAAGGATATTCTAGCAGATGTCAATGCAACTATTGATACTTATTTATCCATATTGGTTTATTGTATCGATATTTTCGATGATGTTGAAATGAATTTACATCTATTCAGCTGAAAGCCAGCTTTTTGGTAACCATCTGTTGATAAATAAATCAGCCTGTTAGTAAAATATGCAACGGAGCTCCAGAAATGCTAAGGACTCGACTTAAATTTAAATAGTTTTAAATAGCATCTGTCCCAGTGCGTATTGTGGACAAACAACTAATTAACGAGATAAGGCGAGTTCGCTCAATATAGCCAACAGGTCGAACCCGTTAATTTATCAAGATGTGCTTAAAAATAACTTTTATTTCTTTATCAAGCCGGCTTCCAGTTCCCATGATTACTCAGATTTAGATAAAGTCTACATATAATGATTGTATTCACTGAACGTCATTATAAGACGTTACTGATTCAATAAATACGAAATAATTTGTAGTCTGACTGAGACTGCCTTGTAGGTCTAGTGGTTACAAGTACTCAAACTCAAACTCAAACTCAAAGCATATATTTCAATTAGACCTTTCACAGGCACTTTTGAATTGTAAAACAAAAATGCTATTGCTGAACACGAGGTCGTAGGTTCTATTCCCAAGTCGGATTAAATGTTACGCAGGTTTTCTTTCAGGAATTTATCAGCAACAGCCTGAAGTTAATAACTGGCAAAATGTGGGAGTACATACTATAGATACACCACTGCCTGACCCTCCAGGGTATACAGGTGTGCTGTCATACGGTATGTACTATTGTCTAATTATATCCTTGTGTTGACAGCCATAGAGAAAGGGCGCACCTTTCCTTTTCAGTGTTAAAACAATAAACACCTTTGTTAAGTTGGTCAGACTTTCAGTTCATAGACACCTTGAAGACAACATGATTCATACTCCGTAGCTGTATGTAGTTTTTACTATAGTTGTGGTTCAGGATTAAACGATTAATTGATAATATTCTTCTGGGACCTAATATATAAAATCAACAGGTGAGCCCCTGGCATACGGGCTAATGAAGGAACACGGGTGGGTTTTAGTCAGTAAAAGTCTGACACGCCCTCCTGCTCCACCCAGAGCAGGAGAAGTTATTTGATGATTTCCGACCCCAAAAAAAAAAAAAGAAACAGGTGACACGTGACAACCAATAATTCGATAATCTGACATTTTTAAAATAGTTTTCTGCACTCTTTAATTTTTAGACAAATATGTCGCATTTCCAAAAAGTGCCTTAATTTTGAGTTTGCCTTGTTTATTAATCAAAATAAACGCACGCAAACGTGCTAACAAAATACCTGTGTTTAATCATATATTCAAATAGTCCACATTGTCATCTTCAAATGATATCGTATTTTCTCTAATTCTAAACTATAGTAACAAAATTAAATATATTTGATCATTCAATGTAAGTAGATCCGTACTAAATTATTACGAATTACTTGCACATGCTCTTTATGTCACTGACAAATAAACATGTAAGCATATATTCAGCTCAAATATTAACTATCACTATCAAGGTTAGTGACTCCACGGATTCCTTGAGCGTAAAACTGTTTCGAATCCTATCACAATCGAGATCATTATCTTGATTGTGATAGGATTAGAACCTAAAACTTCCTAAAGTCAGTAAGTCTTGTCTTGGTACTCGTATTTGTTGTTGGGCCAGTGACTTGCAGTTACGGTCATTAGTCGTAATATTTTTACATCATTTTCTTTTCTGTAACTTCACGACAAAAAATGGGTCATTTAAATTGTTGGGAATATTCAAAGCTCTTTCGAAAGAGGATGTTGTCCAAGTTATCATTTATTTGCCTTCGATCAAATGACTGATATTACTCGTAAGCAAACCTTATATTTCCTTTCGGGATATGTATGTACATAAAAGCATAGAAGATAACAAGACATAAGCTATAGTGAAATAAGAATAAAATTACACTGTCAAAATTACAATTCACAAATTATGATTTTCCTATGTATAATTTTCAGGATTCGCGACTGTGTAAATACTGCATAGGATTAAAGGTTTCTTTTCAAAATGACGTTCCATCATCTACGTGTAAATGCTTCGTTGGACTATTAAGGTAAACCAACTTACATCATAAGCATATTTACCTAAGCTATAGTCATTAACAGGAACACAATGTAGCACCCTTACGACAGCTTCTTCTTCGTCGTATCGATGATTCCAATTGGGCTCAGACAAGCTTTGACCAGAATTCTGCCACTTCGACAGCGTTATCGTTGGCCTCACAAAGGTCTTTCATAGTGCAGGAGTTATTGCAAAGCGAGCACGACAAGAGGTGGGGCATAGTTTGCGATGGTGCTCCACAGTCGCACTGCATCTCCTTGGAGAACCCCCACCTGACTAAGTTGTACCGACAGCGGCCCACCTGACTTCTTAGTCGATTAAGAGATTTCCAGGTGGGCCATGGTAGTTGGTGGTCAGCGACGACAACTTTCGACAACAGACAACGACAGCTGAAAAACTTAAAAGAAAAACGTTTTCTGCAAGATGAACCCAAATCACACCGAGTCATCACCTAGAAACCGTATAATTTTTAAATGACGTGAAGGATCTATTGAAACGCATAGGGCGTTAAATTACTATTTACTTTGATACCTTTATGTACACAAAAAATATAAAAGGAAATTAAATTACACGTTAATCAAGTGGAAGTAGTTTCAATCAGTCAAAAGCGTTATCTGACTCAATGTTCGTTGTACACAGTTTTTGAGAAAATCGTTAATTAACATAATTAACTTTTTTTATGCGCAATATAAAACTTATAGTTGTATTAATGATCAACTACGTACTTCTTGCTTACGCCGGTTCGTGAATGGGTGTTTACCCAACATATACGGAGACCCTTCGTGCAGAAAGCACGCTAAGCTGTTGGTCCAAAACTGTCATTTGTAGATCTGTGACAGATGTTACGGGCATCAGAAACCCGAAAGTCTGTTAATCAGTCCTACCGCGGGGTATCGTGATACCCGGCTAATAGTGTGTATAGAGCTCGGACAGGCAGTTTCTCCATAGAAAATACTCATTTCAGCTGTATCTGGTTAGACAAGAAGCCGACTCGAATGTAATTGGGAATAGGCATTTCTATTGTGTTGTACTGCGATGTTCTTCGTATATTTTATGGTGGCAATATTTACTAAGGGATGAGGTCGGTTGTTTATCATTAATGTTGACATGCCCACTAATTACAACCTTGAAGATAAAGGCTGAGAAAGATCAAACAAAAGAAAAATAAAAACATTCTGGTTTCTTAAACATGTTTGAATTCGGGAAAATTGTTTAAAAATATAATGTACGAGTATTATGTAAGTTTATTTTTTGGGTATTTAAGCTGTTGGTGTGGTTTTTATCATGAGCATACTTATAGGTAACGTTGCTAAAAGTCCATCAATTAATTTATGAACCTTTAATAATACCGGAGAATCAGTGAGAGCCTTTTGTATCACCCTTTCGTTATAAGAAGGATGCTCATAAAAATCGAGTACCTACCTGTGCACCATTTTCCTCAAGGACGGCAATTCTAATATGTGGATCACAAGTTCCACACGAAAACCGAAGACCTCGCTTGATTCTATAAGTTATAATTTCCCCTAATATTCGCATTGTCGTGCCAGTAATGAGAAGGTAGGAAATACAGCAATTAGTTTGAAGTAGGCCTGCCATAACGCAGTATTTCGACATGTAAGGAACTTCATAGTATGTGTCATAAGCGGTCGCGGGGAAGAAGTTTTCCGTCGAAATAATAAGTCCATTATTGTCACACACTACATAGTGGCGCAATACTCATTTCCACCCCGCTACACACCCCAAGAAAGGCAACAACACTAAAAGTAGCTCTTGTAGAGTATCCTGTTGTTTTGCCTATTCTATCCAATCCTGGATATAGACTTACCACTATTTCTCCCACCTCTCGCGATCCTGCTTTCTTCTCCCATTTATTAAATTCCTATTTTAAATACTTTCGTCCAAGGCTCTGCGTTTATCCTATTTAATCAAGTTTTATTGAAAACATATATAATCGAACTACGGATAATGGAATAATGAAAGTTCAATTTAAATGTAATTCACAGTTTGACAAGGTATTAAATTGCCCACGACTATTTGACTTATCCGCTTCTTTCTATGTCTCATGCCACTCTATGAAACGGACATTGTCACCATCAACTAGCCCCGTCCTTCCTTCCGCAGCCAGAGGTCACCGCCATCATTATACCTATCTTTCATTGAAACCTTGACTACTTATATAAAGTCTACGTTCTGTCAAGTTACCTACTACTCATTTTGGGAATCATTCGGTAGTAGGTGGTTCAGGAAAAGGTTGTAAATGAGGGCATGTCCTGCATAAGTGCAACGGACTTAGACATCTATTTATTATTACAAGAAGAGGCATCGGTTTTTTCGATCTTAGTAAATTACTAATTGGATTAGAGTAAATTAGAACAGTACATTACATTAGGTCACTATACAGAAACTATTATATTACAGGTCCTTCTGTGTCTGTACTCAAGCCTAATCGGTGCGGTACTGCAAACTTCGAAACTTAGCTAAAAGAAAAATAATCCCTCTTTCATGAAGACAACCCTTAAAGATTGCCTTAATTATTAACTATTGATACAACAGAGCAGCAGCCATCGTCCTTACCTTTGTCCGGGATCTCCCCGTCTCCAGAAGGCCATTGAACTCTTATTTATATATTGCACCACAAAACCGTGGACCCCGCAATCTCTTATCAGTTACCCGAAATTCCTTTTATATTTATATCAACCTCTTAGTGATGAGATAATACCCGCACATGGTAACAGAGCTACATTAAGTCACATCCGTGTTCAAGTTCACTTCTGTTACATACGATTCAAGTTCGTCAAACGAATCGCCGCATGCGCATCACAAAGATAGTCTGTGCCAATACCTCGCTGGTTCTTTGAATAAACGATCAGATGACGCACTCCGTTCATGATAAATAACTATAGATGGAGGAAAGTTAAATATTAGCTTTATCAAAAAAAGTATGTATGTGTGTTTGTCTATTTCTTTGTGACGCTCTGTAACCTAAACGGCTTGATCGATTTCTTCTTGAGAGGTGCCGTTAGATTCGTCTTAATTGTGAAAGTGACACTGAGTATATAAAAATAGAAAAAAAAAATATGGCCGATGTTTGGAGCCATAACGTGTCTTAAAAAAAAATATTCTCAAACCCTATTGAGCGGGGTAGCAAAATAAAGGGTTTTATAAAAAGGGTCTCATTAACATCAAAAATAATTATATTTACTAAAAACTGTGAAATAAAAAATAATGAAAAAACGAGGCAATAAAGGTCTTTATTGTTTTTAAGATGATGCCCCCGACTGCATGAGATAGCATTCAGTCTAATAGTCATCCTTTTAAAAACTGTTTCTTGTTTCCATCTTTTTTAATTAAAGTTCACTTTTTAGGCAGTCGGGTTTTTTCAAAATTAGGTACTTGATTTTTGAGCGACGCTAAATCTATGGAGCTTCATTTTAAGCCTACTGTGCTCCGGGATCTACAGGTTAAAAGAATATTTCATGCCTTTATTAACGTAACCTTAACTAAATGCTTTTTATGTAGTTAATTGCCCTCGTAACATAGATGACTAGGAAAGATAGAACCGAGATATTTTTAAAGATTGTTCATCAACGTGCATTCCTTAGATAGCTAAATATCTCATCAAAAATGGGATGATTTAAGGCCCGGCTGAGATTGAGCTTACTTTACGTCACTCGTCGCCCATTGACTTATCCTTTTACGTATAGATTACCTTAAATAGATAAACAATACCTTTAACAATCGTAAATCTATTGACTTTTTGTCACTAAATCTAGACAATCACAGTTTAGCTTCAATCCGTCATTTAAAAACCTAATCGCGTCTATACAATAGATTACATTTCCCCCAAATCTAGTCCAAATCAAAAGAACCTATTGTTTTGATAATGTTACATAACGGGAACGAATCGAACTGCATCGCTTCCATCGGTATTCTACGTCAATTCTTAGAAACAAAGTTGTTTTATAAAGCATTTGCCAAATACGTCACTGAGGCTCAAAATACCAAGTGAGGTGTTCACTGAATACACAATGAGATAAGACATTTTTAATTCAGTAAAAACCAATGCTTTGATGTCTTGCGAAGTGGGACGAAAAAGGGGATGTCGTGATGTTACTGGACATGTTTGACAATAAGGATGTGGGGTTCGATTGAGCTAGACATAATTCCATATGTAAATGGGAATATCGTGCGGAAGAATACATAAGCAGAGATATACTGCAACGTCTGCTACACTCCTTTGAGATGTGACAAACTCAAAAGCGATGCGTTCCACTGAATATTCCGGAATATTCTTATGTTATGAGGAAAGAAAACAGGGTGGTTTCAGTCGTTTGTAGCTAGACTTACCCCTTTGTCTATAAAAATAAATCTAAGAGGAATCGACCATAAATATAGGGAGGCAATGTAACGATAAGCTACTTTAGAATACGATGGCATCAATTGATAAGAATACATGTATAAGTAGAATAACATCCAGACCAATATTATATAATATGAGAAAGTCACTCTGTCTGTCTTTCTGTTCTCTGTCAAATATCTTTTTCGTGTCAAAGGATACATTTTATCCCGGTAGTACGTTATTGTGGGATAACTTCCAATCTCCACGCGGGCTTGGCTGGGATCAAAAACTATAGAGAGTAAGGCGTTTTTTTTTTTTTTTTTTGGATGGTAAATCATCAAATGACTTCTCCTGCTGAGTAGAGCTGGAGGGCGTGTCAGACTTTTACTGACTAAAACCCACCCGTGTTCCCTCAGTAGCCCGTATGCCAGGGGCTGTGGTATGTCTTTCGAACAAACCCGCACCCCTGGCAGGCATCGGCCCTTGCGAACCCCACCGGTGGTTGCATCTTTGACGGCGCGCGTGTGGAACACAACGCGTCGTCCCGTCTACCACTTTTCGGCCGAAGGGGATAGGGAGAACGGCTGACGCTATACCGACACTCCTCTTCCCCTGCGGCCCCACCGCGTCCGCCTTCAAACGGTGGCGGCCACGTCCAGGCCACGGAAGGGAAGAGCGCTGCTCAGAAGCACCGGCACTCCTCCTCTACCGCAGCCCGTAACCCTCAACCGCGATGCCTCCCATTCGACATCGCGGCCCACCTCAGTTGCGGTGCACCTCACCGTAACGTACTTTTTGGCCGCTACGTCAATGGCTTGAAGGCAAAAGCCCTGACGAGCGGCCCAACCTTTGGGTTCCTCTTGGCTTCACTGTGGCCGGAATCCACGGTTACTGAGCCCCCCCGCAACGACAATGCGGGAACTCACTCGGGGGGGAGAGTAAGGCGTTAGGTACTAACCTAACGCCTTACTCTGAAACTAACCATGTCAAGCCCACCCAGAGCGGGAGAAGTTATTTGATGACTTCCCACCCAAAAAAAAAAAAACCATGTCAAGCCCAGCAATAATCGTAATATGATCACTCTGATCGTTGATAATGATCGCCACAACACCCAATTTACTTATTCAAGTCACCGATACATCAAAACTCATACCCAAGTACCTTACATAGCTCTGACGTCACATCTGTAGAGGCATTCATTGATACATAACCACGTTTACATTCGCATCAGGTACTGTTCTTAATGGAATGCCATTTTTATTGTGAGAAGATGGTTTTTATGTCATCGTTCAGCGGATATGTGGTCTATAAAAGGTCTTGGTATATTTGATGGGGTCTTGTTTTGACACCTGTGCAGAAATAACGGGATAAGTTGATAATATAGTAATAATTGTATTTGCCCACTAGTTTCTTTGTTTTTTTTTTACAAATGTAATGATACGACTCAGCCGATATTCCTCTCTGCTGTCTCTGTACAATGCTCGGTGTTGGCATCTAACGTGTGGGTTCTATTGTATCTACACAATAAATGCTAATAACGTTTTTCCGTAGGTACCGTTCCAATAAAGAAAACACTACAAACTGAAAAATAACATTAATTTCGGGAGACGGTGACTTTGGATATGTGTTTTAATTTTTAATCTATAAGAAATTTAAATAGAACCATTTAGACATAAACCCCTTTTGAACATAAAAAGAATTTTGCAAATCCGTCTATGTATGACGGAGTTATACATTAAAAAAAAAACATGTCGAATTGATAAAGGAGGTTATCAATTCGACATGTTATATACTTTTTGAAGTCGTTTAAAAAAAGATTTTTGCTAACAAATTTCCACCCCACATACCATAATTCAGTGCAATTATGTATCGAAAATCGCTGGTTTCAAAATTCTTCAAAAACATGTTTTTCTGTGACTGTTGCACCATTCCTCACAAGAAAAAAGTACAACACCCAGTGCCTGTGAAACATTCGTGAAGAAAGATTTCGCTGAAGAACATCAAAATCAAATCAAATCAAACATCAAGCCAAACAGTCTTTAAAACACAGAGCATTCTTAAGGGTGTTTCTGGTAAGTTTTTTCGAGTCCAGAAACTTCTTTCCTGCCTAAAAGTTCTTAAGAAATAAGTCAAAATCAAAATAATTTTTATTTCATATAAACCTGCATGGGCACTTATGAAACGTCAGAAGCTAGGTGCACGGTTCCAAATTGTTGTTTCCTATGGAGAAGAGCCGGTAAGAAACACCACGGTAGCTCTGACAGAACTAATTATCGAGAAAACTCTGCTAAATGTGATGAAACCTTAACTTGTTGTGATCTGTGTACCATGCTAGTCGTTATTATAATGATTTGACTAACAGAATCATGAGTAAAAACAGTAAAAATAAAATTTAAAGAAACTCTAATACTAAAATTTAACGAAAAATAGACCAACTATACATACTTATCAGTCAAAATAGCTAGTCCTAAACGCGGGAAATAATTCTCGCGCACTGCTAGAACTCTTCATAATAATACGATTACTACGCGTAGCAGGTGACTTGTTGATTGCCGACCTAATCTGTATACAGGCAGATGCTCTGCCATCCATCTTATTGTCAATTAGCGACTTAAATGGTGCAAAAAACGAAGTATTCTAGTGTGAGTTTCTCAAACCTGCATAGAATTCAGTATTTATCAAGTTAGAATATGTTTATAACGTTGTGTTTATTTATCTAAAGGGCTAGATATCAAAGTCTTGGAAACGATTGTCATTTATTTATTTGGGTCTCCAACAGAGGCCACATAATTACTTGCAAGTTTACACTAAGCAGAGACAAATACAGCGTGCAGTGTGTGGTAGGATCCAGAGGAGATACAGCTACAGTTTAGGTCAGCTATTCTTTACTGTAGTATTTTAACGTTTTCCATCATAAAAAGTCCGATTCGACTCTTGATCTCAACAATATAACAAATTATACACCATAGGTACATTTTAACATATTTCGGAAACTGTTCTGAAACAGCGTAGTTTCTGAAAGCCTAATCCAGTCTCCTGTCGCCAAATATGGTTAGATAGATAGTTAGATTTATTTTTTTGCATAGAATGTAGGTAATTAATACAATTAGGTGTTACAATGTTTTGAATCCTTATACATTCTACCTCATGGCATGCAAACAATTGTTGGTTGTTTTCCTTTAGGAATGGCATTTCGAAGATGAGGCTAAAAGGTAAAGTTAGCCTCTGATGACCAAAGATACTGTCAAATATCATGTTTGTTGCTGTGATAGTTTGATTAAAACTGCAGCCAATCACCTGTCAAGATACGTTAATGAGGTTTAAGAAACTGGGATTTACATCATTCATAAAATACCACCCATCTATTTTACTACTAAAGGCCCGCTAATTACCGCATTACGGAGTACACTATAAAAAGACCTTTTGTAAATAGTAGACACAATCAATCGATGGCCATGTCGGATCGTGAATCAAAACCGTCCGTCATCGGCAATTGTTTTACGGCGGCCGCGAAATCTGTTTATGTCACACTGTCCGTCTGTGTTAGTAAATAATTTTAGTGCTGTTTATTCATAGCTCGTAACTTAAATACTAATGTAAGTCTGTAGTACATTTTTACAGTAGTACCCCCATTGATTTAAAACTGGTGGGAACTGGGACCCATCCCCATCTTGCTCGCTTCTCTTTTGCGATTTGTTTTGACAACTGCCATCGCTTTGTTGTGTCAAGGCTCCAATATCTGCCAGGGGTGCGGGTTGTTCGAAAGAGGTACCGTGGCCACTGGCAGACAGTCTACAGAGGGAATATGGGTGGGGTTTAGTCAATAAAAGTCTGACACACCCTCCTGCTCCACCCAGAGCGGGAGAAGTTATTTGATGATTTCCCACCATCAAAAAAAAAGACTGAAAAAAAAATAGTTTCTGCTCCAAAGCTACGCTGAAATACAACAGACACACATATGAATTTAAAAACCCACCAAATGTTAGTTGGACTCGCGGACACGAAGGTTTCTGTACCACAAGACAATAAACCACATTTCTTGTATTGAGACCCCCTTTAATTTTGATGGACGGACGGATAACAGAGGCTTAGTAACAAAGTCCCATTGGCATCAATAGACCACCATGCCTAATTATCATAGCCCTTCAATTATAGGACTAAAATGGAACCTCCCATAAATACTGTCCCTGCCTTGGTTGCAGATGCGTGAAAATAAGCTCTCAAAAACGTTCATGTAAAAGCTAAATAAACTAGAGGAAAATCCTACAAACTTGTTTCTAAGTATTGATTCTATAAATACACTGGAGTTGTGCCAGGATTGGTTTCCCACAATTGTGGTTTTAGTGAATGTACTGACACCGTAATATTGGATGTAAATTATAAAATTTTAATAATCTTGGTCGTAAAAATTTGAATGGCACTTACTTATGTTTCTTCACCTGACAGGCATACTGATTCTAAAGACAGTCATAGAGGTGAATGAATGGTGGTCAAAATGGAGATCTATCTTTTTTACAACCATCTTTGCTAATGTGCATGTCAGTAGCAATGTGTGGCTCCTCTGAGGCAAAATGTTGTATGTTTATTTGTTTATTTATATACGCTTTATTGTACACCAGAAAAAGCATGACAGAATAAAACATTATACACTAAAAAAAAACATACAATGGGCGGCCTTATCGCTTTCTGCAAACTCTTCCAGGCAACCTTGAATGTATAGTGATTGCGTGGACATCAAAATGGGGTTATTATTGGTGCAACAAATTATAAATACAATTTAGTATATAATAGATACCTACAAACATATATTGATAAATATGCTGTATAATAGATACATAAATACATACATACTAACTATATAAACAAAGAACATAAATGACAGCTACAACAAAATCACAACAACAAGTAATGCTCCTTCACGAGTCTCTTGAACACCGGTAACGATTGCGCGCATTTTATTTGAACTGGCAATGCGTTCCACAAACGAGCGGCCTGAACAGAAAAGGATTTGTCGAACAAAGTTGTGGAATGCATTGGCATTTTAAGTTTTAAGTTGTCTGATGACCTCAACAATTTTGTGTGGGAGTCGCAAAGATACTGGAAACGTTTTTTAAGATAGAGAGGAGTGTAAGGGGAAAAGAGCACATTATATAAAAGGGAAAGAATATGGGCATCCCGGCGAAGGCGAATTGGTAACCACTTGAGCTTCACACGAAATTCAGAAACATGGTCATATTTGCGCAAACCGAATATGAACCTTATACAGACATTTTGAAGCCGCTCAAGTTTATCGAGTTGGTCTTGGGTAACGTCAAGATAGCAGGCATCAGCATAATCAAGGATGGATAAAAGAAGAGATTGTGCAAGCGCAATCTTGGTGGCAGTCGGCAGAAAATTACGCAGTCTTTTCAAAGATGCAGCAGATGCAAATAGCTTGCAGCTAACTTCCTGTAGCTGGGCAGTCCAAGAGAAGTTCTTGTCTATGAAGATTCCCAAGTTTTTGACTTTTCGCTAAAAGGGATAATAGAGTTGTCAAAAGAAACTTGGGGAATAGTCGACCAGACAATTCTTGATGATAATAACAACAAAGTAATGGGCTTCCCCTAACCCTTTACGGATGTTATATACCTAAGTCACTGAATTTATCCGAGTATTATGTGGTCCTAATCTGCCTGGTTGTCTAATCATTACAGTTTACAAGCTTATTCATAGCTTACCTAGCGTTTATACTCCATCACTCATCAAAAAATAAGTGGATTAGGGTGAACTATGGTAATACGTAATTGTATCTACCGTTATCAATCATATTGAGAATACCATTGTTAATACTACTGCTACTACTAGCAACTACTGGTAGCAAAAACTGCATA
This sequence comes from Polymixis flavicincta, assembly GCA_949987655.1. Classification (NCBI taxonomy): domain Eukaryota; kingdom Metazoa; phylum Arthropoda; class Insecta; order Lepidoptera; family Noctuidae; genus Polymixis; species Polymixis flavicincta. The sequence goes on along the minus strand of OX465175.1, from coordinate 1,642,274 downwards.
CCCCTTTTTACGAAAATTGCGCGAACGGAGGAGTGTGAAATTTGGCACAGAGAAATGCAGAAACTTCAACTATGGTCGAAATTTGACCACTGGGTGACCACTAGTAATAATAATGACATCTCATCATCATCATCATCATCATCAGCCTACAGCAGTCCACTGCTGGACATAGGCCTTTCCAATTGCACGCCATTCAGCTTGATTTTTGGCAACTCTCATCCATCTGCTACCAGCCACCCGGTGAAGATCGTCGCTCCACATAGCCTAAGAGCATCATACCATTGCCGACTAGCGGTCTCCACTCAAGAATACTTCTACCCCAACGGTCATCGGTTCTACGGCTAATGTGGCCGGCCCATTGCCACTTCAGCTTGCTAATTCTGTGAGCTATGTCGATAACTTTAGTTCTCTGTCGGATCACCTCATTCCGGATTCTATACCTCAGAGATACTCCGAGCATAGCTCATTCCATAGCTCGCTGAACAACCTTAAATTAGTTACAATGACAATTAGTTATCACGACATCTATGCAACCATATTCGCGAATGAATATTTTTACTTTTGAGTCTATGAAGACGTTTCAACATTAAAACAGACTGTAGAGAGCAACGACAGTTCTACAGTTACCATTACCAAATTCCTTCCCTACACGCTATCTGAACCCAGTCCACCTTTACGCCACCATTGCACTCACCTTCGTAGCCAACCCAATTTTAGTAATAAGCACGCTCACTAATGACCGTATGTAGATATACGAGACTAATCTAATGCCATAGTGTGGCGCTGTGGCGCGTGGCGGCTGACCCACTCGGAGTTATGTCACGCGTATGTTGATATGTAGACGTCGGAGTTAGGGGATGCGTATGAAATTAGTGCTAAATGCCAGCTTGTAATGGTTTTACTGAAGGGTAAAGGAGTTTTAAGGATTTTCTACTGGGTGTTACGCTTTTACAAACCGTTGCCGTTTTCCTCACGATAATTTCCGTCACTTGTAAAATATTTTTTAGATGTACCTGAACTGTAGCTATACATAAACTATGCATAAGTGAATAAAAATAATAGTGTTTGTACCACGAACCTGTTACTTAGGAGCCGCTGGTCTCCTACAACGTATCGGTATTCGCTTTTACGCGTTAATATACTTTTTCCATTTTAATGGAATGATTATCCAAACCATCCAATGGTTTGGCTTATCATTCCTGCTAATTTCTTACGGAATACACTTTTTATTTTATTTCGAAGAATATATTTTTTGCCTTTTAGTCCGTGCTAAATAAATGTATTTTCTTTCTTACTTTCATTCAAAAATTATAGATTGAAATGAAGTGCCCAGGGTACAATAGCTCAGTAGATAGGCTGATGGGCTCGACGTAACTCTTCTGGTGCTTTGCAATTTCTAATATTCCGGCAAGATGATTAAACATTTCCAGGTGTTTAATTAAATACCTACAATGCCGATGTACTAGAGTATGATAGGTAGATACTCGTAAGTATTTTAGTTATCAACTATTAGATTTAGTTGATAACTAAAATACTTACGAGTATCAAGTCTAACGAGATACATAGGAAATATCAGCTGTTGACTAAAACAATAACTTATAACAGACAATAGCCATTATTCGTGGGAAGTAAGTTGATAAAACAATAATATCTAGTAATTTAAGTATGTAATGAGACAATGTTGTCATACGAGATTATAATTATGTCACATGTATGGGCATTGTTTTAGTTGAATGTGTTTTACAACTCGTAGAGTACTGTTGACCGGAAGTACATGGACCCATTTTTAGGCAGCTTGCTGAAATAAATCAAAATGAAAAACCTGATTTTCGACAGCAAATCAAGTTTTTCGAGGAGAAGTTTTTGAAGAGGAGGAACACGAGTTCCTCCTCTTCAAATAGAAAGTCTATTTGAAGAGGAGGAACTCGTGTTCGAGGACGAACCTCCTAAAATATCAGCAAAACAAATAAATAAACTGAAACTGTAAATATTTTTTATGCAATTTCGTTTGCAAAAAACGGAATTGGGGTAACTGTTGCTATAAATAAAACTCTGCTGTAATATTATAAAATAAATTAATGGCATTTACTTAATTAACTAACACAATTTACTTTAATATTCACATACCTACCTAAGGTTTTATTTCTAGCTTAATAGATTACCTATGAGGTATATTATTTAAAAAAATATGTGTAGGCAATTTATGGCTTTTGGCAACTTAATTGTAAATTAATATGAACCATACTTGAACTAGTGCAGGCAGTGTAAGAGCAAGTTCATTTTCAAATTGAACCAAAATCATAGGAAATTGTTCTCAAATGGTCGCATAGACTTATACTGTGGTTTAAGGACCAAAATCAATCAGATCTTACAAAACTAACTCACAAAACAATTTTTTGCACAGACGAACAAAAATCTACCACTAGCACCATCTATCTTAGGTATTGTTCAATCGGTGCGTAGTCTACGCTGTTGCCACGAGGACCCGAGAGGTACACTGACCGGCCGCCAGATGTCGCTTGTCTTCTAAAGAACTCTGCAACGTTGCCACTCATACTGCCGTACGGGATACCTCCTGAAACATTAGAGTAATGTGTGAAATTCTTTCAGAGATAAATTGTTTTTGTAGTCTATGATACAAACAGTTAACGTTCAAAAGAAAACTGTCTATAATAATTTCATTGACTTCTTTAATAGGAACTGCAACATTTTTAGTCAAATAGGTTCCCTTGAATAATTCGTCTCAAGTTAAAAATAATTAATATGGAACGATGCAGTATTTCAAAAATAATTGATCGTATACCTATGTATATGAGGTACAGGTAGAGTGCTACCAATAAACGATTTATTCCCTTTATGTCGAGTCCCGTTATGTCGAGCCTGGAAGTCTATTGTTCTCCAAAGTATTGATATTTTACGCTTTCTATTACCTTTATGTCGAGTTTGGTGAACAGGTACAGCCAGGGATGTAAATTAAAAGCCAATGGCATAAAATCATTGTTTTATTATTTGTTCTATTACTTATTTTCATATATATCTAATCTTTTTTAATCTAAACATATATATCACAGTATAATCACAACTATTGTTGCAAATGTTAAACAGCATAGTTTTACAGTAAAAAATAATTCTTCTTATAAAAGTAACTTTCTTAATCTAAATAAATCACAGTATAATCACCACTATTAGTGAAATGTAAAAAAAGATATAGCTTTTTAATAAGTAAATAATTCTTTTAAATTAGCGTTATTGATTTACGCTATATCGTTGTATCAACTTAGGTAACATGTATATTTTAAATAATTAAAAGATAATCACTTATCAAATCTTACAGTTGATAGGCGTTTAAGACAAATCATTAAATCAATTTTGTTAGTTGTAAAATCTTCAACTATTTTATTTATACGTATATCAATAGCCAATTCTTTTTTTTTTCTTAGGTTCTGATTGTCGTCGTTGTAGACATTTATCTGCTCTATCTTAAACCTAGCTTCTTTAGCCTCATCTCTAAGTGTGCTAATGAGAGTATACAGCGGAGGTCTTTTACTAAGCTCTTTATTTAGCTTGTTATGCCATCCCTCTACTGGGTTTGTGGTCCTGTGGCGTTCGTTGTAACAACAAAACAAATCAATATTTTTGTTAATCCACTGCGATGTTACGTATTCATTAAATGATTTAGCTTCATTGCCTTCAGGTGCACTTTCTAATAATAACACCCATGCTTCTGGGATGACATTTTTGGGAAGATGTGCTGTGGCTGCACACATGGTAATATATTTTTTTCCACCGGGAACATTTACTATTCCGGTCTGTTTTCCTTTTTTCCACAACGCCTTATGGAAGTGGAAAAAACATCCGCTTATATCAACTAATGGAAAAACTTCTTTAATAGCGTTTATTGCTGCAATCTCAAAATCAATTTTAATTTTTTTTGGTTGGATTTCTGGAATGTTATCTTTTATCATTTCAAACATATGCACATAAGTCGATTGGCATTTATCAGGTAACAGCACAAAAATGATCGGCACTATTACGGTTTTGTCTGCGGTACTACCAATGTCGGCATGTATTGATAGAATGGTCGGGCAATTGAAAAGAATGTTCCATCAACAAAGAACAGATTCATGGACTGCAATGCATTTTTGCAATCATTTAACATAAATATCAAAATTTTATTTACCCTACCACTTTCTACAACCAGAAAATCTTTTTCGATCACTGGTGAAATTTTGACATCCTCTAATTTCTGAAATGTAGTCTTACTAACATTTAAAAAAATATTTGATTAAATAGTTGTTTTAAATTCTTTTTTGTGTATAATTGATTCTAAATTATGTGCATGTATATACATTTCATTGGACGTGACTGTACTTCTAAAATATTATATTATTAAACTCGACATAAAGGTAATAAAAGCGTGGTAAATAAACTCGACATAAAGGGAATAGAAACGGGACAGAAAACTAAGCTCGACATAAGGGTAATAGAAGCGAGACAAGGTTTTCGGCTCGACATAACGGGACTCGACATAAAGGGAATAAATCCAATAAACAATTTTGGGCCAAATTCGAAAGAACAGAACATCTTCTTTATTTCAAGCCCTCTAGAAATTGGGGAAAAACCAATATTACTTAAGTAAGTTCAAAAGAGCATTGATGTACCTACATGTAATTTTACGTTTTATTCAAGGCTATATAAATCGTTTTATTCATACCTCATTTAAATAATTTTATTCAATATTTCAAATATTTTCATGGTTGTGAAACCAAACATTTGCTTATGATCACCAGACCCGTCACGTGACATTGTGTAAGTTGAGTTCATTATTAAACCGAAAGGAAACTACAAGTGTACTTGCACAATGTTAGAATAAATACATTGAAATGATGACAAAAAGTAACTATAAAGCACCGAAGTATAATTAGGTATTACTGTCTATAAAAAAACTCCATAAAGTTTCGTTACTTAGGTACTAGATACATTATTGGTTCATGCAAAGAAATCAGTAACTTGCATGTGATGTTTGTAGCTTACAGACGTATGTGTTTATTTAAGAAATAGGGTGTTATTAAGAGATCACTTACAATATTTGAATTAGACATTCACGGAGGGATTTTACAGAATAGACAGAAGCTTGTTTTCAAATCGTGTGACATCACTAGAGTGAGGTTTGGACTGATCTTGACTAGATAATGCAGCCTCAATTTCGCAGGATCTCTAAGTAGCCATTCTTCGAGATTCAATCTCGGGGCATGACATCCTTCATCAAAAACATACTTCCTGAAAATCAATGGCCAATCTCAACCACAGACTTAGCACGCATGATCTCGAGTTGCCAATCTCCACTAGAGATTTAATTCACCAATTTTGACAAGATAGTACTTCTGACCATTTAAGGGTCGTCTTTCTTACGCTTCTTAACATGGGTAAACACAGGATTGTATAAAGAACGGAACACCAACCGTATGCCAACCCAGGTCCAGGTAAAGTAACACTCTCCCCATCATCAGGTTTCGCTGCAGACAACACTACCAGCGTGAACACAGAGCACAGCAGGAAAGACACCTGGAACGTGATAAAGGAGTGTCATTATTAATTACTTGAAAAGTTGCGGGGCCTTACAAATATTAGTAGGACACTGCTGTAGCTGGCACTAACGCCTTGATTCTGATTCCAAAACCCGTGACTAACAGATCGTTACTAACATTCTTGAGTCTGTCGACTTCCTATCATTAATTTGTTGGATACTAGTTTTTAACAATTTTATTTTTATTGTACTACCCTATGCCGTCCCATTCCTGAGCAGAGGCCTCCCTCCACTCCTTCCATCTTTAACGACCCCGCGCGTCCTCCTTCTAGTTTTGACGAAACCTACCCAGCTGGTTCCGTCCTCTCCTACGTGGTATGCTCAACCCCGCCTCACTGTCTCGGGGCACCCATCCCATGCTATTTTAGTCCACAGTTTATGCAACAGATATGTCCTGCCCAGTACTATTTAAAATCTTCCTAATTGTATACTATCTTGATAGATAATGCTGATCTGAATTTTTAATCGTTTCAAATGTGTAGCTACAGATTCTAGACAGTCAAATGAATTATTGTTGCTGTAGGTACCTACACGTCGTAAGGCTGACTGTACTATACAACCTGTGCAAAACGATTTAAAGTTTTAATGGTGACCATGACCATGACAGCCATAGAACCTCCAACTGTGCCAAGCCTCTAACTATTTAAAACTAGACGAAAATGAATACATGTGAATATTAGTAATTAGCTATAAATATATTTGTCAGAGGAAGTGATCAATATTTCCGCATTGTAGAAACATATATTTGCTAACGATTTCCTATTAAGTAGTTAGAGAATTCGTTTGACGATATTTTGTGGAGGTCAAAAACCCGGTACTAATCAAAATTGTTTTTGCAATATGTCCAATTTAAAAACAATAATCGTTTATCCTCATCAGACTGCACCAATCAATCGCTTATAATCTTGAACTCTATTGCAGACAGCTACGTAGTTTCAGTCTGATAACACTTTATGAGTTCATTTTATTTAAAACAACGGTTCTCTGTTCTGAGAAAGCTTTAGAGCTTAATTTTCTCGATAAATAAGCATAGATTTTTAGTTATGTTTTTCTACAAATCTTTGAAGTTAAAGTATAATTGTAGACACTGGTTCCAAGTTGTGTACTTATTTTAGGTAACCTGGTAGCCACTTTACTAGTATTTTTTTGAAAACCTTTTAAAGGTACCGATTTTTTGTGGCGAGCCTACGACGATTGGACAAAGTAACCCGACTGCATTGATATAATGCAACTGGCATTTAATGTTTAAAGCCTTGGGACATTATTACTACGTTATGCAGGCTATCCATTTGATTGGCTCTCAACTTTTGTTTTTAAAAGGTACCTATGTTTTTGCTTCCGCAATCGAATAAGTTGTCCAGTATTGCATGAAAATTGCAGAGGAGAAATTAAATACCATTTATAAAGTGTCTTCACAGCCTAATTTCCTTTAAAATTCGGTTAACCAAAGAGATGGAATTACATCGAGGTTATTTCAAGATGTGATATGTTTGTGGTATAGTAGGTAGTCTTGTCTAAAATCAATTGTAAATTGGATACTAAAGGCCAGCTACAATAACTACGTACGAAGTAGTCGTGACTGGTGCAAATTATACCTATATTATATTTAGTACTTATAGGTATTAGTACTAATTTAAAATCTAGACATCTAGGTAAAGATTTACTATACTTATCCTAGCCTATACTTGTACAGCTATGTTCAAGTACCTAGCTCATAGGTTTCATACATTCTAGGAGTATATTACAAGGTTTCATTGAAATTGTACTTTCACTATATAAAACGATACATTCGTTGAATGAAGTTATCATTGACATTTTTAATTAAATGAAATTATCATTGCAAATTCGTAATAAGAGGTAACAGGATAAAAACTCAATATTTTCATTAATAACTTTTCAGAAAAGGTGTCTGCTCCATAATAACAATTTCACGCCTATCCTACAATTAATATCATCACATTATTTTCAGAACTGGAGCAAGGAATGAACGCAGCATAACAACAAACAACATTTCACCAAACAGCCTCCAACGCATACACAGTACACCTATACAGTAGATAAATGATATAACGTATAAATAAACATAACACATGTACATAACATACACAACAACATGTCAAGTGTATTACATTAGCAATCAGTTGAACTTGATCTTGATAAGTACATGAAGTATGTAGTTTCACCTTCATTAAAGGTCTCAGTAGTGAGGTGAGTAGCTATGTGGACTAGATTTTAGATTAGCAGGAAGTAAAGTTAAACAGGGTTAAAATTATCGTAGATAATAAGTTATTTTATAAGTGGGATTGTCGTTACTTGTCATTCTTTCTACATAATCAAATAAGTACATGGACTTTAACAAAGCTCAAGAAAATGTGTTGTTTACTACACTAGAATTAGCAGTAGCCAATTTTCTTCAAGGAGAAAAACATGACATGGTTTAGTCCCAAAAAAACTGAAAGAAAATTAGGTAAGAAAGCACCCTTTTTCTTCGAAATGTTCGCCAAATTTACACCAACAGGTACCTCGGTATACTCGCCATAACATTAAACTACTTTGAATTAAAAAAATCTGGTTAGGTAAGTAATAAAGTTACATAAACCTATACATAACATAATTATGTATGTACCTATTTCTCCAAAAAATAAAAACATACTTGGAAATCATTAAATGTTATATCACTTGCATATTTCAAGTATTAGCGAAAGCAGTACTATTAACAACTTCACTTAATTTCCGTAACCGTCTCCCATCCGCTTTCGTAAGCTTCAAGGCATAAAGCTATGATGATAACTTACTCGATAGTTTGTGGGTAGGTACTTAAATATATTTAATATATACATAGTATACTATCACGCCTGCATTCCCTGACGGGTTAAGGGTTAACATTCCGCCAGATGATGTTAAGTCCTACATAATAGGAGGCGAGCTTATTGCCGTCTAGACTTCTGACACATTATCTACATAAAATATATGCATGATGTACATCTACATGAACTATTGCTATGCCGTGTGACCAAGTGCCCATTTTGGTGTCTAGACGCTATCTACTAGATAAGTTGACCGGAACTTATCAGGAAGCCGTAAAACACGCTATCCAATATCATTAATTAAATTTTGATTTAAATAGCAGTTCTTTTTGTTTGTCTTTAGGAATATATATTAATACCTGTTAGAGTAATTAAATTTTCTGAGCCTACCTGCAGTGTTTAGGTGACCATTACCTGGGTCATTACGTACTATTACAATGTGTAAAACAGAAAACATATTACTGTAGTTAATTCAAGAATGTCTATCCCATAGTTTGTGGCGAGTTCCAACAAAGGCGAGTATAAAAAGAAAAAGTTGCAAGTCGACGGTAACTACGTACAATCCCTTAAGTGGTAGAAACGAGATTTGCATGTTTTGTTTTCGTGACCTTCAGGTCAGACTATACTATCGTTTAGCAAAAATCAGTGTAAAATGGCAAAATGCACTTTAAATCATGACAGACATTACATTAATTAGAACATGATATACGCTTGTTTGAAACTTTGAAGCGCTCTCCTGTATATATTTTCATTTGTACTCGTAGTTAGGGGATTGTACGTAGGTACCATCGAATTATTCAGAGCTATGCTATAGTTCAGTACTAAATCAATTAATTGAAACGTTTATTTACTTAACGTCACATCATCACGACTATGTTCCCTGACGGCTTGGGCAGAGGAGCACCATTCTTCACCAGTTTGCCTTTTGTTTAACTTACATGGGATCTTGATTAAATTGCAACTAAATCTAAGCTCTTAACGTCCATCCAGCTACGTTTGGGTCAGCCTCCCATCTTAAAGATACAGCCGATTTGCTAGATTGTCTAATTTTTAAGAGACTGCTTCTGACATCTACAGACTAGTTAGTAACATAAGCTAATGACTCCAAATAGACCGGCTGTCAAACAGAATGTAATCATTATTGGTAAATAATTAACTAAACAACTCACCCGTAAAGAAATCATGATGGCCACAGACAACACTCGTCCACTCTAGTGAGGCGCGCGGCGAAACCACCGCCATTTATATACGCAGACAGTGGCCGTCAAAATACAAGTGTGTGAGCTTTGTGTGTGAGCTTTGTGTCTGATTAATAATCACGTAATTATATTTATTACTGTCATTTATTGTATCGGTAAACAAAGTAAGGAACCGACCGATAATAATTTACATAGGTTTACGTCTCTTCTGCACCAATATCATCTCTTTTGGGGTGGTGCCACCCAAAATGAATTTATACGCCTTGAGAGATCCCAGAGAGCTGTCCTTAAGATAATGCTCTCTCTTCCGCGTAGATACCCCACTATGCAGCTCTATTCTGATTGCAAGGTGCTCACAGTCAGGCATCTTTATGTGCTCCTGTCGACCTTACATAAACACTCTGCCCGCCCTCCAAAGGAACCGACTGGCAGACTTAAGCATTATGTTTTGCTCCACGAACACCATAGAACTAACTGCCTTTGCCAAGTGCCACTTCTACGTTAATAGCATTAAAATGTACAATTTCCTAAATAAAAATTTATTTGTACCCTAAATATCAATACAAAAACCTACTTAGAGATTCTATCGAAACACTAAGTTATGACAGCACTGAGGACCTTCTGGTTGTAATTTACAATAGTAATTGAACTATTCAATTCTCAATGTAACCAAACGTATGTGTACTAGTTACACTCCATTCTTTCTCACTACACACACCCTACAGCTACTCACTACACACGCACACACATCATACACTAAATCACTACACACACAAATCCTACATTTATTCACCTCACCGCAAAGTTAACGTTTTTCACTTTGTGTTTTATTTTACACCACTACTGGCTTTGTTTTGGTGATAAGTTGGAACAGCGGTTCGAAGGACCTCGCGGGGTTGTAAATTTTGGCGGGAAATTAATTTATGCGGAATTGTATGTTGCCGGCACGCAGTTTTTATGTAGGGGAACAAGGACTTACTTGGAAGCTGCTGAAGATGATCGCCTGGGAAGATCGCTGATGCTGCTGGAGGTGCTGAAGCCCAGCGCGTGTTCTTGTGGATTCTTCCTGCACTTAAGTTTGTTTCACCGTGTCGGCCGACAATTCACAGATTGTATGTAGTTTAGAGTTTAATGCGGTTTGCTGTGTTTGCTCAGCAGTATCGCGTGAGCAGCGGTTGACTTTTCTTTTGCGAGTATATCAATCACGGCGTGATTCTTCTTCCTGTCACTGCGAAAGCGCGCCTGATTGGGCGTAGGCGGCGACAGTCCTTCTCTTTCTGTAGCATGGGAGCGTAATAGGAAGGAAGGAGATGGGTAGTTCAAAACTGCGGCTGGCAACATGACAGAAAAAATATTGCGTATGAGACGCGTTTGGAAACGCGTACGTAATAATGAAATATACCACGTTCGGATATGTTAATATATAAAATAAAAATAAAACTTACTACAGAAACTTTCGTAAGCAGTTTTTTACAGAGAATCACTGACTCCTAAGACACAGGCACATACACCTAGTTTAGGAGTCCGAGTATTAAAATTATTGTGACCTAGTTATAAGCCTCCGTGTTCCGTGTGACTGTTCCGTGTAGTGACATGTGGGCAGCAGCGTTCTCTATGCATTTTACCACCATACTGCGATTGCAGGCGGGTGCCTGCCAAGCGTGGCGATTATGGCAAAACCCCCCTTTTGGGGAGGCCTATATCCAGCAGTGGACGTCTTTCGGCTGAAATGATGATGATGATGAGTTATAAGCCTAATATGTGCTTAGTCTTTGAAAATTTTAACGTTGCTGACTTTTTTTGGTGAAAATAAAGAATTATTAATTTAATTATTTTATTTATTATTCTTCCTGCTATATTCTCATGTTTCTTGGGATAGGCGTAACACGGTTTCTTCTTCTATTCTCGCCTGTCAACCGTCACTCTATTATTCTTTCCTTTTTATTTCATACAAGCTTCACCCGCATGGTATGTCGATAAAATGCCTATTTGCTCTACTAGGGTTTCAAATATCCCTGTACGAAAATTTTGGTTTCGGAGAATAGCCGGAACAAACAGACAGACAATTTTTTTATATATTGTTTTTGTTTGTATTAATTGTAGCTCAGGTCGTAACAGTTTTTTGAACATAATCCAGCATATCGCCCTGAGGATACGGTGTAGCATACGGTGGAGGTCTGCCCGGCTTGGGCGGAGCACTGACGTGTCCACGTGGAGGCGATCGGTGGCGGCGATCTCTCGCGTCCAGCCCTGGTCCGGGCAGAGCGAGAGTGCATAGGTAACCGTCACCTCCTTCTGCCAAGCAGTAATGATCGCGAAGAGGGAGGTAGCGCACGTGAGGGAGAGGCAGTATATGCGCCCTCACGGCCTTAGCCTCCGCAGGAGACGCCCTAGGCATCGGGAATCCCAGGTTGATTTCCGGCCACCGTAGGCGTGGGCTTGCAAACGGCGAGTAATGGGTAGCTCGCTGTCCGATAAGGACCAAGTCCAGGTCGACGGCGGGTTGTGTTCCACGCTCGCCTCAAAGAGATGTCAGCACAACCTGTAGGGGCCCGCAAGGACCCCATGCCTGCCAGGGGTGCGGGTTGTTCGAAAGATCTACCGCCGCCCCTGGCACACAGGCTTCTGATGGGAACACGGGTGGGTTTATGTCGCACGCAAAAAAAAAGGAATCCAGCATTGCATATGTAAGCTATCACGCCCTATGTACCAGGAGGCTTTTATTTTGGTATTATTCTTTATTTACATTTTTATTTGTTGTGCTTGAGTGAAGTTCATTTTATTGGTGTATTGGCATGCGTAGCTGACATATGACAAAATTATTTATTTTATTTTCTGTGACTCGTAATGTTAATTACTTTGCCTACATAATATGTAGGTATAGAATCAAGCCTATCTAACTATGGGCACGCCACGATTGCGGCGGTAAGTCCCTTCTTTGAGGAGTGGTTTGAGAGACGGCATAGCGTCCTCACCTTCCGCCTGACGCAGGTCCTCACCGGACACGGCTGTTTCAGGAGGTTCCTGTTTCGGATAGGGCGGGAGGAAACACCCGGGTGTTTCCACTGCGAATATCGCCCTGAGGATACGGTGGAGCACACGGTGGCGGTCTGCCCAGCTTGGGTGGAGCATCGCCGTGTCCTCGTGGCGGCGATCGGCGGCGACGATCTCTCGCGTCCGGCCCTGGTCCAGGCCATGGTACGGAGCGATAGGGCATGGGTAGCCGTCACCTCCTTCAGCGAAGCAGTGATGCTCGCGAAGAGGGAGACGGTGCACGTGAGGGAGAGGCAGTCTATGCGCCCTCGCGACCTAAGCCGCCGCAGGATACGGAGACGCCCTGGGCGTCGGGAATCCCAGGCCGATTTCCGGCCACCGTAGGCAGGAGCTTGCGGACGGCGAGTAATGGGTAGCTCGCTGTCCGGTAAGGACCAAACCCAAGTCGAGGGCGCGCTGTGTTCTACGCGCGCCTCAAAGAGATGTCAGCACAAAAATGATAGGGCCTGCAAGGGCCGATGCCTGCCAGGGGTGCGGGTTTGTTCGAAAGAGATACCACAGCCCCTGGCATACGGGCTACTGAGGGAACACGGGTGGGTTTTAGTCAGTAAAAGTCTGACACGCCCTCCTGCTCCACCCAGAGCGGGAGAAGTTATTTGTTGCTTTCCCACCGAAAAAAAAAAACAAAACAAAAGCCTATCTAACTAAACAGACAAATGCCATACTAGGGAGTTTGTCGCGCCACTTCTTCTTCCCAGCTAAAGCACTAGGATGTGGTGAAGAGCGGGAGTTTCGGGGGACTGTCTTATGTAATTTTTACTTTCTCAGCCTACTGATTCTCAGCCTAATTTGAATAAATGACATTTTGATTTTGCACCGTATATGCTTTCGTTTGCATTTATTAAAAATACTGTGATTTCCACATATATACTAGGAATATATATGTATAAATACTAGGAACAAGCACAAACAAGGGCCAAGAAAATAGGTGGGTCATTCAGATGTTAATGTATACGCTTTTGTAATAAAATTCCAAGCCATGTTCAAGATCGAAGTCTCAATAAATTTAAATCATTCATTAAACGTAAGTTGTGCCTGAAAGCATTTTATACCGTTAAAGATTATATTGAGGACAAAAAAGCTTGGGATTGATCTGCTCCAATTTTTGCATACTGAATGTTGTTTTTTGTTTTTACAGTCTTATACTCTTTGACATTTGATAATTATTATTTACACTTTGACATGAATATTTACTTTGAGAAGTATAATATTATTATTGATTTAATTATTGCGAATGTGAGGACTATGTGGGTTTTCTTTTGTCTTTCATCTCATTCTCAGTTAGTTTTTAATGTTAATCTGGCAGTTTGAATACCTACTTTATGCGGCCTACCCAAATGTCCTTGCTTTGCTATTATTCGTCAAATCGTTGAGCTCTTCAAGTTCTGAGTTGAGCTGCATGATTAATGATAAATGCGTGCACTGAATTGACAGGTCCACTCAATCTGTGTGGTTCTTTCCTCAAAAGACCATTTCAGACTCCAATCCACATGGTCTTCACATAATCTGACCAAGATTGTCTGGACTTTAAAAGAGACTGTGACCTCTGAGTTTGTTTCGGCCTTTTTTCTCAGAGTAGTCAGATAGGAAATGCCGACCTCATCTAGTTTCAAAAAATAAGATTGACGTTTAAAAGTGTTTGTATGTACAAACCTACTACAGAATTAAAATCATTTAATTATTTATAGCCCTTCATTCAAAGGGTTGGCAGACAGGTAATAGGGCATATTACCTGTCTGCCTAGTAACGTTACTATTATTAGACCCTTAAAATTAAGTAAGGATAAGTGGACCCTATGTTACAAAAGTTAAGCTAGCAAAAAATCCAGGATTTATAGCACATAGATCATTGATTTCCATTAGAAGGCAGAAGTGCATCGACAATAAAACCCAATAGGTCGTTGTCGAGAGAATGTGTTGACACCCGTCAATTTCATACAAACGAATACTTGTTTTGCGATTTTGATCTATATTAATGGCTAGAATTGTTGCACTGACAGTTTTCAGGAACGCATTTTCTCAACCGCCTGACTGCAGCAACAGGTAAATACAAACAACCGCATATGAGTCATCATAACTTTACATTGCACCTTAATGTCGTAGCAGTAAGTGTGATTTTCGTAGTGCTAGTGATACCAGTAATGTGCTTCGTAAATTTGCTCTTTCTTCATCAATAATTACTCACGTTAACTTTTGGATATGTATCTCGTCTTGTCATTTTATCAGCAGGATTTATCTAATCCCCAGCAATTCATCAGCCCTTGAACGAATTAGGCCTGTTCATTTTCTAAAGGTCACAACTATTAAGCAAAAATCGTTAAAGCCGGCCCAATATTTAGAAATGAGTTGATAACATCTTAAAAAATGTACTGCGTGATTTAATGTTTAGATAAAAGTAATAGATACATAATTTGTAAGTTAACTAATCAGCTGTTGCTTCATTGAAATTGTAGTACATGTAGGTAGTTAATTTATTTAAAAAGAACATTACTTACGGATTTTGAAAAGAACCGGAGTTAGTTACCGAAATAGCTTGCAGAGCAAGCAAATTGAAATGGCAGTGCGCTGCCCATGTTTGTCGAAGGCCCGATTGCTAGTGGAGCAGACGAGTCCTGGAGTGTAGCTTAGATTTGAGTTAAATGCTTTGAGTTTAAGAATTAATCGGCTGACGGGCTGCTACTAAGGAAAATCCTAAAGAAAAACAACCAATAATATTTTGCCCAACCTAAACGACCGACCACACCAAACTTAGGACCATATGCTCAGCAGTAGCGCTTGCGACCACTAGATTGGTGAAACCCTGAATTGTTCACTGCACAATGCGCATGCGCAAACCAAACCTCGTACTCAAGCTTTCATGTTGTACTCGTTTATAAAAGTTCCACACAATTGTTGTAGATGGCGTTGATGTCAAAAATATGCAACTGCGAAAAAGGTTTTAGATTTAGTGGAAGTAAAACGACACGTAACGTCAATAAACTTAGGACCAAATGCTTGTCGAGTGTCAAGATTTCACATCGACGCAATACTATAGGAATTCAGAATATCTTCCATAATAAGGTCACTGTGACTAACAACTTTTTGGATACCTTTAACAGAAAAACTCTATTTTATTTTTCTTTTGCAATAAGTAGGTTCACCTATGGTCATGCAACAAAAATCAAATTAACCAACAAAATGTATTCTGAAAACATTATCTTGAAATTAATAATTTTCTAAAAATCTATAACCTTAAAGGTAGCTTCAGTTCATTTTCGAATTAGACACGTTTTACAAAACGGAGCATATAAAAAACGATTTCCTTGACTCGATAGTTTCCAATCTTAGTCAACAGTCATCTAAAGTTACTAAATGTAAATCAAGCCATATTGTTTAGCGCAAAAAATAACTAACTCTTTACTTGGCCTAAGCTCTATGGCATCCGTCATGGATTGCACAAGATGCAGGCAAAATTAAATATCTTGATCTAATTGCGAAATTAATGGTTATTGAACTAAGGTACACATTGATAACAGATTCGCACGCTATCTTTATGTTATGGGTAGATAAATGGTGGCCTACTTGATGGGAATTGGAAAGAAATATTCGTTATGGAGTTGTTTAAGGAAAATAAAAGTAAAAACAAACTTTTTAAAGAACAAAATAGGTGGGCACTTAATAATAATAATTGATAAGCGATTATTGTGTAAAGTTTTTAAAATCGGTGTCCATTTATCCAACAGTTTTATGTATTGTTTGGCAGGAACATTATTCTATTCTTTTTGTAGAGTGATTGTCAGCTTACTTACTACTTCTTTCAGGCAGCATGCAACATGCATGCACAGCATGCATAATGTGATTTTTTGCAGAGAAGTAGTTTATGGGCCGTAGATTGACATAAGATATAATTTAATACCGACAAAAAACATGAATTCCGTTAGGACAAGCTACGGAAGCAAAGCCGAGGGTTAAACCTAATTTATCCTAAACTTATGAAGCTTTCAGCATAATCAACATAAGTATAACGAACCCACTACTGAGATACAGGCCTCCTGTCGATGAGACGGAGTGGGCCATAATCTACCACGCAGGCCCAGTATGGGTCGGTAGATGTCACACGTCTTCAAATTGTTGGTCATGCCGGTTTCATCACGGCGATTTCGTTCACCGTTTTCAGAGCAATGGTGATGAAATAATTTACACAAAGTAAAGCGCCTGTCAGGGTTCAAACCTACGACTTACAACTTGTAAGTGGTGGCCGTTACCACTGGGCCACCAATACTCGGCCCATAACTAGACAACAAACCGACCACAACCATGACAAATCGTTACGGGGAACACCGTAACTATGACCGAACAAACACCATCGTGGCATCGCTTTCATTTGTTTTCTTTTTTCGCCACTCTAAAAGTCTAAAATAAATAGTGGCCGTATTGCTAAAGAAGTCAGTGGCCGCTAACGGGAGAGATATGGGTCGAAAGTAAGTTTATTTTTAAATCTTTTATGTTAGAAGTTATAGCGAAGTATACATACAAAGTTACCAGAGTCTGAAACAACGTCATTTGTTTATTTACTATAGGTAACAGCTTGTGTGATGAGTAGAGTAGAGGCGCTAGCGCATTTACAAAGGAATAACAGGATCTATACATTTCTTTCTTTATTATGCTGGATGCCTACAGTCAACTATAATTATTAGATATAAACATAGGTATTGTTTTACCATCATAAGGAAACATTCTAAGATAAATTAAGAAATTGTAATGAAAGATGATAAAGAATAATGCATTTACAGATTTGTTTTTTCAGAGTTCATGTAAAACCCGGTGATCACGTGACGGTCTGAAATCCAATCAAAACTAACCTACTACATAGAACAATATAAATAGGTACCTCTTTAAAATTATTTTCGAAATCAACAAAACGGCAAGAAATCAATAATCTATTGCAGGAAACAAGATTTACCTACAATAACAAAAAATGTAAATAATTATTACAATTTACCAATCTTTTACCAATCAAATATCAGGCCTAACAGACCTGACCTAGACCCTAGGTGACTGACACTGAGAGTCAGTTCAGCTGACTGAACAATTGACCAATAGCAGACTGTTAGGAAATAGGTACCTAGATCTAGGTGAGACTTCCTCGTACACGCGAATTGGATTTTGATTACGAGTTTCTTTTTAATCGATAGTTCTGTATCATATTCATATTTTGTTACGGCTTGCTATAGTTATACATAAACATTTTTGGTTTTGGTTTACCGTGTGGTGCCGGACGTAAAGAATAGCACCATCCCATTTCTTCCAGTGGGTGTCGTAGGAGGCGACTAAGGGACTTACTGGAGAATGGGCAGCAGCGTTCTCTATACATTTTACCAACATACTGCGATCGCCAACCCGCCTGCCCAGCCTGTGTCCAGGAGGCCTGTGTCCAACAGTGGACGTCTTTCAGCTGAAATGATGATGATGATGAAACATTTTTGTAAAAGTAACTACCTTAATATTTGCTTTATTATCACAATATTCACAATATACAATCAATTTGCTTAGCCTTTTCCCAACTGTATCGGAGTCGGCTTCCAGTCTGACCAGATCTGGACCAGCAGCTGATAAATAGTATTTTACGTGGAGTCTGACCTGCACATCACAGAAGCTGGCAGTGGCGAAAGCACCATATAACACGATACCTACCGGATTCCCTTCGGTAATTCGCATCACTACCGCTTTAAAAAATGGCACGTCAATAGTGTCTACTATTGCCCAAAAATATATTAACACTTCGGATATTTAATTCAACATAATATTCAAACAACAAAAACGCTTATTTTTACCCACGAAGGATCGGAGACGGTATACGCGTTTGGGGTTAGAGGATGTTTGTTTATACAAACCATGTTGGCATTTTTCTACAAAACTGCTAGTCCGATTTTGATGCAGTTTTCATTTATGGATTCGGGTTTGATTGGTGCATGTTCTTAGATAGGTGTTATGGTGACAACTCATCAGGGGGCGCTGCAACAAATATTGTTTGTGCCATTGAATCAATGTTACCATTTTTCTCCAAAACTACTAGTTTGATTGATGCAGTTGTCATTCTACGGAATGATATCGAATAAATACATAATCGAGAACTAAAAATTCATACGCAAGCGATGCATCCCGTATGATGTCACTTTAGGTCACGTGGCACCGCTTTATATGGACGATAGCAGGCCGCTGTACAACGGGTTATGACAGAGACAGATATAAAAAATACGTCAGCGAGAACGAGATGGAGGAATATTGCACATTTTATTTGGTTTTCAGCTGTTCAATTTTGTTGTTTTTAATTCTAAACATTCTTTTAAAATGAAAGTAAGTATTCTTTATTGATAAGTCAGTAAGTTAAAGCCGACTTCGCTTCGGCTTCTCTCTTAGAATAATCGACACCTCGCCTCTGGTAGCTAGGCAATATGATACCCCTTGGTAAGACTGGTTGTCAGACTTACTGGCTTCTGACTGCCCGTAACGACTGTCAAAGATCCACGAATAAAAGCCGGAACAAAACGTTCACTTGATCGATCGACTCGTGCTGTTGTTATTACTTAGCCACGAGCCCTGTTTTTCTTACCTGTTCATATCGTACATAATAAATTACAACAGACGTCGCTTTTTTGGTTGTCTGTGCGGCCGCATTGATCTTCCTTTTGAACGACACAACGGATTGTGATGCAGTCTTCGTCATGATCCAACTGTTATTTAGACAATATTATATATTTCAATATCATATAATAATATTTCGAAAAGCTTATTTACTTGATACATTCATATTAAACTAACATATGATAATTAAATCTCTGTTTAGTCAAGTCGTAAAAAAAACTATGCGAAACGAGGTCGGGATGCTATTCACTGATAAAAATTGTATTTAATTTTTACAAGAAGCTCGTGATATTTTGACAATATTCGCAGTACCTAAAAACAACAAAGTTATTTCCGTACATACAGAAAAAATCAAAGTAATTTTTTATTATTAAAATAGTTTCAAGTTTACCACGGACCACTAAAAACGTACCCGCCAACATTACATCAACTCTAACCAAATGCTCCATTTACCGATTGCAGACGTCATTACATAAATAAGTTCCCCTCGAGCCGTTTCACAAACTTACCATTGAATTGTTACAGGCGTTGCGTTGTTCACAAACCACTCCAATTTCCACCAATTAGATACGATTGAGAGTTGTTAATCGTTATCAGGGTTGCTTCATTAGTGCACAATTGTGCACGACTTTGAAAAATTTGGGATTTTTATTAAAACACTGGTTAAAATTATTTACGTTAGATCCATGATGTAGGTATTTTAGAAAAACTTAGAACAACTTTAAACGCAAAATGATCACAATTAAGTCCATAGTGAGAGCAGTGGTGGCCCAGTGGTTTCGGCCCCGACTTCAGAGTGGCTGACCAGAGATCGTGGATTTGGACTCAGCAATGTGCCTTTTTTTTTTTAATAATTACATCATTACTGCTCTCAACGGTGAAGAGAAACAACGTGAGAAAACCGACATGTCCATTCTGCCACGTGGCATCTACCAACCCTTACTGGGTTCACGTAGTAGAATTCAGCCCATTCCCTATCGAAGAGATGATGCATATGTCCTAGCAGTGGGATGATTACCTATTGGCTATAGTATGTCGATAGTAGGTGCGCTATAATGAAAAATTTACAGGAAATCTAAAGTACTAATTGATGCAAGTTCATTACAAAGTACACGGTGGAATTGAAACACCACATCATCATCTTCTGCAATAAACGAATCTGAAATCAATTCTTCAATCTATAATAAACTGACTTAGAACAGTACTAAATTATTATTCTTCATAGGTACATTAATTCCAGCTTCATAGTTACATTAGTACCCTTTAAGGTGACACTTGTCCACATTTTTTCCATACAAACTTCGGGAGGGTTTTACTCCACTGTTTGACTGTGTACATCAAAAATTAAAAATGGTATGGTTTTGTCTCATTATTAATATTGTCTGTACGGAAACAGAATACTAAAATAAAAAGCCATTAAAAAGTTATGAGCCAACAAAGATTCGTTTTTCTTGCTAATTTAACCTAACTTTGGGCGTGTTTAAGTAATAAAAGGAGTGTAAAATCTCGAAAACCAAGTCGGTACCGACAAAGTTCAATTATCGATAAGTTCAATAAACTATATTGGTCATTGATTTATGCCTTGGTTTTTTCATAAAAACCGATCTTCCGATGGACTTTTCTTAATTTTATCGCGAATGTTTTGCTATAAATGCTACTACATCTCACTCAATAACGTTGTGCGTGTAGACTAACGTCGAACTACTCATCACTGATACTATCTCTGTCGGATACGAAGCCTGGTGAGACAGCGTGATTTTTAGCCAGGCCCACCAGTGAGTTCGAGCCCGTGAAAAGTGTCCCCTTAAGTTGGTAGCCAAACTTACACAACAGAAACAACATTTAAAACCTAACCATTACTTGAAACTAAGTACCGAATAGATATGCAGTCCCACAGTTGTTACAATATTTCACTGCACTGCACTGGACAGCCTTTCGCTTGCTACCGGCTGTAGGCAAGGCTGGTGCAAGAGACCGCTCCCTTCTGTCGACATTGTGGATTCGGGGCAACATGAATGTAGATTCGTTAATAGAACTAATAATTTTACACAGGATATGATACGGTCAACTAACTACACGGTGAACTACAAGAAAACAGACCGTATGTTACGAAAATAGGAGCTGTCAGAGTCGTACTGACTCGGTTGCCTTTATATGGGGTTGCTTTTTTCAGTCACCGACTGCAAGGAAAGTGTTGAGTTTGAAAGTTCTGATAAAGCTGTTTCTCCAAAACCGAGATTGGACATATAGTCACTTCTTAGTCCAAGGAAGTGGTTGACCTTGATGTTACCGTAATACCATAACAAAAAGTATTGTGTTCAATAGATTATTCTGTCTACCATTATACTGAAATAATGATCTACAGTGGTAATATTTCGACTGCATAATTATTAGCCGTACCAAAACATAAAAGTACTTATAACTCTCGAACTTTCGGTCACAAATTTTATCTTAGTTCAAACCAATAATTTTGTTGCACGCACCGAGTATATTTCGCCATATGCGAGCTAAAATAATAAGTAGTTGGACTGATATAGGCAAGGCCGAAGGTAATGGCGAACCATATAGTTCCGAACTATTCATTTTAAATAGTTACTGTTCACTGGTATAGAATATAAAGAACAATGGCGAAATCATAGCTGAAATTTATTGGAGCGTCTAAAAGTGATTAATATACGAAGGCAGTTCTATTATTTTTCTACGTTTTTTCAAAGTATCACATTAACTAGTTAAAGCCGGATAAAAAAGATATTTGAAATAAAAAGTTATTTTTCTGCCAAGTGACAGCAAGTACAGCATTATTGTATTAAAATCAGTTTTTGTTTGTTATTATAATTAAATGGAGTAAATGAATTAACAATACTGTTTATTTCTAAGTGGAAGTGTTCTTTGCAGGGAAGTTAAAATATTGTACCTACTGTAAAAATATATGAATTACTTTCAATTAATGACGGGCAAAAAGACTATTATCCCAACAAAAAAAAAACTTGGTTTGACTTTGACAATGGTTTTACTCATGTCACAGACGCTTGCGCTTGTGCTTCGTGTGTATTTGTTCTCGATTGTTTTCCGTTTTCTTTAATTTTTACTGCTGATCGCAATAATGTTTTATGCTTCCCAACCCTGGAATATAGAGATTTGATTCTCTTCGCCCTGGGAACGTACCAAATAAGACAAGCTCGCTCATATTATGGTGAGCATGTACGTTTCCACGGCGGGTACAGAATTGAAGTTTCCAGTGAACAAATTGATTCCTCTGAATACAATCTTAGAGGCATTAGCGAGACAACACTTATAAGAGGAAAAATTAAGTCACGTCACGTATTCAGGAAGCAATATTATGTGTATATTTTAATAGAAAATAATATTCCTGGTAGGACAGGAATCAGCGAGTATTGCTGTAATTGCTTAGTTGGTCGGCGCACAGTAGGATGTTGCGCTCATGTCATGACGCTAGTCTGGTATTTAGGATGGGCCAGACATCAGCAATATTTCAGCACCTGCAGAATTTCTGGATGAAATAATTATAAGAGAGGATGACGAAGAATAAAAATTACTTAATATTAAAAAAAAACTTGTTTTATTGATTCTTTTGAACATACCTACTCAACATATTCCAGACGCATTCTAGGATTTTATAAATTCTTATTTATCTGAATGTTAGCAAGTATTTATAAAATCCCAGAATACTATTATAATCCTATTGCTTCAATACCTAAAAAAATGCTGATGGTGACTGGCAGCCTCAGTCCTATTGTACACAGTCATGTAGTAAGTATATATACCTAAGATAAGGCCTACTAAAGAGTATTTATACCTTTTACAAGGCTTTGCATGCTAAAATAACTGGGTAAGGAAAATACTAATGCAATATTGCCCTTTTAACTCCCTCGAATTTAAATTACCATTGACATAACCTACAAAAATTCACCACTGAATTTCTATTAACTCCGGCTTTCTCGAACAAAAATTCTTGCACCAACTAATTCAGAAGTTGACGCCGAGTTTAACTAGATATTATTCATTTGAAGACGCAAGAGTTTAATCTCAGCTAAATTAATGTATGGGTGGCTGCCATTGTTCTTTTATCTTTCTTACTCATTTAGAAAAAAGAAGTTTCCACAAAAACAAAACTGCCAATAAGCAAAATTTTACATTATGCCCTATTCCTTCACATTTACTATATAACTATTTAGCAGCGCTCCCTGGTTTCACCCGCGTAGTTGCCATCCCCCTGGGAATACGGGGATGAAATATAGCCTATGTCACCCGGGGATAGTGTAGCTTAACAACAGTGAAATAATTTATCAAATCGGTTCAGTAGTTTCGGAGCCTATTGAATGCAAACAAACAATCAAATCTTTCCTCTTTATTATTACAGTATAGATAATTTTTACATACCGTGAGGTGGGACCCTGGTGATCTGCTATAGGTACAGGTATTCCTAGTGCAGACACAAGTCTCTCACAAATTAGTGTCACTTAATTGTAATGTACGAGCACTCGAAAATATTCGTAATGCAACTAAATAGGAAACAGAAAATATTCGACGGTATGAATGACAGTCGCTCGTCCGATACCGGCCCGGAATATATCATGTATGGCCTTCAGGTGCAATTAATAAGGCAATTATAAAGCGTTCATATAGCTGCCAGGGGTGCGGGTTGTTCGAAAGAGATACCGTGGCCCCTGGCATACAGTCAACTGAGGGAACACGGGTGGGTTTTAGTCAGTAAAAGTCGGACACGCCCTCCTGCTCCACCCAGAGCGGGAGAACTTATTTGACCCACTCTCAAATAAATAATAGTTTAAAAAAACTAAAAAACACGCTTTTTATAGAAAACCGAACTAAAAAATAGAAAATAAATTTTATTAAATTTAAATTAAGAATAGTGTTAAAAATTTCAATAAATATATATTAATAATAGCGTGAATAAAAAAAAAATATTTAAAAAAGCATGGGGTGCATGGTGTCAATAGTTATAAATATTTTATTGACAGGTATGAGTAGAGTGATTATCATTTTGATAATATCTTAAAAAGCACTCCACGCTTTTTTTTTAAATAAATTATAATTTTTTCTTCACACTAGATTAATTATAAAAAAATTAAATTAAGTTTCTTACCTTATCGACTTAAATTAACAAAAATCATATTTTGCAAATTGAAAAATGGGATAATTTTATCAAATTAGAGCATTGTCATCGGTCCTCGATAAATTACAAAGTTTTAACGAAATCTGGCCGTTTAAAGTGGGTCAAAATCGCGCCCAAAGAAGTCGGTTACGAACATACAAACATACATACAGGTGAAGCTAATAAAAAGCGTGTAAAAAAAAGCGTTCATACGAGTATATCGTGCGGGCGTAGCGTAGCGTGTCGGGAAAACGAACTCAATATCTTGAAAATTGAAAAACATCTGAGACAGACTGACAAAAAGTGATCTTATAAAACATGCAAATGTATCCACTTAATTATCTATGACTAGAGGCATAACATCTCTGGTTTACTGTGATTCAATAATTTATCAGTTATCAACCGAGATCATCTTCTGCCTATATCTGTCCACACCTCACACAGTACAGTGAATCATTTTATTGTTTATTTATTTAAGTTTAAGTATGCAATGAAAGAGATACATTTGCAGACTTAATGCCTTAGAAATTCTCTGCCAGACAAACAAGGGCACCAGAGACGTAACATTGGTAGTTGCAGTTGCGCATAGTAAATAATACAATATTAATAAGACCATCACAATAGCCCTTTATAAACTCTGGCGCACCTCTACGGTGTAACAAACGAATCCTATAAGAATAGTGTTAAGACACTTTCACAGAACTAATGATGTAAGCAAGGAGAAATTTTTGAAAACGCGTCATGTTGGAGAGACATCATAAACATTCTTGTGCCTTTGAATCGTAAGATAGCAATAATATTTATTATTTATTTATGATATCATAGGTACTGAATTTTCAAACAATTGAATAGTGGTGGAACTATTCAGCGATCTTATAAAATCTATTCATATTGTATTCATCTAACAATCAATTCGCGGATGAAAGAAAAACCACAGAATAAAATAAAAACTAAACTCTTTGTTAAAAACTGGTTGAGAATCAGCATTTTCTAAACGTCAAACTAACATAAGACAGTGCCCCAAAACGCCAGCCCTTCAGCACTTCCTAATTTTTTCGCTGGGAAGAAACAATCAATCAATTATTTATTTGCAACGAATGTAGGTTACATTAAAATATATGTGGAGTAGATAAGAGTGAGTCGTGTACATTCTGCCTGGAAATAGGCCCGCGAAAATTATAAAAAATGTTGAGAAGCTAATTACAAATTAACTACAAAGGAACTCTCTGTGGTCTTCAAACCACACGACGTTCTAATGCAACGTTTTTGCATCTTGAATATGTATTCCCTTGAGCTGCAATTGCCCCTGAAAATAATACCAAAGTTGGAAGAAGGGGCGCAACAAACTTCCCAGCAGCACAGCTATTTGTGGAGTTGGAATATGTATTGCGCGTGTCGTGTAGGTAAAACAAACCATACCAACAGCAATATCAATCAAACAATATCAGCATGGAACAGTCTCACTGCGGGGCAAAGGTCCGTTTCCATAGAATGAAGGAAAGAGCATTAATCACCACACCTTGTGGGCAATTTCAGATTATTTCGTCACTGTATCATTTATCGTTATAGTCCCTTCATATTCCGCATTGCATGGCTTACGTAAGTCACCAAAAGTGTGGGAGACAGATTTTTAATGTATCGCAAAACGCTTGACCGTAACAGAGTCGAAAGGAGGGTGGACTGTTCTGACCCTTTCTACTCCTACTAATAGGAACCGCACTCCTTTACACAATGTAATTATACAACATTCGAGACGTGGTCCAAAGTACTGAAATTACAAACAAATAATAAATCATATGTTTTCACTTTACACCTTGTAAGGCAACTACATCCGGCTGTCTTTGTCCAGACGTTAGCCATTTATTTGTTTCGTTATCTTTCATGTACCTTTTTTCTTAATTTCTCCATTGAACAGATATTTTTGGTGCAAGTTATGTGAGGCTGCAGTATTTCATGTTGTTTTTCGTTATTATTTATTTCGTTACAATGATGGGTCGGTTTACTAACGGTACTTATAGATTTTTTATTTAGCTGACGACAATAACATTAATGCATAATAAAAATGTTCAATACTCACTTCAATAAGAAATTGATAATAAGTAAATAGCTCAACAAAAAGGTTGAATGCAAAATTAAGTTTAACTGCTTAAATGTTCAAACCCATAGGAAGCTATTTCCTAATAACATAATAAACCAATATCACGCCTTCTTCGGGGTTGAGCAGCGATGTCTTTATGACATAGGTAAATTACACCCACTTTTCGCAAGTTATGTTTAAGTTCCTACTATGACTATTTCCATCAAACGGACACAAATCCAGACTCCAAGCTGCTACTGAGAAATTTCATATAGAAAAACCAAATAACACTTTGCCCGACGCCCGATAATCGAACCCAGGACCTCATGCTTAGCAGTAGCGCTTGCGACTACTAACCCAACGAGGCAGACCAACGACTATTTTCTTGTATATTTTAAAATAAGTAAATTAGTTTATTGGTCCCACTCGGTTTTGTTAAATTAATAAGTTTTGTTAAGTTAAATTAATTTCAAGTTAAATAAGCTAATATTTACGAGTACCTACATGAATCCAAAAATCACAGGAACTCACAGAAACAAGCGTGTTTCTTTATTATAAGATCTGCTTCAGTCGATATCTTATGCCATACGCAATAAACAAAGCGACCGGCCGACAAGCAATCGGTCCGCGACGAACGACCGAGGAGATAAAAACCGTTCGGTTGCCTATCGACCTGGTTCAGTCAACCGCCAGCCACCGCCGCGATCCGTGATGTGAACAATGCACATGACCAAAGTCCCCAGTTTACTCCTAGTGCTTTTGTGTTGTGAACTGTGTTCATCTATCAAGGTCCCGGTCACATGGGACGACAGTGCTCGTAGTGAAGTGAAAAATGAACCCAACAGGGAATTACCAGTGGAGATCATCCAGCCACAAAATGTGCACACCAGGCCACCTAACCAACAACCAGTCCCTATCGAGTACTTTAGATACACTGCGCAAAAACCTAAGTTTGCCGCCGATATAGCAGCGTTCCACGGAGTACAAAATCCCCAGGAACATTATAAGGCGTATCCTGTCAAACCATATACGGGCAAACAGAAACCCACCTTGGGCATTCATCACATGCTAGATGACAATAAGAAGACTTATCTACCGTTTCAAACATACGTACAGCAAAATGCAGAATTAAATAGCTATGTGAAACCGACGGCGAGTAACTATGAAATATTTCACCCGTATAAAGCAGAACAGCCGTCTTTGCAAGATATTTATAAAGATCCAGTGCTTACAAAAATAAGAAACGATTTGCAAGATAGTAAACATAGGTTGCAGGCTTATGAAGAAGAAGCTGGTGAACCTAATATTGCTAAAGATGAGTATTTAGAGACTCCAGAGAAAACTGATGAGAAACTGTTTCCGCAAAAAAACATACCTGCACGATATGAGATTCACAGGCCTGAAAGACGACCGGTATATTACAAAGCTCCACCAAGAGACGTCAGCAGGGATAATGTACTAAACAAAAAATTCAAACATCCTTGGAATCAAAACGCAAAAATCAGACCAGTGCATTACCACCCGGTACAGCATCACATACATAATTTAAGACAGCAACATGCTATGAAATACGATGATGAACGTAATGAGTATCCTCAAGTGACAATTTCTGGGAACAATGCGGAACCACCAGAGGGGTATGATATATACGAAAAAGGAAAAGAAAAATACTTAAATTTAAGAAATAATCTTGATGAGTCCATTAACGCCATTGTACAACAAAATCGACCAACAAACTTCCAGAAACTCGAACTTCAAAAACAAGAACCCGAAGATGAAGATGACAAAGATGAGTTCATTCCTGTTAAAAATTATGCTCAAGTCAGGAAAACTGAAACGTATAAGCACTTGCCCAAAAATGCTGCCTATGATGATGCAGAATCTTACGAAGAAATAAGAAATGCACCTCGACTAAGAGAAGCAGTTAAAAGTACAAAAGCGCAAACAGTGTACAGTGAAGAAGGCTACGAAGATTCCGCATACGATCATGCTGGAGAACAAAAACACGCTTCAGATCAGGAAGGTCATGGTGGTTTCCTCAAAGAGCATGAAAACAGTGGCGGATTGTATAAAATCCCTACGGTCACCGGAAACTATCAAGACGGTAGCGGATTAGAGTACAGAGATAACAAAGAACACGGAGAAAAATGGAAAAATAGTAATAAAGACGACGAAGAAGAAACGGAAGACGAAGAATATTCTGAAGACGAACATGAAGAGAATGTCGATGCTAGTTTACATAAAAAAAATCATCAACAAATTGATAACATAAATAGAAGAAAAGATTCGTCTAATAATAATAATAATGATGATGATGATAATGATGATAGAGACGGTGGTATTGACGACAGAAATACTAATATAGATGACGGTGAAAGCTTTAGTAACAATAATAAAGAAGAAGAGATAGAGAAAAATAAAGAAGATGAATTACCCAACGCCCAACACGGAGTCGGTAAGAGAGAAATAAATTTCAAAGTACCAGAAATAGATATAAATTCAACTTTGTCATTGAAAATTGAAGATCCAATATCCGCAAAACAAAAATTAGAACCAAAAAAAGACAAAATACAAGAAAAATATCCATATTACTATAAACATTTAAAGGGTATAAATAAAAATTCACCGCTTAAGTATGCTGAAAATCTTAAATTGATGCCAAAAAAATCAAATGGTGGATCCGAATTTTATGACTCTCGTTCTCGTCTTGAATGCTCTGAAGTAGATGAAGAAGTGGACCCAATACCAGAAAAATTAAAGAATGGTGAAAACCCTACTGAAAATGAAGACTATGAAAATGACGATGAATCTGAAAGTAAAGCAAATAAAAGTTTCGAAACTGCGAAGAAACAACCTCGCCTCAAAGGCCTTGGGGATAAAATTGACTGTTTCAAGGCTAAATATTTTGGGGAAAATCCTTTAGATAGCCCATTTTTTAAAGAAGAAATAATATCAAATCCGGAACCTATTATTGCACATAAACTTCCAATATACGAGTATAAGCTTAAAAATCTGAAAGGAGACATTGCCCAAGAATCTAAAATAAACTATTTCATAGATTCGCCTAATAAATTGCAAGAGGCTGCCAAAACAAATATCTTTGTTCTTTTAGATAAATTAAGGACTGATCAGCGTGATTTAAAAGAATCTTTAAATACAACGAATGAAGAATTGAAAACACTTTTGAATACGCCGCAAGGTACACTAGTATATAATGATACCCAACAAGCTAATGTCTACACAGATATTTTGAAAAATATTAAAGATACAGTAAATTCATCAATAAACACCGATGTACCAGCAAACTTGTTATATTCTGACTCAGACAATTCCAATACAAAATACAACTTTTTCCAAAACATAAAACAAGTTACAAAGCTGCCACCTATATTAAGGAAGAAAAGAGCAACACCGTTTGTGTATGAACCATACAAAATTATAAGGGATAGCCAAGTTCAAGACTCAAAGAAAACTACAACTACCAGTAATATTAGCCCACTTATAAAGCAGTTGCAATCAAGCAGAGTAGCAGAAAGAGTTTCAAGATCAAATAAAGATAATAAACAAAAGACTAACAGCCGCACATATGTTGATATTGGTAGAAAAGATAGAACCAAACCTACTAGAAATGAAAATGAGAATTCTGATACAACTTTTGTTGATGTCAGTGTTGATCATCGTAGAGGTGAACCCAGGTACGAAATCAG
This sequence comes from Polymixis flavicincta, assembly GCA_949987655.1. Taxonomy (NCBI): domain Eukaryota; kingdom Metazoa; phylum Arthropoda; class Insecta; order Lepidoptera; family Noctuidae; genus Polymixis; species Polymixis flavicincta. The sequence continues at coordinate 1,612,086 of OX465175.1, read as the reverse complement.
ACCTACAAATCACAAATCAGAATACACTCCTGTTGAAAATAAACGTGCAATGTCAGTTGATGCATACAAAACGCACATAACTACGGAAAAAAATGCAGAAAGTTCTACTCAAAAATCTCTTCGAGGTAGGCAACGATTTAGGCCGACTCAAATTACCACGAGACCTTTTCATGATTTAACTCAATTTATTCCGAAAACTACTGATATTCAGAACGTGGCTGCTTCAAATTCTGTTAGAAAAACAGTGGAAAGTGCTGTTTCTGAAAATACAACCGAAGAACAGGATAAGCCTGAAAAACATTCTGATGATAGTAGTAGCGAAGGTAGTAGTGAAGATTATGAGGAAGAAGAAGAAGAAGAAGAAGTAGAAGTAGAAGAGGAAGATGAAATAACCACTTCAACATCGACAACAACCACCACGACTCCCAAACCATCATTTAGAAGAAGAATGAGAGCAGAAAGAAATAATCTGAAGACAACATCAGAAAAAGTGTTGGACCAGACCACAGAAAAGCAACTATTAAAATTTGTAACTAGATTCCGTGACTATAAGCCAAGTACTGCAACCAAAGAGGATGTAACACTGCGGCCTCTGAAAAATAAACACGTCGAAGAAGATGACATTGTGATACCTAAATATAAAGAAAAGAAAAAAAAATCGCATACCAGCACATTAGTGACAGATACTAAGAAATATGGTGAACATGACGAAGATGATATGAGAAAAGAAGAAGTTGACGCTTTGATTGGAGTTAAAACTAACATGGAAGACTACATGCCGATGTACGAAAGAAAGAAACACCATCACCGATCTATGAAAAATGAACAGGAAGAAAACGATAGTGTTGAGGCTGATGATGATGACGACGATGATGACGACAATGATGATGACGATGACGATGATGATGACGACGATGACGACGATGACGATGATAATGGTGGTGAGGAAGAAAAAGAGAATATACACTTTGATTCGATAGAAATGTCTGACCCTGAAATGACCACCCCTGAACCAATCAAACGTACACTGGCTAGAACAACAGATGCTCCTCCAACTACTGTAGCAACTCGAATTCGCATTACCACACCTATCCCTTCTCGTAACAACAAGCCAATTGTAACCAGAAAAAGAATTGAAATACACAAAGAGTTACCAGCAAATAAATCGTCACCGCACGTAACACAATTTAAACAAGATATTAAGGAAGTGGAAATAATCAAAGAAATACCAGCAGTGCCTAAAAAGAAGCCACAAAATAATGTCGCAGCTTTAGATTTATATAAAGACGATGAGTTAGCAAAAGCAATTAATAATTTAGGAGACATTGAAATATTTAGAGATCACGAAGATATTGATAACGGTCCAAAACATGGTGGAAACTATCGACAAGCTACAAAAGAAGATCTTAGACTTCTTGTACCTCTAAATAGTAACACAAAACCTCCTAAAGACGCAGAAACCTCGCAAAGTAAGAGCACAAAAAATATTGAACTAAATGAGCACACTCCTAAAATATTACACGGAGGTAACTTAAAAACATTGAGTGACGTAAATCGCTCGACAAATAATGGCCGAAGTTCTAAATTAATTGAACTTAGTGAGTCTCCAACACGAGGAATGCATGGTGGTAATCTTAAGTATGACAGTAGAAGACGTGGCGGCAGAAAAAACGAAAAACTGATTGAACTAGACGACAACTATGAAGAAAACCGATCGTCACAGCAGGACGATGATTACAAATCCCGAAATTCGGGACATGAAAGAATGCATGGTGGAAATTATAGAAGCGCTAAATTAGTAGCTCCAGCATCACAGGAAGATAATGATGACATCCAAGTTAAAAGTTTATCAAAAAATACCAGGAGGAGTGCCGCCGTTCTCCTAAACAGTTTTGCCCAAGCCGTGCCTATATTGACCACTACGCCAGGTTACATTGTAGACCCTAGCAAACGAATGTACTATTACGTAGACTAAACGCTGAAAATACAGAAATTGTCAGTCCGCCCATACTCTTTACAAAGATGACAGGTTTCCATTTTGTCGCGAAACTATTTCGTAGCATGACGAAATTTTAGGTAAAACCTAGTATTTAAGTTACTCAGGCAATACCAGTACCAATATTTAATTGCTTGACTTAAAAGCTGATTACTTTTCTATTTGAAAATTGTAGTAATATTACTCAATATTTACTTGTCGTTGGTAAACGCATGATGCAATTTTTATGTAACTTAAATTACTTAATAGGCTCGAGGAAATTCAATTGTCGCATAATCAAATTCTAATTATAGTGTTACGAGCTGCCGATCACTGATTGATCGCAATGTTCCAACATAAATAGCATCCATTAATTTTGCGCTCATTCTTTTTACAATAAATAAAATTGCTTTATTGTTACATATTAGTTACACATTGCATCATTGGTATTGCTTGCAGTCAGTCGATCGTTATCAGTGTATAGTTGCTGGGCTTTCAACAAGGTACAACGTTCAATTCTACACAAAATTCGCATTATGGTATTGTATAAATAGATTTTAATTCGAAAGTTAGGCCACAATTGCGGGTAAAATATAAGCAAATCTAAATTATTGTTATAGTTTCGTAAGTTGGCGATGGTTATTTTCGAAAGTAATTAGTCTATTATAATAGAAAGTGCCACATTACGTATCGCGGGACTAGAGTCGAAAGCGATCGATCAAGTTATAAAAATCTATAATTATTCGCTATTGTTAACTGTACTGTGATAGAGGTAGTTGTTAATGTTTTTTTTTACAACGAAGAGAACTTATTTATAAATTTGTTATTTTTATAAATAAAGTGTGCTCTGAATGATAATTATATGATCTTTACTGTCAGAAACTGTTTCTTTTTACATTCATCAAACATGGAAAACTGACTGCTTGTACTTCGTTAGAAAATTAATTGAATTATTTGTACTCGAAAATCGAATATCGGTTGCACTAAACACTAGTTCAGATTGTTACTAAACTAGAGTCTATTTTCAAATATAAACCAGTTACAATTATTGCTAAAGTCGCGGAACAGATTGCCGCGACCATTTTAGAACATTTGTAACAACTACTGACCAATGAACCACATGAAACAGTCTAGTGTACTCGAGTAATTTCCGAACATGACAAATTGCACAATAGCCAATAATACATTGCTAAAGATTGTATTAAATTATGTTATCACACAATGAGTTGTCTCAGTGGACATCTGGGTTACGTACTAGTGTCCCAATACACTTTTTGTCAAACTGTTACAATATCTGTTGAGCTTGAACGAATGAGAGATATCTTCACGTAGTGCGTTCAACTTTGGTGCTGCGGCTTTCACTTTTGACGATAGTTAACTGGATCGGCTGCATTTTGTAGTACAATTTGTAAACTTTTAAGTCAACAATAAATGAAAAAGTGTTTAGATCAACGTGTGAGAAAAGTGTTTGATCTTGTGAAGTATTATGGGGCGATGCATTCAGAAAGCGCGAATAAATCTCTTAGTCACAAAACTGAGAAAATGAAAGACATAATTAAGTTTATTTATTTTTATTTCAGTGGCAAGTCTTTGAAATCTTACAATCAACATTCAACTTAAACTAAGAACAAGCTTAAAAATAACATAATTTAAATAAATTACAAAATATAAATTTAACAATAAATAAATATCAACAATTTACATTGCAACTTTGTTTTGGTTTCGTTCGATTATGAAAGTTGACAATGTTGCGGAAATTAAAGCTAGTTCTACTACTATTATGGGAGAATATAGACAAGCAATCAAGACAGATAACGTACAGAATGGCTGATGCAATCTTAATACCTGTTTTGCCTAGGGGCTGCGGAGAATTATAAACGGTAAAAGAACCTTAAAGATAGGCACAAGTAGAATTCACATAGATAAGACTGTACAACACAAGTCAAGTCCAGTCAGTCTAGAAAGTCCTTGATTATATTTTATCAATGTGATAATCAATCGTTAAAATAACAAGGAAAAGTGGTTTTGGCAAACAATTACAGGCGCACATCATCAAATATTACATCAGCAGAAACATCGTCTCAATCGCTCGTCCTAACGATTTTCATTAATTAAAATGATACTACATAACTCGTTAATTAAAACATGAATAATTGCATCGTGACACTTCAGTCGACTATTCATGATACTGATAACATCACCGTAATTCATGTTTTAAATCTATTGTTTTACATTACTTATGTTTCTTTCTACCAACAGAATTTGTTTGGCTGTCTCTAGAAGGGGGATGGTTGATTGGTTTCCATTCTGATTCTACACTTGGTAAGTAACTTGGTTCAACGTCTTCTCTATCTATGGATTCATCTGTTTCCATTTCTTTGTCTTCATCAAAAAAGTCTATAATTGGATGATAGTTGTAATTAACACGCTTTCCATTGGAAATATAATGCTCATTGTGTTGTTCTTGTGATTCTCTTAATTTATGTGTGGGTGTCAGTTTTTCCGTTGATAATGCAGTCAGTTTTGGAGCAATGGTCACTCTTGGCCTTGGAGTGTTTATAGATGTTGCCTGGCCGATATCAGGCTCTTCAAAATCACTGACTTCTTCTAATGTGTCTCCGCTGCTGTTTGGGAAAGATTCAACAGCTTGTGATCCCGATGAAACGAGGTCATCTGGTCCACCAGATGTTTTCTTTCTGATTGGTCGACGTCCTAGTGGGTTTGGTCTTGTGGTTCTCTTAAACTGGCTTCCAGGCAGTTTATATTTAGGTGAACTGTCTTTGATGAAGTTAAATGATTGACCAGCTGAAGGCGTTGGTGGTTCCAGGTAACTTGGCAAAGTGACTTCATCAAAGTTGGATGATGGAGGAGGGTTTCTGACTGAAGGTGGTCGTTTGACATGCCTTATTGAGCTTGCCTGGTTGAAGGAGTCCGGAAAATATGAGTTTCCATAAGAATCTATAGGATTTTGAGGCGGAGAGTCATCGTTATCATTATGTTTGCTGAAAGGGCTGCCAGGTATTACATTTTGATTATCCGTAAACGGTGGGAATGATTCTATGGGTTTCTTATGAGTAAACGGTGGTGATTTGATTTTTGGTTTCTGTATTGTAGATTGTACGTTTTCAAAAGCATGGTTTCCTGTCTCTGATGATAAATCTTCTCCGGGGAAGTGTTCTGAAGAGGTTTCTTGGAGTCTGTGGCCTAGTGGTGGGAAGGACACGCTGTAACCTTCAATGTGGCAGGAGCAGCAAGTTGGAACCTGGAAGAGATAATTCAAATTCAAATATTTTATTTCGGAATAAACATCCATATAATGTTAGTAGTAGTGTAACTTAGCCTAATGTTAGTATTAAATAATATCTAATAGACAACCAATGAAACCATTGAACTTTTCGTCCAATGGTACACAAGATTATTTGGACACGTGTGTGTGGACATTTACCCATCTTCGTAAGAGGGGAGAGTCCCACCGGTCTGAAAACACAATCAGGATGCCATTGGTGGAGGAGCGCAGCCGCGCCATCATTGAAGCGCATAATTGTACTGGCTATACTTTCTGGGTTATTTGTTTCAACATTTTATTTTCAAGTCCAAGACTGATAAACTACTTTGGTTTAATGCTTTCCATAGACTTGTGATACTAAGAAAGGGAATATACTATATTTTCACATAATGTACCTTAAATATATCCATGTGAAGACCGTTTTGTTGATCCCAAGTCAACAGCCGATGGTAGTTATAGACTTGAACGCATTTTGATTTGAAGTTGTCCGTCAGGTAGGTGCACGATTCTTTTGGTTTCCTGCAAAAATAAATATTTTACTTAGATAAGTTAGAAATTATATTGGAACTTTAATGTATGACAATTTGATTTCTAACTACGGGGATAGTTTTGATAAAACTCATGCGTCAATACCAAAAATGATTACACGTATTTCAGACGCATGCAACATTGTGGTCACACTTTTGAAAATAAAACTATGAACAAACAATTCTCTCCGCTCCAAATTAAATAAGTTATTAATCGACTCTTACAAAACTTAAGACTTTGTCAACATTAAATGGCTGTTTAAAATAGTCATTCCTCAAATGATTGCAATCTTGCTAGATAGATTGCAATAATTTGAGAAGGACTATAGAGAAATAATTAAGTTTTTCTAACACGTTGTCATGTTGTGAAAAAACAGACATCCAGTCTTTTAATTTATATTTGTGCAAGTATAATTTAATAATGGTTTTTAATCAAAACATTGCGTTACAAGATACTCGCTTTTGACATTGAAGAATACATTTCCAAACACAGCAACCGTGAATGCATATAAGCATATTTTAAATAGGTTCACAATAAAATCATGGTAACAGGTTGTGCTTCGATGTCCCTGCTACCCTGTATAGACTTGCAGTTTAAACATACAATACGATTATATATTTAATGTAATTGATTATGTAGCAATTTTACGTCTTGTTAAAAAGTAAAGATGTTATTTCCATGATAACCTTCAACTATTGTATTCTATTCCAGCTGAACTCATTAGATTCCACCTTGCAAGCTTCCCCATTTGTACCCACAAGGGCTCTATGCTCTTTTTTCTCAAGTATCACGTCTTCCCTTTCAGCTTCACTTTTGAATCACTAATTAAACTTACAAACACTTTTCCAGCCTGAGTGTCTGCGTATGCTCTCCAGTGTTCACGATGTACTTCCACTGTCCCGACGTTGCTCGTGCTCGTTGTGGTCTAGCGTACTTCACTGTGCTAGGACACATGAAGCCTGCTTCACCGGCTCCCGCGAAGTCCCGGTTGGCTGTGTCTCCTCGCCTGGATGTGAAAAAAAAAATTGTTTAATTTAACATCATAAACTTTGTGATAATATTAGTTGTAGACAAGATATTTAGTAGTACCTACTGCAGCTTTAAAATGTTAGAAACTCTCGTATTAGTATATTATTCCCACTGGGTGCAGGGAGCATAGAACCAGTTGAAGTACCTGTGCTTGGGGGAGACCAATGTCCAGCATTGGACGTCTTTCGGCTGAAATGATGATGATGATGGTGGTGAAACTCTCTCTCTTAGTACTTTGAGAGTTTTCCAGAGGGCACAGTTTCAGTGTTCAGAGACGACGCGCGTCGTAGACATAATACTTATTCTAAATAACATATATAAGATGGACAAGCAAGGATTACCGTAAAGAATATCTTAACATTTTTTTTTTAATTTTCCAGCTTATTTCTGTTTCGCGCCTTATCCACCGTAGAGTTTATAGTTTACCTATTAGACACAAGGTAATGCTGTTCATTGTATTTAGCCTCTTGGGCTGCAGTTACTCCGTCAATGATTCCTTCACCCGGGTCCTTGTAGTCGGCTAGCAGCGCGGCTGCGGCTGCCTTGTTGCGTCTTATTGACTGCACAATGGCTTCACTGGAATAACGAACAAAATATCAAGTGTAATAAATATTTTTACTAAGTTTTAATGACGGTTTATGATAATAATAATACGCTTTAGGTATCTCACAAACCAACTTTTAAATTGTTATGTTTTAAGCATACATGATTTTTAGATGTTTTTATAAAAAAAGAAATGATTTGAAATGTTTGGGTTATTTCACACTTTTGCCATGAAAATCTCAAAAACGGACTCACAGACATAGAATATTAGTATAGTGAGTTGAAAACAAAACAACACCCACGCTGATTACACAACTGAATAAATATTATGAGCTTCCTAAGTTTTAAAGAGAAAACTTACATAAAATATATGCCAGTCGTAAATAAAAGGAGATTTTAAATTAAAGCAGTATTTAGAAAGTGGTTCGCAGTTCGCAAATTACAAAATAGTTTAACGATTAAAAATTATAGTTATTTTGAATGTTTTTAGTCCTTACGTAATATAAATACAGTGCCGTTATTAACATCATCGCTCTTGACATACTCTTATTTGAAAAATATTGTAAATATATTTGTGTGCAATGCATTTTATTATTAGGATATTGATTCTGACGTTTCATAAGTGTCCATTTAGGTTTATGTGCAATAAAATATTTGGATTTTGATACGTAAAATCAGTAAAAATCTCCACCATAAAACGCTTGAATGAGCAAAATTATTTTAATATTTCATAAATACCTACCAATTTGCACTTTCTATCCGCGCTTTATTTAAACATTCGTTACTCGAATTAGAAGGTTAATTGAATCTTAAATGAGATTTTTATCTCCATTTGTTATTTCTTCTTTAAACAAAATCCTTTATTTTTGTTACCTCGGTACATAAACTCACACCTTTTCCCCATGGTAGTAGGCAGAAACTACAGGACGCCACCTGCTACGATCCTTACATACTCCTTTTACCTCATTTGTGATCATACATCAGGTCATACAAGCACGACGGTTGTAACTATTGGTGGTGTCAGGCAGGTCAGGTGCTTACTGACTTTCCTGAAGATCACCAATAAGGTCACTAGATGTCCCCTTATGCCTAGGGTGTACTAGCGTTTCCACTAACATCTGTAAATACCTTTTGTTAGCCACCCTTCATTGATTTCATCCACTCAACGTGACCAAACCATTTAATCATACTCTTTTTATTTTCTCTCACTACAGCTTCTATTAAACCGCACCATTGTCTTATTATATTACTAGCTTTTGCCAGCGGCTTTGCCCGCGCGGAACTTTCATCCCCTATTTAACTACCTTAGGGGTTAAATTTCGAAAAATTCTTCCTTATTTCTTGTCTATATTTTGAAGGGAACCTCTGTGCAAAATTTTAGGTTTCTAGGTCCAACAGTTTGGGCTGGGCGTTGATCAGTCAATCAGTCAGTCAGTCAGGACTTTTTTTTTTTCTTTTTATTTAAATAGGTTTCTAGGCCTATCATTCACAGTCACACCAAACATGCTTCGCAAGGAACGCATCTCCACAGCATCCATTCCATTTTCATGCTTTTTTTTTTGTATTTTGCACTTTTTTTAATAAGTAAGACATTACATACTCAGTCTATTTTATTATTACGTTTCCACTGCTGGGACACAGGCCTCCTCTCCGTGAGAGGGAGTGGGCCGTAATCCACCACGCGGGCCCAGTGTGGTTTGGTAGATGTCACATGTCTTCGAATTTTTGTTTTGTAGCACATTAATCGATTGAATATCGCATTCATAGACTGAATGAAATTTTCTGTGTATCTAGTAACATACTACGAATTAATAATCATAAAGCGGATTAGCATTTCTAAAGATATTATTATAACAAAATAAAAATTTATTAATATTACTAAATTAAATATTAATGAAACGATGACCATAGTAATCAATTAATAGGTGGCTCCTCTAGAAATCTGCCTAACAGATTCGTCTTGCTGAGTAATTCGTTTCGTTTCGATGGTCAAAGACTTGTGACTGCAGATATAATTGGATGTCGAAGAACAAACAAAAAGATACATGTGCCTATTATTGTTATATAAGATATTCCCCATTATGAATTGGCAAAAATATCTGTCTTAATAGCATACAGATGCACCGAAATAATGATACAACATCTTAATGTTGTATCATTATTTCGGTGAAGACAATAAAGACATTAAAATGACATAAGCATCCAACTTAAAAAGTAAGCCAAGTCATCGAATTGGAACATATGAGATCTCTTACACAACAATTAATATTACACGAACAAGGCATCTTCTTATTCTTTTTAAAATTGATAAAATCATTACAATTATAAAAATTGCAGTGAAGAATTTCATGACTATTCTAAACACAATAATCATAATCTTAAATTATCCTAAGACAAGCGAGTTAAAGACAAAGATGCAACGTAATGAAATTCCCATAAGAAAACAAAACAGGTAAACCTCACATTCTCGAACTCACACAGTCACAACTCGTTCATGATAATAACGGTCACGCATATCGTTCGGCGAAAATCACATGATATTCGCAAACCACACGGCACACCAAGAGAATCACTTTCGCTAACACATTACTCTTGCTTTCTATACAATCCTGGTTATGCAATGAAATATCAATGCATAAAACCCGTTTCAGAATTTTTGGGAAACCATTCAAAATGATAAAGAAGTTGCTCGACTGGTTGAAAATATTGCTATTGGATGTAATATTATTCAAATCTACGATTATATTTTAGTATTCAAAGTTATGAAAACGATCCAGCTTTAATTGAATAACTATGCAGATTTTTCTAAATTCTTTTTAGGGTCTCGTACCCAAAGGGTAAAACGGGACCCGATTACTAATACTCTGCTGTCCGTCCGTCTGTCACCAGGCTGTATCTCATAAACCGTGACAGTTACACAGTTGAAATTTTCACAGATGATGTATTTCTGTTGCTGCTATAACAACAAATACTAAAGTACTACTACTAAACAGACTAAAATAAATATTTAAAAGAGCTCCCATATAAAAACTCGTTTTTGCTCGATATTGATAACGGCAACAGGTAGACGCTTGAAATATTAACAGAATATTTTGATATATAATCAGTTTCAAAATAAATTATTACATTAAAATAAAACAAATATTTAACAACAGGCGGGTTTTTTTTTGCCCTTTTTATAGATAATGGTACGGAATCCTTCGTGCGCGAGTCCGACTCGCACTTGGCCAGTTTTTTAGAATGTAGAACATGCCACCTACAGCGAATACAATTTGGATAACTAAGGTAAATTAAATTGTGTTACACAAATTATGTGTCCTATTAATCTTAATTTGTGCAAAAGAGCTTGTTGTAAGTAGTCAACAATAATCAATTATACCAAAGAGTTGATATTGATCGAATAAACTCATTCTATTGCAATTCATTGCCTTAAAACCTAAAGCAAAAGTGTGAAGAAAATATTTTTAACAGAAAATTGAATGCCCTAATTTCGAAAATTGAAATATGAATGACCCAACTTACGTAGGATAATCGTCAGAATGCAGACACAGAGTATTTGTGAACAGTTCACACTTATTCAAGTCTGCTGCTGACGAAGGTAGCTTCCTGGCAGGAGCCGGTCTTCTTTTTGGAATGGGTGGTGATGGAGCAGCCGGCTCTGGAGTGGTGCGGCGAATCAGGGATGGCGGCTTCGGCTGGTAGGCACCACGACGGAAAGACGGTCCTGCAATAATTAGGTAATTTGATAGCTATGAATTTTAGGGGTTTTACACGTTGAATTTGCTACTTCAATACAAATGGACTTTTTTCAATAGTGACAAAAGTTTCCGTCACAACAATGAGTGTTTACATAAGTACCTAAAACTTTGCGTGCCAGTGTAACCAAGGGTCAAAAGATCAGTCAGATTTTCTTGCAACTCACGATTGTGCAATAACACGTTGGCGTTGTTGAAAAGTCTTGTTTTCTTTTAAGTTAGTTCTTTTCACTTCGTCGACATGTCATGCATCCATCAACAGTTTCTTTTAATGTCGAGCTTAACAATAGCTACATTACAGAATTCTTAAGTCGAGTGATTTTCCTTAGTGGTTGTTGCTCCAACCCCTAACTCATACAATTGCTGATTAATAAGCGTTAGCATTATCAGTGCAAGAAATTTGGCTCGAATAATACTTCCAGATCTTGGTAGACTAAAGATAATAATTATCATCTTACCTTTCCTATCGGTGTATCTATTCAAAGCTCTCAGCTTCTCTGCTACCGGTAAGTCTTGTGCTATCGTCTGGTTGGTAGCCTCTGCCATCAAGTCCAGCGTCCCGTTATCTGATCGTGACACACTCGATGTTCTACTGATGGTCACTGACACTGTCATTGGAGTTGTTGACTCTGGTATTGTTGTTAATGGGGTCGTTGAGTTGTGCTGAAACAGTGATTACAAGGGCTTTTAAACTTAAAGCTGCAACCATGACGGTAACTGCAAAAACACATTATTTGTGAAAACAATATCATGTAATGAGCTTCTAGTTCCATTTGAAACAATTTCTATTAATTTTATAGAACTTATTGAACTAAAGTATTTGTGTTGTCTATGACCAGTGGTTAATAAATCGGTCAGTTGAATTTATGATTATGATTGCCGTGGGAAAATGGTGAAATTAGTTTACACCTATTGCCTACTATAAATATTCTGCTACATCTCAATATGCTGCTTACATCTTTAACTGATTATGAGACATCTACAACTGTATTAGAGTCGTCATCTTATTTACTTACATCATCTTTAATGTTTGTAACGTTATTTATTTCTTTATGTATCGTGTTCTGTAATCTATTTCCAGTGTTTGTCTTGATTGTGTAATTCCTTGGATATATTCTACGGTTTCGTGTAATTGGAGGCAGGGGTTCTACTCCCATGTCGAATGGTTCATCATCTAATTCTGTGTCTTCTGTAAAAGATCGTCTGAGTAACTGTGGTCGTTCTGGTTCATATGGCTGTTTGACTTCCCTTGGTTCCTTCCCTGACCTGACAGCTCTTCGTATCAAATTAGCCATGTCTAAGAGTATTGGTAGCATTAGGTCTGTTGTGTTGTCACTGTTACCAAACATTGATCTCACCTGGAATCAGCAAAATGTTTGGTGTATTTTTATTGTTGTTTGTTATTGATATTGAATGAATGTTATGGAAAAGAAAGTGAGAAACAATGATGACAACGTGATTTTGGAATTAAAAGTAAGAAATGCAACAGCAGACCAAAACCAAGGAAGGAACCGAGTGATAAGATAGAAAAAAATAGCTGAAGTTGAAATAATGAGTAACGTTTCAATTTCTTAAAGTGGTAATCATGATTAAAGTGGTAATCAAAATCGTAAAATAATTCAAGTAGTGATGTTTAGAGTGTTCGCAATGCATGTAAAAAAATAATAGTTGGAAAATAAACAAAGTGTCTTAAAATTAATAGATATTTCTTTTAGAACGCTTAAAAGTGTTCCCACGTTAACATAAAAATAAACGATTTGACACTGCCGCTGTTTTATTTTTATGACTAATTGTTTAGGTCTCGTTCAAGTTGTCAGTTACCACAATAAACCAAACAATGACCATTTCACGGCCATGAGAAGACCTAGTTCCAGTTAGGAGGTACCCATTCTTTTGCGATTCGTATCGTGTGCACTACTGGTTTTGAGATTCTTTGATAGTATTATTGCAGTACGTGTGTAGTTAGCCTTACTTTTTAGACACGATTGTTGAAGTTATGATGGAGGATTTTTTATTTTGTTGTTGTCTGGTTAAAGATATATTTTTCTTTAGTGACCTGTTATATATAGGTCTAGTTATGATGTATATTGTGACCTTTTGATCTTCCTCTCAGTATACACTGAAGAATATCTATGTTTTAGTTTTATATAACAAAAATCTACTAGATAATCATACTATTCATTGGTTGAAGACCTTAGTATTCAAACATTGCGGGATTGGTAATGAGAAGACACGTGGACACTGATAGTTGGGCTGGTCCACCTATTAAAGTCGCGCGGCGCGCTATGGAGCGGGTTGTGCTTGGAGTTGCATCCTTTGATATAATAAGAAACGAAGTTATCCGGTAAAGAACTGGAGTTACCGACATAACTTGTTGTGCCAGTGGGCTGGCTATGTTACGTCGAGGACCGATGGCTGGTCGACGAGTGGGACGAGTCCTGGAGACCGCATATCGGTAAGCGTAGTGTGGGATGCTCCCAGCTGGATGGAGCGACGACCTCAAAAAGGTGGCTGGAACAGACTGGATGGGGAAGGCGGAAGATAGTGTTGTGGCGAAGAATGGAAGTGGCCTATGTCCAGCAGTGGACAGCGATAGGCTGAGTTGATTAAGGAATTATTCTCAAAAATGTGATATAAACCTGCCTTTTTTAAATAAAGTTTTATCACCCTTACTTATACTGTTTTGTTTCAATGTCTAGAAGTCCGCAGTTTTACTCGATTACTACGTTAAACTTATGTAAATGATAAAGATTCAGTGACTCCGGACGTACACAGAATGTAATCGCAACCTTTTATCGCCAATTATAGCCACTTTCCCCAGAAATAACTACATTAACTTGCTCGTGGATATCGGTTTATGAACAACTTAAATAATTACATCATTTACCGTTCAAATTAATTTATAGTGGTTTAATAATTTCCGTAATTAATTTAAATATCATTGTCGTATTGTTTTTGAGATCGCTTCAACTATACAAAAAAAAAACAGTAAGTAATAACTTACCAACCATAATAATATTTCGTGAAAAGCAATTAAGGAATTGTGTCAAGAAGCAGCAACAAACTGCTAATACTTGTTGCCATAACAAGCAATACAATAATAACAATCTATAAATCTTCGGTCATCGGAGGCCCTTATCCTGAACAAAAGATGATTTAATATTGAGGTAAAAGACAGGATTTTTTTTAACCGACTTCAAAAAGAAGAAGGATCAATTCGACATGTTTTTTTTTTTTTGTATGTTCGGTCATAACTCCATCGTATATAGACGGATTTGCAAAATTATTTTTTTGTTCGAAAGGGGTTTATTCCGAAATGGTCCCATATAAATTTCATATAGATCTGATGATGCGTTTCGGAGACAGACAACGGAACTCTTCAAAACATTACAGCAAAAAAACCGCGAATGCTGCTATCGCATAAACATGCATTGTTTTGACCCCAAGGATGATGAAATTTCGAATTGGTGTGGGGTAGGTAACTAAAAAGTGAAAAATAAAAACTTAAAAAAAAAATACAACCGACTTCCAAAAAAACATTACAAAGTGCAAAATAACTTTAATTTCGGAAGGTAGTGACAAAGAATTAAAATACCTACACCTCCAAAGTCACCGACTTCAGAAATAAAAGTTATTTTGCACTTTGTAGTGTTTTTTTGGAAGTCGGTTGTAATTTTTTTGAAAAAAGTTTTTTTTTGTTGAGGTTGGGAAATCATCATGTTACTTCTCTCGCTCTGGGTGGAGCAGGAGGGCGTGTCAGACTTTTACTGACTAAAACCCACTCATGTTTCTTCAGTTGCCTGTGTGCCAGGGGCCACGGTATCTCTTTCGAACAACCCGAACCCCGGGCAGTAATAGACAGAATAGATATTGGTTGCACAGTTAGAGGCCTATTTTCAGTCATGGATATATTAGGGCTGAACCACGTAACCTGTTGCATTATCATTTAAAATGGTTACCTTGGTTAACAGGTTACGTGGTCCCACGAATTACCTAGCCAGTCCTGGTTCCTTAAATAAATCATTTCAAAACTAATGTTAGTTCCGTAAAAAGTTACACAGCAGCTGACTAAGTCTCATCAAAAATCTCATTACCCTTACCCAATAAATCAACCAATTCAAATCAATACAAACTCGTCTCACCAGTTCCATTCAATAAATCACCTTTTGCCCTAAAGCCAACGTAATGACTGGTAAGCTGCCCGAGATAAAATACCATGGAGTATGGAGCGAAAGTTTTGACGTAAGGTGAACGAAAACGAAAGTAATCGGAAACTGTTTGAATAACTCGATGTGTCAGGGGCACTGGTCGGAGGATTACGTGTGTTATTTAATTTAAAGAATTTTGTGGTTTCTATGTCATAAGTTTCAGCCTTGTCTGTTCGGAATAGTAGTGTCGTGTGTGACAGCTTATGCATGACGCTACTTTAACGTACAGACTTAAATAATCTTAATCCTACCTGGGACATTTCATATTATTCTAAGAGGCAACTCGAGATTTAAGTAGCTGTTTTGTTTTTTGTTCAAAAGTAAGTGAGGCGCACCCTGGGCAGACAATCTAGGGGCTCGGGATCCGAGTGCTCATCGAGTATTTCGGGACATCGCCAAGCGGTTAGTCAACTCTTCATGTAACCAAAGGGCTGGCCTATGTTTAGCCCAAATTTAGGTGACAATGCTGCCAGCTTTTTTGGCGCTTTTCCTATTGACACTGATACGGACAAATTTCTTGATGTTCTTTTATATTTATACTTGTACACAATATATTATATTTTAGTGTTAACTAGGATATTGTAATTAAACTTTAGACTCCTGTAACACCTTGCGGGCTACTACAAGAGCGAAGACTAAAATTTAACATGCCAGTGATTTGTCTGTAGTATTAATAAACGTGCAATTTAATAGCAGGTATCGATAACCTTGACTTAGAGGGATACCACAGTTTCCGAAAGGAACTCCCACGAGACATGCAAACAAACAGACACACCATTTCCTGACAATATGGCGCACGCGACCATGGTTCCGTCACGCATGTCCATATGATAATCACGAGTATGTATACTTAATCTATGAGTTAAACATGCAAATGTATTGGGTCAAAGACATTTTCATAAGCAGTGAATGTAACCGATTGTTTTTCATGACAAAATAAATAGCCAAGAAAAAAAGGAATCCCTACCAATAGAATATGGACCGATCAGCCAAATCAGATCAAACACACAGGGTATCTTCTTTCACTACAAAATTATCATCGGTTAACAACAAAAAAACGCTTTTCAAGCAGAGGGTTTTAAAATCATCCACTTACTGATTTATAACAGGTTTCGTGTCGATGATAGATAACACTCTGTACATCCAAGAAGGTAAAGAGACTTTCAGAAATTCTCCAACAAGTACTCGTAAAGTCGATCACTTTTTTTCGAACAGAGGTCGGTCGGCCCACCGAATCAACAATATCGATTCGTCTAGAAATTGTAGTTGCGTCGGTATAACTGCAAGGTCGATAAACAATAAAGAGTTGTAACCACAGATAACTAGGTGTGACGAAGAATGCAAGAGGTTCGAGAACGGCGTTCATTTTATCTCTATCAATAATATTTTTGCTTTTGTACTCAAAAACATTATACTTTCTTCTTAGCGTTTCGATAACAATCTCAAAACAATCAGCCCAGAATTCGGCTATAAGCTTGGCACTGTCAGCAGCGTCCATCAACTCCTGTAGCGTGCAGACACCACCACATTTACACTCTAAGGTGGAGTCATCTGTGAATGTCCACCTGAGCAGGTTTACTTTACTTAGCCTATTTATAGACTTTCAAGGAAGCCAAGGCGACTCATACCTAGGTGCGAATGGGTTTGGTAGGGAAGCACCATCTCGCCACAGTCTTAGCCTTTCCTTAGACCGATCGCCAGTGAGTGGGGGGACACGTTAAACAGCTGTTGCGGCTATTCAGCTGCCTTTGTGACTCGAAGATGTTATAGTCATATTATATTATATTATATAGTCTATGATAAAACGGAAAAACTATTGAAAAGCTTGACTTAAACAAACACATACACACATATGTACAAACAACATACAACACACACCACACCTTACAAACATCTAAACCCATATTCAAAATATCACGCTTACACACACACACTCAAGTCACTTGCTTAAACATTAATATGTGATTAAAATCTAAAATCCTAAATTTATGATTTTTGTGCTTGCAACTATCAACTATGTATATGTTAGTTTCCACGAAAATAATAATTAAGTTAAGTATAAGTTTGATAGTTAAGTATTTCTAATTAAGTCATAAAAGAAAAAACCTAGTTATTGTCTGTTAACTTTGCATATACAAAATTTATTTCAACACTACCTGCATTGTGATCACTTTTGTTCGTAGCAAAAGCAAAAGATTCTTATAACTACCTGTTTACATTGGAACATCATATCATAGATACTAAAGTATTATACTGTGAAATAATAGTGGAATGCATTTTCTGTATTTAGAACTGGTTCATTGTGTAAGAGGAAGACTGTCCTACCGTGATACAGTTTCGACTAGTACGGAGGACAGTGTGAATCGAATGCTACAACCTAAATAACAATATCAGTGTAAAATATTTAAATCTGTGATAATAAAACAATGTCGCCATAGACGTCTGATATGGTTTTAAGACTAAAGAAAATTGTTTATGTGCATCATTTATCATGCAGTTTAGGAGTAATATGTTACTTGTAAAAGTACGAGGGGGTTGACATCGTCACATAATGTGTTTAAAAATCACTTAAATAAAAAGGCTAAGAACCGTACCTACTTTATCAACTTAAATGTAAATAAAAGAGTTAATTGACATTTACTGACTTTATGAATAGTTTCAGTGAAGTGGCAGTAGGGTGAGGTGAGCAGTAGTAGCAGAAGCGAATCTATTACTATTTACGGGATATTGCAAGATATCATGCGGGTGGATCTACAAGCGTGACATTTACAAAATGCCACACATACCTACTAGTATTGCCTTTATTTCATTGAGGCTGGGAATTTCTTCTGCATCGTAGATGCGTTTATAGACGCAAATCTAACAATACCTAGATATAATGATCTATTTAGGAACTATAAAAAAGTCAATTGGTATACCTAATAATCGTGCTGACAAAAATATGTATATGTATTTTGTTTTGACCAAGATATAAAAAGGTTACTCGGTTTATCATTTAGATTTTACTTTGCGCAAAGTAAATTACAAAGCCAATACGAATAATATTTTGCAGTCGATACCAAACTTCAAAATCATTGTAGTTGCAAAAGTGAAAACTGTAATTAGCACCCGCATACCTCATCACATATTCTTCACAAGTGTTCCTGTCCAAATGTTTGATAAAGCCAGTATACTGTGCTATTTCCTTTATTTTAAATATTTAAAGTACTTTTTAGGGTTCCGTACCTCTAAAGGAAAAAACGGAACCCTTATAAGATCACTTTGTTGTCCGTCCGTCCGTCCGTCCGTCCGTCCGTCCGTCTGTCAAGACCGTTTTTCTCAGGAACGCGTGGAGGTATCAAACTGAAATTTCTATATGATACTTAGTTCTACTGTCCCTGGAAGCTGTAGAAAAATCAACCTTCTAAGTCAACGCAATCAAAAGATACAGCCATTTAGGCCGCAAAATTCCGCAAATTTTCGAAACTCGCACGGGAATCAAAACCTACAGGGTACTTCCCGTGAACTTAGAATCTTGAAATTTTGTACGAAGTCACGTCTTATAGTACAGATATAGGAAAAATTACGAAAACCGTAAATTTTTAGTTTCGTCATATAAAAAAAAATATTTTTGACAATTTTGAACTTTTACTTATATACCCACAGGTTTGTACGGAACCCTCGGTGCGCGAGTCCAACTCGCACTTGACCGGTTTTTTTCAGTAATAATGTAAGATTTTTTTGCCAGCACGATATTTGCTGGACTTGTAAAACCCTCGGTGGTATTTATTTACTAACCCTCGAAGTACTTACGGATAAAATAACGATGACGGTGAGTTTCGATCTACATTATGTCATAATTATAGAAACCATAGCAACCGATAATAACTTATGATGTCCTCAATAGTATTTTCTACATCTGCCCCACAAAGATGCGGTTTCTGCTACATATTCATAGCATAATGTTAGAATAGTTGTGAGTCACTGAAGTGCATCGGATCGGATGCCGCTGCGTCGACGCCGATATGAAAGCGGGTGCTGCACTATTTTTGATAAATTAGACGGCTTTTGAGAGAGGGATGTGACTTGCGAATCCTCGTTGATGATCTATCGTTTTCTTCAGCGCGATATATTAAGATATGTGCACTTCTTCGCATTACCTCCAAAACGGAACAATAAGGAACAATTTAACTGATACGTTGTGTGTGACTGGACAAAAGGCTCATGTAATGAGGTGTTGATAAAAGTCATGGTCACTACATTTGTGACCAAAGCTATGTATTTAGCTATTAGCTATGAAACAGAACTTTCAAGTGTAACAATTTAAAATAAAAAATATTATTTTACGTTACCAGTCTGTATCGTAATTGTGCTCTAAAGGTTTTACAAAAATGTGTTTAGAATATTTATAGACTAGACGGTTAAAGAGTAGAATGATAAGTGCAATAGTTTCTTAACTGTTGATGCAACATTAGTCTTGGTGAAAGTCAGACGTTTAGTAATGAAATCAATTATTTTTCCATTTGTTTTTGGTTCTCATGAGACACCGTTGACATTAGTTGGTTTTGTTTTATCTAGTTCCAGAGATGCTGCCTGTGAGCCAAACTTTAAACTTTCTGTTTGAACTGCTTAAAAGTAGAGCTTATTTTATTACTCTGTAACTAATAGTACTAACAGACTGGTTATTTGTGTGATATATTCAGTCTGTTCATGGACAGAATAATAAAATAAGCGACTACATAAGACCTCTTGAAAAGGATTCAATTTCTTACAGAATCAAGCCTTGTATGTTATCAAACTTTTCCTGTTTACCTATTCCGATCATTAACGTGCACGCTAACTCCAATCGAAATCTTTTGCAACAAAAGCCTTGGCATTAGATATGTACAAGCCGTGAAACTATTGAATAAATCTACATTCATATTCTCATATTTAACGTAAGTTCGTCACAACTAACTATCACAACAAAATCATAAAATTAGAATACCCTTCATCAGAAATTGGCATTGACACACTCTGGTTTCGATGACAAACAAGATAATAATTCTAATAGTTTCACAAAGCAATTAATAGGGACAAGGGCATCATTATTATAAACTAACTTTAAATAAATAGTTTGAATTTCATTTCATATTATTTCGACCTTTTACGCCTTTATGTCTTTGTTATAGAGTTGGGAAATATCTACCAATTTTGGTAAAATAAATCATAGAATAGATGAATAGAACATATTTATTGTAAAACATGAGTAGGTATACATCAAATAAATTTGCAAGTTTAACATACACAACGCAACACACACAACACAATCATAACACACACACAATTGGCTGTCAATCATTATTTATCTATATAAATAAAAAGAAAAGTCTTGACTGATTGATTGACTGACTCATCAACGCCCAGCCCAAACCCTTGGACTTAAAATGCTGAAATTTTGCACAGAGGTTCCCTTTATAAGGTAAACAAGGAATAAGAAAGGATTTTTCGAAATTCAACCCCTAATGGAGCTAAATAGGGGATGTAAGTTCCGCGCGGGCGAAGCCGCTGGCAAAAGCTAGTTGCGCTATAAAAAAACAACTGCTAAATCAAATGTATTTATTTTTCAATAATATTTTGTTTTTTTTTTATCAAACGTTGCCCTACACTAGGAATTTCTCCTGTATTGTGGGTGCGTTTACAAACATTTAAGCTCACATACACAAACAGCCAGACCCGGAACAACTACTTGTAGTTCATACAAATATTTGATGCGTGCGGGAATCGAAACCGCAATACGCAGCGCAGAAGTCAATCGCGCAACCACTGCGCCGTCAAATTAATTGATAATTATTTTAATTCCTACATAAGTTTCTTGTATCAGAAGAATTTGCAATGAAAATGATTTCCAAATCCTCAAAAGCTATATTGGGTGCAAAACAGTACCTGTAGAGCGGTGATCGATATTATCCATAATTAGCTAAACAGTAACTAATTACCTAATTGTATTAAAGTTTTAAGTCACTTGCCATTAAGGTATCGTAGGTAAAATAGGTTAAATCACAACTTAAAATCACTTAAATACTTGATTTCAAGTTTTGATACGACACTTATAGTATCTTTATCAAACCAAGCGACGCGCGCGTTACTTGTGGTTACCAAGAGTACAAACACCTTGTGAATGTGTGTGTAGGAGCAAGATCTCTCGGTACCGTCCGAGTAACTGGTGAAGTCAGAAGTGTGTGTATATGCGTGTAATGTCCGGACGCTACTTGACTTCACGCACACATTGTACACTAGGTTACCACAGGTAAAGCGCGCGTCGCTTCGTGAGATAAAATACTGTAACACTACGGAACAAAAACACTTCTACTGGATCTCGTTCAGTGTCCTTCAAGTGTAAGCACTATAAAAATATCGTGTAACATAAAAGCACGTGACAACCTCAATCGCTACAACTGCAATAATACATCTTTTTACCTAACAAAAACGTCACTTTATAGCACGGCTTCTTTCTTACAAAGGGTTAATGGTTCATTTCGGCCACGACTCTTTACGGTACAATTATATTTATGAAAAGCAAATGGCGACAGACAATGTTTACAACACCTGCGGTTTGATAATTGTGTGGACAATCGATTGTAAGATTACGTTAAGTAGATTGGAAAAGTATTTTTATTGAAATAGTGTTTAGTACGTGACCTAGACTGGTTGACAAAATCAGAAGCTGGTAACTGTTTCGAAATACAATCGTCACCTTTCAAGAATTTAATTAGTTAATAAGAATCAGACTGTCACCTCTTAGAAGTTACATTCTGATTTTCCTATAAAACACGCGCCAAAAGATAAGTTACGATTCTTTATTATTTGCAAGACAGATTATTACAAGACAGACTATTTGCAAGACAGATAGACTATTGACAGTTATCATTTATTGGCCCTTAACCCAATTTACCTATTTGTGATTGACACAACATATATTTATCTCCCATACTTCTCTATTAGTCGCCATCTCGATAGTCACCTCCTTTCTAAACATACCATCAAT
Organism: Polymixis flavicincta; assembly: GCA_949987655.1. Taxonomy (NCBI): domain Eukaryota; kingdom Metazoa; phylum Arthropoda; class Insecta; order Lepidoptera; family Noctuidae; genus Polymixis; species Polymixis flavicincta. The sequence continues at coordinate 1,589,756 of OX465175.1, read as the reverse complement.
TACACAGTCCATCCATCGTTTCTTTTGCCTCCCCCTACTCTTATAGCCATCGACATGCATACTCAAATTTTACTCACGACATTTTCCTCATTCCTCCGTATCACAAGCCCATAAAATGACAACAGAATTCCACACAACTTTTCAGTTACCAGTGGTACTACCAGACATCCTTTTATGACCCATTTCTATTCTATCCATCGTTGTAACACCACAAAACCCTCTTAGCGTTGACAGTAGATACTTAAAATATATTTTTCAGAGACTATGCAGCTACAGTCCGGCCAACAAGAGAATGTGTTCCTGACACCTATCAGTGCAACGATTCTAGTAACGAATAAAGATTAAATTTGCGAAACACGTATTTGTTTCTATGAAACTAACGGGTAAGGGTATGCCCAGACCTGGCGAATGCGCCGCTCGCGAACCGTTGCGAACTGCAGGCGTTCATTTCATGTTCGTACGCAGACCCTGCGCCGTCCACGCGCCGCTCGCACGCAAGCTACGCGCCGTACTCGAGCGGTGCAGGAGGTACGCGCGTGCGGCTCGCGGTGCACCTCCCTCGCCCACATAATTATTTAGTTCAACGCGAAAGAAGCTATGTGTGCACGAGCTGCGCGCGAACTGCACGCGCGCCCCACTCGAGCCTTGCAGGAGTTGCACTAGAGCGGCGTACCAAACGTAGGCTGTAACTGCACGCGAGCAACACGCGCACAGTTCGCGAGCGGCGCATTCGCCAGGTCTGGACACACCCTATCAAAAACGAATTGTCTATTTATTTTAGTAATGTCGTTCATCATTTTCTCTAATCACAGATTATGTAAGCTTGAAAATAAGAATTTATGTAAAAAGATGAAAATTGAACAATACATTGAAGTAGGTACTACTCTTGTACCTTCGTGTCTTAATTAATTAAGACAAAGAAAGTATTGTGCAAACAAAAGCTACTACAAATCTCATACAATATGAAGAAGCGTGAAAATTACACTGTAGGACAAAAACAATGACCCAGTTCCGTGATATTGAAGATGGAATGAAATCTCTTTATCGACGATTACGATACTTTAGAGAGAACAATAAGTGAGATAGAATGTTCGTAGGTATAACAGTAATTAAAAAAAATATAAAAAGTATCATGTGAAATATGGTTCCTGTCGTGTTTTCTATATTATCATTCTTGCGGTGTAAATTGTGTTTTGATTGTGTGCCTGTCATTGAAATGATTGATTGACGAAGATAGTCAGTTTCTATAGTCGAATATCAATTACGTTTTTGTTTAATTTCTTAAGACCGAATGGTAAGGAAACAACTTACTATTTACATAATTTTATTACAGATTGCATTATTATTATGTGATTATGACATTTTCAAAAACGTGTTGCCGACGGAAGTTCAGAAAGACATTTAATTAAATCCATACTAAGGATGTTCTTAGGTATTTTGTTTGCTCGGTGTTAACAAAAACTAAAACGCAAAAGGCCCAATAGATTATAAAAGTTACACAAGGAAAATTAGATATCACAAATTGCAAATAACTTGGGCCGCAAAAACCACATTTTGAAGTGTAAATATTTATTTACTTTCGCTAAGTTTACAAAACATACTTTTGTGGAATTTACTTGACGATAGAAATATGCAGACGATGACTACAGATTTTTGAAGTATTACTTATTATATTCATAACAATAAATGTAACTAACCTACAACACATGTTTTTTTTGTATTTATCATTTTTATCGAAAGGGTGCATTACAAGATGACCCCAGCAAGTGACTTGATAGTTTCTGTAATGATAAGGTAAATTTAATTCAGATAATCTGCAGTCCTGTATTATTAGCACACTACTGTGGTACTGGTACCTACATATTATGAAAGTGTTCGTATTACTGAGAAACATGGTTAACTCATGAGGAAAAATCAATCATGAAATACAGATAAGCATTTCCGCAAAGAAACAGCTATTTAGCGGAATACTTCTATACAATTAGTTTAGACATTATGTTGGTTCACATGAGTAATTACAACACGCTTGCACCAGAGAAACGGAAAAGTAAAAACTCGATAATAATTGTGCGAACCAATTCTCTCACTGTATTGTGTCGTAAAATAATAATGTGGAGCATTTTTGTTGGCCGCAAGTGTATTGTCGGGGAAACGGCGCGGGCGTTTGAATAGATTTTAAATAACAAGCCTATGTTAAACAATGGTGTAACGTTAGTCATAAAAAGTTGCTATTTAATTAAGTACGGTACTGCTTCCATACATTGCCTATCGAGTTCATCTTTATGATCAACGGATCATGGTGATTTCTTGTGAGAGCTGCTAGTTTGCTAGTCTAGCAAACCTACTTACGGGCTACTAGTCAAGCCTGCAGCTTTAATAGCCCTACCATGACACGTCTATCGGTAAATCGGAATCTGAAATTTGAAAGTCATGTTGAGACACGAAAGTACACCTCTACCTAACCCTTTTATTGGGGAAAATCGGCCAGATGTTGTGTTAATTTCACTCCACCGTTTCCATGACAACGGATTTCCAAACAAAACAAGGAAAGGCCTTTTTTATCGACACTACAGAATAGATGAGTCAAGCAGTGACTATGCCAGAATAAGCGATAAACAAACTTAATGAGCTATAGCGTGTCAACACAAATTATATGGGCACTTTCTTTAAAGTAGGTGCGCAATGTTAGTTTAAATGCTCGTGAAGAGGGAGGCGGCGCACGTGAGGGAGAGGCAGCATATGCGATCTTACGACCCTAGCCTTCGCAGGAGACGCATTGGGCGTCGGGAATCCACGGCTGATTCCCGGCCACCGTAGGCGTTGGCTTGCGGATAGCAAATAGGTAGTAGCAAGGTAGCTCGCTTTCCGGTTAGTAGGTACCAAGCCCAAGTCGACGGCGCGTAGTGTTCCACGCGCGTCTTAAAGAGATGTCAGCACCAACTGGTGGGGTCCACAAGGGCCGATGCCTGCCAGGGTTGTGGGTTGTTCGAAAGAGATACCATGGCCCCTGGCACACAGGCAACTAAGGGAACACGGGTGGGTTTTGGCAGTAAACGTCTGACACGCCCTCCTGCACCACCCAGAGCGGGAGAAGTTATATGATGATATCCTAGCCTCAAAAAAAAAGTGGCTACTTTATGCAATGTCAGTATTGTTGAGTTTTGATTTATAGCCATCTTCCAGCCTGCAGTTGAAGAATCTGCTCAAAGAATGTGTGTAAAACTTATGAACTTTCATTTTCCTGAAATAATTTCAAAGGAACCACTAAATTAACTAACTTTTGTCAATAAGATCGGAAGATATTTTCTTCTCGGAAGCTACAAAAAAAGTAAGACTATATATCTAATTTAACATCGATTACCTCACAATCATATATTTTATTGAATGTACGAGTATTGATGAAGGGAACTTGTATAGAAAACATGATACATTTTGGTTGTATTTTTTAAAACACAATTAGTCTTCTTTACAAAATATTAGCTTCTGCCCGCGGTGGCCTGCGTGGACGTCGCTAGTAATCCCACGGAAGCGTGGTACTGGGACAAATTGTACCCTTTATCTTTTTTCAGGATAACATATATCTCCTTACCAAATTTAATTGAAATCCGTTCTGTGGTTTAGGCGTGAAAACATAACATACAAAAAACTTTTTTCAAAAAAATAACAACCGACTCCCAAAAAAACACTACAAAGTGCAAAATAACTTTAATTTCGGAAGTCGGTGACTTTGAATGTGTATTTTAATTATTCGTCACCGCCTTCCGAAATTAAAGTTATTTTGCACTTTGTAGTGTTTTTTTGGAAGTCGGTTGTTATTTTTATTTCGGATTTGCAAAATTATTTTTTTGTTCGAAAGGGGTTTACTCCGAAATGGTCCCATTGAAATTTCATATAGATCTGATGATGCGTTTCGGAGACAGACAACGGAACTCTTCAAAAAATTACAGCAAATCAACCGCGAATGTTGCTATCGCATAAGTATGCATTATTTTGACCCCAAGGATGATGAAATTTCGAATTGGTGTGGGGTAGGTAACTAAAAAGTGAAAAATAAAAACTTTTTTCAAAAAAATAACAACCGGCTTCCAAAAAAACACTACAAAGTGCAAAATAACTTTAATTTCGGAAGGCGGTGACAAAGAATTAAAATACCTACACATCCAAAGTCACCGACTTCCGAAATTAAATTTATTTTGCACTTTGTAGTGTTTTTTTGGAAGCCGGTTGTTATTTTTTTGAAAAAAGTTTACTTACTTACTAACTAGAGCACAGGGACCGTAACCTCTATTTTTGTGTTAAGAAAGCTCCTATTTTAGCCACGAATCAAACCTAATCTTTATGCAAAAATAATACCACCTTTTATTGTTATTTCCAGCGATAGTTCAGTGGGCTTCGAGCTAACTAGGTGTTATAATGGAATACGATATGAATCTAATTCATTTCGTTTTACTATGCTCGTGGGATCCCATGTATTGTTCCATACAACATAATAATGTAAAGATTTTCTCAAACGATAGATTTGTATTACGATTTGGTCAATGATATGAAACACCGGACTTCACCTCAAAATGACGGTTAGATAATAATTACGATTGTTACGTTATAATTTAAATAATGTTATAAGTTAGGATTTTTATACTAGACGGAGAGTTTTGCTCATAATTTTGATTGTATACGATGATTTTTATAATAAGAAGATTTATAAAATTGTTAGTAAACGAGGATTCCTCAAATTAATAGTCTAGTGAGACATCTGCCGATCATTTCTGTAAAGATGTCACAATCTAAGGTGAAGTGAGCTCTTAATAGCGCCAATCCAGAGATTGACGCTATTAACAGCTCATCTCAGCTCCTGATGCTAGTATCAGGGGTAATGATAGCTTAATTTGTCTTTTCACGGTGGGATTTTTACAGAACAGACCGGCTGGTACCTCTTTCAATAATTTCGATAAAAAGTTACTTAGAGCCGGAAAGTCAATTTTTTTATAGCCAGGAAACTTTCAAAAAGAAAACAGTCAAACAGTCCAAATGATCTTAAAAATTCAGTTAAAATGTGTGCGAGTCTAGAAAAGTTTCTGTTATAAATTAAAATCTTACTTGCGCAAGATTCAATGGTGCTCTTCCAGGCGGTGTGCTAACTTGGCTGGATACCAGCGACGCCAGCGCCACCCTCTGGTTGCCCGACATCGCCCTGATGATGGGCAGTATCTGCGCAAACTTGCCCACATGATCCTTCCGCTCCAGCGCTCTAAACACAGCATCCTTTATCAGCCCCTCTTTAGCCCTTATCTTATGAGATGACTTATAGTTCTTGACCAAAGTCCTTCGGGGCGAAGGATCAAAATCTTCCAATGTATCATGTCTGTCCTCGAAAGAATCCAAATTGTATTGAGGTCTATGGGAATTCGTCACTCCAGTTGGCTTCACTATCCTAACAGGAGGCTTTACTACAGTCTGATATTGCCGAGATTCCTGCGCAATCATCACCTCATCAGGGTCACTGAATTCAAAGTCTTTTAAATCATCTTCCGCTTTCAGGAGCACTACGAACGCCGCGACAAGAAAAACTCTCGATAGACGCGCCATTTTATTCTAATAAATTATTTATTTAGTTTATTATCTTTATATAATACGATAGGTACAGTTTAATCATATTATCACTTTGCACGAACACATTGTTGGTGAAAAAAAATATTGAAAAAAAAATTGTGAGCGCTCGTTGATGTCTATTCCACAGCGATGCGCGCACGCAGAGCTCCGCGCTTCAACGTCAAATGGACGCATGCGCTCCCCCACACACGCACACAAACATACTCTCTCATCTTGTATACAGGTGTCGGGTAATACCGGAACTGACAACTTTCACCGTAATGCAGAGGTCATCTCTGGTCATCTGATAAGGTCGCTTATCATTTACAATAGATCCTTAGATTGTAGGTACAAAAGTTAATTCCGGTGTCAGAATTTACATCTATTCATTGATGGTATATTATGTAAGTGAGAAGAATAATTGTATGGGCAATATGGGCATAGTGTTATTAGTAATGATGATAACGCAATTATTTTTGTCTTATATGGAAAGAAGCTTTCACAGTTCGGAAGTTATTGTTACGAAAGCCATCAATCGACGTATTGTTATCGACAGACTTTGCTTCAACTGTGAATATTTCTTAACAGTGTAAAAGGAACTATATTTCAATACATTAAGGTAGGATTTTACTTGTCTTGAAGTAGCAAAATTAAGTTGGTCACAATTAGATAATACATTACATATTCATCAAGAGATATTTGATCCGTGTATAACTATAGTAATAGGAATTATGTCAAGTTATTGTATGACGTTATTTTAGTATACAGCGGTGAAAGCGCTTTTGTTTATGTAATTTTAAGTTGAATGTATGAATAGATTGATTTGACGTAAATGGACTAGAATTTGGAAGATATGCTCATGTGCTCTCGTTCCTGTTTTAATTTTTGTCCGTTTGTCTGGATGTATGTTCCGGATTGGCCCAAAAATGGCTGAACGGATTTAGATGTTGGCACACAGATATTTTATAACCTGGATTAACACAAAGGGTACTGTTAATCTCGATTATAAGTTCCCGTGGGATATTTTCCGACATCCACACGGGAAAATCCGCGAGCAACAATTAGAGAGAACATAGTATTAAACCCTGACCTTTCCTAACTTAGCTGTTTTTCATTTGTGTATCCATGCATGCTAATCGTTGGTGCATTGGTTCTTTCACAACAAGGCGCGGTCCGAGGGGGGGCGGGGTCCTAGGGGTCGTGATCCCCCCCAAACCTGTAAACGTTTACCATTTTTTTGTGCAATAAAGTCTAATTTACTCTTTTTCTTTACCTATTAATATGTAGTCTTTGTCTGTGACCCCCCCAAAGTCTTTGGCTGTGACCGTGCCTTTTCACAACACAAATCAGATTATAGCTTTCATGATTCCTATTTCCAGATAATTGATTACAAAAGGATGTTAGCCGTAAAATGAGTAACCACTGTCTCAAAGTTCAAGAACTCTTTGTTCGTTCTGCAGTATCCCTACATTTTATTTACCTCTGTTACTTAATTTTTGGAACTGAATATTACGAACATGCTTTTCATAAATGAAATAGGATTTGTAATGATAAATAATCACCAAGAGATCGGTTACGTACAAAAGGGAGTAATGCGAATTGTCTCGCTTTGGTTGTTTGAGTAAAATATAAACATTGTGTTATCATTGCCTAGTAACTGCTAGATGCACGATCCAAATACACAACTTGTAGGATTGGTCATGCGTGAAGATTTATAATAATAATTTAAAAAAAATCACGTGTCCAATAAAGCTTTCCTATTAATTATTTTCTTTCAAAGGTATTTTAGCGCCTGCCTATATCTAATTATTACACCTGTCACGTTTCGCAGACCGACCGAATACTGTGGTGTAACTTAAGGAGATTGCAATGATCTTTAAAAAACATTGACTGCAATTGACAGGTCAATGATTTAAGCTATTTAGACATATACATATATAGATACAAGCCGTGCGCCGATGAGATTAGTCGCAGTGATTCAATTAATTTTTAAATGATTTTTGATGTTTCTTTTTTTACTGTACCAAGTATCTACTGGAAAAAAATTAAGTACCTTATATGGGCTGACTTGAAACTATGAAATAATTAACTACAATGAATACTCTCCAAACTCGTTGCATTCATTTTCTTAATCGGTTAAAGATGTCCTGGACCCCACTTTGTATTTGTCAACGAAACTGTAAATAATTTCAGAGATAGTTTAGCTTCACAACAACATTGTCTCTGCAGCTTATAAACGAAAGAAGGAAATAATTTAAATATTAGAAGCGTGCGGTTTGTCGATACTTGTTACTTTCTTTGTGATTGAAGCTTTGTTGTGCCGGTTGTGCGTAACACTGTTAAGACGACGTACACAGGGTGGGTTAAAATTATTTTTGATGTTTATTTTTATGTTCTTATAAGACATGGAATGACCTGCAGCAGGTACCGAAATTGAAAGAACTATCTAATAATGTTGTGTTGCACCTACTATTTATAACATATTGTTTATTTAGACATCAAGTTTTTTTTAACCAGTGCGCAAACTGTAACCATGAATTCAGCATATCACTCTAGACACGCTGGCACATAAATTTTTCGTCGGTTATTCAAAAATATATCAACTGTTCCATACTTTTTGTCCGCGTAGGTATTGCACTTTTCTAGGAAACAGGTGTTTTTTTTTTTTTGTATCGCCCGCGGATTTCTAATAGAATGACATACTGAATTCATGGTTACAGTTTGCGCACTCGTTAATAATTTACCCTGTATTTGTGCTGTTGTAATTATGTATTCATGTTGTATCTATGTCTTGAAATAAGCGATTACATTTTCATAAAACAAAATTAAGCTATGCCTCTGATTCTCACATGCTCATAACATAAAATCTAGTGACTGAGAGATATTATTCGCAGGAGAATCTATGTAAGATAAAACGTGCAAGTAGATTACACCGATAATTTAACTAGGTAAAATAGTTTACAGTTACAAGAATAAAAGATGCCTGAAGTTCATACACTATTGAAAACACGAGGCATTGAATAGTGCTCAATAAATAATATAGGCGCTTTTGGAATGGTAGTTGTACCTACTTACTTTAGTTGTGTTTCATCATAACCCGCTCAGCCTTTTCCTATGCAATGTTGATGTCGGTTATCAGTCTAGCCGGATGTAGCTGAGTACTAGTATTTTACATGGAGCGATTGACTATCTGACCTCGATAACCCAGTTACTTGGTAACACGATACCCTTTGGTAAGACTATTTGACAAGACTTTCTGGCTTCTGACTTCTTCGACGTATTTGCGTATGTATGTTTATTAAAATACTTGCTAATTTATTCTGATATGTTAAACAGACTTAATTGACATGCCAGCTGGCAGCAGTTTACTTCCTTGCTGGACATGCAGGTGGTATAACCCTCGACGTAGGTGCCAACTATTCACTATTATAATGGTTTGCCGATGAGGTATGTGTATGTGTGAGAATAATCAGAAGGTTTAGCAAATGAAAAAGCGTGTTCTCTGTTGAAGATTTACTGAACAACTGGCGTTATAAACAAAGGTTGAGAGGACTTATAATTAACTTACGAGACTAAAGATATTTAATATGCCTACGCGCTACAATGGCAACCACACAAAATAGGACCAGGTAAACACTTAGTTTAAAACCCGAATTTACCTTTTTATTTTCATACAAGCGACCCGCCCCTGCTTCGCACAGGTACAATGCCAACATGTCAATAAAATCGATATCTCGGAAATATTACTAAACAAATGATTTATAAATTTCTAAATGAAATTTAAAACCGCATCAAAATCCGTTGTGTACTTCGATCACACACGACAGACACGAAAAACGAATTTAACAACCTAAAAAATGTATGTTCAAACACCCTATGTATTAAAGGACATCAAACAAACGCGTTAAGTAACGGCGCACAGGCTGCGGTTGAACGAAAGTACAGTAGGTACGATTACACTGGCGTGCACTGTCATTACTGCAGTATAGACAAACGTTCAGCTATCTGTGTTGCACGATGATGGCACCAAATATAAACTTGCGGTATTTCAATATTGGGTAAGGTGGGTCTGTTAAATGTGCAGGTATGTACTTTCCCTTTTGGATCGATTTAGGATGGTGAAGTTTAGTACTTTACCATTTTGTTTGCAGAATTGTGTTCTATATCTGAACTGACTTTCAAGTACCATAATACCTATCGCTGTAATGTTTGTTCTAGTTATGGTTCTGTAAGTACTGCCAGCATTTTCCTGTACTTTTGCTGTTGACGGTTCCTTAATGTCCAAGCGCCACAGCGAATGATGTAGTGTTAGTAGCCTATAGATAGCTATTCATATGTACCTATGCATGTATTTACAGTCCACATTACTCTAAATTAGTTAGTGAGAAAAAAACCGTCAAACAGTCCACACATAGTTTTATTACGAGTAATTCAATCAAGCAATAATCAACCTTATTGCCGTGAACACTTAAGCACCAAAAAGATCCACCAAAAAATACCAATTTTGAGGAAACAAAATTTGATGCATTTTTCTAATGATGAGTTATTGTTTATGTAATTTGGTTTCGTTCAATTTAGTTCCGTCTGATCGGCAAGTCCTTTTGGTAACATCGAATTGCATTTCTATAAACTGAGCTATCCAGTTGAGTATCAAAGGTAAAATTATAAACTTGGCCTTATGAAAGGCTGAATAAAATGACCACATAATTTTTCAATAAATTTTAATATTTATTTAAAATAAAATAATTCTTTTTAAACTTAAAATACAATCAGATCTTACTATAACCAATACTATCATACAATCATACAATTTTTGAGACTAGACAGCGATATCTGGAATAGAGAAACAATAGATAAAACTGTGAGTAAATAACATAAAATATAAAATGTTACAAAACACGCAGTATAAAATAACATCTGATATTTACAGTACGCTCATAATATAATGTATAGCACCATTATGATCCAACTTTTATACATTTGATACTTTGAAGTTTTTTTTATTGAAACGAATACCGATGATTTGACTTTACCCTAGAGATGTCAGTTTACATTTTTGGGGACATTAGTGAACATAAACAAACTTGTAGTCATTATTATTATTTGAATTGTAACAAAACACACTTGCGCCTGACCGCGCACCAATTTTAGTGTTATGATACGAAAAGTTTCGTATTTGAGAGAAAACTCGTGTCAAAACATGACAATTTTTTCTCATTTCTCCTTTTTGCAATTTTTTTTTTTTTCAATATATCATAGAACAAATGTTTAATACGATCGGAGCACAGTGTAACGTCAAACACAATCAAGTTAAAATATTTATCAGGCCTGTATCAAATGCGGGGTATGCGTAAACCTATCCACCTATAACACATATACATAATCAACATACATAACAGTTCTTTATTTACAAAATACTCTTATGAAAACTACGGCATACATTAATATAAAAATACTGTTACTATAAATTAACAAATTATTTACAATTATAAACATAGTTGCCAAGTTTTTAAAATTTCAATAAGTATGAAATTCCAACTTGTAATGTCATGTTTCCACACACTAGTGCAAAATTATAGTGTTTTGTCAAATCAGTGCTAGTGTTTGGCGAATTAAGCCTAAATATAAACACACTAATTACTTACATTTCAGTCGAGTTTCACTGAATTAGTGGGAATGTGACATTTGAGATTCATCAGGCATAACTTAGTCTGTTTAACTTCAAATATCTGAAGATTGCACTACATCAAGTATATAAACAAGTCTACGTTTCAATCAGATTTTATTTAAAAAAAAACTAAGATCATCTTCTAACTTCAAATTCTTCCGACTTCATTTACAACCGCATTTCGTATACCGTATCCATGTACATAATCAGGCGATTATTTCCTCTCACTTTAACATTACTACCAACTAAATAACAAGGCTAAGTTATGCCCACATCTTCACAAAAGTGCGTTGAAATCGCATAGCAGAGTTGGCACTACTGTGGAACGTTCCACTTTTGAACCAACTCCGCCAGTTTTGTGACGCGCTTAGATGTCACATTCAAATTCTGATACCCTCTTATTCCTGCCGTCAGGTGCCATTTGAAAATGATTGTCCCTATCCCTAGTCCCTACTCGGGGAAACCCATTAAAGCTGTTTCTACTGACCAAAGGGTTCTCCCTTTCTCTTTCCCTCTCTCGATGAAAACTGGAAGTCGAGAGTTTCCCATCTTTGCGTTCGGTAAAATTCGTATCACTGAAGTTTTCTTTCGGGAAATTCCGTTCGTTGAATTCACCGTCGGAGAAGTTTCTGTCGTTGAATGGGACGTCCCGGATGCCAAAGCCTCCCATCCGCGGTGTGCCGATACCGAATTTGTTTCTTAGTTCCTCATCGCGGAAGTTGAATGCTCGGTTCTCAAATTTGGCAGGACCGGTGGTAAGTCTAGAAATTAAATTTGATTAAATATTGTGCAGTTGTTCCGATGGCAAAACAGAATGATGCAAAGATCTACCATAACGTTACCACTAAATTTAATTACCTAGTTTAAAACTATTTTAAAGACAGTATTTCAAAAGTTTCACTGAAATTATATTTGGAATTATCAAGTTATTCGGGTTTTCAGGGTTCAGATGGTGCGAGTGAATGATGTCCTTACAAAACACTTCAAGTGCTGAGCAATGAGATAAGTCATGTTAAGTAACTATGTTTCTTGATACGAGTTTGAGTCTTAAGTAAATCAAAGATTAGTAGACACCGTTCACCCTCACCACCTCACTACTCACTCTCTAAAGCACCGTCTCTCTCTGTCATACTCCGCCGAAAGCCCTTCATCATCATTAATAATGGCCGACGGGTCGCTATACACAGAAGATTCCTGGTAAAAGGAGTCCAGGTCCACGTAGTTTCCTTCTGAAGGCTCATTGTCTAGGAGCTCTGCAAGTTGGGACTTGAGGGCTGCGAAGGAGGGACGCTGGGAAGGATCGGCGTGCCAGCAGGAATGCATGGCACGGTAAAGTTGGGGTTTGCAGTGAGGAGGTCGCTCCAGCCGGTAGCCTTCTGTGACCGCTGCTAGCACTTCACGGCCTGACATCGCTGCGTACGGCGTTGAACCTGAAAAGTGACGCACGGTATTAGTCAAGTATATCACAAGGCAGTAAATCGGCATATATGGGACCCTTTTTCAGGAAACACCAAGAATGACTCGTGACCAAGAAATTTAGCTCTAAGCGGAAAAAGACAGAAGTAGTGGATGAGTCGTAACTTTGAAAGATCGTAAACATTAAAGGATCGATATACCTAAGTACAAACTCTAACCCTACTCAAAACTTCAGTGGAGTCCTCATTTAACAGCTCTTGCAGGACGGCTAAGTTTAGCAGCATATGCTGTAAGAAAAATCCGCCAATTCACTAATGTAGAAACCGCGAGGCTAGTCTATTTCAGTTACTTTCATAGTATCATGTCATACGGTATTTTACTATGGGGACGGGCTGCAGATATCGAGTCTATTTTTATTCTGCAGAAAAGAGTCATTAGAGCAATATATGGCCTCCGTACGCGGGATTCTCTAAGGGAACTGTTCAAAATTATTAATATCATGACGGTACCTTGTCAATATATCTATGAGAACATCATGTACGTTAGGAAAAAATTAAATCTTTTCAGTAAACGAGGTGAAAGACACACCATTAGAACGAGAAATAGGCACCAAATGGTTCAACCAGGCTTCAGACTGGCTAAAGTAGACTCATCCTTCATGGGGTACTGTTTAAAATGTTACAATAAAATACCTCCCCACATACTCGAACTGAATGAATCGAAATTTAAATCTTGTATAAAACGCACACTATGCAGCCATGCTTATTATAAGTTGGGGGATTACATCGCTGACAAAAATGCTTGGCTAAACGCTGCTTGTCCTGCTCCACAAGGTAGCTTAAACTAAATTGAATAACATTTGAAAACATTGTTCGAGCTGCTGAAACAATAAACATCATGACGGTACCTTCTCAATATATTTATGAGAACATCATGTATGTTCGGAAAAATCTACATCTTTTTAGTAAGATAAGTGACAGGCATAATTTTAACACTAGAAATAGGAACAAATTAGATCAACCACGTTTCAGATTGTCTAAAGTACATACTTCTTTAATGGGGTACTGTGTAAAATGTTATAATAAACTACCAGTCGATATTCTTGAATTAAGTGAAAATAAATTTTAGTCATGCATTAAACGCACACTATGTAGACAAGCGTATTATAAGTTAGATGATTATATCTTAGATAAAAATGCCTGGCTTAATGCTGGTCCTGCTCTACAGCCACCTGGGCTTACTAATTAACATTTTAATATTTGGAAGAGATGCTTCCCCTTTTTTTTATGTTTTCTGACATTACGAAAACTTCTGTTCCTATTATTATTATTTTTCTGACATTGCGAACATTTCTGATCCTATTTTTATTAATTTTGTGACATTACGAATTTGTTTTTGATTTTACTGAACCAAGTATTATTTATTAAAATTTCAATAGATACTTATTATATATTTTTCTTTCTTTTTGGAAGTCAAATTTTATGAATTTCTTAAATAGGATTGAAACTATAGTTTTGTATAATTTAGAAGCATTTTGTCAAATTTTTGTAAATGTGAGTACCATGCATTCTTATAATATGTTGTTTTGATGTACACGTCGACTTGAAAAAACGTGGTAGTTGAGAGTATGTCATGGTCACTTAAATGTCTCACTGATGGTGGCGTGTGTGTTGGATCATTCGGTTCCCTAGAAAATGGTTGAGCTGGATGGTGCTGATCCATGCGTCAAGTTCGTGAACGGGCGCCGTCGGTTGAGACTGGTCATCTCTTATCTGTCATGGCTTATTTTGAATCTTATTTTTTATTTTTTTACATTGTTCTCACATATAGAAGCACCAAGAATAATGTTCCCAAAATTTTGTAATACCCACGATTTAAAAGAGTGTCCTTGGAGTTTCTTGCCCGTTCTTCTCCATAGAGATCTACGTTTTTGGAATGGGCACCTAGCTTCAACTTCGATTTTTATTTGACAATTCAAAAGTGCCTGTGAAAGGTTTAATTGAAATAAATGCTTTGAGTTTGAGTTTCAGTTACAGTACAAGAAATCGGAAATTGATTTCGTTTTTATTTGACTTTAGATTCTCCTTTGAAAGTAAGCTTTCTTAGCTTTCTTTCAGAACTACATATAAATACATAGTATTTTTTATACCTTTCGTTAGTCCGCTTTAATCCGCTACTGTTAAACTAAAATTATTTTAAGTTTGAGCGAAAATCGATTTTACTTCAATGTTTCATTTTCCACTCACCGAGCGTCACGATCTCCCACAGCAGTATCCCGAAGGCCCACACGTCCGTGTGGTGGCTGTACACGTTGTACAGCAGCGCCTCGGGCGCCATCCAGCGCACCGGCAGCGCGCCCCGCGCCGCGCGCGCGCCCGCCCCCGCGCACCGCGACATGCCGAAGTCCGCGATCTTGCACAGCTTGTTGTGGTCTACTAGTACGTTGCGGGCTGCTAGGTCGCGGTGGACGATCTGCAAAAGTGAGCAACAATAAATTAATTTCCAAAAATATGTTACAATACAGAAAAAGATTTTCTTTCACACAGCTGTTTCATTGTTTTCTCCTTTGAACACGATGGGTATCTAAACATCGCCTTTGTAAGTGGTTGAACAGACCACCCTTCTTCATCTTCATTAAAACTAGCCAGCTAGTAGATAGCAAATGAGTCATATAACTGTCGACAATTTAATTGAAAGGAACTGCAGTGCACAAAAGACACGCCGTACTGCGAGATTACATCAACTTTTCCTGTTACAATTTTATCGGATTCTAGGCTAAAAAAGGCCGTTCTAAGGATTCCCATAATAAAATATAAAATATAACGTGAGACGTAAGACAAAATAGTTACCCCTTTGGACGCGATGTAATCCATCCCCCTCGCCACGCAATACGCGAAGACTGTTAGGTCTCTAGACGTGAGCGCGCCACTGCCGCTGAACCGATCGGGGCGAGACCGACGCTCGCGCAGGTATGTGAGCAGTTTGCCGCACATCACGTACTCCATAATGAGGAGATAGGGTTCTGAAAACGAAAGAGACAAGGGTTTGTTATACAGTAACGAAGAGAAAACCTATAAAATGCATGAGTATTGAGAACTTGAAAAGATAAAAAAGTAGCGTGAATTAAAATACTGACGACTTACTTCATTTTTTGAACAGAAATAAGCGTACTTCAAGACATAAATTACTAGCAGCGCTCCGCGGTTTCATCCACGTTGTTCCCGTACCCGTGGGAATACGGGAATAAAATATAGCCTATGTCACCCGGGGATAGTGTAGCTTCCCAACAGTGAAAGAATTTTTCAAATCAGTTCAGTAGTATCGGAGCCTATTCAAAGCAAACAAACAATCTTTCCTCTTTATTAATAGTATAGATATAGATTATTTATATCATGAAGTACGCTTATTTACATTAAAAAAATATTGTTATATCAGAAATACTGCTAAAGGTATTATAAAAGTGATTTTATCTTTATTAATATTTTTTATTAAATTCCTTTTTTTATGTTCTTAGTTAGCTGTTCGGCCTGGCCACGGGGATCGGCGGTGCGTACGGCGGTGCGGCAGTCACTTTCGCCGCGGCGACCAGTAAGGAAGTCCGAGAGCGAAATGTTTTTAACAAAGTTATCTCGATATTGCTTAGAAAGTTATAGTTTTTTGGTTCAAGATATAATATTTTGAAGAGATTGTGGAGTATAAAGTTGAATAGGAATCGAGGTATAGATGGAGAATTCCACAAGAAGTACGAGAAAATCTGAAAATTTTATTTTAATTTCTTCCCACAATCACTTCACTATATGTTTATATTTATGCTGTGGGTGACCAGACTTTGCTAGTATTTCAGCAATAAAAGTCTCGGTGTTCATTATTCGCGGCGAAAACAACTAAACTCGTTTGATCGCTGCCCTAGTCGCCGCGACTGCCGCTTGACGTCGTGGCTCGCGCCTTACTGATTCATGTATTTGTTTCACTCGCCAGCCGCGCCGCCGGTCGCCCGTGCCATTCGCTTGGTACATTTCGCCGGTCGCCCCGCCGGTCGCCGCACTATGGGCCAGAACGGTGCGTACCGTCTCAAAAATCTGTAACTTTTTTGTTGATTGAAGTAAATAGCTGAAATTTGGCACGTAGTATCTCCAGAGTATATATAATCCAATAGTGACACATTTATTGTCAAAACTTTAATTATTAATATTTAAAAAATAAAACAATAATAAAAATGTATTTTTTTAATATTAAACCATAGTTTGTTTAACTTATTGAATTATAATTTTACAGTTTTATGATATTAAACCTATTTTCTTTTATTTTATAGGTATTACATATAAATCTTACATTTAAATAAATGACAAATATGATATAAATCCACTCTAAAAATATATTTTACAATTAATGTAGGTACGTAATTACTTCTATTTAAATAGCTAAGAGGCTCTTAGCTTCGTCTAACAATTCCTTGGAAATAGTGACTGATGGTTTTCTGATACTTGATATATAAGGATCTGACGTAAATAGAAGACCATGAAATACGTCTTGATTCGTTGCGGACCTAGAGCATTTTCTAGCGTGATGCAATCTGAATTTTTTGTAATCTTTATTACGAGATTCTTGGGCATCCTCAGATAAATTACCAATGGGCAGAACAGCAAAATGTCTTAGTATACTTTCCCCATGTATTAAGATTTTATGTACTGAAGAAGGCATATTATACCACATATATTTTGTTACGTATAGTTGTGCGGTTGCGCGAGTATATTCACCAAATTTTTCTGGATTTACAGCAATACCGGATGCCAAAGTTTGAAGAATAACATAGAACCTTTTAATAAGTTCCTCGTCAACTCCTGTAATTTCTGAAGCGCAATAGTAGTTCTCAAAAAAACGCCGAGCTGTATTACCGTCATTGCTGCTTCCACTTCCTTGTCGGGGCTTATCAACGTGCAATCCCATTCGGCTTCGAAATAAACTTTGTACAAGCTTTTTCTTGTCTTCTTTACTTTTTTTATCTTCTGGAGTTCTCGCAGCCCATTTTTTAAATGAAAGGTTATATGAAATATGTAAAATTAACTCCATGCACCTGATCCACGCGTGCAACGTAGACAAACCGTATTCGTAAGCATTTATATTATCTGGCTTTGATTCAATCTTCTCCAAATTATTCATTTCGCTTGGTTTAGCCCCACATACTGTACACACAGCTCCAGAACTTGTGTCAGTTAGAACTTGTGTAACTTTTCCATCCACCATAGTTAGAAATAGGTCGTGACTTATTTCAATTACCTGCTCCTCCTTGTGTATCTTTGAAGTTTGCAAATTATTAATTTGACCCCGAATATCACCAACCACTGATCGGGTTTTCTCGGGGGTTTCTTTTGCAAATTCCATCAGGATTGGTCGGCAATAACGAATAGACGAACAAGCCGAATTTTGCCAAATTACCTCATTTGTTTCTGTGTCAGTCAGCTTTATTGGTACCAAAGACGCTATAAATAAGTTTGCATCTGAGACTAAATCATTCTCACCTGATAAAACTTGTTTATATTCACTTTGCCCCGATGACCCATCACATCCCCACTTGGTAAACAATTTAAGAGATTTTCTTGTTGAGTTGTAAACATTTTCAATCTTTAAGATGCGAGCAGAAGTGTGGTCCAGCAAATCTTGTAGATTTACTTTGGCACTTATATCGGTTATTTGAATGCTGGATGGTGGAGGATAACACAGTTTTTTGGCGTTTGTCAGTATATTATATGATGGCAGTATGTCGAAGTTTTTGTTAATCAGACTTGCTCGAAGTAATCCGTATTGTGATTTCGAAAGATCTAAATCTGCAAATATACTTAAAGCTTCATCCACCGTAAAATCTGTTGCATTGCGACTTTCATGCAATAATTTTTCCTTCATGATCCTTTTTTCATTTCTATCACAACTCCGCATCATTGTAACAACAGTAGCTTCTTCGAATTCTCCTTCAGACCGCAATCCTTGAACGTATGCATTATGTATATACTCGATTCCATATTCTTGTACCAACTCCATATTCTTCCTTTTTTTCGATTTCTCTGATAGATCTTCATAAGACTTTGGCGGACGTCCACGTTCTCCAGATGTTGTAGGTGTAATATCCAACGGTGCTTCTTCGAATTGTACCTTAAATTCACCGTCTAACCACGATGTATTTTTATTAAAGAAACGTTCTTTAGTTCGGTTAGATTTGGTCCACCGATCGTTAAACGCTGTTATAAGCCATTTTTGAATACGGTTCACAACTAATTCACTTTTTTCAGACGACAAATGGTGGTGTTCTTCTAAGTAATTTTGAATATCTTCTGATTTTGTTCCATGATCAATGAAAAATTCGCATAATACTCGTCGAGGCACAACAAATTCACTCATTTTGTTTTTACTTCTAACTACTACTTTTTTACCGAGTTGGTGAAGACTATAATATGTCAAAGCACACTAAAGTACTGGTAAATGACAACGTAAATAAATAACTTTTATACTGAAATTTCGTGTGAAAAAATATTATTGTCTAGTGCATTATCACGTTCCTAACCACTATCTACGAAGGTGGTTAGTAGTACTGATATAATGTACAATAACAACTTTAACTACCATTTCCTCCCTTTTCCTTCACCGCGATAGAGAAATACATAAACTACATGATAAACATGTAATTCACACAGTGATAACAAAACATTAACCACATCTGACCGGACGATAAAAAAAAATATACATTACCCAATACTCCCACCTTACCTAAAGATTAAGTAAATAGATAATTTTAAGAAAAAAGTAATCTAAATATCCAAAAATCTCATCAATCACAACTAAAATAATTTTTGGTATATTTTGAATTTTCCCCCCATCAGACATTTTTCGTTTCATTTCAAGGGGGGCAGATTCGGGCAATTTTTTTTTTTTGCCCTAACTTCTTTATTAGCTGCTCTATGTGATGCTATCAAAATTACGACATGGGCAGACATTGCTAACTGCCAAAAGTCTATGTAAAGTTTCTAATAAGGATAAAATATTAGGTTCTGAAAAATAATTTATATACCTCCCCAGTTTTCACATAATGGTCCACTTAAATTATTTTTAAATAGAATACTTCATCACCATTCTAACCATATATCACACTTAAAAATTTGCTGTGAAAATAATGAAAATATGACCATGTAAACTGGTGAAATTGTGTTCTACATAATTGACATAACTTTGAGCGTCAACTTGCAAGCCTTAGTCTAATAGTAAAAATGAGAAATAGTATATTTTAACTGCTATATAATATGCATTGGACATTCAGTTAGACATGTGCATTAACACAATATTTAATATAGAACATTACGAAAACCTATTTTTGAGACGGTACGCACGGTTCTGGCCCATAGTGCGCCGCCCCGCGTGGCTTGATAAGTACATTTCTATGCGTTTGTTTAGGCCAGGCCGTAATTGTAGTTGGCTGTTTAACAGCTTTTTTAAACTGATTCGTATATGATGTCAGTTATATTTTACCTGCTCAAAGAAGAATGGCAGTTTTTGTGTTGCTCAATTTCAGAAGTGTTCATGAATGAAATTATGTACATTTTATGAAAAATTTACTTAACCATAACGTAAGTATTGAGCCATTCATCTATTTACTTATGTTGAGTTATAGTTTCTCGTTTCCTAATCTATATAAATAAAAAGAAAAGTCCTGACTGACTGACTGACTCATCAACGCCCAGCCCAAAACCCTTAGACCTAGAAAACTGAAATTTTGTACAGAGATTTTTCGAAATTCAGCCCCTAAAGGAGTTAAATAGGGAATGAAAGTCCCGCGCGGGCGAAGCGGCTGGCAAAACCTAGTGTATTCATTTAAGCGATAACGTACCTAGTTCAGAGCAACAGGCAAGTAACGTGACAACATTGGGATGTGTCCCTATCTTCTGCATGATGTAGATCTCGTGGAGCAGTTCCTGTTTCTCCTTCTGCGAGGCTGTCTCCTTGATGCTTTTGACTGCCACAAGCCGCGTCAGTCCATCGTGACCATTCAGGTCATCTGCTTCTGCTTTCCATACCTGCGATGTGAATAGTTTTAAGTGAGTGATTGTGACAAAAATATATATTAAAGAGTAGACTTAACAGCTTTCTATAAGAGTGTGATAAAATTTTCAATAAATTTGAAAAAAAAAATGACCTTATAGAGAAAAAAAAATGAATTATTACTATGGATGCATACAGTCTATGAAATAAATTTATTGATTGTATCTGTATAATTTATGAATTGTTGTTATGAAACCTACATTTGCGTAAAATTTGAGGCGTAGATAGCGTTAGAAATTGAGTAAATTCACCTGTCCAAAGTTTCCCTGTCCTAGTAACGTCTGTAGCCTCAATTTATTTCTCGGGAACTCCCACTTTTGGTCAGGTTTAGTCGGCGTCGGCAGTGGAGGCCTCGCCACAGGTGTAATAGGAGATTCCTTCTTAATGTCTCCATCCTCGAAGTAACCCTCGTACTCCGTATCAATCTCTTTGGTCTTCTTATTTAATATACTCCTTAAAACAAAAGCTACTATTGCAGCAACTGGCAAGAAACCCAGTCCAGCCAAAACGTATGATGCTGTATAAGTTTTCTCAGCTTCAATGACCACTTCCTCGTTCTGTGATGCAGGGTCCTCAATTTCTTCACCGTCAGTTCTATTGACAGTTTTGTCAGTTTTAGATGTAGAACTTGCAATAAAAACTGGTTTTGAACTTGATTCAGATGATGTTCGGGAAGTCACCACAAATGGCTTGAAAGCTGCTGTGGTGGCTGGAGGTAACGAAGTTGTGAGAAAACTAGAAAAGGCTGTTGTTGCCTGAGTAGTTGGTATTGGGGATTGCGTAGCTTTGTCAGTAGTTGGAAAAGTAGGTACTGGAGTAGTTGTAGTTGAAGTTGTCGTTGGTCGTCTTCTTCTATGCTTATTGGATCTAGTCGAATTTGTCGCATTTTCGATATTTCTCTGTCGGAATAAATTCGCTAATCTATCTGATATCTTCGATTCAGTTTCGTTTTTGACGAGCGTTGTATTCCTCGTTGACAATTCACTAGCTATAGGAGACGCCGTATTAGGACTAGAATTTGGATTCTCTGTTGTTGTTGTTCTTATTCGAATTATATGTTTAGGTTTGAAACCTGAAGGCGAAATTGTCGTTGTCTGTGTTTCATTAATAATTATTGCTTTCGGTATTGTACTATTATTAGTTTCTGAATTTTCAGCTACCTTACTGTCATCATCTTCTTTAAGACCACCATCTGTTTTATTATTTCCTTTCATAGAAGAAGTTATAGATACTGATGTGACTACTGCTGTATAAACTGACGTCGCTGCCTTTTCAGTTGTTGTAGCATTTATTGGCAGAGGAGTTAGCACTGGAGAATTTTCAGTACTTGCAGCTGTCACTCTCAAAGGCCGTCTTCTTATATTTGAATAGTTGCGAGTAAAGTTTCTAGGCGAAGCAGAAGTCACGTTTGTTTTGTTTAATGAATTTTCTCTTGTCGAATTACTAAAATTGGGTTTAGGCGCTATCTCTTTATTTATTGTCGAATTGTTACTTTTATTACTTTCTTTACTTTTATCGAAAACGCTGGGCACAGAATGTGGAACGATTGGTTCAGTAAAGTTTAGCTGAGCAATGTTTTGTGGTTTTGTAGTAGGTGATACAGTAGTTGAAAATTTTCTATATTGATTAACTAATCCCACGTGTCGTGCTGGAGCGGGCCCTTTTACTGTATTTCTAACTTTATTTTTTTCAATAACATTCTTAACAACTGATACATCCATATCTTCATTAATTTCTTCTTCGTCTACACTAGTGTTCTTATATTTTTCTGTAGCTGAGTATCTTGAATTGAATTTCCTCTTTTCTAATGGAGCTACAATAAAATTAACTGATTTGGTAGATGCTGATAATGTTGGAGAGTTGGTGAGGTTATCACTTATAGCTTGCCCACCTATTTTCTGACCAAAGTATTTGAAAGGTGCCATTTCTTCGACTGGTAATTCCGTTTCAAGTGGTCTAAAGTGATTGTAAATCTCGTCAGTCATGAAAAGGGTGCGGTTTTCTTTTTCATTTTCGACTTTTATAAGCTTCGTGTTCTTATTGTCAGTACTGTTGGCTATAATGTTGGATTCAGATTTCACTTCAGATTCCTTTGTGGCTGCTTTTTCAGATGTTTCTTCTTTGGAAATATTGCTAGATTGTGTTGTAATTTCGATCGTAGTACTATTGTCTTTAGTTTCACTTACTGTACCATTTATATTCGTGTTCTGTGTTATATTTTCCGTGTCAGAGTAGTTGAGTAGATAAAGGCCATGGTTCGATTCATCTACTTGGAATTCTTCCTCGGGGTCTAACTCAATATCCTTATCAAGATTTTCAAATTTTTCAGGTGGTACATAAACTATGCTACTCTCAGTTATTTCACTGCGTTCAGATACCGTTACAGCCTTGTTGATTGCCTCTCTTCTTCTATTATTCATAAACCCTGCTCTGCTTTTGTTGTCCTGGTAAATTCTTGGGACGAAAAGGTGTCGTATTTCGTGTGGTCTCACATCCTGTCGGATTTCCTTTGATCCATCGGAGGTTATAAGCTTAAGTGTGTTCGCTGGATCATTGCTCGAGTTGTCAAACGTTATCCTCTTCACTGTAGAGCTATTTGAGTCTCGTATTTCTAGCTGGGCGAATGTTGTGTTGGTTCTGAAAATGAGATTATCGACGTTTTGGATTATTTCGTGCATTCACACAGTTAATAGTAGCTAGTTCAATTTAATCAATTATATTTGGTTTATTACTAATTTCTCGTCTAATATTGATTCAAGTTTAAATTAACATTTATCTCATACTTGTTTACAAAATAAATGCAATCTAATATTTAAATAATAAGATAATATTTGATTTTTAGTAAAAGCCGCAGTATTACTCTAGTTTACAAACATTAATCAATCTACAGTTATGATTCTAGCCTTATACAGGCTAAACTAACTCACTTCACAATCCCTTCACCTATATACAATACATACTTGTTAGCCTTATGTGCTAATGACGCTAGCGTATTGATATGCGTCGTCAGTCTATCGTTGAGTAGCTGTCGCCTCCGCGCGGCGAGCAGGGAGAGTAGTTGTGAGTCCCTTGTCGCGTTTGCACTGCTCTGTGTCGTTGTCCGCTTTCCACCACCTGCAATGGTCAGAGAATTTTGCTTTAGAGTTGTATATATTTTTGTGGTAGTGTTAAGATAGAAAGAAGTTTATTATACTGACATAGTAATTCGTTTTTTTGGTGTGTTTGAATTTAAAGTAGAATTAAAAAAAAAAAAATGAAACGTATTGAACATAAAGAGGATAAAATGGATAAAGAGCTAGGTCAGCTTCTATCCTCTCCATCACAATAGAGTAATAATGATAAATTCATAATTGTTAACAAAATCTACTAAGCAACAAATCTAATAAGCAACTTGAGTTTATTATCATTATCGTCATTCCAGCCGAAAGATGCCTGCTGCTCGACATATCCTCCCTTAGAACTTAACCATGTAATAAACATTAAAAGAAATAAATCAAACGATTTAATATTGAAATTACTTTTTAAAGCTGTCTGTCACAACTATTATCAACAACGATATCCCAAAACCTTCAATGCTGTATGATTACATCAACAGAGACATCCGACCACAATTACTGGTGACCATAAACGACAGATCGCATGATGGCCACAATAGACATAATTGCACGTTATCTAGTACTTAGATCAGGGACCTTCACCTACAACGGACTGCAATGTGGAGGAAGATGACTATTTGATGGGTTTGTAAATAATATGTCGATATGTTATGAACGGAAACCAAGTCCTTGTAGAAATGATAAAGATCACATACATTACAATCTAAAGGGATGTAAAGTTTTCTTGCTTCGATAGGCCAATTTCATGTAATAGAATCGTCAGCAAATGCCTTAAAGAAAAGTGCTTTTACCTCCAAAATCAGAAAGTTCATCTTCAAGAAATTATACCTACTCGGCAATTCACGTAACCTTATAAATTTCAAACTTCACCGACTGTTAGGTTATTACAGGCCAACTAAACAATTTCGTCTAATTACTGTAAGACTAACAGTAATAAGGCGGAATTTTTTATTTAAGCATTTACAGTGTAAGTGCTTATCTTTTACGCCTCTTCAGCCTTCTATAATTTTAACTAAGCATATTCGTTGTTGCAACTCTCAATATAAATTCACCAACTGCCATTTCAAAGGCGTAGGTACGTGTAGTTTGATTCCAAAAGCCTCTCATTGTACCATTCGCTAAGTACACATACGCTTCAATGTCATCACCGACATCAAAGCCTACTCTCACGGCTCAGCGATTAAAACAATAAGTGTAACTTAACACATTAGACCTTGACACGACGATGCAGAGAAAGTGTCGTGTGTAATCCGCTTTATGCGTGATTCTTTTGTTTGTGTTTACACGTACTTAAGCATTTTGCGGACTCAACAGAACTCATAACGGTTTTTGGAACGTTATTAGTTAACTGCAAATTTATTAAATAAGCTATAAGCAGGGGTAATTGCATAACACATTAACAGCAGCAATGGCTTTCATCTTGAAAGTGTAACAACATTCATTACGTTAATAACGTTGGTGAACAGATTTTTATTTTGAACTAATGAAGCAATGGATTAGAAATATTTTTACAATTGTATCACACTATCACGTCCTCGAAAGAATACTTCAAATGACAAGCCGCCCTGTATATTTGTTGAATGAATCTGTCTAGTCTTTTTTTATTAAATTTGATGAAGACTGTATAACCACACCCCTAAGCTCTTTTAAAAAGAAGTATATTAAATGGGATGTGTTTTTTTTTTGTGTAAGTTTTTTACTGACCAAGTCAAAGTTGCCTGAAATAACATTTCCTGAAAGTAATACTGCTTTTCAGTGCCTTTTCTAATCGAACGACAACTGTGCAAACGACCGATTACGTAAATAAAATATAAAAAACATCACTTCGGTCATCTTTCCTGACTTTTTCATCGAATATGAATTTCTAATCTCGTTTGTATTGATATAAAAAGCTGCGCATGAGTCGCGGACAAGTTTCACCGACCACACGCTAGAGAAACTGAATGTCGGACGAGTAATTAAGTAGCGGTTAATATTGATAACCAATCCACTTAACTTTATATTATGATATATTAATAGTTTTTGTAGTTAGTCGCAGATATTGGTATCTATTATTTTGGTACCGTTTTAAACGAAATCGCTGTTTCTTTCTTCCAATCAGAAAGTCATCAATTTTGAAGTTATCCGAAAAATATGAAATAATGATACAGACCTAACTGATTACTAATGTCTTGCAGTTTATGCTTATTTAAATGTTTAGGCTTGTCCCGTATAACATGATACAGGCTTATAATTTAATTAGGGTAATTTGTAGACCGTAGGTCATACTAGACTTTGTTCACGTCTACTAATATGCACTCACCCAAAGTAGATGTATTACACATGTAAAGTCTTCCACACACAGAGGCGACGCGACTCTTGTATATCAATTTTCCATGAACTTTTCATAGAAATTGTTTTAGTAGAGCCGGGTCGCGCTGTCACGTTGCGTATGTCTACAGGAGCATTTATGTGTGTATTACGTTAACTTTCTAGTTACGTGTGTACCGTAAAACTGATAACACTTCGCACTCCATAAAGTAAAGGAACCGTAATAGTTATTTATGATACTAGTGCGGTAAGTTGGTTTTTACAAACGAGTAGACGAATGTAAGCCCGAGACGAAGTCGAGGGCTTACCATAGTCACGAGTTTGTAAAAACCAATTTCTGCACGTGTGTCATACAATGTTTTTCAACACATTTGCGAGAAAACAGTACAATATGTAATGAAACGAACTTATACACATTAAATAGCGCTCTCCGATTTTGGCGGCAAGATACCGTTTCCTGCAATTTGCGCCTCATTCAAAATATCAGGTGGAGTAGGTTCCAGTTTCGTACGCCCTACGATTCATGCTTGCTACATATCAGTGTCCTCGCTTGAACTCATATTTTAAGTTTGTTTAAAAATCAGTCGGAAACTCGCAACAATCTTTGACGTTTCTAATATGAAAATGGCGCGAATTTGCAAATGGCGCCACATGCACTTGGTGAAAATTAGAACTACATCTTTCATCTCATTTACTCTTTATTATTAAAGTGAGAAACGTATTGAGCAAAAGCGCTTCCAAGGAGGTTCGATCAGTCAGCTTATTTATTCTCGTAATGTGATACTCCTTGGACGAAATTCATAATATTTTATGGAAATTTAAAAAAAAACCGTAAAGAATACGCACGGTGCCATACAACGAGGTATGCGGTAAAATAGGTACTTAGGTGAGAGTACCTATTTTACCGCACGTTCCGTTGTATTAGTGCGTAATTTTTAACTTTCGAACCATGTATACAGGCCTCGTAAATGCAGTTTTTGAGCAAATGTGTTGAAAAATAATAAACATTTGAACACCATTCAGTAAATTGCTCAAAAACGATAAAATGCGTACATTCAGTTTATTTACATGTAACTTGAATAAGGTTATGTAAACTGTGTTCGTGCGAAATACTCAGATTTGTTCGTAGTCTCATCGTTTTTCAGGTACACGTTCTTTACTAGTTTGTGTCACGATTGTGTGTGGTGCAAGTCGTGAGTATTTAGCCGTGGTCTTAAGTTTCAGGTAAAAATAGTTTTTGCCACACCAATGCACCAAATCTGTTTCAAGCGATTTTAGTTTAAACTGCGTTTAGTGTGCACATTTTATTACAAATCGAATCCTTCGATTTCCATTAATGTTGTTATTTTTTAAAGCTGGTAAATCCCTAGGTTGCAAAGTAACAGCTTCTTTTATTGATAGCTGATGAAAAATCTCTACTCTAGGTGGTCTCTAGAATCATGTGATGAATTTATGGCTAGTATAGATTGTGCGTAGATGTCTCGGCCACCCTGTACACTATGCGTCTACTATGAGGTATTTCGCTGGTGCATTGCTCTTTTATAAGTTATTGGAATAAGAAATTTATTGTCATGATATTTCATTTAACAAGTTCTCATGCAATTAACCACGCTTTGGTCTCTTCGTGATCCAGCTCGACTGCTGTGTCATTCCTCCTGCCTTACACCACAATCCATAGATAGGATAACGGTGCGGCGTTCGATCCGTTGTATCAACCGGTTCCCTGCATTGCAGCGGTGGTGCGGTGAAAACAACCGTTCGACTATTAGTTGTCGGTTGCGCAACCATCGCGTAACCGCGGAGGATGTGCCGTCATGACAATACCAGAGAAAATGTAATATTTTACTTAGAAAAGGTATATTTATTTTGTAGGTGGACTGGATGGAGTCGAGTACATTGCACCTGCACCTATACTGTAAGTAGACAAGACAATTTTCCAATACATACCGAATTCGTGGTATGGTCCTTGATAAATTCTCGATAATGATTAAGCATTCGAAAGAAGCAAAATAACCTCCTATTTTTGGGTTATTTAGTTTCTTAAGACTGCCCGCCAATACTGCGAATTCTGTCAGAATTCCCAAAAAATACTTTCTTCCTACTATTATTTCCAAGATGCGTACATAATTAGCTTTTTTTTCCAGTTATGGGGTCTTTTCCCAGTTGTTCATGGTGGGTAAAGCTGTTCTCCTACTCCTAGGTAATCACAAACATGCTTCTGTATCTACAATTTACTTTGTGTAACAATAGGCGAGCACATGACAATGACCTGTCACACACAATTACACACTCGTCAAATAAAATATAATACCATACATTTATTATCATTTAATACCAAAGAAAGTGTTACAATTTAAAATAATTACACGTTCCTTTAGACAGCAGTTCATTACAATTGTAATTACAATCACTGTAACACCTATTGATTACAATAGTGTAATCAAATAATTAGTTAATGGTTAAGGATTAACATTTAACACGCGATGTCATGATGTTTCTGTGCCAAGGCTTCTAAATGGAAACAATTGATAACGGTTATTTTAATTTAAAGTAGTTTTGAATGCAAAGACGTTTTTAATTAAGTCGGTAATTAATAGCTGCAACAATTGATAGTTTATCTATTTTCTTGTTTTTTTTTTCTACCTCATTCAGTATTTCAATTCATTTGCTCTTATAAATACTACTTTTCGAGTTCTTATCAATTAGGTAAATGATATTCTAGTTGGCTGTTAACCACTGAACTAATTAAAACAAAAAAAGTCGTCTTCCCTGGATGAAAAAAAAAATGATGAGGTTTTCTTAGATAAGTAATCAAGTTTTTTTTTTTTTTGGTTGGGGAACCATCAAATAACTTCTCCCGCTCTGCGTGGAGCAGGAGGGCGTGTCAGACTTACTGACTAAAACCCATCCGTGTTGCTTCAGTTGCCTGTGTGCCAGGGGTTACGGTATCTCTTTCGAACAAACCTCACCCCTGGCAGGCATCGGCCCTTGCAGACCCCACCAGTTGGTGCTGACATCTCTTGGAGGCGCGCGTGGAATACAACGCGCCGTCGACCCGGGCTTGCTCCTTACCGGACCCAGGACGTCTCATGCGGAGGCTAGGTTGTGAGGGCGCATATAATGCTTCTCCCTCACGTGCGCCGGCTCCCTCTTCGCGAGCATCACTGCTTCGCAGAAGGAGGGGACGGCTACCCATTCACTCTCGCTCCTTACCAGGGCCTGGACCAGGGCCGGACGCGAGCTATCACCGCCCCCGATGCGGCCCTGGTCCAGGCCATGGTACGGAGCGAGAGGGCATGGGGAGCCGTCACCTCCTTCAGCGAAGAGGGAGGCGGCGCACGTGAGGGAGAGGCAGCATATGCGCCCTCGCGACCCTAGCCGCCGCAGGATACGGAGACGCCCTGGGCGTCGGGAATCCCAGGCCGATTTCCGGCCACCGTAGGCATGGGCTTGCGGACGGCGAGTAATGGGTAGCTCGCTGTCCGGTAAGGACCAAGCCCAAGTCGACGGCGCGTTGTGTTCCACGCGCGCCTCAAAGAGATGTCAGCACAAAAATGATGGGGCCTGCAAGGGCCGATGCCTGCCAGGGGTGCGGGTTTGTTCGAAAGAGACACCACAGGCATACGGGCTACTGAAGGAACACGGGTGGGTTTTAGTCAGTAAAAGTCTGACACGCCCTCCAGCTCCACCCAGAGCGGGAGAAGTTATTTGATGATTTCCCACCCAAAAAAAAAAAAACCGCCGCAATCGTGGCGTGCCCAGTTATCTAGTATTAAGTAACTAAGTCAACATTTCTTGGGTAAATATATCTAAAACTGATTGCATTTTCTAAGCGATAACGCCCACTACTGTTACTACTAGCCACTGAGGTCTATCTAACGTTTACCGGGCTAAACTGCAGATTATGGCATCTCTTATAAAAAAGAATTACTGACACTGTGTTAGTCCTGAGTTTTTTATATTTAAATCTTAATAATCAGCGGAGTCGTAGCTGGCCACGTAGGATATGGCAGGACGAGCTGGATAGATTCCGTCAAAACTGGAAGGAGGACGCGTGGGCTCGTGAAATATGGAAAGAGTGGAGGGATCCGCCTTTGCCCAGAAGTTGGACAGCGTAGGCTAAACAAAAATATCGTAACAATATTTTCTCATTTAAATTTGGTGTATTATTTTATGAATTTGTACATCTAATACTTATGTTTTATGTTAAATATTATATTCGAACACAATGTGAATTATTACTGAATGAATAAATTGAATTCAAAAATTGAACTACTTCTGCGCCCCGTTCAAACCCTATGCCCCACGAACACCTAAGAACAAAATGCCAAAAGACCAGTTACTACAACAATTACCAAGTATTGGCTAAATCCCGTTCCAAGATCTAACAGTTTCATAATGCTAAGAGTTCACAGACAGTAGGTACCTACGTACCTACTCGTAGGGTCCGAAGGCTGGGAAAATTTACCTTTCGTAACGAAACATTAAAATGTTGCTCTATGCAAGAAATGTGCTGAAACGAACGTGAAGTAGGTAGGTAAGTAGGAAATCTAGTGTGTAAGTTTTTGTTGCGGTAAAAAGAAGGACAGGTTGTCGTGATTGCGTTTGATAAGCACGTGAAATCACGAACAATAAAGAAATTTTGTGCTCATTAGCAGCTTAACAAGCGTAAGTCAGTTATTTTCTTCATAAATGATCTTTTTATACTCACTAAAAGTTTTTACACTGAGGTAGCTAATAGAAAACTTTGCAAATAAATTATATTTGACTAGAGTAAATACTAGCCATCTACTGATTTACTTAATATTAAACCAAACTGAGAGGAAACTACACCAAAATGACTCAACCAATTGTTTGTTTTCAATCAAACCAACACTAAACTTCCCTACCAAATCCAAACTGACGCAGCGCCAAAATAAGCAAAGCAAAATTTTAGCGCTCCAAATTAGGTGGTCAGTCAGATCGTCTAACGTAGAATCCAAGCTATGTGCCTTTCGCCAGTCACTGGACCACTCTAGTTTACCTACACTAAATGCCTAAACTGTCCAGACAACTAATGTCCTAATGAGACAGGCTATTTTGAGTGGGGACTTAGATTTAGTGTTGTAATCTTGTATGGATGTGAAGGGTTTATGTTCTGCCAGGGGTGCGGGTTTGCCTGCCAGGGGTGCGGGTTTTTTTGAAAGAGATACCACAGCCCCTGGCATACAGGCTAATGAAGGAACACGGGTGGGTTTTAGTCAGTAAAAGTCTGACACGCCCTCCTGCTCCACCCAGAGCGGGAGAAGTTATTTGATGATTTCCCACCCAAAAAAAAAAAGGGTTTATGTTTGAAACTCCTCGATTATTCGGCTGATAAACTTAACTATTATTAGTATTTCTTTAAACATGAGGCCCAATTTTCCTTCCATCATTTCAGCATTTTGATCAACCAATACATAACAAAAATTAATTCAAAGAAAATAGGAAAACTAGTGACGTTATGTTGTGTTTATAAAGAAAATCCCGCTTAATGAGTTTCTAGGTTTCTAGAAAAAGCGTTTGAAAGAACTTACATACTTGATTAAGAAGCATTCACTTGTTTTAGTGTAGTTTTATCAATAAAATCAACAATTGTTAAATAACCACTTATGTAACCAAAATCAAATCAATTTATTTTTATTTCAGGAATAAGTACACCCATATAAAATTTATACCAGATTACAAATCGATGATAATGCAAAATAAAGTACAAAATATGCATCCAGAAACAAGTAGATAATGTACCTCTATAATGTACCTTAAAACAACTTTATATACCATGTTTTATGCGAATAAATATTATTTTTATTTCTATACAAAGTGAACGTTTACTACATAATTTAATTACATTCATATGCATCCAGGAAAATCAGTTGGTCTACAAAGTAACCGAGTGCACTAAGACTTGAAGTACGATCGAAAATAGTAATCAATTTTAAAATTCGTCTGATTTTATTTCCCTTACATCCTTTCTTAGATTTCTCTGAACACTTAAGCCATGAGAAACAGTTTCCCTTCAGTAACTTAATGTGAAAAATATTAATGATGAGAAACTTGGAAAGGAAGCAATGAATTTTACGTTTAATGGATATTTTAATGCTTTGTTGTAAACTTTAAAGGCACTTTGTTTAAGGGCATACGCCTGTTCATTTAATTAGACATGGTAGTATGAGGTTTTATGTAACACAGGATAAAAGTTTCTGAATATGGTTCTGTGAAATAAGTTAGACTTGAATAAATTACGATGCTATTTTATTTAAAAACACGTCATACATTTTACTTGAATGGTTTAAGATATCAGGGTGGCAGGGACATCAACGAACAACATGTTACCATGGATTTTTACATGATTCTGAACCCCTAAAATTAACTGTTCCATACATTTCGACTTTTCTTATGAAACAGCAGATTTTTTTAATAACCGACGAAATGAGCAGTGAGTCATGTGCTGAATTCACGGTTACAGTTTGCGTGTCGATATCCCTACCACCCTGTACAGTAAGTAGGTGGGTTTCCTTAAGTAACATATTGGAAACAAATACGCAATATTGGTTCAACAGTTGGCTCCAACATTGCACCTGCCAACTGACATATTCCCAGCATAATTGTTCGCCAGTTCTCACAGATACATTCGTAACACTAGATTGCATTCCTTTTTCCGCAATTTGGCAAAAAACCTCGCAATATATACCATTGCACAGAATACGCATTGTTTGTACAACGAAACATATTACAATTAAGTTTGGTAATGTCTGGTATGCCTTAATTGTAATCATTGTGATTGAATTAATTCATTAGTGTTCGTTTTTTGTGAGACAGTTCGAAATCTGTTCAGTGAAAGTGTGGGAACAATGAAAGAAAAGGTTACTGTAGGCAGAAAGTGACCTGTTTGAAATAACGACATATTCGTTACTAATTGGCCGAGGAAAAAAACTATTTCAATGGAAAGAAGAAAGTTACCGTGTATGTTCGACGTACGTATCGAATAGGTAACTAAAGTAACAAATGAACAGATGTCAGCAAAACTGACAGAATCAAAACTAAGCCCATCCAGAGTTTCAATAATGTTCTGTTTGTATTCTAATGAATGCCGTTCGAGGCAGTCATAAGAACTTTAAATAGAACACTCTCCATAAAATAGAGAAACAAATTGCGCGAAAGATCCATTTCATAAAACAAGCAACCAGCTAAATGCCCGCATACAAACGCAGGGCTCAAGGTAGTAAGTGCAAAAACGCACATACGAACGATCTACTTACTACGTCTATTCGACGTAGTAAGTAGATCGGACTATAACATAGAGGTACTTTAGCTCACAATCGCACAGTAGGTAGTAGATGGCCTGTTCGCACCGTTACTGTAGGGCATTGAAGTTTTGGCAGAAAATGTCGATATAGTGGTTTACTTTTCTATGATGTTCAGTAATTGATTGATACTTTCAAAGTTAGACGATAGAGTAATAATCAAATCTGTCTGACCCTGACATTAATGACAAGTGAATAAGATATGAGTGATTAAAGATATTAATCTGATCCTTGAAGATGCGCAAAATCATTGCTTTAATTACAATTTCTATCTTGATTAAGATAGAAATTGTAATTCAAGCAATGATTTAATAAATTATAACAGCTTTAGGAAGTACACTATAGTTTGTTTAAGGGTTTTTTTACATCGGCAGAACTTCAGCAAGAAAATATAAGTTCTGTATCTAATTAAAGTAAAATAAAAATAACAAAATCATCAGATGTTCATCAGATGATGTGTTGTGTCTTCTATGTTTAGATTTGCTGAAAGTTTCAAACAAAAAATACTATTTTCCCATTTATCGATACGACCACGCCACAACCCTAGCTGCACCTGCATCTACTACCCGCGTGCAGTGACCGGCAATGGGGTCGCCTATGCACGGCGTCGCGTCGCCTAGCGCCTGCGTGCACGCATATGTGCAAACATTACTGTCACTAATAGCTGGCTGTCATAGATTTAGTTCACGGTAGGTATTTGTAGTTTCTTTGTTATATTTTGATATAATATGTGCCCGAACAATGACTTTCGTTAACGGTTTCAAAATGTTCATTGTTAATATTTAATTTTACATTTCTGTTGAAAATCCATCTTCAAAAAACTGGTTCAGCGTAATTATTATTGTTGTACTATCAACAAGGTAAGTATTGCGTCTTCAAGAAAGTTGCGCAAAAAATATCCAAAGAAAATCCGTACCTACCGCCTATAAACAAACGAACTAAGCCTAGATACCACCCTGGCAGGGGTGCGGGTTTGTGCGAAAGAGATACCGCCGCCCCTGGCATACAGGATACTGAGGGAACACGGGTGGGTTTTACTCTACTACTCTCTACTCCTACTCCACCCAGAGCGGGAGAAGTTATTTGATGATTTCCCACCCCAAAAAAAAAGCCTAGATACCAGCATGTCGATCTCACCGCATGCAGTGAGCGTGGAGTGAGCTGTCAGTGTCATTCCACCTGATGCTTGGTCAATCCGTAGCATCAGTGGGATGACACTGACAGCTCACTCCACGCTCACTTCATGCGGTGAGATGGTTACAGAAAACCAATGCAGGAGGCCAATTCCCGTAGTGAAAATATTCAAAATCTAGTCCTTATCTCATTTTACAATAATCAATGTCAAAAACATGTCAGAATGTAGGTTAGACGAGGTAGAAGGTATGTGTGCCAGACTGCGACTAAGTTTTAAATGCAAACGTTCATTAAAATACGGGCATTGTCTTGTACTTACTCCAATCTGCTATCGCCATCATTATAATCGTCGCCTTTTCCAAATCATCGATCATTGAGGTCCAATTTTATCACTCTATATTTTTGATAGTGTTGTATATCTTACAAATAATATTTCTTATCTAATGTCACACAAACCAGTCGCCAATCTTTAGAACTCTGAGAACAGGACGCCATTACTCATTGCGACATAAATCTCAGACAAACCAGTCAGCATGAAATTAAAAATGTACAAAAGGCCAGTCAGACCGGGCTGGATTGGCAGGTGGAAACGCAGTCTGATTACTAAGCCTAATTCACAATGGTATTGCGACATTTACTAATAAAGGAATGGCGGATTATAATTTCCTGGCAAGATTAAGAAATCTCGCTTTGACCACCTCGTTGGTTTACTGGTCGCAAGTCCTAGGTAAATGCTAAGCATGCATGACGTCTTAGGTTTTCCATCAGGAATTTCTCAGTAGTAGCCAGGTGTCTGTGTTTTTGTCCGATGGATGGCATTAGGCTCGCCCTGTACTATAAGACTGCGTCCGCACATACGTAAAAATTTCGCGGGTTTCACTGGACTGAGTGACTAGTCATCTAGTACGTTATCTGTTACCAGTTTGTACGTTTCAGAGGTTTTTCTAATAATGTAACTTCAGCTTAAAAAGGATTGCCAATCTATAATAAAACCAATATCCAGGTTTCACAACATGAAAAATACAAAACTCCCAAATCGAAATGTCCATATAACGATTTAAACAGCTTTTCAATTTCCATTTATAAATTCGCGTAGGTACGAATTACACTTCGTCTTCGTCTTAGATAATCCTCTATTTGCCTCATTTCAACTGAGTTGAATAAAGCAGTTTGATTGAATTCTACTGACCATTACTGTTATGTAGTTCCGCTACCACAATGGTTATTATGTTAGCCTTTGTAAAGTTCACAAAGGTTTTGTAATTACTGTTGTGCAATAGAAAGTCTAGCCTAGTTTCTTTTTAGTCTAGAGTATGAAAGGAAATTGTAGGGTAGCTATAGACATTGTGTTGTTGCAAAATTACATACAAATCATACAGACTTTTTAGTATGTTTTAGTATGAAAGGAAATTGCATGATACAGGAGATGTGTTTTAACAAAATTGCACACACTCTCCAACCTATGGAAATATTCTCTTACCAGGGTGTAAAATCCGGAGTTAATTGAAGCCATAATTAAACCTAGAAAAATGTATGATCAAACTGAAATGAATACCGGTTTTTTATTATTTTCGCGTTAATAAGAGTTTCATGTTTTTGAATTTCAAAACTTGTTCATTGGTAATTTGATAAACTAAGTTATGTCAAAGTTATAGGTAGGTATTCCTAGAAGGCTTTTGGCCGAACAAGAAACCACATAAATCTTGACCCAATTACTGCAATACTTGTGTAGTTCTCGACCACAAAATGTATAATATTGTGTAATCCATAATACTCTTCTTACTTATTACAAATGCAAAAGTAAGTATTTCTGTCCTTTCACGTTGTAACGTCAGAACAGAAAGATTTTATATATTTTGTCTGGTCCAAGCATGTTATGATCTGGGTTGGTTTAATTTAAATCTTGGAACATTATGTTCCCGTGGGATAAGGGGATGGCGAAGCGGTGGGAAAATGCTGGTACGTAATAAAAATGCGACACACTGCCGCTCCTTCTTTTGTAAGGTCTCTGCTTACCCCTTTACGGTGTAAAGTTAAATCATTATAATAAAGTTACTTACACTGCTCACGAGTCTGAGTTAATTGGCGTAAAGTGCACTGAAGCAATCAGCGGCGAAAGTTGAATAATTAATCATTGTTGTAGATTTTATCCACACTAATTGGGCTTAGTTTAGTGTGGCTAATATAGTGTAGGTACTGTGGAAGTAATTGTGTTACTATTGCATACAAGTAATCTAAAATTATGTAACCTAATATGATGGATGGAAATCCATATACATATATAAAAGGAGAAACTGACTGACTGATCAATCAACGCACAGCCGAAACCACTAGGACTAGGAACGTGAAATTTTGCACAAGGCTTCCTTTTATAATGTAGGGGAGCACTAAGAAGGGGTTTTTGGAAATTCAACCTGTAAGGGGGTGAAAAGGGGGGATTTTGTTTGCATGAAAAATCTTATTACTTGAGTAAATAAACTTGAAACTTGGTACAACTACTTATCTAACTTAATTATAAAGTTGTTCATTTATTGTTTTTCTAAACTACACCCTAAAGGGGGATGTCTAAGTTTGTATGGAAGAATTGTAACGCGCGGTCTGATTAACTCGAAACTCAGTATTTATACCTAAAACCAAAAAGAAATATTAACGTGTATCAGGATTTTTCGAAAATCTATCCCTTAAGGGGTAAAAAAGGGTAGTCCGTAATATTATAAATGTGAAAGTTTGTTAAGATGATTGGGTCTTTGTTACTCAATCACGCAAAAACGGCTGAACGGATTTGGATAAAATTTGGCACACAGATAGATTATAACCTAGATTAATACACGGGACTTTTATCCGGGTAGTACGTTCCCGCGGGATAATTTCCGACTTCCACGCGGGCGAAGCTGCGGGCGGAAGCTAGTGTAACATAAAAAGTTCCTTATACGTAAAATGCTTCGAAGTCCCGAGTTTACAAGCTAATACCTGCCAAGAGAAACTCTCTAAACCAAAGGAAAAAAACATAAAAATTTCCAAGATGGTACGAATCCATATATAATCCTTTTGATTCACCCAAGTCAACATTTAACAAATAACTTAATACATAAATAACACAATAAGGTAGCATTCTATGTTGTAACACATAATGTATGTAGATTGTATACCATAGAGCTCATTCTCAAGCTTACAAACAGCCTATTGATGCCTGTGCGTGCGACGCATAACAATTCCACTATAACATTATAATCTAGTGCAGGGAAAAATGGACGGTTCGCAGAAATGCAGGATACATTCATAAATGTTTTGTTGTTTTCCTTAACTGAGGTGCATATGGAGCTTTGTATTAAACCGAAAGCTTATAATGATGAACATGTACCCAGTGACAGCTAGAATAACAAGTTTTTAATGTTATAAGTCAACTTTAAACACCCCACAACTGCCGTATCTCCTGTACTGTAGTATACATCCATAAGTCGAATATGTTGCGTGTATGCACATTTTGAGTTTACGCTGATCTCGCACTGTACGGAAATCCTATACAATGCGAGATCAGCTTAAACTGGAAATGTATAGCTTGATGTGTAGCCGTGTGTAAATTGCACGCAGTAAACAACCATTTATCACACCAAAAATAAAAGCAATTTCCTAGCAATAATTTTTGCTCCATGTTTGTTGTACAGAATATGTAAATAACGGCGATTTGTGATAGGTATTTTTACACCCGGTGTACATCTAGATAACAGCATTGGTACTAATTAAATGTAAAACGTAATACGTGCAACTATGTCCACGTAGATCTGACCCTATAGCTAGCATTTGTTATTGCAATGACCTCAACTAACAGATATTTATTGATAGTGTACGACCGACCGAGCACGACCTGCAATAAATACAGGTGAAGGAATTTAAAGTAACAGTTTGAGCTATGACAAAACTGTTTGTTAGATTCATGATGTCAGATTTCAGTTATGAGAATATTTTGATTCTGATGTCATTTGATTAACTATTTTATGCAAGCCATAGGTTCTAACGTAAGCCATAAGCTTTCCGTTGCCTAATACAACTTACTATAAGTCTACAACCTACTCCTCTGAGTAGGCTTAAAGATATAAGAGTCCTCTTCTCAGGTCCTCTCTTTGTCAATCAAACATAGATTTTGAAGTAAGTAAGTAAATATGAATGTGATACGATGCTAAAACCAATGTCTAATCTAATCTAAATAGCCTGTATTGTCTCTGTTTCCCACAAAATTCTGTCTTTTCCTAGTCCTTTCGGTAGGAGTCAAACTCAACTCGCCATCTTCATCTCGGCCACCCGCGATGGCATCGTGCAATGATGATGAACTGTTAATAAAAAGGTGGAAGCTATCAAGAGTAACATTTACAGTTGTAACAGGTGCTAAGAAGCCTGGAGTACTAGACGAAGCAATATTATATGTATAAGCATATCGATGATTGAAAAGTCAAAAAATGTATTGGATTAACATCAGCTACCGAAAAGCTTGCTGTCCTATTAAAGTAGTGATATGAATCTAAAACGCTTTGAAAGCGATTGCCATTTTTTTATCAGAAGTCCTTATTCTCCACCTAAATTCTTAATGATTCATAAGTGCCTGGAACTTTCGCAAGCAACGCAGCAAGATTTTATAGTTAATTCAAACTTAGATTGGTCCTTATTTATCACTCTTGGAACGTGAACGTCTATTGCGTGAAAGGGTACCTAGCTCCAGTCCATAGTTGATAAAATATCAACACAACTAGGCACAACATAACCGACCTCTGACCGATAACCTCAATCGTAATTTCGAGCAGTTTCCTACACATTCATCGACGACAAGCCGCCTATCGTTTACCACATAAATTATGTTAAAGGTGCAACCAGACTGCGGACTATCGATGTTGATCGATTCAATGAGTAGGCATTTGATATTCCGAATCGATCGATTTTTCTTCTAGTCAGATGTGAAATATCTACTTTACCTATAATATTAAACATGTCGTGCAAAATTGATTCCAATATCCTATTTACAAATTAAATGATTTAGTTCATTTCATTACATTTCGATCGATAAATGACCGAACATATGGACAATACAATACTAGATTACGTTGAATGAAAGCAGCAGACGTTGATCGTCCGTATTCCGTCTGTCATACACCACAATGGCCCGAATCGATGTCAGCGATCGACCGCAGTTTGGTTGCACCTTTATGTAACAAATAAATTAGGAGCTAGACAATTAAATTGCTTCGACATAATCGCTACTTGGATTCGTGCCTTATCGGTATTTCGTTCACCTGTTGGTCCATGTTGGTCGGTCGCCCACAAAAACGTATCCGATGGAATTTATATTATTATTGTGTAAGAGGTTATTTAAGTCGGCAATTTAAAGGTACGGATCTTCAAACGAAGTAAGTTATGAGAACTAATTAATATAGCTAATCGTTATTGCAATAATTTGGCATCTGTAATTAATTTTTAACATAGCATCTTCAATTAGTGCAATCAGTTTAATACAGGTTGTTATGAAAAAGAGCGCAAAATGCTACTCGAGTGGTAAATGGTAGTAGTCTAAATAAGAAGTTCTCAATTCGCACTTCACTGTGGAAATACGTCATTAAGAAGGACATCATCGTCGTGTAATGCCATCAACAAAATCCACTCAATAAATCGTCTGGTGTTTGTAAAACTCATTGCAACGGTAATAAAACTTTACAAGCCG
The DNA here is from genome assembly GCA_949987655.1 of Polymixis flavicincta. NCBI lineage: Eukaryota > Metazoa > Arthropoda > Insecta > Lepidoptera > Noctuidae > Polymixis > Polymixis flavicincta. The sequence continues at coordinate 1,549,406 of OX465175.1, read as the reverse complement.
ATTGTGATGATGTAGACTGCAACAGCCGGCTGCACATTACCTGAAACAAGTGAAATTATCATAAACTACATGTGCCATGCGGTTTCACCTGCATAATTCTCGATCCTGTGAGAATATCGCGATAAAAAGTATCATATGTCCCATGTGCAGATCATGGTCTTCTAATGTGCTAAATTCCATCCTAATCAGTTAGCGTGATAGCGTTACAAACAAGCACACAATTTTTTTTTTTCTTTATAGTTTAGAGAATACCCAAAACACAGCAAGAGTAGCAACGGGTGAAAGTTTCTAACATTAGCTAATAATACCTAAACAGTCATAACATAATACTGACGAGGCTTCTCGTATGAATGAGTAGGCAACGCACTTTCCAGAGGAAAGTTGTCGCATAGAACATTCACTAAATAGTGATGTTGTAACTGTAGAGTAATGTTTATATTTGGTAATGTGGTTATGAGGTTGTGCTTGTAAGGGTAATGGCTCGTTTAAATTAATTACCACTTTGTAAGAAACTTGTATAATCTTCTTAGTGACTTGTCTGAGAGGATTATACAACTCTCAAGTCTAAAATGTATACATTATGGCTGTTGATAATCATGAACTCCTAAAGCTGATACTGATCCTTCACCACCTGTAAAGATAGCTGAGCACTTCTAAAGATCTGTGTGTGCTTAAATTGCCATTAGACAGATCTTTGCCACGTCATCAGTAATTTGCTAGGAACCATTTTCTTCAGCTTCTGTCCAATGTAATTTTTCTTTGAATTGTATGTATGTGCACCAGTTGTATTTATGTAGGTATGGATAAGCAGTAATACTTTTCCTTAATACGATCATAAGACAATGTTGAATATTATATGCTATTGGTCTCAGCAATCATGATTTCGACCAAAGTCAACACCGAACAGTAGATACCACTGAAAGTGCACAAAAGAAGCTAGTACCAGACAAATGATTACCCTTGCCCTCAACACGCCTTCACTAACACAGAATCTATTTATCAGATATTACCAACAGCACAGTGGTAGGACGTGACATTTAGCTCCCAAGCCAGGCACGCCTCCACAATAATTAACGATTACTAATATTGATATTGCACGTACAATAATTATTTAATTTCAGATTTCGGAGAAGATATAACTAAATGTTAAACAATAAGCGGTGTCCTTTCCAAATGTCATGTTTCGATTAGTTATCATTTTTGGGTAAGGCTCAAATTTTACGCGCACTCTCTAAAAATGTGCTGTCCCAGAGTTTAAAGAGTATAAATAAAATATATAAAATAATAATTATTTGTTTACATTAATAATGCAAGAAAGTTGACTATTTTGTCATCATAACAAATTTTTTTTCATTTGAATATTCCAATTATATACCTATTTAATAATTGAAAATAAAAAAGTCCACTTTTGTCTTCCATACAATTTGTTGATGTCCGTGTACGTACACTTCTCAAAGTTCATTCAATATATTTAGGAAACACATAGTTTTTTTTAGTTCGCGTATTTTATGGGCTTCAGAATATATTAGTATAGTTCATAGTAAAATAAGTTTAACATTTATCGAAGCGTTATGATTATATCAAGTAATTTAAAGATGTCCTAAATTTCAATCCAGTGTGACACTTCAGTTGTGCAACGCGATATTTTGGGATTTATTGACATTCTACCATGATCATCAAATTATTTTGGAGCGGCAACACAGGTCCATGATATCCGACTAACTTCAACGTGCTTCTGCCATTTTGTTTTAGTGTCAGATGGAAGATTGTGACGGAACGTATTGTGTGACCCTAAGAAATTGTAAGTTTACTTTATTATATTTTCGAAATTTGAATGACTTTCATGATTTGTGATATTTAATTGTATATATTATCTACTTAATTAATAAAATATTACACTAACAATTAGCTGTACTGTACATTTTATGAATTACATTTTTTTTTATGTTAGGTTATGTAGAATTTTTGATCCGTTGTGCGACGAATGACACAAAATTGTGCGACGTGTCACAACGGAAATTATAAAGTTGTGTACCCATCAACTTTTTAATATATTTATGAAAACATGATAAAGTACCTAGGTGTTTTGTTTTCAATTGCTTAGTAAGTTAATCAAAATTTATTTCAGATGCCTTTGTCTGCGGCGGAAAGGTGTCGAAGGTACCGCGAAAATCTTAAACAGTCTAATCCTGAAAAATATGAAGAAATGAAAAAGAAGAACGCTGAAAGAACAAAAGCTAAAAAAAGAAAAATAGCAGATATGAGTGAAGATGAAAGAATGACGGTGCGAAAGCAATGGCGGGATGCTAAACGCAATAAAAAAGATGAGAGGAAAGTTAAGCAAGTCGTAGCTGCTGATAAGAGACAACGTCGCAAATATCATAGCAAATTACAATGTGAAAACAGAATTTTGAAGGAAAAAAATAAGAGCTTAAGTGTAAGAAATAGCAGCCTTAAGAGAGCTATATTACGATACAGAAAAAAAATTAATACACTCACCAATCAATTAAATCAACTAAAAACAGAAAATATGGTCGTACCTATAAAATCCCCTACTACTCCTATTACAAAATTCATACAAGAAGAAGTGCCTGATATAACTGAAGAATCTAAACAGAAGGTAAACTTTTTAATATTAAATATATGATAAGAAAAACAAAAAAAAAATAACAAGAATAAAATGTTTTTCATAATTGTATAAATGATTTATTTTTATATTATGCTTACAGATAAGGAAAAAATTATTAGAAACCCGTGTTCTAGAAGAATCCCTAAAAGAAACTTACAACGGCAGCAAATCAATCAAGGAAAAAAACGTTTTAAAGAAACTTTTTGTCAGTGAGTCGGTCAAAAAATACAAGATGCAAGCTAAAATAAGAAAATGTTTGGGATTGAAGAGAGGTATTCGCAATTATTATTCTATAAAGCAGAAAAAAATCAGAACAGCCAAAGAACTTAAAAAATTCTACGAAAGAGACGATATTAGTCGCATGACGGCTGGTAAAAAAGAATGCATCACTCGTAATAAGATAAAAAAACAGAAAAGATTTTTACTAAATACCTTGTCAAACTTGTACAAGATATACAGAAGAGAGGGTGGAATTTTGTCTTTTGCTTCATTCAAGCGCTATCGTCCATTTTACATAGTACCTCCGCATGTGAATAATCGCAACACGTGTGCTTGTATCAAACATGCTAACTTAGCTTTTAAAGCCCAAAGTCTGAAGAAGTTGGGCTTAATATCGTCTGCTGATCCAAATGACTTAGTATCTGAAATAGTTTGTGACGTTAAATCAAAAAGCTGCATGTATTCCGAGTGCTCAGTGTGCTTTGGGAAAAAACTTAGATTTGATATTGCAACAGATGCCCAAGAAGTATCTTGGCTTGAATGGACCACTAAAAATTATGAGTACGAAAAATCCGGTATACGCAAAACTACAAAAAAAACAGTTCAAGAAGAAAAAACAGGTACTTTAAGTACACTTGCTAATCTGATTCAACAAGATCTTGTAAAATTTAAATGTCATCATTTTAATATTTACCACCAACACAAACAATACAAACAAGCTATAGATCAAATTCAGGACAAGGAAATTATCATACACTGCGATTTTTCGGAAAATTATTTATGTAAGATGGCGGAAGAAGTGCAGTCTATGCACTTTGCAGGATCAAGGCAGCAAATAACTTTGCACACTGGGGTTGCGTATGTAAAAAATGAAAAACCTATATCTTTCTGTACTGTTTCCCCATCATTGAAGCATGATCCTCAGGCTATATGGGGCCATTTAGGTCCTGTAATCGATTTTTTTAAAGCAAAATGCCCTGCTATCAACTGTGTGCATTTTTATTCGGACGGACCCACGACACAGTACCGACAGAAAAAAAATTTTTGGCTGTTTGGTGTCAAAACGAAGGAAGCTGGATTAATTCAGGCGACGTGGTCCTTTTTTGAGGCTTCACATGGAAAAGGGGCAGCAGATGGAGTGGGCGGAGCAATAAAAAGGCTTTTAGATAATAGAGTCTCTTATGGCGATGACATAGTTGATGCTAAGTCCGCATTTGAAGTTTTGACGAAAACTGAGACAAACATCAAATTGTTTTACGTTTCTGAAGACAGTATTGAAAATGTTGAAAATCCTCAAAATATAAAACCAGTTCCTCAGACTATGAAAATCCATCAGATCATTGCTACAAACGATAAACATGTTATCAAGTACAGATCATTGAGTTGTTTCTGCGCGAGAGGTACCTGTGATTGTTTTTTGCCTAAAATTCATAATTTTTGTCAAAACTCAATCACAGTTCCTTTGAAGAAAGGTAATTCAAAAAATAATAAAAAGAAAAATTACGAATCAGACACAACTTCTGAAGATACCGACAGTAATGAGGTTCAATTCGCAGATACCGACGATGATTACACAGATGACGACGACATGGATTTAGGAGAAATGGAGATAGAAATAGTAAACGAAACAAATCGAAACAATAAAGTGACAATTTTATCTGAAATACGGTCTACGCCAGAAAATCAAGCTTATTTTGATTTAAGAAATTACGGGCCACTAACGCTTGCCGCAATAAACCCCAATAATTTTAATTTGTGTCCTCAAAATGGGAAAGAAAATATTGATAGACACGCTACCCCTGTTCCATGTTGTTCAAAAGATAAAGACACAGACGTATCCGAAACCTATAAAATAAATGACAGTATACTAATAAGGTATTATCAAAGAAAAATCTGGAAGTATTACGTAGGCTTTATCGATAAGATTGACATCAAAGATGGTGATACTTGTTATGAAGTTCGTTTTCTAAAGACAATTAAAGGAGTTAATGTAAAATTCATTATTCCAAAAAAAAAGGATTTTGACATTGTAACTGACATTTTAATTGTTAAAAAAATTAAATTAACTCCTCTCAACAAATCGCATGAGTACTGTTTGACTGAAGATGCAGACGAAATATATTTTTAAGAGTCAGTTCATATAGTAATATGGCGTTAACAAATGGAGGGATAACATATTGCGACTGATTTTTTTTAATCATAATTTTAATTACTTTTGGGAAAACGTGCCATTTAAACTGTGATTCAAGTACAGTAAAAAATATATTGTTATTCATCGAGGGTGTGTAACTCAAATGTTTAAATATTTCATTGTTGATTATTTCATTTTGTTGAGTTTGGATATGATGGCAATATTATTTAACCGAGTTCGGCAACTCCCCCGATTGGACCCGAACACCAAAACCTCCGCCGGCTCAGTATCGCCCCCACTTGGATACGAGACATACTATACGTCGTGTTTGACAGTTCTTGAATCCAAGTGGGGGGCGATACTGAGCCGGTAATGGGGGGAGGTGGAGCATGGTCATTTTTCGTTTATTTTCTTATAAAACTCTATAATTATGTATTTCATAATTAATAAAGCAAGAAAATATATCTTTTGTATTCATTTGAAATTTGTATACTGGCCTCAATAAACATCTGATTTAAAGCCAAAAGTACGTTATTTTATATTTTTCAGGCATGTCTATTCAGACCACACAAAAATTTCGAACCGGCAAACATATTATCATTATTTTGACCATATTGTTAAATATTTTTTTGGAAAAAAATTATAACATATACAGACACCAGCACATCAAGCTACGTTAAAAATTTATTAAAGAAATTTTACAGCTTGTAGCTGTCAAATTTCTTTAATACATTTTCAACTTTATCGCTAAACCATTAAGGTTCAAGATTGATTGGGAAAATCTGACAGTTTCGGGTAGCTTGACCTGCTGGCGTCTGTACACTATATATTTTGTTACTACATAATATTATAACCTAGCAGTATTATTTTTGGCCAAAAACTATATCAAATTGTTTGCAAACTTTTTTTAATTCGTTAGGTTTTTTTTTCTCTGGGCTATGGATTGATTTTTCTCACTATTTCGAGGTTTCAGATAGCCCTTACGCATTAGTAGTAGGGATGTATACCTACTTAATTATTATTATTGAAATAATAATAATAACTATTAATATATTTTACAATCCATGTGCACTATGCTTTACAAATTCCGTTGTGCAACGTATTTTCGTTTGTGACACATTCCGTTGTGTTTTCCATAGTGCGACTGCGCAAAAAATTTGAGCCTTACCCTTTTATGACTTTAATAATTATGTTGTTGTAATCTTTTAATTTTAACACTAATAGAAATTGCTTTCAAACAAGTTAATAGATCACATAAAAGCTGAGTTCGTTTAACACTATTTATTTTACAATGAACGATTCTTGTCTTGAAACAGTATCTAGCCTTCCCCATCTTGGGCAGGCCACGATTGCGGCGGTAAGTCCCCTCTTTGAGGAGTGGTTTGAGAGGCGGCATGGCGTCCTCACCTTCCGCCTGACGCAGGTCCTCACCGGACACAGTTGTTTCGGGAGGTTCCCGTTTCGGATAGGGCGAGAGGAAACGCCCGGGTGTTTCCACTGCGAAGATCGCCCTGAGGACACGGTGGAGCACACGGTGGCAGTCTGCCCGGCTTGGGCGGAGCACCGCCGTGTCCTCGTGGAGGCGATCGGCGGCGGCGATCTCTCGCGTCCGGCCCTGGTCCAGGCCATGGTACGGAGCGAGAGGGCATGGGGAGCCGTCACCTCCTTCAGCGAAGCAGTGATGCTCGCGAAGAGGGAGGCGGCGCACGTGAGGGAGAGGCAGCATATGCGCCCTCGCGACCCTAGCCGCCGCAGGATACGGAGACGCCCTGGGTGTCGGGAATCCCAGGCCGATTTCCGGCCACCGTAGGCATGAGCTTGCGGACGGCGAGTAATGGGTAGCTCGCTGTCCGGTAAGGACCAAGCCCAAGTCGACGGCGCGTTGTGTTCCACGCGCGCCTCAAAGAGATGTCAGCACAAAAAATGATGGGGCCCGCAAGGGCCGATGCCTGCCCCTGGCATACGGGCTACTGAAGGAACACGGGTGGGTTTTAGTCAGTAAAAGTCTGACACGCCCTCCTGCTCCACCCAGAGCGGGAGAAGTTATTTGATGATTTCCCACCCAAAAAAATGCCTTCCCCATCTGCTAACAGAAAAACTTTTGCTAGATGGTTGCCGAGGCTTAAAACCTAGAATTATCTGCTCAGTATTTACTTCAGTAGCGCTATCTTGATTGCACTTTATCACTATTTCAATCAATACATCTCGTCTTCGATTGATCGATCAAACGTAATTTAAACATGTTAATATTTCTTAAAGATATGATCTATCAGTTTAAGACTTATGAATTTATTTAACTTACTATCACTGGCTATGAAATGATAAAAGACTAGACAGTCATTCATATGCAATCAAAACGAGTGCTTCGGATGCATTTAAATTTCATAATTGTGATAATTGTGTAATAACTGAAATCTTGTTTGGCTTTTAGAGCCCAAAATTCATAAAACAACACATTTATGGGAACTTTACCGTCCATTTAAAAGCAGTAAACTTCTCATTAAGCCTTCCGTTTTGGTTTCGTTCTCATCCTAGTTACAAAAGTCAATGACAGGAAACAAAACATTTGTATCTCGCCCTTTCTGATTTGTATTCATTATAGGTCCGTTTCCACTTTTAAAACAAAGTTCAATGGCGCTTTCGTCTTCAAATCTGCGATTATTTTAGACAGTATTAATATTTTATTCGCTTCAATTAACATAAAATCTGAGTCCATTATAGTAATTCCAATGATACTTTGCATTTCCTCATTCCACCTTCATTATGTAAATCATATCACGTTGTTAATGTTAATACTTAAATGACATGCTCATTAGATCGCAGTTATTTTCAAGGCGTAAGTTATTTATAAATCAAAATGACCATTGATAATTGGGGACTGACAGAATATAATTATTAAGACTTATGTGCAATGTGTGTGGGAAGCATCGGAAATGCAGAATTTAAAATACAAATTGTTAATGTTCATGATAATTGACCCATCGGCTTCGAAGCTGACTCCATTGTCAGGACTGACTTGGCTAATGATGATCAAGATAATGATGTCAGTAAATATACCTTTGAAGATCTTCGCGAAATCATTGACTAGTTTCACATGTTTTCTCTAAACGTAGCACACAATTAAAGACTTTTTGAGTATTTTCAGCGTTAGCATTCTTTTCATTATGATATTATTCATTATCATATTCTTTTCATTTATCTAACGATCGGACCATTTAATTTTCATAAAACCTACCTACTTAACCTTCTAAAACAAGGTAATAAGAACCTAATAAATACCATCGAAAACAGCTGTAACTACATCGCCTGAAGCTACATCCCCAAGTACATACCACGGAACTACTTACAGGCTCTTAAATATAGAGCAACATTGGTTTGTCAAATTCACTAAGGAATTTATCTATTAACTGAGCATTAATTGATTCTAAACAAGGCATTAGCAATGGGCTTATCGTAACATGATCTACAAACATGAGAACATTGAATTAAGGTCGAGTTAAATCTTTTCACACGAGTACTTCTAATGATAGATGAAGAAACTGGTGGTGCCCTTGCTGTTGGTGCTAGTCAAGTACTACTGGCATTGATGATTATTATGTCAAAGAAGGAAAGCATCTATAATCTGTAGTATTTTGAAATGACTGAAATAGTTGCATCATTTAAAGAAATTAGAGTTTTAAACTGATTAAAAGTTAAGGTAGGTAAGATAATGTAACCGGTTGCATGTCCTTGGCAACCTGTAAGTACACCCACATTTAGCCAGTAATGTTTAAGTTCCATGTAATTCGGTGCATATTTATTGTATCAGTAGTCAATATAGAAAGTAGCATAGTCATAATTTTCAGTTCCACAAGAGTTTTTTTTTCTCTTGCATTGAATGTGTGTAAAATAAAAAATCCATTAAACGATTTCAATTTGCAATGACAAATTAATATTGACATTAATTAATTGAAATGCTTTCACTTTCACGATTAACAAGTTGCTGTCATTATAAATTACAGCATGTCCGCTATAAAAACACGCCCAGAAATTAATTTGTAAACCTTTTTTTTTTTCTCACGTATGTCACAATCAATTATATCAATGTTCTTTGTAAAAAAAAAAAAACTAGTAGCTTGAATTGCTTTAAAATATTTGTAATGTAATTGAGTACTGTCGGTAGTTGGAATTTGAGTTCAATAAATCATTTAGAAGCAATTAACAATGCAATTAAATCCCTCACACGTCCCTATTATGTTACGAATCGTTTATCTTGGTCCGAAGCGTATCATGCCCTCAGGCGACGTTCGATACGCAACCATATAAATCTTACATCGCCATTAATTCCGGCAGTTCATGAACATTGGCAAAAACAAGCAATAAACTTGAACACAATTGGTAATCTTTAAAGTTATAACTTTTAAGTGATTTAAGTAACCTTGCTGTGAAGCTTACAACTCTTTTAACTGACTTCATTCCGACATCTCCGTAATATATGGACTCCACCGACAGACTTGGAAACCAAGATGATAATTGAATCACATCATTAAACTTCATTAATCCCTTGGCTTTATCAAAAAGGAAACACTATCACAGGTTTGTTTGATTCCCGAGACATTGATATTAGGTCCCGAGGCAGTTGTATCGTACATTTTACTTTAAATTTTATACCTACTCATGGAAGTTGGCCTAGCCATTCAAGTTTTTCTGGTGTTATAAACAACTGTACATAATTACAATACAGGCTGGCAGGGACGTAGACACGGAAAATGTAACCATGAATTCAACACATGATTGTACAGTCAATATCGAAAATTAATAAATTTTTAGGTTCAAACGTCTAAAAGTAAGCTTTGTACATTATTGTGTAATATCTCCGTCTGTAATTATTAAGTTTGGAATTCTCAAGTACATATATTTTTACGTTTACCATTCTCTTACGACTTACATACTAAGTTTTAATGAGGATCTCTTTTTTTTTTCGAAATCGATTCAAAACAGGACGATGCTATTACCTATACTATTAAAGTTCAAAGCAATGGCGATTATGACCCCTAAAGCAGTTACTTGAAGTGATCTTTAAAGAAGGTCCGACATTTGACATTCATCTGATTATGTATATTATGTGAAGTCTTGTATAATAAATTATACAATTTGGTTAACACCTCTGTGCCGGTGCGGACACTGGCCCAGCTTCACTTAGTATTGTTAGACCAGGTCGAGGTGAGGTCGCCAATGTTTTGTTCTAACTGTTATCTGATATGAAGATTGTATTGTTTTTGTAGCCGTTGGGTAACTTACGCACTGTTATTGAAGATTTCGATCGCTATTCCGAGGATTTATTACGACTTGAGTTTAGATACCGACTTTGGAAAATTACCATTATCTTTCGTGCATTGTCAGAATATTGTGAGAGGTGACGAATTCAATTTGTCAGTATCATCTAAATTCTAAACTAATATTATTAAGAGGAAAGATTTGATTTTTTGCACGTTTGTTTGTTCACGCTAAAACTTACTCACACAGTGTTTGGCACATATCTGGTATAATCTGGATAAGGACAAAGATATATTTTATCCTGATAATTCTACGGGATCGAGACGTATGCGGGTAAAACCGTGGGGCGCAGCTAGTCAATTACCAAAACAATAAAATACTAACGTTCTAATAATACAATTTTCTAAATGGCAATAGCCAACAATCGCTTGAAGGAAAATGAGAAAATGCTCAATGACCAGCAATTAGTACGTACGAGTACGATAAAATTAAGTTGGGATATCATGCTAGTAGTATCCACCATAGGAAAGTCGAAAGAAAGACTATTAGTAGCCTAAAACAACACCAACATTTAAGTATTACTCTCTAGTACATTAGTTAATACCCTCATAAGACTTAATTATTATGTAAAACATAAATTCTTCAGCTCCACTCCACCATCAGAACAGTCACACAATGGATAGAACAGCTTTATCCTCTCAATCAGTTCCCATACAACAACAGAGTCATTAAGTCCAGTCCGCCATTGTGGGTGTATGGAAATAGATGCCTGATATGAAATATGTTGTGTGTGAGAAATACTTTACACTTACGACCTATTAACTTCTATTGCCGGACATAGGCCACACAGAAGGACTTGTATAGACTTGTGATGGTATCAAAACTAGATGTTCAATGAATTAGGAAAATCTTAGAGAAGATACAATTGAGATTTACTTTAAAATACTTAATTAAGAAAGTTTCAGGTGGTTTCCTTTGGCATAGCACTTTGATAGGACATACACATAAGTTGCAACGCAGACACCAAACTACAGCATGACTACTTTAGGAAGAATTTGTGAAGAACATAAACAATGAATTAGTACAACCATAGTCATCATCATTTACCTATCTTTTTCCCAACTATGTTAAGGTTGGCTTCCAGTCCAGCTGAATACCAGAGATTGCCTATCTGACCACCACAACCCAGTTACTGGGTAATACGATACCCCTTGGGAAGACTGGTTGTTGTCAGATTTTCGGCCTTCTGGCGACCCGTAACGCTAATGACTGTAAATCCACGAATTATGGTCGGAATCAACGGTTTAAAATGATTTCCGAGGCACGGATGGGTGTTGGTTTGTATAGATGGTCACCTATTAACAGATCAACCGCGGCAACCGTATCTTAACCCGATCGATCGACGTGCGGCTTACTTAGTCACCAACGCCCTTCCAATAGTTCAACCATAGTTTATATATTTATTTATTTATTCACAAAATCCACAGCTCTTTAACAATTTCAAAATATTATAGAGCAGAAAAGTGGTCGTCATGAATAGTGACTAAAATGCCAAGCAGTTACATCTGCGTCTAATGATTATTATCAGACTGCACGCCAAGACCTTAAGGGGAGGCCTAAGTTGAGCAGTAGACGCCACTCGGCTGTCACAAATGAATCCCAAACATCTGTAATCTGCTCCGGCGGGATCTCATGGTGACATGGAGAGAGCGATTGTCGCAACCCAGTGCTGGGCACGCCACGATTGCGGCGGTAAGTCCCCTCTTTGAGGAGTGGTTTGAGAGGCGGCATGGCGTCCTCACCTTCCGCCTGACGCAGGTCCTCACCGGACACGGTTGTTTCGGGAGGTTCCTGTTTCGGATAGGGCGGGAGGAAACGCCCGGGTGTTTCCACTGCGAAGATCGCCCTGAGGACACGGTGGAGCACACGGTGGCGGTCTGCCCTGCTTGGGCGGAGCACCGCCGTGTCCTCGTGGAGGCGATCGGCGGCGGCGATCTCTCGCGTCCGGCCCTGGTCCAGGCCATGGTACGGAGCGAGAGGGCATGGGGAGCCGTCACCTCCTTCAGCGAAGCAGTGATGCTCGCGAAGAGGGAGGCGGCGCACGTGAGGGAGAGGCAGCATATGCGCCCTCGCGACCCCAGCCGCCGCAGGATACGGAGACGCCCTGGGCGTCGGGAATCCCAGGCCGATTTCCGGCCACCGTAGGCGTGGGCTTGCGGACGGCGAGTAATGGGTAGCTCGCTGTCCGGTAAGGACCAAGCCCAAGTCGACGGCGCGTTGTGTTCCACGCGCGCCTCAAAGAGATGTCAGCACAAAAAGTGATGGGACCCGCAAGGGTCGATGCCTGCCAGGGGTGCGGGTTTGTTCGAAAGAGACACCACAGCCCCTGGCTTAAGGGCTACTGAAGGAACACGGGTGGGTTTTAGTCAGTAAAAGTCTGACACGCCCTCCTGCTCCACCCAGAGCGGGAGAAGTTATTTGATGATTTCCCACCCAAAAAAAAAAAAAAAAAAAAAAAAAAAAAAAAAAAAAAAAAAACATCTGTAATCTCATATCAAAACGTTAAATTAACTATTACCATACGCCAGTTAACTGTTACCAAACCATAACCGAAAGGTCGAAGTAACTATAGTATATAATTTAACACTTCGGTACATAATAACCGTTCTACGCAAGTACATACAATGAACAGGCAGTCGTACGTATACTGTAATTTGTTTATTATATTATAGTGCAACTGCTGTTTATCTGTTTTTGCATTTACTATGTAATTTTGGGTGCTACTTTCAATTTTGAAGGTGATTATTTTTTTGCTTTATTATTGTCTACGAATGTTTAATTAAAATACAAATAAAGATACGCAATTTGCGAGTGAAATATTTCATAAACTAGCTTTTGCCCGCGCTTTCGGCCGTAAAGTTCGAAAATAATCTTACGGAAACGTGTTACCGGGATAAAAAATATCCTATGTGTTAATCCAGCTTACAATGTGTGTGCCAAATTTAATTCAAATCCGCTCAGCCTTTTTACGTGATTGAGTAACAAGCATCCAAACATCTAAACATACAAACTTTTACATTTCCATTATTAGTAAGCATAATCTAGAAATGACTAAATACAATATAATTCCTCTAAGTACCTGGTACTCATTGACAGGCCTGCACTGTCCTCCCATACATTTTATCACTGTAATTTGAAAACATTGTTAAAGCCAATTATTTTTAAACGAGTAACCGTGGAGTTTCTTGCCGGCTCTTCTCCATAGGAAGCGACAATTTGGAACCGTGCACCTAGATCCTGAAGTTTCATAAGTGCCCATGCAGGTTTAGGCGATTTACACACGGCACCGCGCACCTCCGCGGCGGCATACAATTCGACCGTGTGGTCGGGCGGTGTACGTGTGTTAGGCATCAACGGATTTCTTAGAGACCAATGCGCCATGAGATCCACTTCACCGCCTACCGAGGCGGTTTGCGGTGGCGTGTGTTAATCACCTTATATGAAATAAAATATTTTGATTTGATTTGATTTGAATACTAAAATATTATTTATTTATTAAAACTTAATGGACATGTAAAAAAATACTATACAAAGGCGGACTTAATGCCTGAGACATTTTCTACCAGTCAACCTTAGGGTGATGCAGAGAGAAAACATGGCAGGTGCAACATAAGGGATAGGTTACTAGAAAGATAATACATATTTATTATATTTAGTCATCGTTACTTGTCTACCACATTGCATTTTAGTCGTTGCCAGTCTTACCAACCCTGTTACGGGATAGCACACACACCTTTGTACATGCTACCCAGTAACTGGTATGTGGAGTTCAAACAGGCAGTCGCTACCTTAAAAAACAATTGCATTTAGCGGCAGCCGGTAAGACTGGAAGCCGACCCCAACATAGTTGCGAAAAGGCCCGGCAGATGACGATGCTCTCTTACCGAATCTCCTGTTTGTATAATTTTTTTTTTTGGGATTTTACCATTTGAATAATAACATGACCTCAGACTAACCTTGTCAAAACCATACTACATTTTATTATTCTATTAGCAATAAACACGACAAAACATCAGAAATGTAACAGAATGACTATCGCGTGACCAAACTGTCCGCTTCCGGAGATCACAATAGTGTGGGAAGAATAATGGAATAATAAACAATAATTATGATTATTATTTCCACCGTTTACTGTGACGTTGACAATGTGACAGTAATACCTCTGTGATGGATAGCCGTGAATAGTCGTAATTAGTGAAAATAGTAGGACTGACTATTTTTAATTTGATTACTTTTATTGTTGAGAAAGAGGCAATAAAAATCAATTACTACTCAGGAACAATTGCTTTCCTCACTCACATTGTGTCATTACAATTGTTGTGTGATTGAAAGCTCGATGATTAGATATTTCAAGATCTAATTGATTAGTCGTTGGGTTTTTTAAATCCCACTAATATTCATCATCATCATCACCTGCCTAGCCTTTTCCCAACTATGTTGGGGTCGGTTTCCAGTCTAACCGGATGCAGCTGAATACCAGTATTTTACATGGAGCGACTGCCTATCTGACCTCCACAACCCAGTTACTGGGTAATACGAGATACCCCTTGGTAAGACTGGTTGTCAGACTTATATTATAAATAATATTATAAATGTGAAAGTTTGTACGTTTAAGTGTTCGAATGTTTGTCACTTATTCACGCAAAATTGGCTGAATTTGGCACATAGATAGTTTATAACCGAGATTAACATATAGGATGCTTTTTATTCCGGTAGTAGCCCTTAGGATAACTTCCCACATCCACGTGGGCGAAGCCGCAGGCAAAAGCTAGTTATTAATGAAGGTTTAAAAACATATTTAATTAATAACATGTGCTTGAGTATATAGAGTTTTCAGAAATATAGAAAAGGTGTACCTACGTAAAATTAAATGGCAGACATGAAAATACGATAAGCAATGAATCAAATTAATGGAGATCAAATTACTTGAAGGAAATTCTATGATCCATACAAATCAAAGATAAGTAATATTGTTGCAAATTGACATAAATAGGACCTACCAAAATAATTAAATACCATAGCGCTATAAATAACCGCTGTCAACAACTCTTTTAATACTCACAATACGATATAATTTGCAACAACAACAAAGGCAGCCGACGTTGTATTAAAATTGCCACAACCTTGGCATGGCGCGACAATTATCATGATCATCATTTTATATGAACACCGGATACCGTTACCTTAGTTCACTGGAAGTAAATGGCTAAACACGCTACGTTAGCAAGTTTATTTGCTAAGTATAGAACTTAATTGTTATAAGATGTTCTATTTTGTTACCCGTTATTGTTGAGCTTGACTTTGAATACAAGGAATCCCCGTCGTAAAATATTAATTTTGTAAATAATTGTGCCATTAAAGTCTTGCTTGTTCTAATGGGTGGCCGGGACATCGACGCGCCACCTGTTTGGCAGGTGCCTTGGATTCAGCAATTAATTCTGCACCTCCTGCGCTGAAATTTTTCGACCGCGTAGGTGTTGCACTATTAGCTGTTCCATACATTTACACCGCGTAGGTGTTGCACTATTCTATGAAACAGAAATCAACAATTTTTTTTATCCGACCAAAAATTTCTTCGCTGTGGTCCAGACTAAAAACAGATCGAGCAAACACAGCAACATTGCTTAGCGGCAGAAATATGAATTAATCATAACATATTTTTCCACAAAACTTAAATAACTCATGCAGAATAGTCGACATCGGCTTTAATAAAAATAATAATAATTTATTGTGAAAGATGGCACGGTTGACATCTGTCAAGCATGCCACCGTCCGGGAGAATCAATCAGGCACATTATCTCCGGGTGTTCTCGTCTAGCTAGCTAACGAAGAGTATTTGCATAGCCACAACCTTGTAGCCAGGATTATCCACAAGTAACTTGCTCTGAAATACAGTATGTGTCCGATCCAGTTCTCGAAAATGGACATATCACACTGTATTGGGTTCGATCCATCATCACTGACAGGACTATTGTAGCCAATAAGCCTAATATAGTGCTGGTGGATCGACTAGAGCGGAACACAATGATCGCAGACATAAAAAAAATAAAAAAAAACGGTCCCGCATGACGGGAACCTCATGAAAGCCGAAAAAGATAAACAAATCAAGTATCTTGACTTTGCTCGCGAGTTTGTCGACATGTGGGATGTAGACTCAACGGTAATTGTGCTGATATCCGTTACAGCCAATGGCTTGATAGCCAAGAGCCTCAACCAACACCTGAGGAGGCTCTCTTTGGGCAGCTGGGTCAAGGGCCTGATTCAGAAAGCAGTACTTTTTGACACGGCTAGCATTGTTAGGAGGTTCCTCTCTCTGGAACCCTGACCGCCGGTAGCTTGGACCCTGTTCCCGATACCGGTGGGCTACTATTTTTATATTTTAAATGTTCCTATATTTTTTTAAACTAATGTTTAAAAACGTATATATTATGTGTCTATATTATGGAATAAAGAATAATAATAAAAAAAAAAAAACGGAATCACTTCCATATTTGTTAGTAACAAGGTAGACCTACAAACTAGAAGCTGCGCGAGGCACGCCGATCCTGGGGACTGATTGTTGACTGATAATTGACTGCGCGAAGTCGTATCAACCGCCCCAAGATCGGTGAGTCCCACCTATAAGCCATACAACTCAAATAATGGCGTGGTAAAGTACTATTGCAAATCAAACGTAACATTTCGTGTGTTTAAGATGATATGCGTAATCTCAGTTTAACCAAATATCGGACAAAGAAGTAACTTGTAACCTTGCGTTACTAACAAACAAAGCTATGAATATATAAACATGTTAAACATGCAACCGCTTACATTTACATACAGTGCAGGCCAAATGAAAGGGTACAGCAGTGGTTATAAGAGTTTGTACACTTGCTAGTGATACGCAATAGACACGCATGCATGCGGTGTTAATTTAAATGGCACAAGGGTGGATATGGCAAAAGGGCAAAAGGAGGGTGTTGCTATTTCTTTTTCCTTGAGAAAATGCAAGCGAATCTCCATGTTTCGCCACACCTTACGATACGATCAAGAAGTAAATAATATGTTAAGCACCCTAAGGTTACTTTTAATTGTACCTTATTAGTTTTCCGACTTTAGCATAGCCAAATTTATGAATGAAAATTATGGACCATTAAAAAAAAAATTTGGTGGGAAATCATCAAATGACTTCACCCACTCTGGGTGGAGCAGGAGAGCGTGTCAGTCTTTTACTGACTAAAACCCACCCGTGTTGCCCGTGTGCCAGGGCCGACGGTATTTCTTTCGAACAACCCGCACCCCTGGCAGGCATCGGCCCTTGCAGACCCTTGGTTCCCCTGCGACGGGTCAGCACAGTGGTCCCGCCGCTTACCAATTTTCGGCCGCAGGGGATAGGGAGAGCGGCCAACGCTATACCAACACTCCTCCTCCCCTGCGGCCCCACCGCGTCCGCCATCAAACGGTGGCGGCCCCGTCCAAGCCACGGAAGGGAAGAGCGCTACTCAGAAGTACCCGTACTACTCCTCCGCCGCAGCCTGTAACCCGCAGCCGCGATACCTCCCATTCGACATCGCGGCCCGCCTCAGTTGCGGTGCACCTCACCATAACCTTATTTTTGGCCGCTACGTCGTCGGCTTTTAGGCGAAAGCCCTGACGAGCGGCCCCACCTCGAGGTTCCTCTTCGCTTCGTCGTGGCTGGGAGACCACGACTACTGAGCCCTTCCGCCACGACAATACGGGAACCCACTGGGGGGATGAAAATTATGGTTCGACCATTATTTTGCTTGATGGAAAAAGAAATTCGTTTGAAACATTTCAAACGCTCCTTGACCATACATACTAGGAATACATACATGAACGAACAAAATATAAATCTTAAAGAGAAATGTTGTAACAGAAACGTCTGAAATATCAAAGTTAAAAGCTGCTGCTAATCTTTAGCGTTTGCTAAGACTAATGTGCAATCTCCTCAAGTATAGAGAGGCTTAGTGAATATGCAAATCCACTGTCACACAGATTGAAATGTCGATTACAGCCCAGCACCGGTCGACATTGAGCGTGAACATACACCTATGATTGATACAACCACTTGTGAGAACAGCGGACAGCCATTATATGGTAATTGTAGATACGCTTGATTAGATAGATAGATAGATTTGCCATTATATTTCAGGAGGCGTTGTTGCTCATATGGTGATGGTGACTATAGTTAAATGAAGAAATGATCAATATTGTAAATATGTGTTGTCACGCAGTAGTGCCTACACAATTTACAAAAAAAGAAACAGTTTCGCTTATACGATCTACTTACACTAATACTTTTGTTCCTATCTGCGTGTCCTTTGGAACAACCCTTGGACTTTTCCTGTAATCCATTCACGCGTTCTCATTTTAGTATAGGCAAAATAGACGAATTAAAAATCCATCAGGAAATAGCCCTAGACAATTAAATGAAAGGTTCCTTTTGGATTCATAAGAAGACAACATTGCCATATCCGACCATATTACCATCAGTAAGATGGTCCTATTACCAACCGTATAATTCTGTAATATCTGTTCATTACGTAGCTCTGTTATAAGGTCCACATTCATTAAAAGTAGACATGTACGAGATTATAATAACATGATTAATAGATAATTGAAATCGTTTAACCCGTAAATGGTGAGCATAATATTATGTAAGCAGCAATAGTTAAGGATTACGATATTCAAATGTAAGTAGTTGGACAACTTGTGAACTGTATTATATGGTAATTGAAGATGTAGTTGCGACAGGAAATACATTGGTGTGATAAGTTGGGGAGGAGTTATTTGATGGGTTGACGACACAACATGACATGGCACTATTCACACCTATGTTCTTATGCACATATTTTATATAGTTGGGTACTCTCTGTAGTATTTGGTTAAGCCATAACAGCCACATGAGTCGATGGATCGGTACAAACTACAGTGGTTACGGCCGGCAGTCCCTAGATGGGTGACCATTTTTACGCGCACGTTAAGCTGTTAATCCCGGCTGTCATTCTTGGATCTTTGGCAATCGTTACTGGTCGTTAGAAGCCCTTAAGTCTGAGAACCAGTCTTACCAAGAGGTTGTGGAGCTCAGGGAGGCAGTCGATCCATGTAAAATACTGGTGATCAGCTGCATCCGGTTAGACTGGAAGCCGACCCCCACATAGTTAGGAAATGGCTAGGCAAACGACACTCTGTGTTATAGGTAACACGGTCATCAACATCTGCCTACCCTTTTCCCAACTATGTTGGGGTCGGCTTCCAGTCTAAAGGGATGCAGCTGAATACCAGTATTTCACATGGAGCGACTGCCTATCTGACCTCCACAACCCAGTTACTGGGTAATACGATACCCCTTGGTAAGACTGGTTGTCAGACATTCGGGCTTCTGACGACCCGTAACCATAATCCACAAATGACAGCCGGGACCAACGGCTTAACGTGCTTTCCGAGTCACGGAGAGGTCTTGGTATGTAAAGATGGTCACCCATCCACGGACCAACCGCGGCAAGCGTAGCTTAACCTGGCCGATCGACCCGTGCAGCTATTGTTATTTAGCCCTCTATATAAGCACACAAGCCCACAAGCCCCTCTATATAGGGGACACGGTAGACTCATGAAAACGACAACTCATGGTCCATCTGTCATTCGTTGTTGGTACTTTTCATAGACCGCTTCTGTGACCAGCCGCAAGTATTTTCCTTAGCACCTCAGTTTTGTAAACAAATTTGTATTATTATGCATTTTTTATAGCCCAATCGAATGTAGCTGACTACTATCGTAGCCATTGTTACCGATTGGTACCAAAGAACCAACGCACTACCTACTTAGATAGATACTACGCATGTTATTAAAATAACAAAATCCTAAAAAGAACTCATTATCAGCGTTTGTTACTGCGTGCACGTGCTCGCTATTTCCTTACATGACACGTAACGTAGGTGTAACAAAAAATTCGAAAGAAATTGTCAAACACAGCTGTATTGTTTTCCGCCATTGCTTGTTAAATACTTCCGCTATTGATAAAGAGCTAACATAAAAACAGAAACTCCCTATCTGTCACTCACCTAATTTAATAAAATAGGATTTTTTTTAAACTGTTTTCAGACCAGCGATGCCAGAAGGTTACTTTTGTAACCATTTAAGTGACTTTTAACTCCTTCAGTGGAAAACGCTTCAAGCGCGTTCGGCGTTCCGATTGGTCCGTCACCGATTCAGGGCCAATCGGAGCGCCAAACGCGCTTGAAGCGTTTGCCACTGAAGGAGTTAAAAGTCACTTAAATGGTTACAAAAGTTGCTTTCTGGCATCGCTGATTCAGACGTAGACTGAAAAACAGAGGCTTAACACAAACAAAGCAAACACTTTTAAAGTACACTTGTTAGTTTGAAATCATCAAACACAACTTAAAAGTAGACCATCTTCTTCTTAGCGTGTCGATAGCAAAAATAACACGAAATAATGTATGTCAATGTAAAATTTTCTAAATTAGTTTGGCCCAAAACTTAGCAACGCGAATACCGTTCGCTGACGCAGCCATTGGGTTATCGCACGTGTGCAGGTGACAGGGCAAGTAGACCTTGACAGTTTGAAATTATCAAATACTGCTCTTAAACAGTGCTGGTACTTTGGCTAATATTCTTCGATGAGAAAAGAATCAGGTTATATTAATTAATCGATCTTTTTAACTCGCATGTTGCATACATGTCGCCAATATAACGTTACCTAGTTCTAATTAACCGCTTTCATCAAAACTATAATTCTGTCAATATGTTATGTAAACATAAAATTAATAGCCCTAAGTCACCATCCCAACACATGTTCTCAGTTACCATTACCCAATAATGTAATACACAATTAAAAATACCAATAACTGCTCTTAGATCTGGGTCGTCATATTTCGTATCGCGTTCGTTGTGCCCGAACTAAGGCCAGACTAATGAGTGCCAACTAATTAGCATACTCACTGAACTTTACGTCTAGTTTATTTGATTGTGGGCAATAAACGGTATTTATAACTAGTCTATATTAGTCTGTCCACATAAAAAGTCAGATCATATTATTTGGTGATTGTTATTATGGATCCAGATTTGAGGAATTTTGTGTCAGTGGGCTGATGTGATGTTTGAAGTATCACTTATGATTGATTGTTATGATTTACGGACCGTTATTTATGTATACCAATATAATGAAGCAAAGATCTCATACCTTTGGATAGTAGAACATCCCTCCCACACGGAAGTAGCTGCTCTATCTTAGGTAAAATTGGCTTGTTTCTCTTCTTTATATTAATGTATTTATATTTCCAGTTTGGCAATAAAAATGCAACCATTAGTAAGCAAAGCGAATTGTTTTTGTTTATAAGAACCGAGCATTAGCCACACAAACATCATTGTTAGTAAAAAACAAAGTCCCTCTCTGGAGAGACAAATTCACTAGTACCTAACTTAACCATTAACAAAGGAAGATTAGTAACTATGGAATCGTCTGCAGCGCGTGAAAGCTCCCCAAGGTCCATCGGCGAAGTATCTTCTTTACGTACCCTACTTCTGGCCGGCAAGCAAGGTTCTACAGCTTTCATAAGAAACTTCTTGTAATATGAGAATGACGGAGGCTATCGCAGCATCGCAGCAGCCGCTTGTTTCATATACCCGTGGAAGGACAAAATGTACTTAAAGTATTACCTCAATTTGATCAATGGATCCTTTTAACAGGTCTTATCTGTCAGTAGCAAGTCATAAAGCTCCGAATACTTGACAAACAGGTTAATATTGTATTAAAATCTAGACTAGTCACTCTTCAGGTATGCAATATTGAAATCTAAAGACCTATTGAATTGATTAATGTTACTGATACGCGATGGCGGACTTTTAGCAGGTTTTAATTGAGACACAGATGTCTGTGAGAGTAATTCCCGAAATGCTTGTTATAGATATCATGACAGATTTAATAAAGTCAGTGAGTGACACATAGCTTCATAGAGGAATTGTTAATTTTCGTTCTAATAATGCCTAAAGATGAAATCGTATTTTTAACCAAAATAAATCCATGTTTGGAACTGTTCAGTAAACTAACTATCACGTGGCTTATCAAAATCCCAAACCCACCTCTCCGTATACCCCCCCGAGTGGGTTCCCGCATTGTCGTTGCGGGGGGGCTCAGTAACCGTGGATTCCGGCCACGGTGAAGCCAAGAGGAACCCAAAGGTGGGGCCGCTCGTTAGGGCTTTTGCCTTCAAGCCGTAACGTAGCGGCCAAAAAGTAGGTTGCGGTGAGGTGCACCGCAACTGTGGTGGGCCGCGATGTCGAATGGGAGGCATCGCGGCTGAGGGTTACGGGTTGCGGTAGAGGAGGAGTGCCGGTGCTTCTGAGCAGCGCTCTTCCCTTCCGTGGCCTGCACGGGGCCGCCACCGTTTGATGGCGGACGCGGTGGGGCCGCAGGGGAAGAGGAGTGTCGGTATAGCGTCGGCCGCTCTCCCTATCCCCTGCGGCCGAAAAGTGACGGCGCGTTGTGTTCCACACGCGCGCCGTCAAAGATGTCAGCAACCACTGGTGGGGTCCGCAAGGGCCGATGCCTGCCAGGGGTGCGGGTTTGTTCGAAAGAGATACCACAGCCCCTGGCATACGGGCTACTGAGGGAACACGGGTGGGTTTTAGTCAGTAAAAGTCTGACACGCCCTCCTGCTCTACTCAGCAGGAGCAGTCATTTGATGATTTCCCACCCAAAAAAAAAAAACCTCTCCGTATAGACAAAGAAACTACATGGTGTAATGCTAACACACATTTGCATGGTCATTCCCTAAAGCTATTTTCGGGAAAATTAGTCAAAGCAAAAGTCTTTGAAAATTCTCACCTAACCGAATTGTTGCAGCATGGAATAGGCTCCCGGATCATTGTGACAGTTCCCACACCCACACTAAACTGCTTCGAGAACCGACTGGATAAATAAAATATTTCCAAGCTATTTGAAACACATGCATCAGGTAAATACGAGTACCTGCTAGTGAGCCCTTACCAAATCATAATATTATTTAACCTTGTGATATACAAAACAGTGATAAGTCAAATAATTTACTTTAATTGGACCACTTTTAGGTTCTTTTGAAAATATACTAAGAAGAAAATTACCAGTCTAATATCAAAGAATAACAAGAACCAAAATTGACCAATCCAAACACTTACAATCACTTACAATAATACCCATAACAGCATGCAGTAGCAATATTGAATAATAACAATCGATTGGAAGGTTGCAACACTCGATGCGGCCCGCGATCGATGTAACGATGTAATCGATATCCCCTTGAACCGAGTTCTACTCGTAGTCGAAATAATGGCTCACATCCTTAGCGTTTGTATGGGGTAATGTGCGTGCTTTATTGCTTTTGCAGCTGATATTGAGTTGTGGTAAGCTTATTGCAATTTTAGTGATGACCTACGAAAGGATTTAATATTTTTTGGTTAACTTTATTACCACACAACTTTCTGGAAAATTGTTGGTGTTGCATCAGGTTTACCTAGTATACATGCACTGTTTAATCTGCTCTTTACTGATTAGATCAAGTGTTTTATATGTGATAGAATAAGTGGGAAACATAATTGAAATCTCGGATCTATAAAATAAAACTTTATGATCTGTAGTAATTAATTTTATGTACGAATTAACAGAAATGAAACCATAAACCAGTTTTATAGTTCATAAAAAAAGTCGTGAGAAAAGCATTAAACGTTAGTTATTTATGAAAACTGTTGAAAGTATCAACTCATTTCATTGTGCTGTGATATCAAGTCTAATCAACCTACTAAGCAACGTGTTGATAAAACCGATATTTTTAAACGTAATGGTAACATAATTACAACTAATATACTGAAATTAGCTCGCCAATTAAACAAAATATCAAACCGAATCAAGCGCATATCCAATCTCCATAACATATTATTAATAGGTCACGGTTCATTTACATAAACCGATCACTTCCATAGATGGTAGCTTATAATTTTATAGAGGAAGCACATTGTTTTAAATAATTTAATGGAAAATCAGCAGCTGTGAATTAGTAGGAATTGTTGAATTAACTTGTTTATTGTTTGTGTGGGAGCTTTATATAATCTATGCTTTTACATGATAGAGACATTAATTTAGTATTGTATTATGAAAATAACAGGTTATTTTTTCCGTGGACATCCTAGGATGGTAGATATTTATTTTCCACCACAAAAGTAAGAAATAAAAAATATCGTTAAAATACTCGAAAGGTGAGTTTCCTTCAGCATTAAGATCACTACTTATACTGTAAAAGAAAGTCACCTTTGATATCACCGTATCTGGTTAGGGTCTGGTATAACCCTTCACCGATCATGGGTAGGCTGAGCCGCTCTACACACTTGTTCGTGTCATGATTCAGCACAGCCGGGCGGCAAAATCTAATGATTGCCCCTAACACAGATTCCAAAAAGAAAACATGAAAAAATCATGTACCTCTCTTGTCTCTTCTCCCTTCTTTGTCTATCTTGCCACGACGTACAACTGTTGTTCGTGTGGGCTTCACTTTTTTCAAGAAAGATAAAGAAGCGATCGATCAGGTCAATATGACGCAACCTAACAGCCTCTTTGACCCGTGTGCAAAGTATCATGATTCAGAAACTCCATGTTACCACACAGCTATAAAACTAGGTGCCATATATGGAACGGTTTGACACTCAATATTACTTCTAATCGTTGGTTTTAGTTACATCACTGGTTTGGCATGTGTGACCGTTTTCTGAGATAGCTGATTTAAATATCGGTCCAAATATGATTTTAGAAATATTAAGGAAGACTTTTCATTATAGCTGAGCCCACGCAATTTGCAGATGAGCATATTTTCAATTCTAAGAACTAAGTATATAATTTTTTTTTATAGTTTTTTTTTTTTTTGGGTGGGAAATCATCAAATGACTTCTCCTGCGGAGTAGAGCAGGAGGGCGTGTCAGACTTTTGCTGACTAAAACCCACCCGTGTTCCCTCAGTAGCCCGTATGCCAGGGGCCGTGGTATCTCTTTCGAACAAACCCGCACCCCTGGCAGGCATTGGCCCTTGCGGACCCCACCTGTGGTTGCTGACATCTTTGACGGCGCGCGTGTGGAACACAACGCGCCGTCCCGTCTACCACTTTTCGGCCGCAGGGGATAGGGAGAGCGGCCGACGCTATACCGACACTCCTCTTCCCTTGCAGCCCCACCGCGTCCGCCATCAAACGGTGGCGGCCCCGTGCAGGCCACGGAAGGGAAGAGCGCTGCTCAGAAGCACCGGCACTCCTCCTCTACCGCAGCCCGTAACCCTCAGCCGCGATGCCTCCCATTCGACATCGCGGCCCACCTCAGTTGCGGTGCACCTCACCGCAACCTACTTTTTGGCCGCTACGTGAATGGCTTGAAGGCAAAAGCCCTGACGAGCGGCCCCACCCTTGGGTTCCTCTTGGCTTCACCGTGGGTGGGAGACCACGGTTACTGAGCCCCCCCGCAACGACAATGCGGGAACCCACTCGGGGGGGTCACATATTAAATGTCAATAGGGAAATTCGGTTGCGGTGAACAATTTGCGGCAGAACACCCAATTATAATATGTCAAAGAATGTTCTCCGATCACCGGTATACTGGCACAGCGTGCGAAACTTGACCTTCTATAGTAAGAGAACGCATCCATATTCTTCAATTGCGCTGTGCAATATATTTAAAGAAGATGTGGTGAATGTAAGTATGCGAAGTGATATGATCCAGCCTTACCATCACTACATCAAATTCATTTTCATCATCCATACATCATATGTACCGTGATTCTCACAAATGTAAATTACTTTGTCTGGTATATGTTTCCGTAGTCATCCCTCTTATTCATTCATTTTTAGCAGTACTGTTGCATTCACAAGATTTCACATGCACGGGAGTGCAACCCAGTCTGTAGTAGGTATTTGATAAAGGGTTTTTTTTTTAAATCAGGGAAAAAGAAAATATGGTCTATTCCTTAACAACAAACTATCTATTAAAGCCACAATTTTCCTTATGTTACAATAATGTTCCATATTCCAGCATTCTTGGAAGCTTGCCCAGCACGTCGCAGATGATCGACAAACGTATAAATCTGATCGTTGCGCAGTCGCTGCGTGCGCGTCGTTCTCACACAGCAATCCATCGACAGCGTGTGGTTGTCTGTCACGCATGCGCGGTACCGGTGGTCGGTCAATGGAATTGTTATCAATGAGATGTAGGAATAAAAAGTTTATTGGAAGCTCGATTATATTCAGAGCGATGTATCTGAATACAGCTGTTCCCTTGGCAGAGATATATTGTAGCACTATATTGACAAGATTGTAAATGGGCAAACAGAAAAGTTGGTTGCGGTAATTGCCCACTCTTGCGTGAGGGAAGATCATCAGCAATATTGTTATAATTATGTTACTTTCCTACCGATATTTTATATGCATGGAGAAAGCGGTTTCTGTGATTTCGCTGAGGTGCCGATAGATTAGGAACGCGGAAACATAACAAAACAAATTCATGATACCGGCGGTTAAAGAAGCGTATTATAAATAATTAACTGTGTAAAAGTACTAATCCCTATATCAGAGCTCAATCATCAACAAAAAACCCCTCATACCAGTAATCGAAGCCAGTCGAGTGCTCATAACGGCCGGGCACTCGACACGGACGCCAGCACTGGGACGAACGAGTTAGTGGAGCGACAAACTGGCACTGCAATCATGTGAGACAGCTTTCCAACAACAGTTATACTGTGGACTTGTACGAAATTAAATTTTAATTAAGAGATTACCACATAATTGTGAAAACCACGATTAGTTTTCATCTACCTACCTTATTTAACGATTCTTATTCATATATTTATCACATGAATACACAAGAATTTAAAAAATAAAAAAGTACACACAAATAAATTAGTGATGGAACAAATGTCACCAACTTTCACATTTATTGTATTAGTAGGAAGTAGAGTAGTAGGATACTGAGAAAAATCATACAAATCGCAAAGTTGCATTTTTATTTGCTGAAGTCCGTAATTTTCGTAGCCGTTGTAAGTGCATGTGTCTGATTTCATGGTCCAAATAAAAGCCGCATTCGTTTGGAACCGGATGTATCGGAGACAATTGTGGCCACACACACCAGTAACATGTGATTGAAAAATCTGGATTTTTGTATTTTTTCAAAGTCCGTATCCACACCGAATTCAATATTGGAAAAAAAATGCAAATTATCGAGATTTTTCACTTACACATTACATAACAAAACCCCCATAACGAAATCCCCGGACGGTTTTTCACCAGTGATAGCATCGATTAGGTCACTTACCTCGCTTTACACAACAAAAATGCCTGTGTTTGTGTTTACCTCTCTCCAATAAGGATAAAACGAATCTATTGTTATTCAAAATTTGTTCAGTTATGGTAATAATATGATGTCTCGCCGACTTTCACTGTACCCTCTCTTTTATGTAAGAAACATAAAAGAGAGGGTACAGGGTCGTATTTTTCAGAACATAAGACTTCTTTCTCAGTGAGTTGCTTACCTGCAAAAGAAAGAGATGGTCATTAGATTAATTAAGATTACGAATGCACTTTTTGTAAGTGGAGTTAAACGATTAAAAGTTAATGCGAATCTTGAAGCGGCATTTAAATGTTGCTGCATTATAATTTCTGATGTAAGTTTAACTGTATTCTCCAGAAAATAGGTAGGTAGGTATGTCTTGACCTTTTTCTCTTATTCTGTTCTAGTAATAGGACATGCACTGCGAGACATATAATTCTTTGTCTATCATTCGAGCACTAATGGGGGTTGCTTTGATGGAAGATAACCTGCATTTTTACACCATTATAGATACCAAAAGTACTTGTTCTTCCCGTCATTGTGATATATATTGAGGTACTGAATTATACCTGGGAATCTTCTGGTGACGGAGATATTGAAGGTCAAAGTTCCATCAATTTTTTACGTTTTTTTACAAAAACATTTCTTTGATTTTATAACTTAACTTTAAATAATCCCACATTTGCACAATATTTTGCGTGTGTCATATTGTCCAATACCGAAAACAGCGTCCTTTCGCAATAATTATTTAACATACGTTTTTTTTATGTACATAGTATGTAGATGACGGTTTCATGATGGATCTTTTTACATCCTGTATAATAAAATTAAGTTACTCAAAAAACAAAAACTCAAAAACGCTTGCTGCAATCCGGTACCCACCTACTTTCTTGACGCACCACTTGAATTTCGTACCTTCGCGCCAAGAAAGGGCATACTTATTTTAAAATTATATTTTTGTGATGACCACACAACAACCACAATTAAGTGACAGACAACAGAAATAACAAAACGTACCGTGTTATAATATCAGCTCGTCGTGTGCTTACTAATGAGACGACAATGAGTGACGCAAGCACGCATGCGTGTGCGCATACCAAATGTACAGGCCGGTAATGCAACCGCTCTAGACTGGGTGTGCGTAACTTGACATGGATCATGCCGATGGTTTGAGGTTGGTTTTAAAAGTGGCAATAGAATTGAATTGTTTTTATTTTTTACTTCTAATTCGAAATGCCTGGAAAAAATATTGTGGAAAACAAAACAAGTCTGAATTTGACGACACACAAGCTTCCTGTTCACAATTTAACGGTTATGGTCTAATGCATATAGTACTAAATATCCATCAACATCAACTTAATGAGATTTCCAAATCGATTAAGCCATTAAAGGGTCTTCAACACTTTTCTATTAATTGAGAGTTTAATATAAAATTACGATATTAAAAACATTATTTCATACCGAAACTGGTTTTCATTTGAACGGTGCATGGGCATTTGACCAGCACCGACTTAACACATGAAACGAATTCTATTTCCATGTACTAAGTATGAAAATGGCTTGTTATAGCACCTGCATAAGTTTATAAAGTAAGGTTCGCTAGGTGTTGCAATATGGACGACAACTTGTAACCGCCTATTGCGTACACGCATGCGTTTTCCAAACTGTTTGAAATAAAGACGCGACTACGACTGTAGAGAAAATTCTACTTTAGTGTAAGGAATTTAAACACATTTTTATTTCGTGATCTTGACGAAAATTTTAAAGACACTTGGACGTTTTCCATGGCAGTTATTGTTTAAGAAATAAGATGATTTGTATGGAACGTGAGTTTCTTTTTGTCTTTTGAAAGTTGTGCGTCTACCGGTAGGAAAGGGCCTTTGAACATAAGGAGGCATCGACATCTCTTTCAATTTAGTGCAAAAAAAAAACTATAAATAAAAAGACATATATCTTTATGGAACGCAGTGGTGGCCAAGTGGTAAAGGCCGCGACTTACGAGTTGTAGGTCGAGAGTTCGAACCCCGCCAGGCGCTTTACTTTGTGTAAATTATTTCATCACCACTGCTCTCAAAACGGTGAAAGAAAACATCGTGAGGAAACCGGCATGTCCTAGAACCAAAAATTCGAAGACATGTGACATCTACCAACCCGCACTGGACCCGCGTGGTGGATTACGGCCCAATCCCTCTCACCGAGAGGAGGCCTGTGTCCCAGTAGTGGGAACATTATAGGCTGATGATGACGACATCTTTATGATTGATAAATGTGTAACAAGTTCTTTGTGTCTAGACCCCAGGAAAGAGTAAGCTACATTATAGAGTACCTACTAAGGTTGTTTTTAAGCTTGCCCAATATTACCATGTCAGTCAGTTGCTTAACTGACTTCCTCACGGAAATTAGCATCACAGGGCTACTACCTCTTACAATAATGTACTTTATTTGGTAATATACATAAATCATGAGCACAAAAGCAAAGCCAACATGATGATGTTTGTATAATCATATCAGTGTATTACAATCGTAACGCAATTTGCATCACAAATTAGATGATTCAGAGAAGGCCTGCTTCGTATAATGCACAATAATAAGCACACGCAAAGACCGTAACCATAAATACAGCAACCGACGATGAAGAGATTAAACATAGACAGAAGAAAGCAAACTTTGCCTAAAGTCTATCGCACCGATATGACATGAAGTCAAGATGCCTGATCCATTGACAGGCTCTATGACTGAATCTCATCACCTTCATCTTTTCAGCCGAAAGACGTCCACTCTTGGACTTAGGCCTCCCCCAATTTGGGGGGTTTGCCATAATCGCCACGCTCGGTAAAACCCCCAAATTTCTATATTTTCCACACTGCTACCCAGTGCATGCTGCTGAATGAATGAAAAACACAAACTAGGGGAAACAGACAGGTGATTACAAAAAAAGCTTCATGTCATACGGTTAGCAATTCCAAATGTCACTACTCGTATCACTGCACCAGTCTGAGAATATTACTTCACCAACTCGTCGAACTAGTCGAAAGTAACAGCAGTTTACTTTGGCGTACAGTATACCTTTTACAAGAATCTTTTGGCGCTCGAATGTCGTTGATGGGGGAGGGACATGATCAGCCTTAAGCCTGTTTCCACTGCTGGGACTCTCTGTGAGAGGGAATAGGCCGTAATGCACCACGCGGGCCCAGTGCGGGTTGGTAGATGTCACATGTCTTTGAACTTTTGGTTCTAGGACATGCGGTTTCCTGATATTTTTTACCGACTTCAAAATGAAGGAGGTTATCAATACGACATGTTTTTTTTTTAAATGTATATTCGGGCATAAGTCCGTCATGTATAGAAGGATTTTCAAAATTCTTTTTTAGTTCGAAAGGGGTTTTATTTCGAAATGGTCCCATAATTTCATATACATCTGATGATGAGTTTTGGAAACAGACATGTGAACTTTTCAAAAAATCAACCGTGATTGCTGCTATCGTATAAATATGCATTGTTTCGATTTGATTTGATTGGCTATGAGAATAACCCCTCGGATGATGACATTTCGAATTGGTGTGGGGTTAGGTACTATAGCTAAAAAGTGAAAAATAAAAACTATTAAAAAAAAAACAATCGACTTCCAAAAAAACACTACAAAGATAAAAATAACTTTCATTTCGGAAGGCGTGTGAAGTCGGAAAAGTCGGTAGTTTCTTTTTCGTTTTTTCGTTCACCGTTTTAAGAGCAATGGTTTCGAAATAATTTACTAAAGTGCCTATCTGGGTTCGAACATACGACCTACAACTCGTAAGTCGGAGCAGTGTCCACTGAGCTACCACTGTGCTTGACAGGGGGCTGTCTTGTTTCGTGAAATAAAAAATAAAACAGGATGTCGGCGTTAGTTCACCACGCACTGTGAGAACCTTGTAGCCTCAGTACCGATAGCTAGAGTAGCCGGCATGCATTTTTTTGTACTTCCTTCTATTTTGATTTGTTAATTTGCTTCTACTGCATTAAATTAATATTTATTTAAGTATATATTTAATACATTTAGGTACTAAATAAAATGTCTTATCATTTTGAAAACAATAACAAATTAAAAATACGGACAGCTTGCTACTTACTAACAATGCGTAAGTTCTGTTTACTTGCCATCTAGAAACAATACTTATGTAATGGTGTATGGAATATACACACTGCACTACACACTGGTATAAAGGTAAACCGAGGAGTATACAACACATAATACTGTTTTGAATGGACCTTCTCCTACGTATCTGGTCAGTTGATTCACGCACGAGCATTATCGCAACAGCTACTGTTCGCATTGCTCATGTGGTGATCATTAGAGGTGATTGAGCAACTTGGCGATTAATGTTGGGTCAATGGTGTTGACAAATTAATGCTTTCATGACGGCTGCCCAAATTTAATTATTGCGAGTATGATTGTAATTGGTTGGGCACGATTTAATCATGTAGTTAGAGGCGCGATGATGACTTACATATTTTTGATTAAGTTAGCTACTGTTTATTCATATTCTTTTTTCCCAGTACGGGGTAATAATTGATTTGAAACGAAGCGGACCAAGTCGAACAGTTGGACGAATGTTTGTACAAATGCAAAACTGTTGTGCATACTCATTACGAAGAGACATTAACGATTATTGATAATTTTAATACATTACTAAATCATTAATTTCTACATTGTTTAATTTTGTAGGTCATCACATCATTGTATGGAAGTTGGTGTCCAACAAAACGTCAGTATTGTCAGAGTCAATATCAAATTACAGTATATCTTCCTGCTTTGCAACGGTAAATAAAGATCGAGCAAGAAACTTAATGAACATCTATTTATATTATACAAGAGCCACCAGAGACTACACAGGAAAACTAATTTAGATAACATCACTGCACTACGGTACACATACCGTTGAACAAACTTCAATTACCTACGTATGTATGGACCTAAGAAGTTCAGACTATATCGTTTGGACAGTGAAGAAAGAAGTACAGAATGCCCACTATATGATCCAAAGCCAACTTAAACCACACAAGGACACCAAACAGAAGAATTTGAAAGGTTTCGATAGGTAAAGCCATGCTCAAGTGGAGATCTCAAAATTCGAACAAACGTAGGTTTAATCTATCCGTTAGGATTTCAGGAATTCAGACGTTTTCCTAGATTGATGCTTTGTTGATTTACTTTTGCAGGCTCCCTGCAAAACGAAATCACCCAAGCATTCGTTTGTTGTCTTTGTAAATTGATTTTGCAGAAAAAATCTAATCTTTTGCAAACACCTCGCCTTACTTAACGTTTAAACCGGAATTTCCAAAAAAAAAAATGAAATGTATTTGCAAGAATTTTAGTACAGTCGCCAGCAGGTCAACCTATCCCAAACTGTCAAATTTTCCCAATTGAACATAAACCTTATTCTTTTGCAATAAAGTTGAAAAACTATCAAAGAAATTTGACAGATTGGGGTAGCTTGATGTGCTGGCCTCTGTACATTACAGATAGTCCGATATTTTTTACAGTTTCTAAAATATTTCGGTAAAACTAGCAGGCGAAATTATTGTTATATTAATAAAATAAAATGAAGCTATTAAAATTGGTACGTAAATCATAGTTATTAAATTAATAATGTCAAGTAGGTACTTGTAAATTACTTGTAATAGTAACATGTTAGTGTAAATCTTTAAAGTCTAAATAATCATTCACAGCATATAATATTTTTTCTATAAGTAACAGCAGTAAGTGCGTGAGATAGTACTCACAATTTACACATTGTACAGACTGGCTTTTCTGAACTTTTTGCAATAAAGATGACCAAAGAATAACAAACACAGAAACCTAAGCCAAATGGGACAAAAAAAAGCCACATGAAAGGAACAGGGTCACCGAAGTGAACCAAGCCGTCTTGTTTACGCGCGATGGTCGAGAAACCTACTAATGACTGTCTCATTACCTACTGTATAGAGATGTGTGGCGCTTACTGCGAAAGGACTTGGAGAATATAAGAACTGTCTAGTAATGTCACTATTGTCAACTGTTTCACCGAACCACACTACTTGTCATAATTTTGTTTGAGCGCGGTTAGTAGAACAGCTTAGGTGCCGTTCGGGCAAGTGCCGTTGAAATAAATGCTCTGAGCGGAATACTTCATTTTGATGGTAGATAAATTTTAATAGGTACCAAAATATTGTGCTCAATTTGAATTTCTTACTTCAGTACGCTGATTTTTGTACATTATTGTTTACCAAAATTCATGTTGTTCATGTCATTTAAGAGCAGGCGAAATTTCATATTATAGGTACGAGTCGAACGTCACTTTCTGCCGGAAAAACCGAAGCACAATTTCGTCACATTTTCTTCTGATTTTGCTTAATTTCCAGGACAACCCTCCATCATAAAAAAAAACTTGAAAAATTGCATGGCTTTATACTTCAGCCCTATTTAATATTCAAATAAATCGACTCCTCTAGTACATACAATTTTGGTCACCTTTAATACGTGAAGGCATTAGATCTAACTGTGACACTAAATTAACACCTGCATCATGCACAATTGTGTTAACTATTACAACAGGCTCGTCACATTGCATGCTAAGTACGCACAATAATATGACGAGTTAGTGGTCGTTGCGCAATGGACTGGGTGCGTTGCGAAACGGTCGCATAATCGGGAGTTAGTGAGCCTTATTGGTAGTTAAGGAATCGGTTCGATGTCCTAGATTTTTAAAGGTTGAACTTTTGAAGAGTTATTAATGATTGAATATTTTGGAAATGGATTATAAGGACCTAAAATTGTAATAGGTTACAACAAATAGAACCTTCCGAGATACTTATAGAGCAGCAGTTTATCTACATAATTATGTATTTCGATATGATGATAGAGGTTGACAGTTGATGAAGTGATGACAAATACATAAAAATATAAATCAACAAAACAAGAAATCGAAGTTACTGTACAAAAGTTTCCATAATAACATAACATCACGCCTTGTTTCCCCGAAGGATTAGGCAGAGGTGTACCTATAGTACAACAACATTACGTCAGTTATGTTTAAGTCCCATGTAATAGGGGGCGAGCCTATTGCCATCAACCGGGCACAAATCCGGGCTGCTATTGAGAAATCCTAGATGGAAAAACCCAATAACACTTTGCCCAACCTGGGAATCGAACCTAGAAGCCCATGCTCAGCAGTAGCGCTTACGACCACTATAACGAGGCAGTCGGCAACAAGTTTCCATATATTTGTATTCATTTTAGGTTTTTGTTTTTCGTCGTGCGACTAAAACCAAATTGTAAATAAAATAGTCTGGGTGATCTTGTAATAAATTACCACATCACTTCAGCCGAAATAGGTACGAGTAGGTACTCTGGACATAGGCCTCCCTAAAAAGAGGGGGTTTTTGCCATAATCGGTACGCTTGGCAGGCGGGTTGGTAATCACAGAATGGTAAAATGCATAAGGTACGCTGCTGCCCTTTCTCTGGTAAGTCCCTTAGTCACCTTCTATGACACCCACGGGAATAAATGGGATGGTGTTATTCTTTTACGTCCGGCAACACACGGATGATGTAATAAATAAATAATAATAATGGCTTAATTTCGGGGGAAAGCAAGGTCTGTGGAAGTACTGTAAACAGACATATTGGCAAAAGTTTATTTATGGCTAGTAGGTAAACAGAAGAGCAACGTATTTTCACTGCCCTTCACCTTCAGGCAATTTATTCTGGGAAGTAAATTAACTTCAAGACACGACCTCAACTCAGCCTCAACTCTAGAGGTCATGTACCGCTATAAATACACGCTAAATATATTACACCTTAAACGATAACCGAAGGTATGTCCAATGTCAGTGGAGTTATGAAATACACATGATATTACTTGTGATACAATGACTCTTTAGTTTACACCGCCGTCAATTTGATACTGAGCACTTGGCACGCGAAAAACTGAGGAACGATAGGTATTTAAATAATGGATGCCAGAGGGCCTCGACTAGTGGCAGTCGTTTTCAAAGTGTTTATTTAATGTTTCTAAAACGATTTTCAATAGCATAGACATTTATATCTTCGTTTTTGCTGATAGACCATCAGTCACTTTCAGGAGCCTCAGGCTGATTCCCGGCCACCGTAGGCGCGGGCTTGCGGATGGCGAGTAATGGGTGGCTCGCTGTCCGGTAAGAACCAAGCCCGTGTCGACGGTTCGTTGTGTTCCACGCGTGCCTCAAAGAGATGTCAGCATCAACTGGTAGGGTCCGCAAGGGCCGATTCCTGCCAGGGATGCGGGTTGTTCGAAAGAGATACCGTGGCCCCTCGCATACAGGCAACTAAAGGAACACGAGTGGGTTTTAGTCAGTAAAAGTCTGACACGCCCTCCTGCTCCACCCAGAGCGGGAGAAGTTATTTGATAACATACCTACCAAACTCAAAATAAAAGTCATTTTGTCTATATTTTTCAGGATAGATTGGATTACCAAATTAGGAACACTAGTCATTAAAGAGTTTGTAGTAATGAAGGATGCAGTTGAATTACTTCCAACTAAACAACGTGGTAACTGCGCAACACACTAACAGTAGGAATGGCTTTCATATTGACAGTTCAACAACATTCATTGCGTTATTGTTGAGCAGACACATTTTTCGAACACAAGGAGGAATGGATTAGCAATATTCTTCAAAATGATTCAGATTCTGATTGATAGTGTGTTACCCAATTAGGGTACAAGCCTATGACCAGCAAGCTTAGCATGACGCTTTCTATTTCTACTCTACCGTAGAATATAAATCGCTTGTCTACATTTCTCGGTTCAAAACTGTCAACTGTCTACACGGAAACGTCATACTCTTTCGTCGACAAAATGCTTCTGTACGATTCTCGTGCTAAACCTGCAGCATAAGACTTCTAAAGACTCTCAGTGCATAGTGATAGTGAATTACACTTATTATTTATCGATCAAGTTATCCCGAAGTAGGTGTAATTATGACATATAACTGATGTCATTGACATTTTGTCCTTGTAAGTAACGCCATAATGAGTTATCAAGAAACACTGGGTACTGTGTTTACTAGCTAGGTGAGAAGGCCGGTGCAAAGTCAAATGTTAACAAATAATGTAAAATAATTATATTGTTAATGTAGTTATTATTTACGTTGATAGTTAACACATTGTTTTGACGATAAATTGGTTGGCACTACAAGAGTTTAGTTACGGTTCTTATGAAATATGGGCATAGTAATAACTTGTTGTTTATTTACTTAGCTTTAGCGTAGTTAAATAAGTTTACACATATTTTTACAGTAATCTTATTAAATGCAATGCATGATTTTATTTCTGTCGTTAGGTTTGTACAAACACTTTTACTCGTCTAACATATTTTAAATAAAACTAGATGAGGTTGGAGTTTCGTATCTGACTTACTGAGAAGAAAGGACGAAACAAACTCAGAAGTCTCGTTTAAAGTCTAGACATAATGTCGGTCAGTTCATGTGAAGACTATGTAGATTGGTATCTAAAATGGTCTTTTGACGAAAGAACCACACAAATTGGGTGAACCTGTTCAGTCAGTGCACGCATTTGTCACTTTTCGTGCAGGTCAACCCTGACTCAGATCCCGAGTAATGAGATAAGTGCTAACTTTAAGAAACCGCACAGTTTTTTTTTTTCTTTTCAGTCCAAGCGCAGGTTGTCTGGTGCCTATTTATTGAAGGCCTACATTTCCTCTTTTTTTAAACGACGAAAAAACGGAGGAGGTTAACGGACTACGCATAACTTTTTCCAGAGTAGTCCGATTTTGATAATTCTTTTTTATTGGAAAGGGTATACCCCGAAGTTGGTCCCATATAAATTTCGAAGAAAAATTCCAACCCTAAGGGTAAGAAAACCGGGGATGATTGATTGTTTACTCACAGATTTTAATACTGAGTTGTGTATTACAAAAAGTAAACAAAAATTAAGCATGTAGTAATTAGTAGATTAAAGCCACAAAAAAATTATAAAATAAAAACTTTTTAATAAAAAATTAAGCCGCCGAAAAACCGAAAAGTAAAAAATAATAAACTTGCTTTGTCCAACCCCAATAACTAAGTTCGGAAGGCGGTGACATATAATTGACTTTGGATATGTATTTCATTATATGTCACCGCCTTCCGAACTTAGTTATTGGGGTTGGACAAAGCAAGTTTATTATTTTTTATTTTTCGGTTTTTCGGCGGCTTAATTTTTTTATTAAAAAGTTTTTTTAATGTATTAGGTAATAAAGGTAGAGCTTGTTGCCACAAATCTAGACTTCGGACAGCTGCTTAGCAATTCTTAATGGACAACCCGAGGATTGAACCCATCACCCTACGCTCAGCAATCACTCAAACCAAAGCGACAAGCACACATCCGTTATCCGGTAGACGACACCATACAAAATTGCTGTTTAAAATTGTGAATATTATGTTTCGTACTAAGGCTTAACAAATACCTACTCATCTGAAATTCTGAACCTAAGCATCAAACTCGAGACACCTGATGGATTAGTCACGATAATATAAATAATACAAATCACAACGTAAACAAAATAGTGTTAATCAATTTAACTACCCACTTTAAGCACGCTCGCAAAAACAACAGACAATACCCAAAATATTATCATTTCAATTATCAAAATTAGCCATAACGCCTCTGGCTATAGCTCTGTCTAGTTCCCATGAATTAGCGGCACGATCAGTAATCACGGCTAAATAAGAAGTCGTGTCTTGAACAAAGACTAACCAAGCTTGAAACACCTCATCAATATGCATTAGTTTAGAAAGCTCTGCCATGGACTGGTCACCATTCTATTTGTTGAGAATTTAACGGATGATTGGTGTGTTTGGCAAAATTTTGCTAATCTAGCATGATCACTACGGAAGTAAAACAACAATTGTTTTACTTCCGTAGTGATCATACCAGATTCATATAGCGGGTATCAAACCATAGGGGCGTATCCACAAAACCCCTACTTTTCAGGAGAGACAAAAAACTTAATAACTTTTCTTGTGACAAAGCCAGCTTGTTGTGATTTTGCATGTAGCTATATATTTACTCGACAGTAAATATGGTGTGCTTGATTTTAAGGTATTCCCCCTATAACATTAGTTTTTGGTTGATGGCTATTTGGCATGACGACTATACGGTAAAGCTCCGTTCAAATTCCCCCAAAAATGAATAGAATTTATGGACGTAAAACCTTTCTCCTTTAATAATTAATATTTATACCAATATTAATTTTTACTTATTTGGTGACTTAAAATACTGCAATTTAGGAATGAGAACCCATCAAAACTAACGTTATTTACGTGATTTCAAAAAATCATACGTCTGTCTGGCTTGTCATTAATATTCAGAGGTGTTTGAATTCAAAATAGAAGTATTAACCAGTTTTGTTCAATAATCGAGAAAAAAAAAAGGAAATTGTAGTAATTATACATTATTTTCTGTCAACCTCGTCACACCCCGACGGTGAGGTGGAGATCATGTATGAGGATATTCATCCAAATAAAATAAAAATATCCATCCAAAGCCATGGCTCTAAAACTAATTTTACCGTTGTCATGGGGGACTTCAACGCGAAACTGGGCAAACGGGACAATGCGGCTTTAGCACCGTAGACCACATACAAAAGCTACGGCAAGTTATACAGAAGACCGAAGAGTATAACCTGCCTCTCTGCTTTGCGTTTGTGGACTACGAAAAAGCCGTCGATTCGATCGAGACATGGGCTGTAATGTAGTCTCTTCAACGGTGCCAGATCGGCTATCGGCACATCGAGGTGCTGAAGTATCTATATGAAAACGCCACTATGTCAGTCCGACTCCAGGACCGGACTTCGAAATTATCCTTCTGCAGCGAGGTGTGAGACAGGGAGATGTTATCTCTCCGAAACTGTTCACTGCTGCTCTGGAGGATGTCTTTAAGGTTCTGGACTGACAAGGGGCTGGCATCAACATCAATGGCGAGTATATCACTCACCTTCGGTTTGCCGATGATGTAGTTGTCATGGCTGAGACCATGGAGAACCTTAGTGCATTGCTCGATGACCTCAGTAGAGCTTCCGAAAGAGTGGGTCTTAAAATGTACATGAAAAAGACAAAGGTCATGTCGAATGCCCATGTAACACCCACTCTCATGACGATTGGAGGCGCAACACTCGAAGTTGTGGACGAGTACGTTTACCTAGGACAAACTGTCCAGTTAGGTAAGTCCAACTTCGAGAAAGAGGTCAACCGTCGAATCCAACGCGGCTGGGCAGTGTGTGGGAGGCTTCGCAATATCTTCTCGATCCAAATACCAGTCTCAAGATTAAAGTCTTTGATTAGTGTGTGTTGCCAGTGATGACCTATGGTACAGAAACGTGGTCGCTCACAAAGGGCAATGGAGAGGGCTATGCTCGGAGTTTCCCTACGCGATCGAATCAGAAATGAAGAGATCCGCAGGAGAACCAAGGCAACTGACATAGCCCGAAGAATTGTCAAATTTAAGTGGCAGTGGGCAGGGCACATTGCTCGCAGAACAGATGGCCGATGGGGCCGAAAGGTTCTGGAGTGGCGACCGCGTACCGGAAGACGTAGAGTGGGAAGGCCTCCCACATGGTTAACCGATGACCTTGTGAAGGCCGCGGGAATCCGCTGGATGTGGGAAGCACAAGACCGGTCGAAGTGGAGGAGCCTGGGGAGGCCTGTGTCCAGCAGTGGACGTCTTTTGGCTGAAATTATGATGATGATGATGATTAACCAACACTACCACACGCCAACGTTACCCCACGCATTAAAATAACAGACTCGCTACGGCAGCTCACTGGAGAATAAGGGTTGAATGCTTGATTCGAATGTCATACGCCCGATGGCTAATTCGCAGAAGTCATCAGATGACAGTGACTGTGTGTGTTGGGTATGGTTGACATAATGATACGTCTGTGTATTGACGAAATCTTGAGACAGCAATACTAAAAAATGTAGACGTATGTGCATACGTGTGCAGTGATGACTAAATATCCCCAGGAACATGTTGATATTGACGGTCGTATACGCATACATCTCTATGGCCTGACACGATTTCCTTGACTTATTAAAAAAATTAAAGTCGTACGTGCATACGTCTATATGGCACGTCAAAACTGCCTCAATAACCAATAATATTGCTCTTACTTCTATTATACGGCTATGTGGCCCAAAAATAATTGTAGACTGTCTAGCTTACGGCAAAAAATATTTTGCAATTTACACAAAAAGTTAATATTAAACAATAAGAAAAATTTAGGTTATATATTGCTTAAAGTAGAATCCAATGGCATTAAAACGAAAAATCGCATTTTTGCAAATACGCCCCTATGG
The DNA here is from genome assembly GCA_949987655.1 of Polymixis flavicincta. Lineage (NCBI taxonomy): Eukaryota > Metazoa > Arthropoda > Insecta > Lepidoptera > Noctuidae > Polymixis > Polymixis flavicincta. Next base: position 1,508,409 of record OX465175.1, on the reverse strand, counting down.
TTTGAGACCCGCGATATGTCACCACTGGATCATAAATTCGCCTACTTGGCATATAAGTGTCTTTGCACAGTTTCCTATTTAGAGTTCATTCAAAAGTACATTTAAAACACAACCTTCCCACTTCTGGATCCCCATTCACAGCCGTAGCTGTCAGTCATCAGTACCACCAAGTTCTGTTCTATAAAGGCTGTTGCAGTTACTTGATAAAATTTTGTATTAGTTTCTATTTTACCCAGTTCAATGAGGCAATAATCTAAAATATGTACTAATATCAAATTTCAGCCTGTCTAAATCCAAACGTTACGCATAATTTCGCACAAACTAGTTTCTTATTACCGGCATTACGAGTATTATTGGTAAGAACAGGTAAGAAGGTGATTTATACAATGGCTGGAATTCGGACAACAACTACTTGTAACTTAGAAATGCTGACAGGTCACGTAGAGCTGATTAGATTTCGCAATTCAGGCATTCCTTAGTGCTAAGGATCAGACGGTTTGACGTCGGTCGCTAGCTTCGCCTGCCAAGTTTACGTGTTGTTACAATACCCATTTGCATTGTTGTCATCTTTATTATTTCAAGAACTCTTACATCATTGTGATTTTGCGACAATGTTATTATGCAAATGTAACAGCAATCCAACATTCCTTTTCACATTTTTGCATTAAACTAGATGGTGAAATGCAAAAATGTATTCATACATTTTTATCTTGTCATTATGCACCACTTCGCAAAGTATTGTCCCTCATTCCAGTTGTTATGAAGTCTCATCATACTCTTGAGAGTTGAGAACCATATTCGTAATTCCCACACACTACGAAACAATCGTATAATTTGTAAAAAAAAACCAGTTCCTATTGATTTAATGCATTCTTATCTCATCTATCATTACCTGCTCTGTTGTTATTGACATTGAATTAATTACAATGTCTTCCTTTCACTTCAGAACTATCATCGGATAAACAATTGAGATCGCCATGACATAATTACAGGAGAACAAAGCTACGAATTGTGTGCGGACGCAGATTCTATCGCGTAGTAGACAAATATTTATGAACATGCTCGCCCATTCAATAGACGTAGCTATTGTTTATAAACAATAAGATTCTGGTCTCGCTTAATTTGTGAACTATGTGCTTTGTGTTTAATGCTTTATTAATCTTATAAGTATATTTTATAACTTTGGGAAAATCATTAATGCTTTGTAACTATGTGACGGAAAAGTTCCCATCAGTAACCTCCAGTGCTCTGTCTATTATAATATAACTGTAGTAACTGAACTAATAACTTCTTAGATCATGTCCATCTAGCTAGGACGTCCCTACGCATTAATGCATGACGTTGATCACCTAGAGACAAAAATCAATCTCACCCATATGTCCACGAACACCTGCAAATCACAAGACAACAATCCCTGTAACACCTTAAATTTTAATAATATTAGGTCTTTACCTATGAAATTGCCGTTCTGCAGTACTGGCCATTTCAAATCAAAATAATTTTTGTTTGGCTAAGAATTCTAATTTCAAATTAATTTTATTTTAAAAACATGGATTTTTTTTTTCTAAAAGTAGTCATTTCTTTATTGATTAGTGTTACATTTTCATCGCATTTCAATCTTTTTCGTCATCATGAATACGTTAAAAATTCGAGTAATTATGGAATATGAGTACCGTCGTGGCAGCAACGCGGCACAAGCGGCACGCAACATCAACGACGTTTACGGAGCTAACACTACAAACCAACGCACCACCTGTTATTGGTTTGCTCGCTTCCGTTCTGGAAATTTCGACCTGAAAAATGAACCTCGCGGTCGTCCGAAGACTTTGGTCGACAATGACGAATTAAAGGCGATTCATGTGGAAGCTGATGATACACAATCTACGGCTGAATTAGCAGCAGCTTTCGACGTTAGCGTCAAAACAATATTGGTCCATTTGCGTCAAATTGGCAAGGTAAAAAAGCTTGACAAATGGGTGCCCCACGAACTCAATGATCGCCAGCGCGAAGTACGCGTCGAGACGTGCCTTGCACTGCTCAACAGACACACAAATGAAGGAATTTTGAACCGCATTGTTACCTGCGATGAAAAATGGATTCTGTTTGATAACCGTAAGCGCTCAGCAAGTTGGTTGGATCCTGGTTCAGCACCTAAACAATGCCCTAAACGAAAACTTACCCCTAGAAAAGTGATGGTCACTGTTTGGTGGTCTAGCGCCGGTGTGATTCATCACAGCTTCTTACCAAACGGGGTGAGCATTACTGCAGATGTGTACTGTGAAGAACTGAACACAATGATGGAGAAGCTGGCGCATCTCCAACCAGCATTGGTCAATCGCTCGTCTCCGCTGCTCCTGCACGACAACGCGCGACCTCATACTGCACAGCAGACGGTCTCCAAGTTGCAAGAACTGGGGTTGGAAGCTCTCCGTCATCCGCCCTACTCACCAGACCTTGCGCCTACAGACTACTACTTTTTCCAGAATTTGGATAACTTCTTGGCGGGAAAAAAATTTAATACCCGAGAGGCAGTACAAAATGCCTTTGAAGAATTTGTTGCCTCCCGTCCAGCTGATTTCTTTAAGAAGGGCATCAATAAACTGCCACTGCGATGGCAAAGATGCATTGATTGCATGGGTGATTACTTCGATTAATACAAATAAAAAATTCATGAAAAAAATTCGTTTAAATTTTTTCATACAAAACGGCAATTTCATAGGTAAAGACCTATTATTTTATTAACCTCAAATCTTCGTAACTAATGAACATTTCTTTGTTAACCTCAAATAATCCAAATGAACCACAAGCAATTAATTAAAAGCTTAACAGGCATTAAGGCATGCCGTAATAATCTCAATAGAGGCGTGCTCTCGCATTCCAGGCGAGCTTGGCGGTTTGCCTACACTTATAGACACAGCTGTTGCTGCTACCGAGTCTACTGACGACGGTATCATTTCGCCTACTTAATTAGATTCATCCGAGGTTACTTGTATAGCATCTGTAGGTAAGAATTGTGCATGAATGAACTGCGCTCAGCTATAACATTAGATATATTAGGTACATCTTTATGAAACTCCTGCTTTAGAAGTTTAATGACTGATTTCAGAGTTTTATGAATATGAATTACCCAGTAACTGGGTTGTGGAGGTCAAATAGGCAGTAGCTTCATGTAAAGTTCTGGTGTTCATCTGCATCTGGTTAAAGTTGTAGCCGACGCTATCATAGTTAGGAAAAGCATAGGCAGATGATGGTAATCACGTATCTGATCAGGAGAAATTACAATTCTAGAATACTTTGCATTTAATAATAATTAGACGAATTTGATTTTTGATTTGACGAATGGAAGAAACCAACTACATAGATTCCTCAAGCAGAATACTGGTCTAGGATTTAGTAGTCTAGGTAACAACCATGTCCATATTATAATATTATAATTAATAAATATAATATTAGTAAATATATTATAAATAAATATTTTTTTAAATAAATATATAATATAATTAATAATATTACAATATATGAACATTGATATTAATTAAGATCAGCAGGCCTTAAACGACAAAGCTCCATAAAAATCTAAATCTACCATTTAAACAGAGCTGAACTTGATCAACCTTTATCTAACAAGATTTACATAATTATTTCAAGAAATAACCGTACCACAAGGTAGGTAGGGCTTATCTACACGGTATGCGGTACTTCTAGTGCACTTGTTAATAGAAAGGACACGGGACCAGTCCGCATCGAGGTCACATATGGAGATTGGACATTGGCGAGCTAAAACCATGTTTGGTATTTAAATTATGTTAGATATAAATCTAGCTTATACTCGTAAATCGTATGGGTGTGGTTTGAAAGGGTTTTGCGGTCAAATCCTGATAGGAACGCAACCATGAACTAATAGTAAGAGTATTAAATAAATTACTGCAGCAGTAGTAGTACTTGCCTATCAACTCAGCCATCACAGTCCATTGCTGGGCTCTAGGGCAGGCCTAGCAGGTCCTATATACACAGGCCTCTCCCGTGATGCACCACAACACTCTGTCCTACGCCTTCCGCATCCAGTCTATCCCAGCCAGCTTCGGGCGTCGGTTCATCTAGATGGAGAGCGTCCCATAGTAGGCTTACCAATACGCGGTTTCGCTTCCAACACACACAGTACAGTATCAGCCGAGGTGTTTCCCAACTACGTTGAGGTCAACTTCCAGTCTAACCGAATGCAGCTGAGTACCAATATTTTACAAGTAGCTCATGTCTATCGGACTTCCACAACCCAGTTACTTAGTCACACGTTGTCCTTTGGTAAGACCGGATGCCAGACATTCGGGCTTCCACTACCCGTAAAGACTGTCAAACATTTACTAATTACAGCTGGATCCACGGCCCGACCTCGTTGTTAAACCTTAAATATCGAATATTATAAAGCCAGGAGTCACTCTATATGTAGCAGACGATAGGGTTTTATAACACTTTCATAAATAGAAATAACACATAATTATCAGCAGGATACAATGTCCCTAGACAAATAATATCTTAGCTAGAAAATATTCTACAAGGAGATAGGTTAGGATACCTACTTACTTTTGTTTATTTTGAACCTCGTTGATACTGTACTAATATTCACAAAGAAGTATCGCGTATATTTAAACAACTGTACCTATCTACCAGCGACTGTGTGCATTCTTTGTTTGCACTTTCTAGTTTTTGTATGTCTGTGGTCACTTTGCACTCAATATGAAACGATCTAGATACATTTATCATTCTAATGGTTTTACAGTTTTTTCCTAGTAATATAATTTAATATGTGTTGCTCAAATTAATTCTAAGTTTAACTTGAGGAATGATTTCAAGTAAGCCTATTTTGTACGAGTATTTAGCCGTTGTACCGACTAATGTAATTTTCTCAAGTAATTTTCTAGCCTTCTTTTCCGGTTAGTCCACTCTAGACGCCTCGACCCCTAAACAAAGATTTGTTTCCTCTCAACCCTTAAACACTGGACCCCCAGGGGGTGAGATTGGATTTTCATACAAAGGGCCTCATGTATACATCATCATACTTCGTTCACTTTCGACCCGTTCGGTAAGTTCCTAAAATTAATATTTTGATACATTATGGTACATATTACTTTAGGGGTTGAGAGGAAACTAAAATCCACTCTGGACACCAGGGGTCGAGAATAAACTACAGTCAGGGGTCCAGTGGACACATTTGTTATTGGGGGTTGAGGGGTCGAGAGTGGACTAAACATTATTTTCTGGGCCCACTTGCATATAAACTAAGTGACCTTTATAAAACCAAAACTAGGTTTAAACGACAGCTTACAGGTAGTTATAGTTATTCCATACCAGGTCAAGCCAATTTTGGTTAACCACCAAAAAACTAGGTAATAAGTTAATAACTAAGTGCTAAAGGTTAATATTGCAATATCAGCGAGCTTAATAATGTTAACACAGTTACGTTGGTTCTGCTGTTAATAGGTTTTTGTCTTTCATGTCATGATTTATGATGACTAACTTCAAATTATTGCGTATCTTGAATTTCGTTCAAATAATAGTCATTATTTGAACATCAAAATTAATTTAAACGTTAGTTAGTCAAAATCCATTTGAAGATATATAGTGGGTGGTATTTTGCATCGGTAGCCTAAATATTTGAAGCTCATAGATGAAACTGCTAATGATGGCATTCATTTGGCCTAAAAAAGGTGTAAGTATTATGGAAATAAACCAATTTTACGCCAAGTCTAAAACTGGAAGGTAAATTCAACATATTATTTGAAAATATTTACTGACATTTCCCGAAGAATTGCCGTACTTAAGTGGCAGTGAGCAGGGCACATTGCTCGCAGAACAGATGGCCGATGAGGCCGAAAGGTTCTGGAGTGACGACCGCGTACCGGAAGACAGCGCTGAAAGCTCTCCACAAGGTGAATCGATGACATGTTGAAAACTGCAGGAATCCGCTGCTTGTGAGAAACACAGAACCGGTGGAAGTGGCGGTGCTTGGGGGTTCCATATGTCCAGCTGTGGACGTTTTTCGGTTTAAGTGATGATGATGACGATGATTTCAGAACAGCAAAGAAATAAAAGGGAGATCATTAGAAACTGATAGATTGGAGTTATAAAGACACTATGTAATCTGAAATTTACGTGATCCAAAAACGTGCTCACGTTACTTAGCCAGGTGAAGTAACACACGATTGTACTTAGACATGACGGATAGCCTCACAAATTTGGTAACAATAATATCAGTTTGTGGGTAGATGAGTAATGTACCAGTATCCGAACATTGTAGGAAGCCCTAAATCAATGTACAACGTGGGATGATGATGAATGAGCTCACTGAAGGAATAGGTTTCCTACACTACGTTATAATTGCGAAATCCAGCTCTAGATTGTAAAACTAGAATAGCTGGATTAAATGGCGGATTTTTGCCATCGTTGTCTGTTTATTTTGACCACCGTTGCACAACCCTCGGGGAAACAGGGCGTGATGTTATGTTATGTCATTCAATACTGAAGAGTGTGTGTTTTGCTCACGTTACACTTCAATAGACTATCACAGAAAATATTAAAAGTACCACTGCAACTTTTTACTAGGCTATAGAATGCAGAGATGTTTTCATTATGCAAATTTCAGAAATATCTATTTTTGAAGAGCTTTATAGATAGACACATAAAACATAACGCCTGTATTATCCGAAGGGATGGCCAGAGATGTAAACTGTACAGTAACATTGAAGTCCTATGTAAGGCAAGCTTATTGTCATCAACTGTGCACAAACCCAGACACAGGGCTGCTGTAGATAGACTGAATATTTAAAACTATCTTTTGCCAGCGGCTTCGCCCGCGCGGAACTTTTATCCCCTATTTACCTCCCTTAGGGGCTGTATTTCGAATCGTTCCTTATTCCTTGTCTACATTATAAAGGAACCTCTATGCAAAATTTCAGCTTTCTAGGTCCAAGGGTTTGGGCTGGGCGTTGATGAGTCTTAATTAGGTTCATTTTATTTATGTAGATTATTTTACATATTGTGAATGAGAGAACGTTGTAGGCCTTACTGACTGTAGATTTGTAGACGATTTTCTATTTTGTATTCGTCTAAGTACCTGGTACTTATTGACAGGCCTGCACTGTCCTCTCATACATTTTATCTCTGTAATTTGAAAACATTGTTAAAGCCAATTATTTTTAAAAGAGTAACCGTGGAGTTTCTTGTCGGCTCTTCTCCATAGGAAACAACAATTTGGAACCGTGCACCTAGCTTCTGACGTTTCATAAGTGCCCATGCAGGTTTATATGAAATAAAATAATTTGATTCTATTTGATTTAAGTCAGTCAGTCAGGACTTTTCTTTTTATTTATATAAATGAGCAGAACCACAAGAGTACCAACTCTGTAATAAAACCCGTAGTTGAAAGCTACTAACTCATGGGGTGTCGAGTCTGTCGCGACGACGTTTACTTGAAAGCCGTCGACCTTTGCAGCAGTGTTTTATTCTTCCGTCGTCGTAAGAAACTCGTTATGAGCTAATAACAACGGTCAGTAGATTATGCCTTACTTTGTCGCTTTGAAAAGGAATCGAAATATGTAATCTAAGAAAATCCCTATTACGTAGAGAATTAAAAAAAAACGATTTACAACTGTAAAATCTGGGGTCGTTTAATTGAGTCGTGGGGCTTTTGGGACCGGGACAGCGGTCCCGGATGCCACCTTTAAATACAATAATTATTTTTTGTATTCTTTTGGGACCACAAGAAAATCATTCATATTTAGTTTTATGATCCCAATTTTACAGTTCAACTTTTCTTAGACATAGAGAAGTAAACAACACTAGGTAGGTAACGCAAGGTAAATGCAAAGTATGAAAAATAACACTTTTCAATAAATGCAATGGAAATACAAAACTTAATTTCGGAAAAATAAATAGTTCGACGGTATCGAGAGGATTTCGGTCCGAAAATATCTCACCGAATCCAATGTAGTACCTACTGAATGTCTTTGGAATTAATTGACTCAAGACCATCATATATATTTAAACCCAATGATTACGGAATGATTGTTTAATTAATTATCCAATAATAGAAACACAGTCACTACTCCAATATTTAACCTTTACACTATTTTACAATTATAAATATAAGTATGACAGCCTTCATAAATCGAGCTCATGTCGGTCTGCAATGTCACGATATTGGCTGTTTCCCGGCAAAAAGCTAGCCCAGCCTTATACGGAGTAAAAACTATATCTACTCCAACTAGTCCTAGCCACGCCTAGGTGACTCGGTACGTTGAAAACAAATAATTTATTATGCAATCGACACTTATTTGTCCATTTGTTCTTGAGCTAATAGCAGAACCTTCTGCATCTAGGTATAGTAGGCCTCACGTCACTGGTTAAAACTGGCCAAGTGCGAGTAGGACTCGCACATGACGATGTCTTACCACAAGGCGAAAAAGCACGATTCATGTATTGACACCCGCTTTAATTTTTGATTTTATTTCTTTTCTTATTATTTGTTGTTATAGCGGCAATAGAAATACACACTTGTGGGAAAATTTCAACTGTCTACATAATACGGATCATGAGATACAGACAAATGGACGGACGGTCAGCGAAGGCTTAGGAAAAGGGTTCCGTTGGCACCCTTCGGGTACAGAACCCCTAAAAAGCCAGTATAAGCTGGGATCATTGTATTGAAACTCCGTTCTACACTAGACTCGCTCAAGATCAATGTGTTACCACCTATGTTCTACTGTACCTGTATACGCAAGATTTTTTAACTAATGCGTTTGAAAGCATTGTATCGGGAGCACGTTCCCGAGGGATAATTTCCGACGTCCACGCGGGCGGTGCCGCGGGAACAGATAGTTCAGTATAATATTTCTGTCCACCCAATCCATCATTTAATAGGTCTACTCGACATGTCGCAGCCCACTGCCGGAAATAGGCCTCTCCCAAGTTGTGCTACATAACGCTCTGAACTGGCCTTGTCGGACCATGAAACTGATTCACTGATTCATCAATGCAAGTCCACGAGTCAATTAGTTAACTGTATTGCAATTGCAATTTCAGATAATTTACCAGAACAGCAGCATGATCAGTCAGCTTAGACATTTTTGCAATTTGAAATGTACTCTAAACTCGATTGTAATACCTATTATAACCATTTCATCGGCATCAAATAAACAATCCTTATTTCCATTAGGCATCTTCTACGCTCATTCTACGAACTAGCAGTATTTTTCTAACGACATGAATACGGAAATAAATACGAAAGACCACCAGCATTTCGTAAATATTCGTGTCGTATATGTGCTTCTGCAGTCATATCGGGAAAGGACCTCGGTACTGTTTGCCTCGTCAAATTATACGTATGAATTATGTCTTATGTGCATAATGGATACAGGTTTCTGTATGAACATACGTCATATATTTTTACGTGTGTATTTATTTTTTTCGTCTTCTGAAAGGCAGCAATGTTTTGGGCTTGCTAAAAGCGATATCCTACTATAGACGCGAAAAAGAATATAAGTTTTCGCGCAACAGTCTTATTTTTTTAACATTCTTTTATTAGCTTCACCTGTTAGTTTGTTTGTAACCGACTCCTTTTTTATTATTTTTTCTCCATGTTTAAAAATTAACAATTTCAAGATTCATAGCCTAATTTCGTAATACACAATCGCTATACTTTTGTCATGTCAACCAGCACTGTATGTCTTAACAAATTCGTCTTCTTGACATCAAAATCAACGCCAGCATTGTTCAAATGTCAAACTGAAGCATATTACGCAGTAGGGCTACCGTTCTTATTGCAATTCTTTTTAACAAACAACGTCTTTAGTAACTGCTATATGATAGTAATCAACAGCCATTTTGTACGCATAGGAATTTTAATTACAGCTTTTATCTTACTGAGGTACTCTTAAAACCTCGGTGACTAAACTATGCTACTGAGTATCTACTGGAATAGTCAATTAGTCACTCTATCGTGTTATCTAATATGCTATAGGTATCTAGTTATAATATTAAGGTATGAAAACTAAAACATGGTATTGTTTCTTATAATTTTGTTTACATTCTCACGTGAAACACGAAACTTTCCCACATTCCCTACTATGAGAATCAAATACTATTACTGTAACATCATTATAATAAAGACTTTCCCTTCAGTAATTAACTTACGTAATTGATAAATAGGCTCGTGTTTGAACAACATACTCGCCATTCATCCATCTGCTGGGCTACAAATTAAAATCTCTGCGTATAGCGATGGCGTCATATCGTGAAGCCAAGCAGCGGGACTGAAAATATGTAGTATTGTCAAGATGCTCTATTGCACTACAAATAATAGTCGTGACAACGATGTGAGCTCCAATATTAATGAAAAGTAATTTAGGCATATGGCAGACGCTTTGAGTAGCCGGCAGGAATAGAAATCGACCCCAATATAATAGAGAAAATGTAAGCCTGGATGCAAGTGTTAAATACTTTTTACTAGACCATATGGACGGAAGCCATAAATCTAAATGAGTTTGAAATAATATTATTAAAAGGCTATTAAGTTAGTTCAAATATTTTTGAATGGCATCTCAATGATATCATTCTTGGGTGAACGAACTGTTGTAAGTTCGCTACCATAAAAGCGACGCAATAGATTTGAATGAAGAAGATCTCCATGTGTTTGTTTGGCTAGACTTTTTATTCGTATTTGTTTATAATACATCACGGTACATAATAAGTAAAATAATAATAAAATGTCAGATGTGGTGCCCCGACTTACAAAATTGCAGGTCTTATGTTCGAACCCAGGCAGGCAGTTTACTTTGTGTATTTCATTTCATCACCACTGCTCTCAAAACGGTGAAGGAAAACATCGTGAAGAAACTGGCATGTCCTAGAACCAAAAATTCGAAGTCATGACATCCACAACCCGCACTGGGACCGCGTGGTGGATTATGGCACACTTCTTCTCACAGAGAAGAGACCTGCGTGCCAGCAATAGAAACACTATAGGCTGATAACGATTAAATGGAACGTAATATTAAAAGGTTTGTACGACTTAGCAGTAATTAATTTTACAAAACATCGGTACCTTGGTTACGTGTCGATGAAAATCGAAATTTCAACACTCAAAATTAACACAGTATTCAACATTAACAAGTATTTTTATTGGTTTTTGTAACATGCACATAGGATGCGTCCCATCCCATCGTTTTAGGAACAGTATTTGATATATATATTACTAGCTTCCGCACGCGGGTTCGCCCACGTGGATTTCGGAAATTATCCCGCGGGTACGTACTATCGGGATGAAAAGTATCCCATGTGTTAATCCAGGTTATAATATATCTGTGCGCCAAATTTCATCCAAATCTATTCAGTGGTTTTTGCGTGAAAGAGTAACAAACATCCATACATACAAACTTTCGCGTTTAAATATTAGTAAGTATTATAGCAGTCCATAACATTCTCAATCATATTGTTTGTGTATTGCGAGAGTATTATGTGATAAAGGCGGAGTAATAAATGATATTAATTGAATATAGGCCCACCATACACCATAAGATTAATAATATCCTTCACATTCGATGGCATTAACCTCTGACCTCTAACGTAACAAAGTTCTTTCGTAACATAATAACAGCTATCAAGTTGAACTTTACCCGGCTATCTAAAGATAATAATCTACATACTGACAAGTTAACTGATCATACACTTAGACAAAGTCGTGACGTGTGGGAAAACTGTGATTATCGCACTGACGGCCAATCATCACAATCGTTAACGATGTAGAAAAATGATGCACTATGATTTAAAAGACATAGACACCGCTATGATAGCAGGAACGAATCGCCATGATCACCATACTTAACGCGTTGATGACCAGGGGCATATTTAATCAAAACAACAGGCGACAGGGGAGTTTAACATGTTTATTTTGGGTCGTGGGGCTTTTGGAACCGGAACAGAGGTCCCGGATGCCACCTTTAAATACAATAATTATTTTGAGTACTTGTGGTCCCAAAAGACACCACACGTAAAAAGAAGTTAAAGTACAGTTAACATAAAAGCTGAAATAATATTTCAATCAACTATTGCATGAATATAATCAGTACCGGTGCAAAATAAAGGTTTAAAAATACGTAAAATTTGAAACAATATAAAATATTAATCGTTTTAAAAATATCAAGTTTATTTGTATAATTTCTAAATTTTTTGGTTGACCGTACTTTATCCAGACATAACTCTGTTTATTTTATTTGTGGTCCCAAAAGCTTACTAAAATTAATTATTGAATTTAATGGTGGCTTCCGGGACCGCAGTCCCAGTCCCAAAAGCCCCACGACCCTTTATTTCATACATTTTCTGGTTTATTAATAAAAATCACCTCGTGAAAATATGTAATCTTTATGGTTTTATTCAAAATCAAAATATTTTTATTTCATATAAACCTGCATGGGCACTTATGAAACGTCAGAAGCTAGGTGCACGGTTCCAAATTGTTGTTTCCTATGGAGAAGAGCCGGCAAGAAACTCCACGGTTATTCTTTTAAAAATGATTGGCTTTAACAATGTTTTCAAATTACAGAGATAAAATGTATGGGAGGACAGTGCAGGTCTGTCATTTGTGTATTTAGGGATGTTAAACAAGGATATTGACCTATGCTCCTGCAATAAATCCATCAGAATCTGAACCGTTTCGTTACAAATTGCTAATCCATATTTGTCTGCTCAACAACGTGAATAACGCAATAAATATTTTTGAACTATCAAAATTCCATTCCTACTGTTAGTATTTTACGCAACTAATGCCGCAATAAACGTGGTCACCCATAAAAAAAGTGTACGAGTACCATCGACACGAAAAGAAGAAGAACCTGTCGTCATGATCAATAGGAGCCTTTTATTTTTAACTGCAGGGGAAATAGGTTTCTTGTAAAGAATCGCATTGTAAACCCAAAATCAGAATGTATACGTTATACATAAACGAATAATTAAAGCGTAATCAAATCATTAAGCAGTTTATTCGTCCCAGTTCTTTTTCAATTCGGACTGACTATTTTCCGTATATGGCGTAATCAGATTAACAACCCGGTTTTTTATTCGGATGTCCAAATCATTTCGATTCCGATTTCCGATTAATTCAGAACGGAATTACAAAGTTTATAAAAACGACGTTGATCGGTCTTTGACCTTTTCAAGCGCTCAATATGAAAGTTCCTGTTTTCTGCAAATTATCTTTAACTGTTTTAAATAAATGTATTAAATTACACGCATGGTAAGTGATTGATCTCGCAGATATAACGGGTCTCGCAGGGGGATGACCTTATTAAATGTCAGTAATGTTTATTACGATAAATCTTCTATAATACATTTACATACGTAGGTATTTCTGTCCATAGAGTTCACTTCCCACGCAAGTAATAAAAATGAAATAAAATGTTGAATAATTCCGCCATTCACCTTTGAATCTGGATAATTATACCTTCTTATAGATCAAAACAATGTGACTCATACTTTATCTATGAAAAGTACTAAACCTCGAGTCCAAAAAAATACGATAGACGAGCTACTGAAGATTGAGGAAAATCTATAGATAAAAGCGGCTGAGACCTGTTAGATAGAGACGATCCTATAGACGCACAATATTATTCCTGTATTCCCGAAGACTTGGGTATTGCCCACGTAATACGGGGCGACTGTTGAGGCTCCCGGGGACAGTCGGGACGTGACAGCGCGACGCGTATCTTCATGGACATTTATGTACTAAAGTCGCTTTGCGCTATCGCGTCGCGCCGGTCTGCGGGAGTCTTACCATCAACCGGGTACAAATCCATACTCCTGGCTGCAACTGAGAACTTCCAGATGCAACCTAAAAACACTTATACATACATCACATAGACATGGGCAGGTTTTAGCTTATGTTATGGTGCTATGGTCTATCCGACACACCAATGTACATATATTAGGTCTTTACCTATGAAATTGCCGTTCTGCAGTACTGGCCATTTCAAATCAAAATAATTTTTGTTTGGCTAAGAATTCTAATTTCAAATTAATTTTATTTTAAAAACATGGATTTTTTTTTCTAAAAGTAGTCGTTTCTTTATTGATTAGTGTTACATTTTCATCGCATTTCAATCTTTTTCGTCATCATGGATACGTTCAAAATTCGAGTAATTATGGAATATGAGTACCGTCGTGGCAGCAACGCGGCACAAGCGGCACGCAACATCAACGACGTTTACGGAGCTAACACTACAAACCAACGCACCACCTGTTATTGGTTTGCTCGCTTCCGTTCTGGAAATTTCGACCTGAAAAATGAACCTCGCGGTCGTCCGAAGACTTTGGTCGACAATGACGAATTAAAGGCGATTGTGGAAGCTGATGATACACAATCTACGGCTGAATTAGCAGCAGCTTTCGACGTTAGCGTCAAAACAATATTGGTCCATTTGCGTCAAATTGGCAAGGTAAAAAAGCTTGACAAATGGGTGCCCCACGAACTCAATGATCGCCAGCGCGAAGTACGCGTCGAGACGTGCCTTGCACTGCTCAACAGACACACAAATGAAGGAATTTTGAACCGCATTGTTACCTGCGATGAAAAATGGATTCTGTTTGATAACCGTAAGCGCTCAGCAAGTTGGTTGGATCCTGGTTCAGCACCTAAACAATTCCCTAAACGAAAACTTACCCCTAGAAAAGTGATGGTCACTGTTTGGTGGTCTAGCGCCGGTGTGATTCATCACAGCTTCTTACCAAACGGGGTGAGCATTACTGCAGATGTGTACTGTGAAGAACTGAACACAATGATGGAGAAGCTGGCGCATCTCCAACCAGCATTGGTCAATCGCTCGTCTCCGCTGCTCCTGCACGACAACGCGCGACCTCATACTGCACAGCAGACGGTCTCCAAGTTGCAAGAACTGGGGTTGGAAGCTCTCCGTCATCCGCTCTACTCACCAGACCTTGCGCCTACAGACTACTACTTTTTCCAGAATTTGGATAACTTCTTGGCGGGAAAAAAATTTAATACCCGAGAGGCAGTACAAAATGCCTTTGAAGAATTTGTTGCCTCCCGTCCAGCTGATTTCTTTAAGAAGGGCATCAATAAACTGCCACTGCGATGGCAAAGATGCATTGATTGCATGGGTGATTACTTCGATTAATACAAATAAAAAATTCATGAAAAAAATTCGTTTAAATTTTTTCATACAAAACGGCAATTTCATAGGTAAAGACCTATTATTATGACTGATGTCACGAAGATTTGCAAAGTTTCTAACAAACAGCTGACTCAAAATATGACCAGATACAACACAAAACCTTAAGTATTACATAATCCTAATTCTACAATAATCTCAAAATGGGATTTTCTCCGACAATAACCGCACATACTCCCACACGAAGCAGTTAATATTAATAGCAGAAATATATGGTGTAATGGGACCATAAAACGGGAGAAAGTGTTCTCTTACCTTTCGAAGTAACGTTCGTATTGAACGATATGGATTGTTTTAAATGTCAGTGAGATACGTAGAAAGTTTCACATCCTTGTCAGAAGTTGGTGTTATGTAAATATCGACTGAAGACAGCCTTGGCAGGAAGTTATTTCTTAGTTCATTGAGGCGTGAAAAACCGCTTTAAGAAGGTGTCACTTTTGTAGTGACATCCTTATGGATACTTTCTGCTCGAAGAAGACGAAGGGCTATGTCGGAATTTCAATTCTTTTTTACCTCGGCCTTATACATGATTTGTAAAAAACGATTAATTGTACCTAGTGCTGGTACAGCGCTGATGAATAACATTATGTCTAGCCATACAACTTTGTAATGCCGCCAGTCTCTTGGGTACATTACCAGTCGACAGCAATGCGGATGAATTGTTATATATTGGTATTTTAGTTTACGGTTGCATGCAACTTCGTTGATTCACAAAGGTCAATGATCGAATATAATTAAGTATCTCGGTATTTGTAAATTAACTACAGCAGGAACGCTTATTTTATTCCGAACTTTCAACAAGATAACGTAAATGATTCAAATTAATTCTAGGTTACAGGTGATTCACTTTCACGTATTGCAATCAAAGTCCGGCTTCTAATTGAGAATGAAATGTTACAGAATACTAGATAGGTGCAGAGCATTAACCCGATGACTAAAATGAGTCTATCTGAGATTTTGTCCAACATCCAAATCTGACAAAGCCATGGTGACATTTTCAAGTTCCATGATGCCTATTGCAAAGGCTTTTTGGATGCTTTGCTCAGAATTGATCTTGAAGATACACGTAAATCGTATCCAAAACGAAATTCAACTTGATATTGAGGCCAATGACCATAACATGACCAAACACCAACACGAATCCGTCAATCAACCTTTCGGAATGCAGTCAGATCAAAAGTGCTCCACACAAATACGTGACCTATTTACAAAACATACACCCAATAAGCACCCTTATGAAAATTAGAATAAAGCAGTTATCGGCTTGTATGGATCTGGTCAAACGGTTAGAAAGCGGTCGTCCTTGTAAGTAAAAGTTATCCAGTGAAAGTGGACGGCTTAACAAAGTAATGTATAACTTTATAATACCTACAACGAGTTCCATTACAAGAAGTGTTTTGTTCTTATTTGAGCCTCTTTTGAAGTTCGCAGAAGTCTAAAACTAGAAACCATATCTTTAAGTTAGGTGGAGCGATAAACTAAGAAGGGACTAATGGCTGGCTGGTAGCAATTTTGGTGAGAGAAGGAGGAAAATTGCGCCAAATTAAAGAGAAAATTAATGCCTTTAAACGAGCAACTCTTTTATATAATCTGAATCTCGGAAACGGTTCCAACGATTGTCATGAAATTTAGTACGCAGGGGATTTCGGGGGCAATAAATCGATCTAGCTAGGTTTCATTTTCAGAAAACCTCAAAAAGAAAAACGAGCAACGCTCAGTCATCCAGATATTTGTATGATTAAGATAGGGTTACTCCAATTATAACATGATACATAACAATGTAGGAATTGGGTTGTCTAGTTAGTACTCCCCCCCCCCCCCCCCGTTACTAGTGAATAACCCTATTCAACTCATCTCATAAAATAACAACTGTACAATAGTAAATCATCACAGTGTTTACTATGTTTGAGGAAGAAGCTAATATCCGGCGCAAGCGCAGCCAAAACGTTCCGCGTTAAGAAAAAAAACGTTAATTAAATAAATGGCTTAATATCAGCCCTTTGTTTAAAAAGCATTAGGAACCTGTTTTTTTTTACATTATGTTCCGCATATTTTTGATGAAGATAGACTTTATTAGTTATAAACAGTAGTATTCCGTCAGAACGAGGTAATACCTTTAAATACGAGAAAAAACTACGGATTATTATGACCCAAAGCCTTGGTGGAGTAGAAGGAAACGAGAGCGAAGACAAAGTAGAGAATATGAAGGACGTCCTGCAGAGGGATGAAAGCAGAAATAACACATGGCAGATTATCATAAAAATGTCAGCAATTTCTATACTAACTTATTTTACAGTTTCAGATATACGCGGTAAATATCAACAATACACGGTAACTATGGTAAGTAAAGATCCAAACATCCTCATAATTTTTCAACCACGCAAAACCTTGTAGTGTCATACAGGATGTATGGCTTCCTGAAGGAGTTTACCAAAAGAGAGGTGCTAAATAATAAATAATGTATGTATGGCGCTGTTTCGTGTACGATATGTTTAAGTAATGCGCTGACCTAGAAATTCTGTTAACACGGCACAAGGAAGATGTTGTATGTTTGTTTTGTCGGTTTTTTGTAGGAAATTAATGGCTGATTCGTGTAGCGTGATTTAAGATGCACTTACCTTATCTCTTGCGAGGGTTGCTGATGATGATAAATTATGTATATTTCTATAAATTGGTTTAAACATTACACGACAAAAATAAAGTATGTTTAAAAGTAGACGAGTTCGGTTTTCCCTGCCCCGGATCTAGGGGGGGGGGGGTCAAGGGGCGCGAATAACATAATATTGTATGACTAAAAATATAAAAAACTTGCTCCGCAAAAGGGCCTAGCATACGGAAGCCTGATTGGCTCACCGTCGACATGTAAGAAAAAGGTGCCATACAGGCCCACAACTAATTAATTTATCTCAAACGCTGGAGAGAGGGGCGCCACTATCAAGTTTCTGCCCCGGTTCGAAAAAAATTGTAGATCCGAGGCTAGTGTTTCCTAACTGACGACTGAGAAGAAAAACCAAAACAAACTCATATTTTCAATATATGAACTGGTTGGTGGGCGACCTCGTTAATTTAGCGCCCATTTTACGACTGTCAAACGCTTCACTACTGACGTTTGAAAACGAATAAGTTAACATTCAGTAAAGAATAATTTATTTTTACACTGTTTCTTTTCGGGGCCAGTTATACATTTTAAATGCTTGTTGATTTGAATTAAGAACGTTCTTATTCTGGAAAATTATGGAAACTCGACCATGGAATTGGAATAATCTCATGAATATTTAATTCTATCCATAGCTTTTAACCAAAACAGTTCATATGCGTATTAAAAACGAATTTAAAAACCGTTACCTACCTACCAAAGGTAGCTTTAGTAAATAGATACGGCACACCTATTTCCTGAATGACACATTATTATTTATTTAAAAAAATGCATCCGGAGTATTAATATTAAAACAATAAATTTTACAAAACTTATTATTTATATAAAAATAGCGGAAATTGGTTCATTAGACTGGACAGATTATTTCAATTACATCCTTTGGAGTTGACTAATACATGGCGTAGTTTGTTCCCACGAAACTGTTTGATTGCATTTGAAAGGATGTAAAAGCAGAATTGAAAGTTGAAATCTGGTGTAGTACAACAAGTAACGGTAGACTAGAGAGGATATAATAATGTGGGCTCTAGTTTAAACTAGGTAAATAAGTAGATGATGGAGCAGTGACCGAGTGGCGTCTAAGAAAGACGAATGTGGCTGGCTGGAGGAGGAGGAGACTAGAGTGTCAGGATTGGCACATGTAAATAGAGGCCCATCACACCGCAGTGGGTAGAGTCATGCTGTGGATGATGAAGTTCATAATAAAATAGGTACCTACTACAGTTACATAGAATAACTTTTTTGTATTTACTGGGTGACCGTTCATTTTATTATGTCGCAAGAACTACATACTTCTTTAAGCTGAGACTTTCGATATTTAGTCCGGACAAAACTAGTCTTCTTTAGCCTTAGAAATATCTAATACAAAAAGAAAAGTTAGCAATTAAATATTATTTAACTCATATTATATTTAGGTGTAAACTACCACAGAATTCATAAACAAGGTACGTTGATCGTCATTACTATAGCTTTAGCATTTTAGCGTCGCAATAGCGGTCATTGACCTACCTACACTTTCTAGCATTGTTTATTCCGAAAACTGAAACAAAGTCCGTTAACTTCCTGAATCAATCGCGATCTTCAAACTTTTCCAATAACTAAAACTAAACAAGGTATATTTATAGTAGGGTTCCGTCCAATGACTGCTATTCTATGCGAAAGCGCGACTATAAGAGGAATACATTCGAGGGAGAAATGTAAGCTTTTCTACGTCGAATGTACTCCTCGTTACTAGGAGGTACGTAAGCTTGCCTACGTGTTACGAAGTGCCTGCCACCTTATTGAACCACGATAAACAGCCCATTCTAACATAACACAACATCATGCCCTCTTTCTTCGAAGGGTTGGGTAGAGGTTTACCTACAGTACACACACATTTCGCCAGTTATGTTAAAGTCTCATGTAATAGGGGACGAGCCAATTATATAATCAATTAACAGTCTTAAAATCATATACCAGGTGTGAAAAAGGCAACCTACTTTCCCGAACTCATCAATTTAAAAACCCGTAAAATGCAAAGCTTTCTTACCATTCAATTGAGCAACATTTTACTTAAGATACAAACTTTTACTTCCGATACCGTGACGTAACTTCCTATAATTAAAGGTTTTAATTATTCATCTCGTTGCAATAATATTCAAATGTCCACATGATGTAATTTTGTCACAGATCAATTTATTGATAGTGGTCAATTAGGCAAACATGACTGCTTAAAATTACTTTTATATAAAGTTAATCATTCGTTATTTGTGAACTATCTGCGGTTGATTTCATAACGGCTTATTAAAAACTTATGAGGCAATAGTGGCTAAAGTATGTATATTTACATTATGACATTAATTTAAGTGAACTTTTAAAATAAGAATACCTAATCAAAACACTCGATATTTGATTGAATAATAAGAGTACCTACTTTGCTGCCGATCCCCTTGACATATCTCACTGTCAACAACTACTAAATCATCAAGCCTTAAGGCCTAGTTATGTGTTGATTTTTTCACAGCACAAAGAAATGTTTCTTTGTGGAAAAGACCCCTGAGGCGTTAAACATCTCATTTCTAGTAGGAAGATACTTTGTCATTCACTAGCTTTTGCCTGCAGCTTCGCCCGCGAGAAGGTCCGAAATTATCCTACGGAAACGTTTTACCCGAGATATAAAGTATCTGTAGCGGCACTACAAAAAATACTTCGCAACAAAATACTTAAATTACTACATTAAGATATCCTACATCGCGCAGTCAGAGTTCACCACGGCACTCTAACATTATACAAAATCCCGACATCAACTACTATTGGGCAGTTTCCCACCAGACACAATACCCCTCTGGTCGGAGGATCCTCCCTTTTCAATAGAGGATGAGCGAACTTTACACCCTGGTCCTCATATCCCTATATATCCATGTCCTAATCCAAGTTATGGTCTACCAGTGTGCCAAACTTCATCGAAATCCGTCCAGTCCCTAAGAATTCTAAAGGCAGACCGACACAGCTCCTGTCGCATATATAACTTTCTGAATATTGTATGGATGTAACATCCTCTTCACCATAAGTCCCATTTATTGCTCAACCGCAACATTGTATCGCCACCATCACTACTCCATGGGTATGAGAACCCATGGTTATGTAACCAGATGCCTTTCTTGCTAGATAGTGTTATTATCTAGATGATCCTCTCTGACCTCTGTGTCGCGTGTTGTGTATGTAATAAATTAGCAGGTTCAAGGGGTGTTTCTTCACTTTAACTAATGATCGAGAAACCATTTGTATTCGATTTTTTTTTTAATCAAACTAAATCGTTCCTGTAATAACCCTTCTTTTATGCTTCCCTGCAGTTGGGTGAAATACTGCAATTATTAACTATTGCTACTCCTCAAGGTTAAGTTTTATGTTTGTCTTGTAAGAATTCAAACATCGATGCATCAGTATCATTTTCCTCTCCCGATACTATAGTGTAGCGATACGGGAAACCAATCAATCAATCAAAATATTTGTATCATATAAACCTGCATGGGCACTTATGAAACGTCAGAAAAACCAATTACTTAAATCTCTTTTTTATGTAATAGGTAATAAATACATGCATGTTTTGTTGCCAAAATATGTATTGAGTCTTGTTATTGCTCGTTCATGAGTTCAAAAACAAAACATAGGCAATGATTTATTAGAACGAATGCCTTACAATTTATTACTCTGACAGAATAATAACACATACAAAAAGCGAGCAACAATGTCGAGGACGCGAGTGCTTGTCTCTAATATCATCATAAATCAATGTTCCCTAGTCAAATAAGCTAACCAAATTGTAGCATCCGCTTATTGACATACCTAAATACCAATTTATAACAAGTTTCTTTTTGGGAGAATTGCAGACTTTCAAACGACGAATCTGAAGCTTTTGAAAATGTAGGTACCTACACTGTGGCCACAGGGGGTAAAAATCTTTCAAATACCAAGAGAATTAATTTAGAGATACAAACGTCGATATCCAATCGACCTTTTTTTCTTCAAGGTTGGTTAAGTATTTCTTTGCAATTGAAGAACAACAAGACTTTAGTAAAAATAAAATATTTTAAATTGCATTATACATAGTTTTTCAATCATGGCGATTTTGACTCCACCCACAACTCGCCTTGATGGTTCACCTTTTAATAATAAACAAAATCCCTTTGTAGTAAACATCCCATCGTTTCATCACATTAAAGGATCGTCATAGGTCACTACAGGGTACACCAATGGTATCGATTCGAGCTAATCGATTAGGCACACTACGTGCATCGATTCGCCGCACCCGCTCTACGTCACTAATGCTGAATTATAGTACATGTTTCCTTTAATATTCCGAGATTCGAATGTGTTATGCACTGAATTGATTTGCGTGTCTGTGGGTAAAAGTCGTTGAATATGAAGAGTATTTAATTTGTCTTTGAAACAGGGAAGACATAAATCAGACAATTCCGATTCTGTTCTACACCGAACTAAACTAAACTATTACAAAAATTTCGTATTTTTAGTTACGAGAATCATAAAAGCTATTCTGCAAACAAAATTCTCTAAATTTAAAAACTGTTTTGACACAACTAAAATCATGTTTGACAATCACTAAGTTAAGTAAACCATAGACCAAGATTTGAATAAACATTGAATGAAAGTGAACGAAATGATCAGATGTGCAAAAAAGCCTAAGTAGGTATTTCAATTATTTATCTTAAATTGTTATTCAGTAATTAATAAGAAGTATAATGAATATAATGACGGCTTAAACTGTATTGTTGTTAATATTTTAATCAACTAAGATGCTAAGATGTACTAACCTGTATTTGCTTTTGTTATCTGTGATCAATGAGATCCTGCTAGGGTTGTACACCGATAACGATTTTGAACTTCACCGATATTTTTTCGGTTTTCAATAAGAAAGAAACCATTAATTTTATTCAAATCAAAAAACTACAGCATTTAATTATTTGTATCATACATTTATGATTATCTTCCTATTAATGTCAGTGTAATGAAGTTAATTTACTATTATAAATATGATCTCGAGAAAAGAAAATCCGGTTTTCCGGACAATCAAATTTTTTGCTGAAAAACTGCACATTCAGAATAGCTTATTTGCCATTTTCACTAAATTAAGTAAAGTGTTTGTCAAACTAAAATTTTTGTAAAGTTTAGTGAATTTCAGAATGGGAAACGTGAGTCGTTTGACAGGACTAAACTAAATTTTAGTGATTTTTAGTCTAGTTTAGAGAATTTTGTGACAACAGAATCGGCACCAATGTTTCCGATTGGAAAGCTAAAGATATTAAAGTCTGCGACGGCATGAATTGATACCGTATAACTTCTTCCTCTCTGTCCCTTGTTTCATCAAATTCAGTCAAGAGAATTAGCAGTAGCATATCTGAACATTAAAAATAAAAGTAACAAATGACGATCATCAGATGTTGGCAATATTCCTTAATGACTTTTCGTTAAGGGTTTGTAAAAGTACGGCACAAAAATAGGGAATGTTATGTAAGTTTACAAAGAAACCGATGGATGTTTGCGTATGGAATTTAATATGATAAATTAACTGTTCGTTTTCTATTGACGAT
The DNA here is from genome assembly GCA_949987655.1 of Polymixis flavicincta. Lineage (NCBI taxonomy): Eukaryota > Metazoa > Arthropoda > Insecta > Lepidoptera > Noctuidae > Polymixis > Polymixis flavicincta. Next base: position 1,484,932 of record OX465175.1, on the reverse strand, counting down.
CTGCCTAGCCTTTTCCCAACTATGTTGGGGTCGGCTTCCAGTCTAACCGGATGCAGCTGAATATCAGTATTTTACATGGAGCGACTGCCTATCTGAAATCCATAACCTAGTTACTGGGTAATATGATACCCCTTGGTAAGACGGGCTTCGGCTTCGGATCTTCTTCGGGCTTCTGACGACCCGTAACGACTGTCAAAGATCCACAAATGACAGCCGGGACCAACGGCTTAACGTGCTTTCCGCGAGGCACAGAGGGGTCTTAGTATGCAGTGTTCATTTTCTATTAATTAAATAAAATTTATTTCGAAAACTTACATCAGTTTCTTACTAAACTTCAACTACAAATATCCGACGACCTAGTTACTGATATCTTTTGATAGCTGTAAATTATGTAATCGTAATGGGAGTCTTAATTCGGGACTGAAACCAATTGTGACAATCATTAAAAGATATAATTAATAAATGCTCTTATTACATTCATCAGGCCCGACCATCTATCCTTAACAAAACTAATTAATCTTATTAACTGCACTATTATTAAGGATACTTCCAAATCGGTCGATATAATATTAAATCTGGTCAATTAATCAAAGATAACTAACTGACCAATTTGTCTCATTTATCTTGTCTGGCTAACAAAGAGATACAATGAAATCAATTTGTACGCTACAATGTATTGACGACCTGTATATCCTAAGGACCTAAGGCTTCACGATTATTCAATTGATATTCAATTTATCAAGTCATACTTTAATCGAATCTAATAAATTAAGATTCTTAATATAAGTCTGTGTCTATGTATCACCTCGGAAACCGTATGGCAACAATGGGCACCAGTTTTATATTATACCAAGTTTCTAAACAATGGTTTGACTAATTTTCATCTCACGTTTTTAATAAGTACATACCTCTAACACTATATGTTCGCACATGCGCACGTAACTTTTATAATTATTTTGCAACAAAAGTATATGCATCAGTTTCATTTAATTTCGAGTCTATTTCATTAATTTCAAACTACAATTAAAATAGCTTCAAAGGACTTAAAGCACTTTCTAAATCTAAAGTGGGTCATCCTTACTACAATAATAGTTGGCAAATTATTATTAATAACCGAATTTTTGCCACACCTCTATAATTTAACATTACTGCAACTCAATTCAATCCAATTATTTTTAGTAAAAATAATGTAACAATGCAATAATTTCGCCAATTCCTATAATTGTATCTTCGATCTACCAATATTACTGTCTTATTAACAATAGGACTTAACTATCTAAGTAGCAATAAATTGTCTTTTGCTGTTCCAATATCAGATGTAATAAATTATGATGAAGAAATAAGTTCTTCAATTCCAAACTAAAGTAGGTAATCGATATAGTTTCATCATTTTATTGGGCAATTGTACAAGACTTTGCTATGGAGTAAAATCTATTAGAGAAGACAGGTTTTTTGGCTTATTTTACCAAAATCAGATATCTTTTATCCGTGGAATAAAATTGACGTCTGACTGTTCAAGTATGGAAAAACTGTAAAAAATTCAAAATTAATTCTCAGACTGAGACTTTTTCTAGTTACAAAAGTTAAGTAAAATTTGCTTTCAGTAAAGTAAAGCTACGGTTTCCTAGAAGAGTGGTGGCCGCCACATAGCGTCCGAAATTTACTGGCGAACGACGTCACTGAAACATTATTTATGAAAATAAGTTGGTGTGTTTTCTAGAGAGCGTTTCTTGGCACGGTAACGTCCAACCCTTCTGCCATCATTATCATGACAGCCATTACCGCGCTTGCTAATATATCTCATAATGTTAATTACTTACTATTGAACAGAATCAAGTCCTTCTAACTGAACAGACAGCTATGCTGCTGGGGAGTCTGCTTCGCCGCTTGTTTTTCCTAGCTAAAGCACTAGGAAATGGTGAAGGGCGTTTCTGGGAGACTGTCTTATGTAATTTGACGTTCACAAAGTGCTTTCTCTCAGCCTACATTGAAAAAATAGATTTTGATATGTGGATGCCACCGCTCATCTAGGACACCGTAACCTAAGTAGCTTTGTTTAACAATGTATATGTAGGAGTGCATGTGCCCTTTAAATGTTATAGGATTAAGACAAAGATGGCGCTGATGTCATACGAGTAGTAGGAACTGAGACAAAACTTTATTTTGTAATGTTCAAAAGATTTGCACTAAAAGTAACTACAAAGTGGCTATTTGTACTCGTAACTTACAACACCCGGATCGGTCATCATGGAATGAAGTCATCAATGTATGTACATATTTTAACACTATCTGATAAATCTCTATCATTACCAACCTTTCTTTCATTCGGTATTACATAGGTATGCTCAGCAGCATCCACACTGATGTGCATAGATGCTGAAGTTTTTTGCGAAAATACTGTATGTATTTTCCAAATAAAACATGAACATATCCTCTTCAGCTCGCTCTTCGTTCTCGTGGAAGAAACGTAGGAACAGCCCTCGACAATACTGCAGCTTTCTATCAATCTTTCACAGTTCTAACAGTTATAGATTTCAATAAAACTAGCTTTTTAAAGCGACAGTTTTGAATTCAGATCAGTACTTCCAGGGACCACCTCTTACACACAAGCAATTTTACCTCCTTACAATATGAATTTAGATAGATGTAGAACAAAATCTGCCTTCTTTGCAACTTTCAAATAGGTATCGATCACGTACAATTTCACGGTAAAAGATTAACTATGAAGATTAAGTATTATATCATGAGCCGTCATTACGAAGCCTCCATCCATCATCATTATATCAACCATGGGAACTGACTTTCCCATAGGTTTGCTCAGTTATTACAAATCTGAAAACGCTTTTTCAAGCAATTTATTTTCAATTCGTTTTTGCTTGGAGAATGTCATTTTGTGTTTTGTGTTTCCTTATCGTTGATTTTCATTGTCTTTTGGTACCTCGGTTCTTCTAAGTCCATATTCAGCCTAAAATGTTGATACTTTTAGGACACAGGCCTTCTTTCTGTGAGAGGGAGTATCTTGCAAGTTAACATTATGCTTATGCCAGTAGTAAAGCCTGCCGAATGCAAGTACTTGGTGGACTTCCGATATTATAAGAATACTGCACATGAGCGTAAGTGTCGTATAAGATCTACTTATATGAATAAACATTTCATTTCAGTGCACCAACGCAAGCTTAAATACATTTGTGAGCCTAAGACCTCCGACTCATTGTTTTATCTATGATTACTGCATTCATCTGTTTCAAATGATGCAACTTCAGACAGTTCATTTAATTTCAAATACTGTATTCGCTTGCCCTCATAAATTTTCAGATGTCTGCAACACAAGGAAGAAACCCATAAGACGAAAGTGTATAAACCCAATTATTACTGAGATAAGGTCAGTTACTAAGTACTTAGAACTTCGCTACCAGTAAGCCAAATATTTTGAAACTAGCAATTCCAAGCTATCATCAAGCTACAGTTAAACTCAATAATACCATAACTGTTATCATAGAACAGATGAATGCAGAAGGACCAACATAATTGCAATAGAAGCGAAAGAATCCCAAGACGACAATACCAGTTAGTAGTCAGAAATCCGTGCATATGTGATTGCAGTGAATGCAAGTGCTTTATTTTCCCACTATTACTATCTGGTCGATAGCAAGTATTATCCCCAAATGAAAAACGGTTTAATCTAGTAAAACTTAACAAAATGTGATTAGAGCCTCGTTTTAAACAGATACACTTGTATTAGGAAATTCCGCTTCCATAACTTAAATAGGTTTCTATTACTTGTTTTATACAAAATTAAAACTAAAAAGAGGATTAAAGCTAAACTTAGCACGTACGCAGGCATCCGGGTGGGTGAGTGAGAGTGAGGGTGTGTGAATGTGAGTACGAATGAATCAGAGTGTATGCATGAGGTTAAGAATGGTACAGGCATTAAGGGTAGGGTTATTCCTTATACCATACAAGTCTTTCAAAACTGTCCATGGGAATATGACAAAATTTATATGATCGTTCTGTTAAAGACTCAGAAGTGGATACTGCTACATGGGTTCATTGGCATACTTATTAGTATACCAATTCCATTTTTCCATTTTCTTTTACTATTTGATACCATATTACATTTCGATATAGTAAAAACAGTGAGCCTACTGTATTGTTTTATAGTCTGACATAACTGTGTTCTACCGAAATGCTATTACGTGATCGAGTTTGCAATTTGATACGATCGCGTGTTACCGCCGCTATAGTAATGCGTAAACTTTCATCATATTTGTTTCCATACTACTATTATTATCTAAACACAGGTGTATATCCGTGATATGTAAATTGTTGGGTGAATATTATGATGGAATACTTTAGATGTAGTCTCAAAATTTGGGAGTACCTTCACAATAGATCATATCTTCACCTATGTATATGCGCCGTGTTTTTAACGAGAATAATGAGTTAAGTTACGCAGGCCGTGGATGGAAACAAACTGAATGTTTTAACTTTTAGAGAAACATTCTCTGTTACGTTTTTGAATTCGAAGTCCAGATAGATTCATAATATATTTCGAAAAGATGCCTTAGAGAAGATCTAGTTCAGGCATCCAAATTGAATAATTATTCTATTAAAGAACATAGTTTGTGTTAGATTCGCGAATACGATTTGTGCAATAGAGGTATGAGGAACAGGGTTCATAGTTCCAATGTTACTTAGTACCAGCTTTATTGATTGCGAAGCTTAAACAGCCCTTCACAAGATTAATGGCAAGCGTGACGAAGATACGTGATCGACTGAAAGGTTCGTACCATGATTTATTAAACGACGATATCGCGTGCAATGCTCTATAAGGAAGGACACTTTCACTGAATCGTGTTACTTGATGGAATGTGCCCATGATTGCCATGTTATACAACTTTTGGCTGCCCACTTAAGACATAAATTTCTAAGTAGGTAAGTATCGGCAATGGTGCATGGGCTAAAGTTTTTTGTGTTTACATCAAATTCGAAGATTCGTTATAGTCAGATATTAAGTTGGAACTTCTTCATAAAAAAAAAATATTATTATTATTAATCAATCCCATCCACACAACCTCTCTCTCGCTCACAAATGTATGCCTGTATGCATTATGCTTGTTTTGATTGAATTTTCTTTTTCAATATTGCCTTTAACTTACACAAGTAAATAATACTTATGGTGGTTTTCACCAATGAAACTTAAAGCGTTCAGCAAATCTGAACCGCGTTCAAGGGATGTCAGTGTCATAATTCTTGGGGAAAATTGTCACTGACAGCTGTTTGTTTTGGTGCTCGAAAGGCGCTGTTGCATTTGCGCAATTTACAGTTTTGCGCTTTATTTAAGTTAAGGATGAGAGGGATATCTCCTAACACTATCACTGATTTTCACTTGTAAAGAATAATTAAGATTTATTTTCTTTTCTTTTAAATTTTTCAATGTTGAAAGCAACATAGAAAAATTTAAAAGAAAATAAAATAAATCTTTATCATTCTTCTTCTTATTAAGGACTCAGAAAATAACACGAATATATTGAAATAGGAAGTCATAGCCTTATTGCTCTTAAATTATATAATAATAGATATATATTGAACATAATTATTCAGGAATACATTTTGAGATCCAGTGAATTAGCACAAACGTGATGTAATTGTGTACACAAACTCCGTACGGTATTTAACCGTATGTTTAAGTTGCACTCGGAACTTACGCTGTTACAAAACCATTGGCAGTTGTGCATAGACATGTGCTCTAATCGGAACCCGGAAAATCCTATTACAGAGAAGTTTTCTCTTTACGGAACATAATATTCAAGCTTGCTTAGTTTTTGTTTACTTCAAACCTCTTAAGGGAACTGAGGGAACACGGGTGGGTTTTAGTCAGTAAAAGTCTGACACGTCCTCCTGCTCCACCCAGAGCGGGAGAAGTTAGGTATTTGATGATTTTCCACCCAAAAAAAAAACCCCTAAATCGTGAAAATAGTCGTCAGCTAGTCTTTACATTTACGTTCGCATAAATCTACTAAATGTATGGCACAGCCAATTGATTTGTGACAGTACCAAGAACCTGCGGAGTTATTGCGTAACACATTATAATAGCAATTGATTGCAATGCTTTTCATCTCGACAGTTCAGCCATGATCATTGCGTTAATTACGTAGTTAATCAGACCAATTTTTCTAGGCTTTTATTCTAGGAATTTTCTTGTAAATACTCGGATTGTGATTGCAATTACAGTTTTGACTTCAATTTACAAATCTTGATAAGTAAAATGACGTTATTTATTAAAATCAGACTACAGATGATTTGTACAATAAAAAAACATAGTTATTGCCTCCCAATGAGTCTGATTCGGTGGACCTGTTTTCGAATTCTCTCTCGGTGTGCCTTTCTGCAACCGTATAACCGTGAACCCTAAGGGGATCACAGACGTGGCTATCCTCCACGTAAATTTGCAAAACCATTTGCTATGGCACTTTGCGTAACAGAATTAACTTGCCTTTTGTGAATGCCTATTATATTCAATATTTCACAAACTGCGCCCAGCGATCCTCACGTAGATCTACTATTTTGTGTGTGATGGACTTCTTGCATAACTTAGCTGTAGGTTTGTTTCATCTAAGATTATCTCAAACGCCTTATTGGTATTTTGGGATGAGTTAGACGAGCCAAAAATTGTTTATCAGAAAGAATAATAAAGTAATCGCTTGACTACGCCTTTTATATCTAAATAAATAAAAAGAAAAGTCCTGACTGACTGACTCACCAACCCCAGCCCAAACCCTTGGGCCTAGAAAGCTGAAATTTTTCAGAGGTTCCCTTTATAATGTAGAAGACAAGAAATAAGGAAGGATTTCACGAAATTCAACCCCTAGGGCGTTAAATAGGGGATGAAAGTTCCGCGCGGGCGAAGCCGCTGGCATAAGCTAGTCTTATAAATTATAAAGAGGAAAGATATAATATACTAATATTATAAAGAGGAAAGATATAATATACTAATATTATAAAGAGGAAAGATTTTATTGTTTGTTTGTTTGCATTAAATAGGCTCCGAAACTACTGAACCGATTTGAAAAATGCTTTCACTGTTGGGAAGCTACACTACCCCCGGGTGACACAGGCTATATTTTATCCCCGTATTCCCACGGGAGCTGGAACTATGTGGGTGAAACCGCGAGAGCTGCTAGTTTATTATATAACAATTGCTTGCAGCACTAACAGGTTACACCAAAGCGTGTTCACGGTAAATTCTATTGTAAAAATCAAGTAACACTTTAAGCGACTTGGGAGTGGAACCCAAGACCTCACTCTTAGTAGCCGCGTTTGCGACGACGAGACCAACGTGCAGTACCTACCTATCGTATAGAAGCGACATACCAATAACACACCTCAAACAAATGCTCAGTAGCAGTGACAAGCATTGCTCAACACATTTCGTTAGTTTACCTCCATTAGCGAAATGATATGTTCTCGATCTGTAATAACATGAGGAGAGATGTTACCGTTAACGTTCTATTACAATAATGATGCTAGTTGCCGCATCATTGGGCTACATGATTGACGTATTGTAAGAATGTTACGACATTAAGAGCGTTTTGAATGTACAACTGTATTATAAGACCTCCTAAGACTTAAATTAGGGAGTAATATTATCGGTCTCTGAAACTTTCAGCAGTGTTGATATGAATAATGAAATAATATTTAAAATATGTTTTCGTCATCGCAAACTGGCCTTTAAAAGGACTCACAACAACAACATTGTAACAAAAACCTGTATTCCATTTAACCCCTTTACACCAATTTTTAGCTAAGTCCGACTTCGGAATAGCATACTCTTTATTGCTTCGGACTCTCATTATATTATTTTTTTGGTCTGTCACCATCCTGGCACTGTCAATTTCAACACGTTAGTTGACAAATGATGCACAGCAAAATATGAAATAATGTATTTTTTTCTAAATCTTGGTGACTCTTCCACAAATGCCCCAAGAATCACGGGCTGGAGAAGCTAGTTGACGTTGATATTTTTTATGTGGTGTGGACGTTATAATTTCACAAAATGCAACAAAAATATTCAATTGGAAATATTATCTCAAAAGTACATTGTTATTCTGTGGTGTTTCTGCTAGTTCCTGGGACCACTGTGTTCCAACTAAATATCGTATTTCCGAATCTAATCGTGAAGTTCGATGCTGGTATAGCAAAACAGTTGATGCACATTTGTTTAATATCATTCTGCTTCATTAACGTTGTTGGTAACTTGATGCTCAGTATTTTCATGGACTCAAGCTTGAAAAGGTCCGTGGTTGGTGAAGGCACGTACTGCGAATACTGTCGAATGTTGCGGCCAGCGAAGAGTTGGCATTGCAAGAAATGTAACGTATGTATCATGAAGCGAGACCACCACTGCTTCTTCCTTGCGCGCTGCATCGGATTGTACAATCAGAGATACTTCATTTTATTCCTCGGACACGGGATGATCTCAATGCTGTATATGTCTTATTACAACTACTATTTCGTGACGTTGAACTCTATAGACCCAAAACCATTACCGGGACAAAACTTTTTCGTGGTTTACTTGTTCCTAAACTTTACTCTTTTTTTCTTTGCGTTAATATTTTTTGGCATTCAATTAAGGAATGCAGTGACGGGTGTGACCTGTTATGAGTCTAAGTTCCCTGAACTAAGGAAACCTGCGAAATGGAAGCAAAATTTGTTAAACATTTTCGGTACTAGATGGTACTTGGCCATAGTGTGGCCACTGTGTGTAAGTGCTATACCGAATGACGTCAAAGGTCCATGAAGGAGCTATGCTATTAAAGTGAAGAGAAAATAAAAGAAATATTTTTAAACGTGTTTATCATTTACTAAGCTTTTACTACGTTCTAGACATCTTGCTTCTTCGGATTTTATCCAAAAAAAGTGTGATCAAAAATCAAAAGTAATTAATTAAAATTAAGCTAGCATTTTTTGAAAGTAAAAATTACATGAGGCAGACATGATGCTTTATAACTGGAACTAGATAAAGAAATTCCCGACAGTTATAAAGCCCACTCAAACAATTTTCCAACTTGTTGATTTTCTAAGACTTACCAGAATATCTACAATCATCATTCTTCAGTATCATACGATTTACAGACGCACCATCAATTTCAACCACGGACCTAACATTTCAACACTCTAGATCAACTTAATTTACGACTCTATTGGATAAGTGATAGGTGCTATTATCGCCAATAAATAACAATGAAGAAAATGGCTATTGTTCTTTAACGCCATCGATCATCAGTATGGGTCTAATGGAGCTCTAATGGACCTGCAATGAGATATGCCTTGGAATGGCGATAAAACGGTTAAGTATAGTAACAGATCAAGGACTGTAGCTATTTTGTTTTATAGTTGTTATATGCCATGGGAAATAAAATGCAAGGATATGCGGTAAGTGCTGGTTCAGCTCTAAGACTGATTTTGAGTTCAACCGTCGCCCTTTTGGACTAAACAAATACAGCAATTCCTACACAATGAGTTTTGACCTGATTGTTTCTAAATACATAGAAACGTGACGAAGCTTCTAAAAAAAAAAATTACAACTTCTGCCACTGAAGCCTCCGCGCCTACGAAAGTTCCAAAGATCAATCTCATTTACAATATCAATTTAGCTGAGACAATCTTTCTGTTAAACATTGGTCATTATCCAAAGATTACTCAGTGGCAATATGAAGCATTTCTGTTTACCACCATTGTCGTAATCCCCCCGAGTGGGTTCCCGCATTGTCGTTGCGGGGTGTTCAGTAACCGTGGACTTCCAGCCACGGTGAAGCCAAGAGGAACCCGAAGGTGGGGCCACTCATCAGGGCTTTTGCCTTCAAGCCAATGACGTAGCGGCCAAAAAGTAAGTTGCGGTGAGGTGCACCGCAACTGAGGTGGGCCGCGATCGCGGCTGAGGGTTACGGGCTGCGGCAGAGGAGGAGTGCCAGTGCTTCTGAGCAGCGCTCTTCCCTTCCGTGGCCTGGACGGGGCCGCCACCGTTTGATAGCGGACGCGGTGGGGCCGCAGGGGAAGAGGAGTGTCGGTATAGCGTTGGCCGCTCTCCCTATCCCCTGCGGCCGAAAAGTGGTAGACGGGACGGCGCGTTGTGTTCCTCGCGCGCCGTCAGAGATGTCAGCAACCACTGGTGGGGTCCGCAAGAGTCGATGCCTGCCAGGGGAGCGGGTTGTTCGAAAGAGTTACCACCGCCCCTGGCAAAAAGGCAACTGACGGAACACGGGTGGGTTTTAGTCAGTAAAAGTCTGACCCGCCCTCCTGCTCTACCCGGCAGGAGAAGTCATTTGATGATTTCACACCCAAAAAAAAAAACCACTGTCGTGATAATAATATTGTTCTTCATCTGTAATAGCATGTTTAGAGGATTTTTATGGATGAAATAGTTATGGTAGTGGCCTACGTCACTGGCATATTTTGCATAATTCGGTGCAGAATTTTATGTGAGTTTAAACGTTTTAACGCCAGTTGTGTTTAGACGATTGTCCAAGAAAGCTTCAAGCAGACTTTTAAATTTTTATTTTTATTATAAAACTTGTTTTCCTCTGCAAACCCAAAAACAGGAACCTAACCCAAAAACCGTGTGTTAACAAAAACATTTAATACCCTTATCTATTGAACCATTAGCCATTTCATATAATAAATTATCCTTTATATTCAAAACAATTTAAGTGTAAAAACATTCCACTATAGCTTCTGGTGGCTTACTGTTAGTTGCAAACAAGTAAAGGACCCAAATGTCAAGTTCGTGCGCCGGCGCAACGGTATACTTTCAAACTGATATTCACTAACTAGGTATGTTTCTGAGCATTTTTAATGCTACGGCTACACTGTCACGTTTGGGCGTCGGGAATCCCAGGCCGATTTCCGGCCACCGTAGGCATGGGCTTGCGGACGGCGAGTAATGGGTAGCTCGCTGTCCGGTAAGGACCAAGCCCAAGTCGACGGCGCGTTGTGTTCCACGCGCGCCTCAAAGAGATGTCAGCACAAAAAATGATGGGGCCCGCAAGGGCCGATGCCTGCCAGGGGTGCGGGTTTGTTCGAAAGAGACACCACAGCCCCTGGCTTAAGGGCTACTGAAGGAACACGGGTGGGTTTTAGTCAGTAAAAGTCTGACACGCCCTCCTGCTCCACCCAGAGCGGGAGAAGTTATTTGATGATTTCCCACCCAAAAAAAAAAAAAAAAAAAAAAAACACTGTCACGTTATCACGAACTACAAGTAACCCTCTCTCTGTCGCACATAGATCGACGTGTCGATGTACAACAGAGAGAGCGCTACTTAAAGTTCGCGATAACGCGCTAATGTAGCCGTAGCATTAGTACGACGATGTGGGATGTTATGTGATTTACGATTTATGTTATGACATGTAGAAGTTGTTTTTTTTAATGAAAAATTTCGATTTGATGAAATGGTTATAACTAACTCGCGTACGGGCACAGCTGAGGCAAACTCTTAAAACATTACGAACGAACGTGTTACATCTGCATGTGCATAAAATTGTTAGTTCAGCCGCTACGTATCTAGTCACCTCCCTCGCGACTCGCCCCTATGACAGTCCAGCATCAATAATTCCTTTCTCTCATAGTTTACTAAAAAGATCTACATAACTACCTACATTAAAATGTGCATTGATTCTAATCTAAGCACGTGGTATCAAAAAGACCGATATGCAAAAATGTTGACTTTGTTTTCCTGAACTTTAGTGAGGCTGCGGTCAAAATAAATCATGTTCAACTTCTTTAAGACTTCATATTTAAAACTGGTTTCCTACAATGCAGTTACCATTTACGAATTTTTGCGTCTTGTCAAATGTCACTGTCAATTTCAAGACTGAAGATATGTTTTGATAAGTTTAACAACATTGGAGAAATTGAGGTCGACGTTAAATATTTCACATAATGCATTCATTTCACCGAGACTCCCTAATTAGAACCATTATTTCAAGAGTACCATATTACTTCGTGGTATTTCTGCTAGTTCCTGGAATATTTGTCTTCCAATTGACTGTCGTGTATCCCTTTCTTATCGTGATGTTAGATTGTGGCATCGCTAAACAATTAATACATATTTGTTTAATATCATTCTGCTTTATAAACGTCGTTGGCAACATGGTGTTCAGCATGATAATGGACTCAAGTTTGAAAAGACCCGTGTTTGGCGAAGGCACGTACTGCGAGTATTGTCGAATGTCGCGGCCAGCGAACAGTTGGCATTGCAAAACATGTAAAGTATGTATCATAAAGCGGGACCACCACTGCACCTTCCTTGCGCGCTGCGTCGGGCTTTACAATCAGAGATACTTCATTTTATTTCTTGGACACGTGATGCTCTCAATGCTGTATGCGACTTATTACAACTACTACTTCCTAACTTTGAAATTTTACGATGACGCCTGGCTACTATCTGCAGCCCGCATCATCAACCCGATGCTAAGGATCGTGATACCTGAGCCACTGCGCATCGTAGACATATATGTGCTGTACGTGTTTATGAACGTGGGAGTTATATTTTGGTCTGGTAGTTTGTTCTTCTATCATTTAAGGAATGTAGTGATGGGCGTGACTTCCTATGAGTCTAGGTTTCCTTCACTAATGGATTCCACGAAATGGAAGCAAAATTTGCTAAATGTGTTTGGGTCCAGATGGTACTTGGCCATAGTGTGGCCGCTGTGTTCGAGTCCTTTGCCGAATGATGATAAGACTCCTTGAAGAAGCTCTAATATTTTTGTGAAAAGTTTTTTGTAAATATACTTACTTTATTTTTATACATAGAAATAAACTCATAATTTATATGAATCCAATTTAATGCTTTTTTTACCGCCTCCAAAAACTGTTTGTGATATCATTTTCTATTACCAAGATGTGTCGGATGTGCCGTTCAGCCGTTCAACCAATCCGGAAGTCAAACAGACGTTACATATAACTGGTAGCCTGATATTATCTCCATGGAACTGGCTCAATAATACTGATCCACATTCTTCCCAGCTACTGTAAGCCTGAAGCGACACATATCTCGCAAGGATGCGGTTCTTTTTATAAAGATAGGTTCCATTGCCGGCTGTGCAGGGTGCGGGGGCACACGACCGTTACATAAGCGGCGGACACCCACCGCATGCTAATATCCAGGAAGTGGGCTCGGCTGCGGCCGGACTGGCTGTACTATGATAAATGCTTGTGGTGGATACATACTGTGAGGAGTATGCATGAATGTGTGTTTAGAATGCGTGCTTAGGATAAATATTTGGCTAAATTAAACTTCAAGCCAGTGTGCGATCAGTTACAAGTTTGTGATTGATAGAATTATTGGCACACATATTATATTATATCATTTTACAAACATATATTTCTTTACTTGTTTCTTATTTTTAGTTTAACCTCAAGACCTTGAATTGGATATGGATTTAAACAGACTAAGTTGATTGATCAACGGTTCATGTTCAACTACTTATAAACACGGTAACTGTAAAGTCGCCTAAAATCCAACTAATTAACCAACGGTAATTAACAGCATAATAACCGAAATACATGGAATCGCACTACAATTCGTGGCATGCGCGCTGTCCGCGATGGGCACGCGACGACGATGTGGTCACCGTTACGCGGAACCCGTTACCACATGCATATGTACACTATGCCTGTACATTTAGGACTGTGGACGATAGAAGACTTGGCGAATTTGTGACATACATTGTCCTTACAACCTTAGACTAAGTTTTTTAATGCGTTTACGTGATGCTCTGTCACTTACAGAGTTCGTGCTGATATTAAATCATCATCGTCATTTAGCTGAAAGACAATTTTACTACTAGCCTCCTCCGGAGCTTTGCCACATCTACCGGTCCTAATATGCTTCTCGCGTTCAGCGGATTCTTGCGTCCTTCACTAAGATATCACATATTTTCTGTGGATACACGTTATATATTTGGTAGAATACACAGGATTAAATTAAATTAGCTAGCGAAGCTACGCAGGTGCTCTTATGAACATAATACAAGAAAAAAATCAAGCTCGTAATTACAAGTCGTAATGTTAACGACAATACGACGTTCGCTCGCTATTAAGAAACTTACGGAGAAGACCCAGGAGATATAGATTTTGATACATTTTCAGGTACCAGGAACCATGCTCACTAAGATGTTTCCTTTCATTTGTGTCAATTGTGCTTTGAACTTCAACTAATTTCCCATTCACGATATCTCACATCAATCTATTAACTATCTCAATCCTTTGCCAGTTGGTTGCAACACAAATACTTGTGTTTGATGTCAATCCGTCATCTTTATGTTAGTATCACGAGCTCAAAGTGGGGCGAGGCGATCGTTTGCAATGTGCAAGTGATGGTGGTACAGTGGTGATCATTTGATGGTGATTTGTTTGTTTCGCTTGGTTTCTTTTGGGAATGTGACCTTTTCAATGATGTGTTGGAAAGTTTACGCGAAGAGTCGGTCATATTTAATAGTTCAACCAATTGATTATCACGTTGTTTCGCTGGAATGATTTTGATCAACGTTCAATCTTGCGAACTGTGGCTTTGGGTTATCTATCACAAGATTTTGTTCATTTTAAAAAGTAAGTATACTAATGTGTATTTAATATTGTTGTCTAAAATATTTAGATACAGGATAGGTCATAAACGCGCCAGGTGTAGCCATGGATATATGTTCAATACTGAGATTGACTAAAACTAGCAAGTCATTTCTAATAAACAATATCCACATCTATAACAAGTTGCCAAAGTCGGTGACAGAACTTAGCGATGGAAAGTTTAAAACTCACATCAAACGTGTCCTTATGAAAAAAGCATATTATAAGATAAAGGACTACGTTGAAGACAGGGAAGTTGCGCATTAATTCCTTCTGCACATGTGGCTTCCCTGGTACCTCATTAACAGCATAACTATGTGAAAGTCTATTAAGTTCTCCCAAATTACAATGTTCTTTTTTCTTCTTACAATGCTGACATATTCTCGTCATTATTTGACATTATACATCAATTTTAATATCGACTATTTTATAGTGATAGTCATGGAAATCATGTCACTTGTTTAAATAGGTTAATTTTGTTTATGTTGATTATATTATTTTACATATTGTGAATGAGAGAGAACGTTGTAGGCCTTACAGACTGTAGATTTGTAGACGATTTTCTATTCTGTATTTTCATTCCTCTAAGTACCTGGTACTTATTGACAGGCCTGCACTGTCCTCCCATACCTTTTAACACTGTAATTTGAAAACATTGTTAAAGCCAATTATTTTTAAAAGAGTAACCGTGGAGTTTCTTGCCGGCTCTTCTCCATAGGAAGCGACAATTTGGAACCGTGCACCTAGCTTCTGACGTTTCATAAGTGCCCAAGCAGGTTTATATGAAATAAAATATTTTGATTTGATTTGAATACATGAGGCATATGCCCAGCAGTGGGTGATGCCGGGCTGGGATGATGCGTCGATAATGTACAAATATATAGCTATCGCATACATTTTGATCGCGTAAGTATTGCATTGTTCTATGAAACATCATCATCATCATCATCATCTCAGCCCGGAATCACCCACTGCTGGGTATAGGCCTCCTCCTTTTTGCGCCAAAGTTCTGGGTTCCGTGCGTCTCTCATCCAGGTGTTTTAAGCGACTCTGACGATATCATCCATTCAACGCGCTTTTGGACGCGCCTGGTTTCTTTGGCCTGATCTTGGCCACCATTCGGTCACAGCTTTACTCCATCGGCCATCTCTTCGTCAAACAAGATGTCCTGCCCGACTCCACTTGAGGCGCATCGCATCTATGAAACAGCAGCTTATTTTTTTGTTAACCAACGACGGTTTCTTCGCTTCTAGAATCATGTGCTGGATTCATGGTTTAAGTTTGCACGTCGATGTCCCTACCACCCAGTTGAGTAGTAGGTACTACGGCAGCTTCCGGCTAAAAGAACTAAGTACCTAGGTAGATCAGCACATGAATAACTGTTCTCGATCCTAATCACCATACTTACTTATACTTATAAGTAGCTACAAAAACTCGAGAAAAACCGACCAATAATCCGCACACCTCATTACATACAGGATAGAAATCGTACGGAAACATTCAATATTATCGTACTCGAATCAACCACATTACCAACTTAATACTACAGCTGCCAAAAACATCTTTCATACATAATCTTCCTACAAATGTACGCTATCAACCTGTTGATAGACCGCAAATGTAAGTTTGTAGACATACTGGTGCCTGCTTTCGCTTCGGCTCATATAATTTATGCACTAGGTATATGTATAGCTTCATATAATGTTATGTATATGTATGTTAAATAATATAGGTAGCCGGTGCGATTTTCTAATTTTAGCTATTATGTGTTTACTAAGTAGGTAACTGTTACTACTGTACGTTACCAAGACTGCATGTACTTGTTGGTAAGTATACAGTAGACTCAAACAAAATGGCAAATAAGAACTGTGACTAACCCTATCCTCAGCTAAGAGAACACCGACAAACTTGCACTTGAGGGGCAATTCTCGTAATTTTAAGAACGTTCACAGTCTGATCTCAGTGTCAATCTGTCAAAACTAACTCGATTTTTCATACATTTTTGACATTTGCTTGTCGCTGAGATGAGACTGCGAACAGATTTTGAACGTTTTTAATTACGAGAATTGGCATTCAGATATTGTGAGATTAGGAGAATGTCAGTAATGAAAACAAAAAAAAATCAAACGGTCAAAAAAGAACTGAAAAAAGTAATGAAGACACTAACTACACTCATGCACTGACCCGAAAACGATGATGATAAGGGCCAAAATGGTAAGATTTGAATTCATCCTTTTCGTCTAGCTACTAGCCTATAGGGCTATTACTGGCTAGTACCGTCTGAATGAAAACGGGTTACCTACCCTGTCATTAGTAGGCGGAGAGAAACCAACCTGTTACGACTTATGCACTATCACGACTGCAGTAAATATTACACAGTACATTCTGTTGATTTCTCAGTCCCATTCACGCCTAGATATTTCTGTAGCATTTTGATTGTTTGCTGTTGTTGAGAGAGGAAATAACCCGGTTTCTGGAACGTTTGATCAAGTGTTATGAAATCCCATGTTACTAGTAGGTACCTATAGTGATTGTTTTACTAAAATAAAATATGACCTCCTATGAAATTTTAATGAGATTTGACTAGCTACCGATTTACCTAACAGACTTTCATAATATAGAAGTCAGTGTACCTATTTCAATGACAGTAAATCATTAAGTGAATGTACAGTCACCAAAAGAGATATCCAGGGTCGTCGGAGATAGTTAAAGTTTAGTAAGAAACCGATGGATGTTTTTTAATAAAACTTATTTTAATTAATAGAAAAACAGCTCATTTTTCAAATTAAATTTATACTTCCTGGCCCTGGTTAAGATCTGTTTTGCTGACTGTTCCATTAAAAATGCAATTTATTAATCCATCAATACTCATAGGTAGGTACTAATTTTGGAAGCTATTCTACGGTTCTATTTTTTTTCTATGCTATGCTACGAGTATCCATACCTACAGAGCAATGCTGTTGTCTGCAAAATAACAACTACGTACCTAATCATTAAAAAATGAAGTCTAATAGGCCTCTAGAATCCGGGGTTAATTTGGCGTTGCTCTTGACACTCGAAAACCCATCTTTACTTTAATTTGTGAACCTAATGTACCACGTTTCTGCGGCACGATTTTGAGCAAAGTTCAAAGGGCTAGTGAAGGGAGTGTTCAAGGAAAAACGAACGGTACCTCATTGTACTGCTCAATATATTATAATATAACGGAACTCGCGGTAGCAATTAGTATGTTATCGTGAATTAGGTACAGGTTCTGATATAATTTTATGACATCGGTATTTTATTGCCGCAATCACGTGTTGCACCTAATGATACAAAAATAAATAACGTGAATATTTGGAATCACACAAGTAGAAATGCATAATAATTAAGCTTGAATATTAGTGCTTGTATTTTTCAGTAAATAATTAAAGTCGAAAAATAAATCAATGACTGAATCAGTGGCGTAGCGTAGGGGGGTCAGCAGGGGCGGCTCGCCCCGGGCGGCACTTTTTAGGGGGCGGCAAAATGTCACAGTAAATAATAAAAATATTTGAACCATTTCCTATTTTTATCCCAACAGAAAATTCGGACCGATTGAAAAGAGCATGGAATTTTTCATTACTTATTCTGTGACGAATTCGGGGAATCCCCTTCCTTTGAATGATATTTTGTAGCGACTGCTGGCAACACCGTCTATACTAACTTCCGGGGATTCCCCGTATTTTATTTTGTGCTTGGATTGTTTATGACTAATAATCAGCGAGAATTACTCTAAATTCTTATAAAATCAAAATTAAAAACATAACATCTTATCATTTCGTCACGTGAAGCCGAATAACCCCCCGCACTGCAGACTCCGGCCTATCTGATTTAAAGTTAACTTTTTACGCAGTCGAGTTTTTGATTATTTTAATAATTTTCTTTAATTTACACTTTTTACTTAATATAATTATTTTTGACGCTAATACAGGTAAGATTTATTTATGAAACCCTTTAT
The DNA here is from genome assembly GCA_949987655.1 of Polymixis flavicincta. Lineage (NCBI taxonomy): Eukaryota > Metazoa > Arthropoda > Insecta > Lepidoptera > Noctuidae > Polymixis > Polymixis flavicincta. The sequence goes on along the minus strand of OX465175.1, from coordinate 1,466,330 downwards.
TTTGATAACCCATTCGATTTTGAGAAAAATAAAATGTGGCGTCAGAAAACGCTCACTTTAATTTTCAAAAGAAAATTGTGTTTAGACGTGTACAGACGCCAGCACATCAAGCTACCCCAATCTGTCAAATTTCTTTGATAGATATTCAATTTTTCATGTTCAATTGGGAGAATTTTGCAGTTTGGGGTAGCTTAATGTGCTGGCGTCTGTACATGCATAGTGTTAATGTGTGTGCGCGGGGCGTATGCGGGCACGCACACTGTTACATCATACATGTACATGTCTAAACACAAAGAAGGGCCGACCGCGCTCGTAATTTGCAAGATTTACCTAATCTTGCAAATTACGAGCGCGGTCGGCCCTTATACGGGTAACTTGTACGGGTAAAACTTAGATAAACTTTCTATTTAAAATCTAACCTGTTTAATGCAAAATAATGATGACTGTTCTTGCCGAAAAGTTCTCGAGAATTAATGTATGTAATGTGTAAGTATAGGTGCATAAATAAGAGGGCGGCAAAATTGTCTTCCGCCCCGGGCGGCCGACACCCACGCTACGCCACTGGACTGAATTTTTCTGACTTTCATTTAAAAGACTCACTGAAAACTTCTAGAAGAAGGCAATGACGCAAGCATATAGGTACCGGTACAATGTTAAAGTTACATCTTGAATGTTGGTCTCACTACCCAGACTATTCGAAAGGTAGAAACTAATATATTACAAGGAAATAATCACCGTTCAAAATAAAATATTGAATCTTACCACAGAAATAACTCATTGATAGCGTTCGACGCCACAATACTATCATACTCCGATTGTAACGTCTGTTACCAAGCCAACGATTTCGATAGTCATTATGAAACAATCGATTTCCGATCAACAATAGATCGAGCGATTATGTCAGCGGGATGAGTTTTTGATTCGATATAAATCGTCTGTCAAAACCCGACAGTTAAGTTAGATAACTTTTCTTTTTCGTACAAAGAATAATATCTGCAATAAATCGCATCATAATGTTATTAAAATCATATTTATTGAGGAAAAAAACTTACAAGAATGGCAGGAGTTTGCTCATTGCATCCGCGGCCATCTTGCAACAGTACATTTTTTATTATTTTCACAAGAATCGAGTTAAATAATCGTTTAAATTCGTGAGCTATCATTGACGCAATAGTAGATAGGTATTGCTGAATTTTAGATAATTAGTGAGTAAGAATTGCTTCTTTGGTGTACAATAGGTGAAAAATAATTGTTGTTAGTCATATACTAAGTAAAAGTATTTTGCAGAACGCTTACCGTTGTTGCTTTTAATTACTGTGACGGAACTGAAGCTTACCTGTAATAAATAAAAATATATTGTTAGTACAGCGAAAGTAAGTTAGGTACGCACGCAAGCATACATTTATTTTATGGACATAATAAAACCGTATTTCCGTTTTAAAACTAGCATATAAAAGAATGTACCTAAAGAACTAAACAAAATTAAAAACCTGACTACAAAAAAGAAAACTTATAAGCAATGCTCTACAAAATTGAGAATAGAAAAAAAACAACTGCCGTTTAACAGACTATAATAATAGGGTATTTTCCAATTTGATAAAAAACTGTTGTAATGTGAAGATTGGAAAGATATATTTAACAGAAAAATCAAAATAAAATTATTTATATCCATTTTCTCCATTAAAAACGATTAAAATCAAATTTATTTTTCGTTGTTTTGAATTTACCGCCAAAACGCTCCTTTCGATGACTTTTTATCACGTGACATCGTGATCTCAGCTTTGTGTAAACAGCACCAGTACAAATACTTAGTTTGGCGCAGTTTTAGAAGAATTTGTGCACAGAGGCACCGCACACCAGTGATTTCACTATCTATCCATAAAAAATCTTGTTAATTATTAACACGACACTCACTTGTTTACTTACTAACTACTTTGGTTTACACAAAGTTGACGTCACGCGATAAAAAGTCATCGTAAGGAGCGTTTTGGCGGTAAATTCAATACAAGGAAAAAATAATTTGGTACAAATCGTTTTTAATTGAGAAAATGGATATAAATCAATTTACTTTTATTTTTCTGTTACATATTTCGTCCAAATCTTCAAATTAGAATAGTTTTTAATAAATTGGAAAATACCCTATTATTATGAACTGAAAGCATAAATTAAATACCCGCATTAATTTTGATAACATAAGGGCCCGATTAATTTCCTTTCGGTTCTAGTTTGCAGACGGGTCACATTTTGTTTTCTATTCTCAATCTTGATTCGGTCTTTTAGTGCATTGTTTCTAAAGTTGACTTTTTATAGTCGGCTTTTTTTTCCCTATTTTTTTGTTCATATACTACACTTTTAAATGTCCCGGCCAGCATACTCTTATGAACGAAAACTGTTTACTTTATCAAAATCGCTTCAGCAGTTCAGGCGTGAAATAGCGACGGACAGAGATGAGTCCGCCTTTGTGCCAATACAAATGTAGGTATCGCTTTTTTGTACTAAATACAAACTTACAAGTCAACTCAATCAAAGTCATTTAATAAAACTAGGCTGATAAAAAGAAAGTTATTAACATTACTAAACACAAAACATAAAACTGAATTAATTGCCATATGCCATTTAGCACACGCCAATATACCAACAAAACATAGTAATTAAACTCAAGCAGAAACAAGTAAATAATAAAAACAAAACAATGAACGTAAACAGAACTCAATACCCACATAGAAGCCTCCAGGAATAAAGGGTGTGGCTGCTAATTTTTTTCTAATAAAAAAAAAATGATATGAAGTAGGTAACTCATATTATGACCTGTGTGTCTGTGTAAGCTAATTCTGGTGAAAGAATACAAACGTTGTCTCGAGTTAATCACAGCGATCAACAATTAATATACAAGATACAATTTAAACCAGTGCGAAAACTGTAACCATGAGTTCAGCATATCATTCTAGACCCTATCCTAGCCTATATTGTTTTGTCGGTTTGAAAAATCAGGTGTTTTATAGAAAAGTACAATACTTACGCTGTCAAAATGTATGGAAAGGCTGATTTTTTTGTATAACTGACGAAAATTTTCTACGTGCGTGAAAATTTTTCGTATTCTATTCTAGAATAATATGCTGAATTCATGGTTACAGTTTGCGCACTGGTTAGAATTTTATCCTGTATATATTCGTAATCACCTTTAAAAACCCTACCTTTTCCTTTATTTCCATACCACACAAGATGGATTTTAAAGTTTCTTTTTTTTAAGTACAATTTGGCGCCTCTATTCACCATCTTTATTTATTTTTAAACCACCCTCTAAGGACACTCGGGTTATTGAGACGAATCTACCGATACATTAATTGACGTAGTCCGTCGGCCTTTTGGAAGATACGAGATAATACGGAAATTTACATACAAGATACGCGCGAAAATTATAACCCTTCCTTGGCAGTCGGGTAAAAAGTATCCCATATGTACCAATTTAATGAAAAAATGGGATACTAAATGTTATAAAATTGAGAAATTGATGGGTAACTATTGTTTCTTATTTGAATGTCCTCAATTAATAAATAAAAAAACTATCAGCCCAAAACAAGCCGTATCCAAATAGAATCAACTTTCGGAAACTGCAAAATACACCTTGAGAAATTGCACAGATTTCAGAGCCCAAGTTTCATAATGCCGACAACCGGAAAATACCGACAATACACCTAAACGAAAACCGTAAAATTATTCCGCCGAAATTTAAATATTATGCAACTTAATCAGATTTTTTCATTAACTTGAGTAGTGTTTAAAATTATAATTTTTTGGTTTACGTAAATATTGCCAATTAGAATCATTTCAGGCGAATAATACTAAGTGAAGACAATATATTATTTATAAAGTGACACCTGATAGGACGATTGGAGAACATAATAGCAAACAGCGTGGAATCACTGAAGCAATAAGTTTCATTGATTTATTATTGCGACCGCAACAATAGTAACATTGCTATTTAATCTTTTAAACGACCTTTCTTTTATTGGTGAGGTCTGCGCGAATGACTGGGTTCTTTATTCTTAAGTTTTTGTTCTTCAATTGGACCAAACTTGTAGTCTTTCCACTTTTTCAATAAATTCAATTAATGGAAAATTAATATTGCATCATCCAATGAATTGTGTAATACACTTTTGAGTAAGTAGGTACGCGCAATGCACTGCCTGAAATTAATTTCATTTAGGCACATTAAAACAAATTGCAGCCATGGGAGCCTACTTTAATTAAAATTATCATTGCATCTTGATTAAATTAAAGAGTTTCTACAATTAACTTAATTTTTCATTATTATTTAACTAAATAACATTTTTAATTGCATGATTATTGTGCTTCTAATGATCCTCGAAGTTAGGCTAATGGGCTAACGCAATCACAAGCTTTCGCTATGTCTATAATTCGCCCAGGAATTATGAGGTCCCTATCTACATTTCCCTTAATACCTGCGTGTTCGTAATCACGTGATCACTTAGTTCAATCTTCTGCTATTAAGATGTCAAGACGACCCGTAACGACCGTCAAAGACAAATAATGTTGTATTACCCAGTAACTGTGCTTTCCGAGGCACGGAGGAGTCTCGGTATGTAAAGATATCCTATCCACAGACCAACCCCGGCAAGCGTAGCCTGATGCTTAACCTGATGGATCGATTCGTGCAACTGTTATTACTTAGCCAAGAGCCGCACGAATGTGATGAATAATAAGAACTATTTTCATGCTTTTGGTAGAGTTGCGCAAAATAGGGAAGATCAATGGCATGAAAGAGTACATGACTTATGAATTTAAAAAACTGATGAATAATATCTTGAGGTTTTAATTGAAACTTTTTGTAGAAAGCTTTCGCTTATTCAAAGTCCCATTAATTTGACTAAAGCCTTTTCAAAATGCTAAAGAGAAAGAAAAATACACAAAGATTTAATTAGAGCTTAGCTCAGCACGCGCTAATGACATCCGCAAACCCAACCAGAAAGTCTGCAACACTTGAATAAAAATATCCTTATTAATCGGCCTAACAGCCTTATTTATCAATCTTTTTAATTATATTACGTACTCAACCTCGCTTTGTTCATAATAAAATTAATTATAGTGACGCAACGTGGATTATTCGCTGGCTTTCACTGAGCGTAGATTATGTTAATTTTAATGTTTAATATGTTAATACGTGTGATAATTATGTTAAATAATGTAAACAGGTCATCTTGGCTGCACTGCTAACTGAATTGAATGCATTTATTTGACGCATATATGGCATGTGAGTGACGAACACATCCTTATGTGTCTGGTTTTACTGGGTGTCTATTTATGATTGTTTTAATGTAGTACACTGTTGTGTGGTTATCGGATTAGAATAAGGTCATGTCCCTTCAGATGTTGCCAATATTCAAAAGGTTTTAAAATAAAGTTAAGAGTAGGAATACACAGAAAATATAGTTATTTTATTAGTTATGTTTGTCTTTCCTCGCACAAATAAAAACGTAGTGGCAATATTTGATTACATTTTGGTAACATTAACTTTAACTTTGTAGTGTTTTTTCGAAAGTGTTTTTTTCTTTTTTTGGAAAAAGTTTTTATAAGTGATACCAATTCCAATACCCCCACACCAGTTCGAAATTTCATCATCATTGGGGTATTCTCAAAGTCTATGAAACAAAACAATGTATAATTTTTGCGATAGCAGCAATCGCGGTTGATATGCAGTCATTATTTTAAGAGTTCCGTTGTTTGCCTCCAAACCTCATCGGCAGATCTATATGGAATTTAAATGGGAACACTTCGGAATAAACCTCTTTCGAACAAAAAAAAAATATTTTTGCAAATCCGTCTGTGTAACAGAAACCCTATGGCTATCCTTAAGCACCTACGTAGGTCAATAACTTTCCACGTTACTTGCCAATATCACGATAAATCTTTTCCGAGTTATGTTTTTATTTCAATTTTAAAAGTTCGGTTTCTCGTATCAATGTATTAAAAAATCTCTTAACTTCCGAACGTTTGATAACATTCAAAGAAGCCGTGCCCTTGGTATGGTATATACCCTTTCCGTTATACGTTGTATACAGGATACGTTTTTACCCAGTGCGCAAATTTTAACCATGAATTCAGCATATCATTCTAGAGCCAGTAGCGTAGAAATTTTTCGCCGGTTATACAAAAAAAAACAGCTGTTTCATAGAAAACGCGGTCAACATGTATGGAACAGCAGTTTTTTTTTTTTGTTTAACCGGCGAAAAACGTCTAGAATGATATGCTGAATTCATGGTTAAAATTTGCGCACTGGTTAAAAACGTATCCTGTATGACGGAGTTATGCCCGAAAATACATATAACCATACCGAATTGATAACCTCCTCCTTTTTGAAGTCGGTTAAAATTGCACATTGTAGGTAGACATTTGCTAGTAGTACTGATAGAGAAACATCTTCATCGATCATGGCCTTATCACGCTTTATTTACATCTACAAAGACAATCTACCAATTAAGTAATGTGGTAGGATCCTCCAAAAAAAAAAGAAAATTCTTCAAATCTGAAAAAGTAAATAAAAAGCAATTGTAACCGTGTCCGATACCGAATCACATCCAAACACACGACACAATGCCTTACGTAAGAGAGCTGATACCGTAACTAGGCCTGTTCCCCAGCGCCAATGATCGGTAACCAACCGTGACCGAACGGTAACAGAATGATGCTGCAGCTTCGAACCGATCGGTAAAACGTGCGAGCCGTAACGACCAAGGTTGGTGCAGAAATAGATTGAGGATTGGGAGATGTTACTTTTTGTATATTTAGCTACGCTTGACATCTAATGGAAATAGTGGAATTTAACAACTTGTTACAGTTGAGTAGGTATAATCATTGTATAACGCACCCACCTAACCACCGTTGGGCATAGGTATGGCATATAGGCCATACCTTGCGCAACGGGGAAATGTGCTTGTCCTTGAATGTCATGAATACAGCATGGTCCAGAATAAAGCAAATTGCTCACAGGTCACAGGTATGCTCCTGCAGGCCATAATGCTAACATTCTGTTAAAGAAAAACTGACAAAAAATAATGCTCGTGTGAACCCTATATAATTAACAATGGTCGGACTTTGAAGTTATTAAATAATATTGAAACGAGGAAATGTCTAATAATATAAGGATTGCCGATGGCTATGATCGAATATATATGAGTCTAGTTAATATAATCACACTGTGTTGTGAACGTGTTCTTCGAATTGAAGTAGGTACAGTAAGCTCTGGTGTTTGTAGGAGCTGTACATGAATAGTTTTTTTTTTTTTTTTTTTTTCTCTTTATTTAATTTAGGGACTTTTATATAAAATACATGACAGTCCCATCGTACCTTATTAAATCTACAAAACAAAAAAAAAGGAACTAATTAACCTCTTACAACAATTCATTATGTACACTTAAAACGAAGACTTACAAATTTAAACAGACTTTTAGCAGCATCAGACAGTGGTATAGACAAAATTTCGTGAAACAATCCTACGTTATTTTGATTTAATTGTAGATCTATTATCAATTTTTCTCTCTCAGTCTGAAAGCGGACACATTCCGTCAACAAATGCACAACGTCTTCTACCTTACCACATGTCTCGCAGTTTGGAGAGTTGCACTTTTTCATGAGAAAACCAAAATTGTTGAGAGGCATGTGTCCAGATCTCAATCTGAGAGCAGTTACCAGTAATCCCCTACTTAACTTACTATTAATAAACCAAGGTATCCGAGGAGGTTCGGCAGCTATAGTCTTATACCAAATACCTTTAGTTTTAGACCTCAAATCAAAGTATTCCACCCAAAGTTGACTGCATTTATCCTTATATTTTGGCAACACTTCTGAATAATTCATTTTAAAATCCAAACCACTTCCTTCAAATATTCCTTTCTTTGCCAGCTTATCAACCTCCTCATTTCCTTTTAAACCAATATGTGAAGGAATCCATTGTATCCTCAGATCCACGCCATTACTGGATAAAATATCAATTTTTGAAATAATATTATAAGCTATTGATGTACCTCTGTGACCAGAAGCGCATCGACCTATATGCTGAAGCGCACTTTTGCTATCCACGCATATGAGTATTTTTCTGTTATCAATCGTTCCAGCATATGACAAGGCCTCCGAAATCGCAATGAGCTCCAACGACATAACGCACAAAGGAGCACTAATATTAAAACATTTACTATTATCTGGTCTAAGGGGATCATAAAAGGCAGCACCTCTTCCCTCAGCAGTTTTGGACCCATCAGTGTAAATAACATAATATTCACAATATTTGTCTAGTAGTTCAGACACTGTAGAAAAATACAAATAATTCGGATCGTAAGTCCTTTTAGGCATTTTAATTACATCTAGGTTTATAATAATTATACTATTAATGTTAATTTTGGTAATCCATGATCTTAAACTAAACATTTCTAAAAAGGGTTTGGCATCCAGATTTTCTTCTTTGACTTCTGTATATACTGTAGTTAAAAGTGGCATTTCTTTATTTAACCAGTATCTGATATGCCCCAAACTACCAAGTTCCGCTAACAATTTGTTTGTAACATTACCGGCAATTGAGCAAGATTTCAAACAAAACCTATATGCCAACCACCTCCTTCGCAAATACAGTGGAGGAACACAGAGCTCACTTTCCATGACGTGAATTGGCGTACTTCTTATAAATCCACCCACTATTCTTAATGCCTGATTCTGAACTTTGTCTAGTTTATACAGGTGAGTTTTAGCACTATTATTATAAAAGAAAGACCCATAATCTAACCTACTTCTTGTAATTGCTATATATATTCTACGCAGGTGGGACTGATGCACACCCCATGATGAGCTTGCAAGAATTTTTAGCATATTTATGTATTTTAAGGCCTTTTCGACGGTTTCATTAATATGCTTACTCCAGCGTAAAGATTTGTCGAGCCACAGTCCCAAATATTTATAAGTAACTACTTCGCCAAGGGCACCATTATTTACTATCAAGCTAACTTGTTGTTGTCTTCGACCTCTAGTAAAGATACAATATTTTGACTTATTTACTGAAACTTCCAAACCCAACTCTTCCACTATTTTTTTAGTAAATGTACTTAATGAATATTGAATTTTCTCCGCACTTTCAAGAATGTCTTTACCAGTTGTGTATAGTACAAAGTCGTCCGCATATTGACATATATATATGCTTTCAGCAATATCCTGACAAATCTTAAAAGTGGTCATGTTAAAAAGAAGCGGTGACAAAGGGTCACCTTGAGCCAAACCGTTTCTCGCAAATCTAACTATCTTATTATCTCCGTCAGAATCACTAGTTATTTCAATATGCCGTTCACTAAGGAAGTTCCATATATACTGGCAGATAGTTCTACCCACGTTCAAATTATCAAGAATAATCGTCATTTGATTTATTAAAACATTATTATATGCACTTTCAATGTCCAAAAAACAAGCCAGAGTAGGTTGGTTTTTAGAAAAGCCAATCTGGATCTGTGTCACCAAGCGTGCTAAACAATCAAAGCAAGATTGTCCTCTTCGAAAACCTGTAGCAAACGGTGACAAGATCCCATTCCTTTCCACAAACCACTCAAGTCTCTTTGCGATCATCGCATGGAAAATTTTACAGATACAAGAAATCAAGGAAATAGGTCTAAACTTACCACTGCCACGCGAACAGCCATTCGCCTTAGTAATAGCTATGACTTTAATTTTCCGCCATTGGGATGGGAGATCACCAGAACTGAGTATGAGATTAAATAACCGTAACAAGTACCGCACCCCAATTTCGGGTAAGTGAGATATCATCGAGTAAGTAATCATATCTACACCTGGAGCTGTATCTTTTTTTTTAAAACATGCGCGCATCTCATTTATATTGAAATCTGTCTCTAGAGATTCATTAATAGATACGAAGGATGGCGCTGATGATATTACATAATCAGGAGTAAGGGTGCGCAATAGTTTTGTTTTCGCTTCTTGAGAGACAAATACTTTAGATCGCTTGTATCCTTTCATCCAACGCATTCTGCTCCACATGTCAGAAGCCGACACTGTTTGGTCAATACCATCACATAAAGTTTGCCAATCATTAAACCTGGCTTTACAAATAGCTAGTTTTGCATTGGAAGTCTTCTCCTCGAGTAAATTTAAATTGTAAGGAGTAGGATTTTTTCGAAACTTAGCCAAGGCCAGTCGTCGTTCAGCAACCAATTTCGAGATCGACTGGGACCAATAACCTTTTGGGGTAAAATTACTATTAGGATTATGACACGACTTTTTCATGGGAATGCTTTCATCCGCAGCACTATTAATTCCATGGGTAAAATAATCATACAACTTCTGAACGTCCGTTGTGTCTACAGAGACCGATAAATGTTTAGATACTAGCGCTCCAAAAGAGCTCCAGTCTGCTAATTTAAAATTCCGAGTTTTAGAAACGTGTAAGACATCTCGATAACACATTTTAATCCGAATAAATAAATGGTCGCTTCCCAAGTTCTCGCTTATGACTGACCATTTAAAGTTAATTGCTATATCAGCCGATGAAAATGTAACATCTGGAGACGATTCCTGGAGATAACTATTAACGAGTTTTGATCGAGTAGGCTGTCCATTATTAAGTGAAATATATCCTGTTTCTAAAGCTGATTCATAAATTTGTTTCCCTCTGCAATCATTCTTGTACGACCAGTTAGTGTGGTGAGCATTAAAATCTCCCACTATCAAACATTTTTTATGAAATTTAGAGAATATTGTGTCCCAATCTCTTTGCGTAGTATGTACAGAACTAGGACAATAAACCAAAATGATATGCTCGAGACTGCCGCAATTTATTAACTTAATACATAAAGTTTCGATTCCAGAATTACTAAAACTGGTCGGTACCTCGTGCGCCTTAATAGAGTTGTGTGTAATAATCGCAATACCTCCATAAGAGTCCGCCCTGTCTTGCCTATAAATGTTATATTGACTTAAATTAAGCGTTAAATCAGGGTTTAACCAAGTTTCAGAAATCAGGGCAACATGAACTCGTTCTTGTGATAATAAAAGTTGAAATTCTTGCAATTTAGGTTTTAAGCTCTGTGCATTCCACTGCATTAAATTCAATACAAAGTCCTTACTATTAGCCATTTTTAAATAAGTTAAGTATTTTCCTCAAAATATCTACGTCCTTAATTACTTTAACAATATAAGTTACGAACTCTTCTAAAATAAAGTTACATACCATTTTAAGTTTATCAATAAAGCTGGATTCAGACACATACACCTTCTTAATTTTTTCTACAATTCGCTTGTAGTCCAAAGGTTTTGATTTTTCCTCAGGCATATTCTCTTCATCTTGTTCGGAAGTCACCTCATTATCTGTATTTTTATTTTGTGAGTTCTTTTTTGTGGCCTTTATATTTCTTGGATTCCTTCCCAAAATTGGAGATGTCATTGAATGTTCTGCAATATTCTCTTCAATTATTTGTTCGTTGGATTCTTCATAATTTGAATTGTTTGTGTGTATAACCTCTGTTACTAAATCATTAAATGTGTTTTTACTAATAAAACTTTGTGAATTTTGATTTTTTTGTAATTCTACGTTAATCTGTGATTCCTCTCTCTCCATTGTGTTATTGGTCCTTTTACTTGGAATGTTGTAATGTGACAAATAAACTTCAAGGGCCTTTTTATACGTGTAGTTCAGTTCTGACATTATGTTCCTAATCTGTTTCTCTTTTAAAAATAATGGGCACTTCTTCTTATCCAATGCCATATGATTCCCTTTACAGTTTGTACATGTATATTTGAGCGTTTCGCAATTCTGGTGATTTCCAGCACATTTTGGGCAAATTACTTTCTTTGTTGGACACGAACGACTTAGGTGACCAAACTTCCAACAGCTGGAACACTGAGTGACTGGAAATACATATGGCTCAACTTTAAACTGGCACCCGTATCCACAAATATACGGGGGTAAAGTTGAACCCTTAAACCCCAGGCGAATAGTCTCACTGTCCATCCATTCTCCTCCTTCCGTTTGTTTCTTCAACCTTCTTATAGAAATAATATCATAATCACATTTCAGATTTTCGCGAATCTCTTCTTCAGTCATGTCCAAATCTACATATCTCACAATACCATAAGAAATCGTGATTTCATCCAATAATCGACAGTTGTAATCTAACTGTTTAAATTTTTTAGAATTAATTAACTTCTCCGATTCCTTTCTGTCTACGAAGTAAACATAACTTTTGTAAGGGTTTTTATATTGAATTCTTGAGATATTTTGAATATCCTCGGATCTCAACAACTTAGCCATACCGAATTGTTTAGGTAATGTATCTCTTCCTGTAATACACACTATATATGTGGTGTTATTAATCATATCAACATCTATTTTGTTTGCGTTATTTTTATTTTCTCTTATTTTATTCGTCGCCCTTCTTTTGTTGTTTTTCCTCACAGTAATATATCCATCATCCTCCTCTATAATTTCCTCACTGTCCTGTCTAAGTCTCTTCTCAGGGGCAAGTAACTGCCCTTTTTGCTCCTGTAATCTGTTTTCCTCTCTTATCTCAATACTTTCCTCAACTTGTTGCTCACTCATTGTTATCTCATCAACTACCTCTTCAACTATATCATCTTCGCTTGAACTACTTATTCTGCTTCTTATTTCATCCATTATTAAAATAGAACATGATAAAACAAAATAATAAAATAATTGTAGGGTATAAGAAAAATAAACACGCCGCGCCAAACAACGCTTGCTTGTCTAACGCGCACACAAAACGGCGTCTCGTGCGCGACTGACATGAATAGTTAATGGGTTCAAAATACTAGCCAGTCAGCAGGGTCGAGGGCGGGGCGGACTGTATAAGCGTCCAGCCAACCTCAGAGATTTTAACACTCTACCACCATTGTTAGATAAATGGTCTATGGTTCAAACTCAGCGTCAATTCTTTCGCTCTCTTCCAATACAATGATACAAATATCATTATAAAGACATATGAGTGAGACAGAAGAATTATGGATGTTCTAATATAAACTGCAAGGCCTATGTCTGACAGCACTCGAAGCAAGGAAACCTATGGTGTTACATACGATCACGCACACGAGGGAGGAACTTGGCGTGTCCATGCACTCACTTGTAATGCCTAATGTAACAGCTTGTGCTTCCTGCAGCCTTCCATTGAATTACACATGGTTAGAATCTGTTAAGTCTAAGGAATAACCCAACAATCGTTTCCTCAATAAGTTGGATCGCTTCTTTTCAGAGATCGTAGTTTGTAATCATCAAGTTGGCAATTGTCGTTTGAATATGAATGATTATGATTCAGCATTTTACCTGTTATCGTTATTATTTTCGCCAGCCAATGTTTTAGCATTAGCTTAATTAAAATATTATATTATTTTTCCAACGAATGCGAATCGTGAGGAAATCATAATCATCTCCAAATATATACCTACCTTTATCTATGCAACCGGAGTTCAATATCTGCTCGCTACTGTTGCTTCGTTCACAGCACCTTTGAAAGGAATATTTCCTACGGCATTAAGTCCACCTCTGTACATTTGTGTGCTTAAAGTGTTAAATAAATAATAATAAATATTGGCATCGCTGTTATATTGTAATTAGGTATGTGTTTGTACTTGTAACGTGTCACCGACCAAAAAAAGGTTACCACCCCAAATGACGGGCGTCAATGAATTAATCAATTACTTATTCACGCAGCCGTTAACAGCAAAAATTTCGCTAATTATACATTCAAAGTTAACAAATCGTTATACAACGCGGAAGTATTGGGTCGTGACGGCCATTCGTGACTTCAACTATAAGTATCATAGCTGGCTCATATGGAACGCCCTGACATGGTCGCCAGTCCCCTGAAGGAGGTAAAGGTGATTAGAATTAACCTTTGATTCATAGCTAAGTCACTTTGTCATTAACCTAAGCAAATTGACAAACACGTGAGGTAGCTACTTCAATGGAAAAATCTTGAGAAAATGATTTTGTAGGTAAATGTAATTAATTCTAAGAGCATAATGTCATCATTCTAACGGGAGGTAAGGACGGGCTTATACATGATTATAATCTCTGTCACGCTTGTAACCTCCGAAGGCAGGCAGGCTCGTAATACTCGGCTGTACCCATTTGCAATCCTAAAAATTAAGATCTCAGTACAAGAAAGGTTGCAGATTCTCAGATGACTCCGCCCTGGAGTGTAAATGTGGTACTGTCACTCAAACAATGGGGCATTTAATATAATTTCCATTGTGTCATGTTGTCTGCACACTACAAGCGTTGATGGAAGCTGTTGAAAGTGTCAAGCCTCGTGATCAAATTCTGGGCCGAGTTTTTAGATTGCTATCGACACGCTAAGATGAAGACAAGAAAGGTAATCCAGGACTAGCTATTATTTATCCATATCCATAAGCATATGTTTCTCTCTTATGGACCTCTTACATGCTGTATAGATGTATTAAAAGATGTACCTATATTTTCATCTAAGCAGAAATGAGGTCAATCCTCTTCAATAATAAAATTGTTTTCGTTCAAAATTATTATGTTTGTGCACCCACACGCCACAAAATATGAAACCACGTGAATCGGTTGTTCAATTAGTTTATCCTTAACACCGTCTGCTGACAGCAAAAAAACACAAAGACGGCATTCCGATTAATAAAATAAGATCATATTGCTTGAGGCATTTACAGTGAAGAATTGTTTGATAACTTTGATATATTATTTAGACACATAATACTGCTTGGGCGTTTTAATTGCTTCTTTATAATAAAAATAATGGTTTGCATTATTCATTTTTTGTGATGAGACAATTAAGTAATAGAACATGTAACAAGCATGTGGGCTTTCAATGCCATGGTCAGAAAAAATCAATGGAAATATTTGAATGGAAGCACTGCTAAAGATTCAACTTGATAAAAATATTAATTTGGTTTTTCGAACCAGGAAGGATTAAGACAGAGTGTTGGGCTATTGTGTAGCTTGAACTGGTGTTTACCAAACATTTATAAGTTTTAAGTTCAAAAGTAAGTACCTACCACTACAGGAAACAGTCATGAGTAAATTATGGAGACGCTCAGCAAGCACAACCAGTCTCCTGCCCGAATGCCAGTTTATTAGGAGTCGGCGAAACATGATTTTTTCTTCAATACTTCTCTATTCGTTATCATCTCGTTAGTTTCCCCCCTTTCTAACCATACCATCTTTCACTCAGTCGAGCCATCGTTTCTTTGGTCTTCCCTTACTCTTAGAGACATCCACTTTCATACTCAGATTATTATGACTCTTCATTATTAACGGTTAGATATTCTACCGATACTTGCACTGGACGTTAAAGCTACATAAATTAGAATTATAAGCTCTATAGTTCAAGCTTCTGGCGTAATACTTACAATAAAAGTTTAATACAAGTTTATACCTAAATGTGAACCACAAAACATATTCTATTCAAACCCTTTTGATAGCCTATGTACGCCATTTCACGTAAAACAATTACAGTATTAGAGATGAAGCAAACGGGTGATTATCTCTTACTTTATAGATAACCTATTACTGCACGTGCGATAGTGATCTCTCACCCAACACGTTTACAAACACGTGCCTTTTAGACGCACTGGATACTGAATAAGAAAACACAGAAGGTGTACACAGTAGTCCAAACAACACGCGATTAGAAACTCAATGCATCGTGAAACTTGCAAAGATTGTACGTATAGAGCCTTGTAGCTTATGACACACTAATGTCTCAGAATCGAAGGCAGTTAGGTACTCAAAAAATAGGTGCTCAAACGGGAATACTTCGTTAGTCAGTAATCACATAGTAATGGGTCGTTTAGCCAGGATAAATGACATTTAGGAATAGCAGATTAGGTGTCAGTCCAAAGAGACGAATAGAATTCTGGAGAGGTTAAATGCTGAAAGGACAACTGAAGGTACTGTTCACAATATAACGGATAGCATGCTTTCTGTACAAAAGCCACCACAAACAGCATGTGTAGAAAAACGTGGTAGGTAGGTACAGTAAAAAGTATGAAGATGTACATACGTAGACAAAAAAGATCATTAAATAAATTGAAGGTACAAAAACTTTTTATTAGCTCTTGATTGCTTACCATGTCTATCACGATTATTTTTTTTGGGTGGGAAATCATCAAATAACTTCTTCCGCTCTGGCTGGGTGGAGCAGGAGGGCGTGTCAGACTTTTACTGACTAAAACCCACCCGTGTTCCTTCAGTAGCCCTTAAGCCAGGGGCTGTGGTGTCTCTTTCGAACAAACCCGCACCCCTGGCAGGCATCGGCCCTTGCGGGCCCCATCATTTTTTGTGCTGACATCTCTTTGAGGCGCGCGTGGAACACAACGCGCCGTCGACTTGGGCTTGGTCCTTACCGGACAGCGAGCTACCCATTACTCGCCGTCCGCAAGCCCATGCCTACGGTGGCCGGAAATCGGCCTGGGATTCCCGACGCCCAGGCGTCTCCGTATCCTGCGGCGGCTGGGGTCGCGAGGGCGCATATGCTGCTTCTCCCTCACGTGCGCCGCCTCCCTCTTCGCGAGCATCACTGCTTCGCTGAAGGAGGTGACGGCTCCCCATGCCCTCTCGCTCCGTACCATGGCCTGGACCAGGGCCGGACGCGAGAGATCGCCGCCGCCGATCGCCTCCACGAGGACACGGCGGTGCTCTGCCCAAGCAGGGCAGACCGCCACCGTGTGCTCCACCGTATCCTCAGGGCGATCTTCGCAGTGGAAACACCCGGGCGTTTCCTCCCGCCCTATCCGAAATAGGAACCTCCCGAAACAACCGTGTCCGGTGAGGACCTGCGTCAGGCGGAAGGTGAGGACGCCATGCCGCCTCTCAAACCACTCCACAAAGAGGGGACTTACCGCCGCAATCGTGGCGTGCCCAATGTCTATCACGATGAGAAATAAAAACTACAGAAACAAGTGTTCTTAAGCATACGTATAGATAAGCACTCATATTGTTGTAAGTAACTTAATATTGATATTTGTGGTTTCATTACATCATTAAATTGACATCATACGAACACCAGAACCATGGACCAACTACAAAGTTAAGACTAAGAATATTTACAATAGGTAGATAGTTGGAAATTTATATCTGCAATTGACGTGCATGATAATTTTGTTTGATCACATTAAAGAAATCACGGTACCTACCATCCAAAGAAACCCAAAAAAATTGTTTTGACACATCCAAGTAAATCTCTACACAAAAACTACAGCAAATGATTTCTCGGAACGATCCTTTTGCAATACGACGCTGATGCAAAAACCTAAATATAAACATGGCTACATCTTTACACTGGATCACATACATTGCTCTTTCAGTATACAAATCATGCATAAACTCATCACCAAATCACATATACTTGACAGTTTGGTAAATACCATATTGCTCCAATAAATCACTACTCCGACCTTGAAAGGAGTCAAGTCTATATGAGCACCTAACCTCGATCTATATCTTCTTTCCAAAGATGTTAGTCGAATTGAAGAACTCGTAGCGTCATTGCTACAACTGCCGAGCCGAATCTCTAACCCAGCAATAGACACCAAACGGAACCCAGCTTTGGTCACATTGTACCAACTTTAGAGCAATCCTAATCATCGCTTAGCGTGATGCTCAAATTACTGTAAAAACATTTCTTTTGTAATGTTCTGGCACAAACTTCGTTTGATTGATGGCATTATTAAGGATACGGTCATTAGAGCTGTCAATGCACACGGCTAGTTGAAAAAGATTGATAAATGAGAATAGTTATTGTTGTCTCATCTCTGTTACGTTGATTACATTTCGTCATTACAGAGTTGAGTGTATTATTATTCTACTATTATTCAACAACATAAAAAAAAACACTATTTGAAGATACTGTGGCTTATGGCAGAATACTATGGGTCGTTCTTGTTCCTTAGGCCTTTGAACTCTAAACGACCGCACAAAAAATATTTTAACTCTGCAATTTGAACGATGCGGGATGTGAATAGAATTAGTGTTCATTCTGATTGAAGTTTTGTTTTAGCTGGAAGGAAAAGCACGAACACAATAATTATATGTAATTTTAACATCCGCCGTCATTATGACAAGACCCACGCTGCCATTGAACAACAATGCTAAATTAAAACAAAAAGCTGCATCGCAACACTGTTGTTTAAATATTCAGCAATCGAAAGTTTAGCGTTAACAATCGATTGGAACATCAATATTCAATTCGAATGATCCGTAGATAATCGATAAATTAGTGTCATTGACAAATCGAGTCAACAAAGACTGAAGTTTTTGCAAAACATAATGTTACTTTCTGAACATTGTTGAATATTCGTTTTGAAACGAAAAAGCGAAAGTAACGAGTTAAGACGAGCGTGCGGGTATAATATGCATAATACATATTAGCATATTAAACGGACGGACGAAGACCTCTGGCGTCAAGTCATAACATATTGTGACGTGCGACGGTCTGTTTTGAAATCTCAAAAATATATTTTCAAAGAAAAATATTTGCGAATGGAAGATTATGTTTGAACTTAAGATTATTTGAATTATTTTCAAAGATAATTTATTTGCTTCTGTATCAGCCGATGATCTACTGGACACTAAAACGCAGAAGATACTAAAAATGACATGCTAAAGAGTTAATGTCTCTAGGATGTCATTTTTGGTATCTTCTTTATTAAAATGTCTGAGATTTTTAATTAAATTCATTTAGAGTCAGGTGAGATCGATAGTCTTGCGATACCTTTATCAAATTCCATAATAAGGCACGGACGAAGACCACAAGTAAAAAATAAGACAAAAGTACAAAAACTTCCAAGGTCTTTTGGAGTTTCGGTTCGGCTTCTTAGTAGGGATTAAAATGCATTAAATCTTTTTATTACTTATTTGAGAACTTCTAATAAAAAGTTAAATAACGCAGCTGACGCAGGAATTAAGTTTTAAATCTTTTCATAGTATAAAACAAACTCGCCGTTCGTGTCTGTACGCTTAGATCTTTTAAACTACGCAACGGATTTTAATGCCGGTTTCATCAATAGATAGAGTAATTCAAGACGAAGGTTTATATGTATAATACACCAACCACCACGCGGGCGAAGCTCCTGGCAAAAGCTTGTCTATACTAACATTACAAAGAGGAAAGATTTGATTGTTTGTTTGTTTGCATTGAATAGGCTCCGAAACTACTGAACCGATTTGAATTGTTTTTTCACTGTTGGGAAGCTACACTATCCCCGGGTGACATAGGCTATATTTTATCCCCGTATTCCCACGGGAACGGGAACTACGCGGGTGAGACCGCGGAGCGCTACTAGTTAAATGATAAAATACGAGTGGCGAGGATACTAAAGGCTTCTACAAACAGGCGCGACGCGAAACTCGTAGAACAATATCTACGAAAACTTCATGGAAATTGTTCTACAAGTGTCGCTTTTTTACATGGTTTTATTTACTCTAAAATATAAATATTTAACAAAATGAACGATAATCTTTCATGCATATTCTATTAGAATCCCACAAAGTAGGTACCTAAGTATAATTTGGGTACTCGAAGGTAAAAAACAAAGTTTTGTTCAATTTATTATTGTATCATGCAAATAAATTAAGTGCAGCAAAACATTTAGATCTGTAAGACAAATTTTAAGCTTAAACTGTTCAAATTTATATGTTCAGAGTTTTTTTTTTTTCACTTTTACAAAATACTAAGCATTAATTAATTAACTAGTCAATAATAATTTGACGAAAAGCCGCGACAAAGTCAAATACTGTAGAATCTATGCAATTACAATAAATTTGATTCAAGAGACAAACATTGTTCAAGTTTAGAATTAAAAGAACTATCATTATCATAATTTCTATAAAACTTTTAGTTATAACATGAGACCATAGGAGCAGGCTTAACATGATGCTTTCTATTTCTACGAAGAATAGACAGTGCTTTTTCAATACAAAGTGACATTTCGTTGCTCCATTTTTGACATCGCACCGTAGATATCCTTCCACAACCTATCATATTGTCTTCCGTTTCTAATGATCTGTGTCTAGGTCCTTATAAATGTAGACTATTTCAGAAGAATATTTCTTCCCAAACTGTCAAAATCACACTGACAACAGACTTTCTACTTGACGGCCACAAAGCATAAACGATTATCTACAAAATTATGATTCGTTTAGAACCCGTAACTGTGATAATTAATAGAAAAACATAACTATCTTCTTCGATTGTGCATCATTTAGTTAATAGTCATGTCTATTTTTCCGTCGACAAATCGGTGCTCGTGCTAAGCCTGCAGCAATCTATAGGAAATGGTCTACGATCAAGATCTGTCAGATTCAATTTTGAATGTCTAGGAAGTAGTAGTAGTTTTGAGTGTCTGATCTGAGGGATGAATCAGTATTATAATATTCTTCCATATCGAGGCAGCAGCACATTCTAATGAAGTTGCAAGATGGCTGGGCAGGTTAAGGAATTAACATTTGTAGTTTAATTTTCATAGTAGTCTAAAAAACACAATATAACAAGATGCGGCGGCGTGCATTTTACTTCTAATAAAAACATGTGAATGTGTCAAGAACTAGTTTAAAAGCATGCTACGCTATTTGCGATGTCCTTAAATTGCTTGTGGACGTCTTTCGGGTGAAATGTTGATAAATTGCTTCAGAGTTGCATGGAAGATTTTCGGGAAGAATGATGATTAAAGTGAAAAAATAGGAAGGGTTTTGTATCAAAATGAAATGCTTTGAACGAATAGGTACCCTAACTTCGTTCTAATTCACTTAAGCTTGATATTTTACACTCATTACTGTTATTTCTTGGTCCGGGCATGCAGCACTCTCCGTAACATACTATCGATCACAATCTGAATCATTTTGAAGGATATTGCTAACTCATATGTTCGAAAACGATGTCTACCTAACAACGTAAATGACGCATTTAAGTAATGTTTTGGACTGTCAGAATGGATGCCACTCCCACTGTTAGTGTCAGGCTCGTACCCCGCGGTTCTCACTTCTAGTAGTCCCGAATTTACTTCAAACAAAAACCTCCTTCTTTTCCTGTGTATGGCAATTTATCTTCCACTGTATGTACGGTGGAAAATAAATTTGAACCGCTCTGTACCCTTGGACGTGTAACCGGACCAAATTAAAGGAACAGTGTCATTTATTGAAATCCTATTTTTTTTTATATGCCAGAGTATGTAGGTACTTATTACAGAATACAACTCATAACATTTACATTAAATGCCAGTGCACTTTACATTACAGGCCTAATGTAATTTCACTGTTTGTTTGTTGTGTTTGAACATTTCTTACAAAGTCATCATATACAGGGTCAAATTAAATAAGCTGGGTACAGCGGTTAAAATTGATCTTCCACTGTACCATCAAGGGAACAGCCAACGGTACACAGGAAAAGAAGGGCGAAAACCCACATAGGTACACTTTGTGCCATGTTCAGTATACGTACCTTTAGTTAATGAAGCTTGTTATTTATTCACAAATGTAGACCAAAGATACGGAGTTAAACACACTAAATCAAGCGTGAACCTCAAGACTAAAGGCAATGAATGAATTTCCTCTATGACAAACTCGCACCTGCCTCTAAACAAATAACGACCTTATTGCACCACTAACACTTAAGGTCAGTTCTATGAATAGCTTCACATTTGATTGTTTAGTTTGACATCCTAAAGTATAGCTATGCTTGGTAAAAATAGTACAAGATTCTGTGTTCTAGAATAAAAAAAATTAAATGTATTAATAATAGAAGGCGTAATAACTTAAATACGCCTTCTCTAATACCTACAAGCCGTACTTTTAAGTAGTTCAGGTGCATGCTGTCAGTAACACTAACAGTACTGATTAAATGTTTTTAAATCGTTTTCCACATTGGACCTTTTCGTAAATCTAGTTATTCCATCTGACAGTTCTATGACCAGACCATTACTATCGATCCTCAAGTTCGCATCCATCTATTTTAAAACGGAAACGAAACGGAAAAAAGATTTTCCATTAGAAAATTCCGTTAAGTCGTTTAAAGTAACAGAAGTTTTGCCATCCATTTTGGAGACGTTGAAATTCGTTCCATCCACCGACTGACAGTCGTTTACAAAATTATCGCAAAAACTGAATTTACGTATTGTGTGTTCGAATCAGATTTCTTTTTTGCGAAATCTGTGATGCTGCAAAACTAGATTTAATGGGATTTTGATTTACTTGTCTGTGGTTCCAAACCGCATTTTCTTCATGTTTGTAGATGCAGACATACCAGTAACAACAAAATTTTATACATTAATACTTACGAAAGTTATATTCAAAGTATGAAACTATTAACTTGGTTAAATTGATTTAAATGGCCGCCTTCTAAATACTAGTCTTCTTCTAATTAGTAACTGCGCAAACTTCCATTTTAAAGCTAATTTAAGCTTAAAAGTTTAGAACCTTAGACGAATTTTAGCATTTACAATTAAATGTCTTCTACAAAAACGTGGGAACTTCACCCTATTCAGTTGTTTAGATATCTTTGTGCTTTAACTTATAAGAAGGTCGAATACAATGTTAAGTACCCTCATCATTCTTCACTATATAATTGTAAATTAAAATACTTGTAATGATTACGTTAGGCATATTTTTGACTGAGTTTTCTTTAAGGTTTTTCCCGCTAATAAATAAATTCTTCGACAATTATTTTCTTCATGATCCGTATTAAAATATTAGGTATAGATAGAATAACCAGGCAAATGCTCTTTTCAGAAACTCCAAACGAAATGTATGCGTAACTGTGACATTTGAATTTACAATTGCATTTGAAATTAGATCCTGTTCATCTGTGTCTACGAGAAAAATGTCAAGATGCGGCCCAGTTCTATTTAGAACAACGCAATTTCGAAGAACAACAATTTACAAATATCCAACAAAATCTCCACAGAACTGTAGCGTTGCCTTGACAATAAATACAGAATCAATTAATATTCATACAATACGATACTCTGATCAGCATTCTCGCAGCGTGTTCAAACAAATTCTGCACACAATTATAACAGACGGATTCTCTTGGCCTTGCCAACGCGTGCTTTTTGCTACCAGCGTCTTCGAAAATTAGTTTTTACAGCACTAATTACGATGATCGTCGTGATGCCGTCATTATTTGCTAAGAGGATTCGCTTTTTGTCTGTTTTGATGTGAAAGATGTTTGCTCTTCGGTAATTAAGCTCCACGACGTCTTAGGCTAAGTTGGCTCAATGTTCCGAATGTTTCAAGGCAAAGTCCAGTCATCGTACTTTTAATGTCTTGTCAGCCGATTAGTGTCCGGAAATGCACAAGGTCCATCTAAGTAGACCGCTGTCATCCAAACCAGTTGCACAGCTAAAGGAACGCTTTCAACATAAGCTAAGCATGCTTTATTGTATCCTGGTAAATCTACCAGGTGCATCTTTAATAACAGCTGCAAGCACGACTCATTATTCTACAATTACCATAATATTACCACCATGTTCGTGCCTTATCTGTAGGCCACGCCTGTTCAATTACAAATTATAATCGATACACTCATTAAATATTAATAATTCATATCTGGTTATTAGTTAACCAATTCCAATAAAGTTACCTCGAAAAGGAGATGATGAATCAAAATAATATGAACAAAATAACGAGCAAAACTATTTCATCCCAAACTTGGTTAAAAATAATCCATTAAAAACTATTTAGCAAGCAAATTACTCCGTATCTTAAACTGTTTTTAGTAGCGTAAAACCATTATTTAAAGAAGAGTGGCAGTGAAGCAACACACTGCAAGCCTGTGACTAAACGGACCGAGCAGAGTTAGCAAACTGCGGAAACACAACCGGAACATGATTTCGGAATAAACTTAGCAACTGATGATGGCGCAAATCTAGATCTAGACAAAGAAATATAACATTTCAAATCTTTTATTTTTCAATTAGCATTTAGTGTTTCGGGTTATCTCAAAGCTGATCTGTTTAAATTGCAACTGACGTTTTTTCTGTGAAGTGGTTTGTAATCCGGATAGTTAACGTGACTTGACGTCGATGCACAAACTGTAACCATGAAGCTTCCTCCCTAGCTTAGACATTTTTCGGTTGTTTCATAGAAAATCGCAATACCTGCGCCGTCAAAATGTATGGAACAGCATTTTTTTTTTTTAGGAATGACTTCTCTCAGGTCAACCTAAGTGGTTGTCGGCTGCTTCACCGGACTTGCCCGACGCTGCCTCCATAAATAAAAGCCCCCACCCAGTGCTTAAAACCTCAGTCCGATTCAGTTTGTTGTGATGTTTTGTTTGACAAACTGAATCGGACTGAGCATGGTGGAGACCGGCGATGCCCTAAGCCAAGATCCGTGCCCCACAGAGGACGCCCTTAGCGAGCAGTCGCTATAGTTTTAAGTATTTTTAGCCCTGGCGTAATCTTAAATCATTAAGAATATCACAAGCAAGTTCGGTTAAGCAGACAAACACCTCATAGGTTGAACTTCGAGATCTTATTCCCAAAAACTCAGCGGCGAGCACCCCCCGTGTGGGATGGTCCTCTGGAAGGAGGCAGCAAGGAATGTGCTGAATCGCACTGATTTAATAACCGACGACATTTCAGAACTACGAGTATCTATGGTTGCACGTCAATATCTGTACCAACCTGCATCTATAAGTAGTTCTCTTTTGTGACGGAGACCATCTACTGAGTCTCAGAAGATATCGTGGTCATTACGTAACATTGGAAATCACCAAGCATAATCGATCTACCAACCCTGGTGACTAAGGTATTCTAACAATTGAAAATTAACAGGCGGTTGTGCAATAAATATTTTATGAGGCGACATGGAACCAAAGTATGAATTCAAGCTAATTACCCGGAAAAAGCGATAAGGAATAGGTGACTGTTTATGTACGATTGAAAACCTATAAACACTGCAATAGATAAGGCATACCTACATTTATGCACTTAGCACGTTACTTATTATTTTAAACTGCTAACTTCCGCGAAATTATGCCGCGGGAACGTACTACCGGGATAAAAAATATCCTGGTAATGTAGATTATAATTTATCTATGTGCCAAATTTCATCCAAATCCGTTCAGCCGTTTTAGTGTGAAAGAGTAACAAACATCCATACATACAAACTTTCGCGTTTAAAATAATATATCAAGGATAGTGCAGACCATAGGTGACCTTGTGAGGGCCGCAGCAATCCGCTGGATGCGGGAAGCACAGAACTGGTCGAAGTGGCGGAGCTTGGCCTATGTCCAGCAGTGGACGTCTTTCGGTTGAAATGATGATGATGATGAGACCATAGGTAGTCCAGGGCAAACTACCACATCTTGCTAAATTCTGGGCGTCCCTCATGCATGAGCCTTCTATTAAGAAGAAAAAAGGAGCCCCCTCACCTCCTTTTTTCGGTAGAGGAGCAGGAGCAGGCTTATGAGGAGGACCCCAGCTTTCTTCGTCGTTCGTTGAGAAGTTAAATGACACCGTTATCATAATAAGTCCCCAGTTTTTCTCCTGCATCATTTTCTTTTGCCATCTTAAACCGTCTACTGTCATTCTCATTTTTAAATTGAACATTTTGCTGAATTCATCCACAATTACGGTTGAAAGGAAACGGATTTGATGTACCGAACTACCTGAGAGAGCCTGTTTTGGACAATCATTAACTTCTTACATCAGAAAAAGGCGAAATTTGGCATCCTTATCAACTTTAAATATCTTGCTGACATCATAATCCAAAGTGCACTTACCAACCAGCCCCTTACGAAGATTAGTCATAATATTATTCATATTCCTACATTTTAGGACCGCCGTATTCTAGAGCTGTCATGCCAAGATGTTATCAAATGTTATGACGTATGTGATAAGGTTGTGCATCTCATAGAATGCTAGGATTGCTAGGTCATATCGCCTACGTCTTACATTTTACATTGTGCTTACATACGAGTATTACGTATATACACACGGCTACACATCAAGCTATACGTTTCCAGTTTACGCTGATCTCACACTGTAAGGAAATCCTATATAATACGAGATCAGCTTATACTGGAAATTTATAGCTTGATGTGTAGCCGTGTGTACATCTGACACACATTTAAGCTTAGGTAGATGAGGTTATACTACTTACAGTCGTTGTCTTGAATTCTCGAGACTTCGTGATTTATCTGCGAGTTAGTCAGAACTTAAATTATGTTTGGCATAGTCACATTCATATGATCATTTAAAGGTATACTTGGAAGGTAATATTAATTTGAGGATACACTAAAATTAATCTTATGTTTTGCTAAGGATCAGTTTATTTTAATTTTTTTGCACTGCATCATAAACCTTCGCGTAAATTAGAATTAAAAATATCCTGACACGATTTCATTGAACAGGTAGCAGTTCTACGAAAATATAATAATCTTCATTTTTTACATGATAACGGAAATCTAAAATAAATGTTTGAAACACGAAGCGCGTTAAGTCGCAAATAAAATCTCGCTAATAGCTCAGTTATTAACTTAAAAACTCAACAAAAAATAAGAATATTTAACAAAATCCTAACATCACGCTTGTCATCAAATTCGTGAGCACTCAGTGTTAATCAGCGATGTATTTTATAATCGATTTTTAATATTTTTAAACATAATATCGATATCGGCACTAGGCACTAAGTGACGGAGTCTAACGAGCGAGAGTTTCAATCACAAACTACATAAAAGTAGAATTAGTGCCAGAATTACTTGAATCTTTGCTTTGAACATGGAAACTTCAAAAGTAGAAAACAGCGCTGGATCAGGAACGAAACACACATCGAACACTGTAAGATTTCAGACTATTGTTCAAAGAATAGACAACTGTGAATAAATACTATGAAATTAGTCGGACACATGGCACTAGCACAGAAAGGCTAACCTTTCTGTGCTAGTGGCACATTCTTATATTAACAGTCAAAATAACTCTCCAAACACAACAAAACAACCATTTTCTCTCGTTTCCAAGTAGACCACACAGCAGCGACATTGACTCACTAATCTCGTAAACTGGAGCTCCATAGCAAAACGCTCATATTTCCTGACACGTCGACCCCACTCGTGTGCCACGCTTGACAATTGCATGCGCACGATTGTGCTCATGCCCGGGCTTGTCGCGACCTCCTCGACGAATTGAGTCCTATCCTGTCGTGTGAGATTTTCATGCTTTTTATATTTGCAATCTTTGAAAGCTCTCAACTTTTAATTGCAAAAATCAAGTTATATCTTGGTTAGTGGTTAGTTAGCAATCAGTGTAAGGAATCAGCTTTTACAGTACTTGGACGAACTTATAAAGGATTTGCACAAAAATGGGCATTATTCGGTAAATAATAGATGCTGAATTAAGAGATGATATCCGCCTTACAAATGCAGTTACGAACAGTTCTAATAAAACATTCGGTTCTCCTGAAACGCTCGGTTCATTGACCTAGAACAAGTATCTAACATTTTTGTTTACAATATTAGTTTCTACGATGAGAAAACCAACTAAGAGATTGAAAAGATTGAAGGGTATCTAACAAAATACAATTACGTTTAAGGTCACTGACTCCAGTAATAACAGGCCACAGCATGCAAAATTAGAGGCTAAACAAAACAGAAATTACCTTTCGTAATTATTTTTAGCAGCTGCGATCTTGTAATCTCATGTTTTCCTACAATTCGATGTATTCGTGCAGAATATGACCACAGTGCAGAGTCGTGATGCAGTGTGTCCATGCAAGATGGAGTACGTAGGTGTCGTGTCCTTACTCCTTAAATTATAAACTTTATTCCGTGAGATAAGGTTTTACGACTTACGAAACAGATGTTTTCTGTGTTTTGTATAAAGCAATTTTATGAAGGTGTTGGCGTCTTCGGATTTAAGTTGGATTAAAGTGGGATTCTTCTTTTCTGTCATATCTTGCTTGGAGATAACGAGATGTGATACTGCATAAAGTCAACGAAGTTCTCTCTTGCTCTCTCTAAAGCATAGTAAAAGATTTAAAGTTTTTATTTTCCAACAGATCTATACTATTGTCTCAATATTTAACTCCATGCATAATATAAATTTGAGAATGAAACTAGACCCTTGATAAATCAAGTCATAATATAGCGATGAAATCTTGATGACCAGAATGCCCTACCTATCATAACCTCAGCTTACGTCTATATCACGGATAATTTGCTGCTAATCGACACTCGTCTGTCATTACACATATTCTAGACAAGTAAATTATTCGCAGTACCTACACCCATGGGTCAAGGTACGATGCCTGTGCGGGTCAAATCGTAAAGCAATTAAAATTAAACGGCTTACAATCCTGATCATAAGATCGTGATGAGTTTATTGTTTTCAAATCGCTTCCTGATGTTTAATTAGACGGTAGTTGAATGTTTGAAGAATGGAGATGATGATGCACAGTGATTATGTTAAGGTTTTTAAACAGTGAGTGGTTTTATTTAATAACATCGACGTAAGTGTTTATACTTGTATAGTTTTGGTCAAATATTCAGAGACGAGAGAAATATAGTATACATATTATGTGTATTTTTGATTTCATTTAGGTACGAAAAACCGATTCTGTCATCCAAATAATGAGTACCTTCAAAAAATGTGTCCTCCCACAGACACCACGCAACTCCAATACAACAAATTCTTTCAAACCTTCATGGAAATTGATCTACTAGAGTCGCGTCGCGCGGGTCTGCGGGGGCCTTAAGAGTTATGGCTACTGCAATTTCAAGTTTAAAGTACGGAATCAAACACGTAAGTTAGGTATAATCTACAAAGTAAACTTAAATTCCATGGGACATAAGAGCTAACAAACATTTACGAACATCAACAACTAATGTTAACACAGCTTGGCATCCCATAAAACAAATGTATGACAATTGCAAACTGCAGTGCTCATAACAAATAGTTTCATACATTTTCCTCCTTCAAACCTTGCTTGGTTCATGTTAACTGATGCCCTCTACGTGTTTCTTATCCAAACAAACAGACACGACCTCTGTCATTCGAAGAAACATACCTATACGTAATCAGTAAACATTTACCCATTCGTGTAAAGGTAGGGCACACGAGACCCGGTCTACGCAATGGACTAGAAATTTTAGAGGTATGTAATCGTCAAACCCATCTACGTTGTAACTTACTTATGCTATTTAGCACTAAAAGATCCCTGAAAACAGAAATAAGGTGGCTCGGAAAGTACGTTAAGCCGTTGGTCCCGGCTGTCATTTATGGATCTTTGACAGTCGTTACGGGTCGTCAGAAGCCTGAAAGCCGGACAACTACTCTTACCAAGTGGTATATCGTTATTTAGTAACAGGGTTGTGGAGGTAAGATAAGTAGCCACTCCAAGTAGGTAAAATACTGATATTCAGCTGCATTGGTAAAACTGGAAGCCGACCCCAATAGTAGTTGGGAAATATCTAGGATAATGATGAAATAAAATATGAGGTGAGCAAAGTAACAGAATCAACACAAGCTGATTATGAGGCAAGAGAAAGCTACATATGTGGTTCCAGTTCTCATCTGAGATGGAGGTGTAGTCTGTGGCAAGTAATTGTGTGAATCCTACTTCATCATTTCAGCCGAAAGACGTCCACCGCTGGACATAGACGTCCTCCAAGCTCCTCCACTTCGACCGGTTCTGTGCTTCCCGCATCCAGCGGATTCCTGCGGCCTTCACAAGGACCTGAAGAATCCTACTTACGTAATAAATAGTATTTAAATTACCAAACTAACATAAGACTTTATCTAGGGAGGTATATTCTGTACTAACCTTTAATTAATATTTTTGTTTTTATTCATAGAACCAAGTTGACGTTCAAGTTCTAACACGCGTAAAATTCTTTCCAAGAAAGAACGTACCTACTTTTGTATGCGTTCATAGAAACCGCGCCGCCTATGTATTATTGTGGTACTGTTTTATATGCAAAACGAATGGACACCTTAACTTTGAATTTATATTAGTTATATTTTTAGCGTTGAAGTGATTATTTTGGCATGTGATTTTTAACGGTTCATTATATGTTATGTTATCTTGATTTGTGACATGTTTTGTGTTTTCAATCAAAAATTCGTCTATAGGATAAGGACTATGATGTATGCATGTGTTAAGTAAAGCCTTACATTATAAAATACTATGTTATTTGAAATAGCTTGAATATGTTTCATTCCTTCACAAAATATAATCTGAGTTGGAGTGAATATTACTTTTGTATTCTACAGTCTCGACACTAAATAAACGTTTTGTGGGAACCTTTAATAGTACAATTCCAAATGCATTATGAGTTATGATGAAAATTAGAGTAAATTCAAACGGTACGCAATGTTTCTAGAACCTGTGCAGGCACCAATTATAGAGCAAGAATAACCAGAAGACTCATATTAAAAACGTCAAAAGCTTGGGTTTAATATAAAATGAGCCTGTTCAGGTCTGTTGTTGCAAAGTGTAGACTTTGAAACCACAGAAGGTGGAATTCCATCTTCTTCACCCAAATTCCCGAAAAAGGAGACTGATAGGGTGTCATAGCTGTTGGAATCCGTGGGATCCAATGTAGCTCAGCTTTTATTTTGTGTGATCTCGGTCAAATCAAATACAACGAAATCCAAGCGCCAAAGAAGTCAATTGAAATACCTTCAATGCTGAAGGCATTGAGTGACATCACTAATCAATAGAATTTAAACGAACTGAAAGAGCTTTTAGTATTGATCCAATTGGACCTTCTTTGTCTGTCCTATCGGTGTGCAGAGAAACACGTCGGCCTCCGGCGACCAGACAAACCACTTTCATCTCTACTACTACGACACTCATAATTAATTAGCGTCATAGCTTTAGAATGATTTGGACACAGGATATGTGTACAAATTGAACCGGTTTCGCTGTCCATTAATAAGCTTTAAAAATAATTTTAATAGTAATTACTACAATTTTCGCCAATATCAATGTATATCGAGGTGATTCACTTTGAATGTAGACAGCTACTTGTATTTATTTAATTATAATAGTAGGTACAGTAAAGTAGAGCAAGCTAGCACAGTTACAGGTACAAGTGTACTAGATCGTTCAAACGAGCATTTTACTTACTACGAACTTTCGAGTTGTTTTAAGACAAGCAGATTACCTCTAAATGTGAACATTTAATGATACGTTGACATTTGGAGGGAGGTCACAGGGGTCAGCAGACGAACACTTTCGATCACATAAGCAACGGAACTGAATACATACGTAAATATAAAGAATATCTTATGCTATTTGTAGATTCTGATCTCGTAAAAGAAACTGCCAATTCTTGTAGACCATGAAGAACTATAATTTTAAAGTATTTCACAACATATTGATACAGGCTGGCAGGGAAATCAATGCGCAAACTATAACCATGAATTCAACACATTCTTCTACCCTAGCGTAGAAATGCGTCGGTTATCAAAAACATAATAATCGCACCCTTAAGATGCTAAATGCCCTTCTGGCTGCCTACCCTGAATGTGATGTGTTTGTGTGTGTTGCGGATGAATGGAATAAAATTATGCGTATATGTCTGGTGTTCTGTGAGGGAAAGTATGCAAGAGAGTCCACTGTTCCATGTTAGTTTTTAATTTGTCTTAACATAGTTATTTGTCACGTTATAATATTGTCTCTACGTTAATTAATGAAGTTGGTGTTACTGTTTTCATTTACTACAAATAAAATAAAATAAAACTGTTTCATAGAAAAGTGCGACACCTAAGCGGGCAAAAGGTACGGGACATTGAATGTTCATTTTATTTTTTTGGTTAAGAATTACGTACTGTTTCCATGGTAACAGGCTGCGCGTCCAAGTGCCTGCCACTCTGTATATCATCCTACTAATATTACAAATGTAAAAGTTTGTATGTTTGGATAGTTCTTACTGAATCACGCAGTAACGGCTGAACGGATTCGGATGAAATTTGGCACACAGATAGTTTGTAACCTGGAATAACACAAAGGAAACTTATAGACTTTTTATCTCGATAGTACGTTCTCGTGGGACAATTTTCGACTTCTACGCAAGCGAAGCCGCTGGCAAAAGCTAGTAAATAATAAAATTATGTATAAACAATTTATTAAACAAAAGAATAAACACATCAAACTCTTTATCTTACAAACAAATTAATCAGTCTCCTAATTTCAATTTAATCAACGTGTTTCTGTGTAATTAATCCGTGTGAATTCTTATTATTGACACTTAGCAGAAGAAACCGATTGAAAAATGATAATCCTTGACATTCCGTGATAACCTATTATTTTCGTTGACGCTTCAGCTTGATATACTAATCAACATGACATTATAATTATATTATTTTGAGAGGTCTACGGCGTAGACCATTGCGTATTTGGTGTAGGCGCTACGCATGAGAGTAGCGTCCTCCTACCTACTAGGCGTAGTACCGAAAAAGTTGTAATTCCAGTAGTATTTCTTGGTGATCTATGAGAAAGGAACAATCTGATAGCTGGGTAATATTAATCGATTAATTATGTCATTATTGAAGGCCCTTCATTTTCCCTTACCAACAACTGATCGTTCCTTCAACAGAATAGACACTTATCTATTGATTCTTGCCGGCTCTTCTCCATAGGAAGCGACAATTTGGAACCGTGCACCTAGCTTCTGACGTTACATAAGTGCCCTTGCAGGTTTATGTGAAATAAAATATTTTGATTTCGATAGATTTCGATCATCTTGTTAGCTAACAACATACAGTTATTATACGTGCAGCAGTAGGTAAGTACTCGGCATTCCCTGAACACATGATATTCTGCCTAGTTCTTATGAAGACAGTAATGATATAAGGAAGGAAACATTACATAAACATTTTAACTGCGGCTAATATCACAACATCTTTCTTAAACATTTACGAGACGACAAAATCTACAAAAAGTAAATCATAGTGTCAGTTCACACAATAACCATCTCTAAAATAAAATTAATAGAGGCTAAAATAGCATCAAGTCTTTATAGAACATTGCATAACTTGTGGTGATTTCAAAGTTTAAATTTAAGAATTGATAAATTGACAACATGAAGACGATTAAGCATGTCATCGTCGTTTAAGTGATTAATTAGACAATATTGTACTTAAACCATCAACTAATATCGTGGCTAACACACTAATAGAACACATAAGTTTGATTAATGATCATCATAATATTTAAAATGGTGCCTTTAATATAGACCCTAGAACCTTAACAAAGGAGGAATCGATTTATTTGATAGACAAGATTATTAAATACTTGAAATACTAAATAATATACCTAAATTAATTATTGAGATGAATATTGACACCAATAACAATTTAAAAAGTCGATTTCTAACACCATAAACGAATGATCTAAAGCCATAATGCGAAAATAATTGTGGTGAAGGTGAGAATATCAATTAGAATTAATAGATTTGACCTGAATTAGCTAAAAACTGTTAAGGATAAAAATATACGAAATAACAGTAAAGCAATTAATAGATGTGCCAAGATGCGAACCATGTTCTGTTCCGTGCTTTGCTAATTCAAAATCTGTGGGTACATAAGCCTTTGAGGGTTTATAGTGTGTGGAATGATATGAAAGAAACGGGAGTGAATGATAGTTTGGCGGTGAAACAGAACAGAGAAGATTGAGAGAAGAAATAATGTTGCGCCGCCCCCAAGTACCATGATACATAGGCAGGAAGATCGTGATGAGGTACGTACATAGGAGAAACCTAGATGCGACAATAAAAGTATTGAAAGCCAACTAACCTAATTCATCCAATAATAAACCGGCGTCACATACTCCGTTTACAACAAAAACATTATATCCCGACCAAATATTTATATTTTAAATAAAAATAAAAAATAACGCATGTATTTATACAACGTGGTTCGCGGCCACTGGCGCCAGTAGCTCGACCTGACTTTCTCCGGAGAAAGTAAAAGTGGCCAGTCCACTCGAATATCGCACTGTTTCATATTATTTGACTTATACTGTTTGGTACTCCTTCAGTGTTGAATAACGTGTTGTTATCTAAGCAATATGAGTTCTTATTGATATTTTACGTAATTTCCAGACGGAATTCAAATGTTGAATTGGTAGACTCTTTTTTTCTGAGTGAAATTGCAGAATACCAAAGCATCTATTTCAATTTCATGGGCATCTAATGTTTTCAGTTATTATGCTTTCAATAGTGTTTTATATTTCTAAGTAAAGCGGAAAAAATGTTTTCCTTAACTACGTACATAAAGCCTTCATCATAAGGGTAAAAAATATATTTTTCCGAATATTTCTGTCACCGCCCCGTACCTAATTAGTAACTTGTACCTACATGGTTTCAATACGTACGTGCTTCGATTATCTATCAAATACTGAAGCTACGGCAGTCCACATCTAAATAGAGACCAGCCTAAAACGCAATAGGAACTGTCCTCTACGATGCATTAGATAAATCAAAGCTTAAGTCTAAAAGCGACAAAATAATCAATGTTACTTCGTATCTGCACACATCTGCTTACAATTAACAATAAACAACAAACAAGACAATGGCAGTCGTAAGGACATTGCCGGAATGCCGTCATTGCGAACGGGTCTGTCCAAAACCCGGTAGTGAACGAGAATTTACAAAACTTGTATTTTTTACACAAATTATGTATCACATTGCCTGTTAAAGGCGACTACTGATATCTTTTTAAGAATATTTAAGGCTTCTGCTATATGTTGACCTAGTTATTATGCTTGGTTTATATTCGATTCCCTGTTGGTGCTCTGGTAGCACAATAATTAGACAAATCAAACACAACTTTACAAAAAAGTTTTTATTCTCCCTGGAACTTGTCTGGATCTAGAAGATTTTTTTACATTTTCAGTCCAAGAAAAGGAGATCAACAAAGTTTGATAATGATGTTAGCACTTATATAATTGCGAATGCTCGCTAAGAAGTTGACGCAAGAATAAAGTTAAATTTATTGTCTTCCACCATTATTATTATATCAAAGTTCCGCGAGATTTTTATAGCTAGTTTTAATGATGGCACTGCTACCTGCTAAAATTTTGCAAAATTATCAACAAATTAAGTAAACATAAGAACAGGTGAGTCACTTCCTTCAGTCAGTTGAGTTTAGTTGATTTTTATGACTTCCGCTGGAAGATGTGAATTGTTTATGCTCAGAACATAGGCGGAAACGACATTCTTTTAGATTAATTCACGAGTTATACGTATTCGCTAAGTATTGCCATGTTTATATCGGTGTTTATTTGTTATATTGCCAATTCTTGATGTCGCATTGTTATTGGTTTTGTGTTTATTTTTATATTCACATTTCCTATCCTGCCAATTATTATTCATCCTTAAGATTAAAGTATTATGTTTGTGTAATTTAGGCCATTGTATATTTTTTCGTGTTTGATCATTATTTTGGTATGATTTTTTTGTGGTGTGCAATTAAGAACTTACCTTATTTAACAATGTTCGTGAATTATGCTGTATACGGTATATTTTGGACAAAAGAAATTATTCCTCATTTTTTATTTAGGTATTCTTTCATTCATAAATTCAAACTTCCATTAAAACCGGTTAAAAAACAATAAAGACAACACAATTACAAATGATACGTCACTATTACAAAATCTACATAACCGTATAAAAGTACAATCAAAACCCACCATTAATTAATCAAATATGTTAAGTTTACCGGCTGTACAATCGTGATCGTAAAAACTGATGATTTTTATACACATTTAAGTCACGACATGGTACTTTTGTAAAATTTTAATTCTATAGGAACTGATTTTTAACAAAAAGTGTTAATAAAAATATTTAATTTAGCGTAAAAAGTGGGAAAAACTTTTTGAAGCATCATTGGTTGTGGGTACTGTAGGGGAAACTGATAACTCGTTGAATGAGTATCACCTAAACCTAGGTAAGTCAAATATTTTAGGAAAATCTTTTGCTCAGCCACTGTTTTCTATTCCCTAAGCATCACTGCCCGTTCTGGCAAAGAAACAACCTATCAATATCAACATATATTTCTTTAAAACAATGACACAATCAAATCGCGATAAAAACGTGAAACGCGGAATTACCATGTAATAATAGAAATACGAATGCTTCAACACTTGAGTATCAACACTTATCAATTGCTATATAAAACACCATATATTTATGCAGTTAAGGTACAATTTTAATTGACAGGCCCCGGGAAAGCAGTGTTCGTGTCGTACAAATACGGCATTCAATTAGACGTGCACCGGCACTTTTCCCGAGCTAACTTCGGCTTTCTAGCGGCACGTGCGTGACGATAGACGAAACATCAAACATACAGCTATCCCTTTTATTCCCATAGCGTCATCTCCCTCTAAGTTGTATCTAGAGGTTAACACGTATTAGTAGTGTTCATAGGACCATATCTGTATTATAAGCTTTTAAAGGCAGTTTAAAACTTTTGGAGTCCTTGAAGTTATCAATGAAGTTTAATCGGTTTGCGGGACACGTACCTACTAAGATCAAAATTCTTGGTACATGTTTAGAAAACTTGTAAGCATGAGAATTGTTCTCCAAAAGTAGATAAATGCAACAAAACTAAGATCAAACTAATAGCAGTTTTAAGCCATTACTATAAAGCTGGATTTTGAATGCCGTGTCTGAAGGCCCGTTTCCTGTACCTAAGTTACGAAAAGATAAAAAACGTTTAAGTCGCGTATTATCCCTATCAAATCTAAATCCAAAATTCCTTCTGTTCTCATCCGCACATCATCTTTCACATCATCTACAATGGTCACGGTACCGTGACTGTAATAAACCTGATAAATTGCCACATCATAGACTCAGATAGTACGCAAACATTACCAACGATATTTCAGCAACGTTAATTTCCACTTCATCAACAGTAGGTATTATTCTCTTCTATGCAAGGAATTGTAATAGATATCAACAATGCTACAACAGACATTTTGACAGTGTGGAAGATGGCATAGCTAGAAAGGACACACTGAGAATCTGAGATGAAAAGTGTATGAACAACCTTCAACTTTTCTAATATAACTTTTATTTTAGATACCAAGACCAATTTAATAAGGATAAGGGCAGAACAAAAACTGAAAATCAAACAACAATACAAGCGTAAAATAATAATAACGGCGAATACAATACTACCCACATTTACAACAATCAGCCGTGTTAATCAGAAGACAATGGCGGACGACATTGTGGACGCCTTGACCTGGAACAACCTCCGCCCCTAATGAGAAGTAATGAGTATTCACTATTCAATTACATAATGTATTTAGTTGTGAACATCAGAATGACTGGCCAAAATGACCGATTAGCTTTGAAATATTACTAAAATCTAATAATACCTATTTGGTACTATTTGAAACCTTTGTTTAAATAATTGTTACCTAATTATTAACCGAGAAAATGAATTTAAAAATTGGGCAGTCATTCTGATGTCAGGATGACAGCCCACATTTAAGATCTCCACGTAAGGGCTCCGAAATTTCAATTCGCCTTTACAAACATTTAGTACCTATTTGATACCTAAACTTATATTTTTTCTAGATTTTTAGGGCAAAGAATAAAGATTTTATTAGAGATTTTTTGTTTATTAAGGTGACAACGTAGGATGAATTGTCCATACAAACGTAATAGTTAAATCAATTGCATTTTGAGCATATTTCCAGCATATTATGGTGTTATTTGGATTCAGACAGTATTTATCTAGGCTCGTAGGTGTTTTTTTCCAAAATACTTACCTGAAATGAAGTTTAAGCGAATTGCATTTCACACATTTTTACAGCGTAGGTAAATGACGTTTTTTTTTTTTCATATTTTACAACTTGATAATATGAGCTTCGCTTCTAGGATATCAATATTACGGATATTGTTGGTTATAATACCAAAAAAACAATGAGAAAACATGTCATTTAAGCTGTAAAAACTTTTTAATAAAAAAATTGAACCGCCGAAAAACCGAAAAATAAAAAATAATAAACTAGCTTTGTCCAACCCCAATAACTAAGTTCGGAAGGCGGTGACATATAATCAAATACATATCCAAAGTCACCGACTTCCGAACTTATTTATTGGGGTTGGACAAAGCTAGTTTATTATTTTTTATTTTTCGGTTTTTCGGCGGTTCAATTTTTTTATTAAAAAGTTTTTATTTTATCATTTTTTGTGGCTATAATCTACTAATTACTACATGCTTAATTTTTGATTTAATACACGACTCAGTATTAAAATCTGTAAGTAAACAATCAATCATCCCCTGTTTTCTTACCCTTAGGGTTGGAATTTTTCTTCGAAATTTATATGGGACCAACGTCGAGGTATACCCTTTCCAATAAAAAAAGAATTATCAAAATCGGACTACTCTGGAAAAAGTTATGCGTGGTCATACATAAAAAAAAAAAAAAAAATATACGCGTCGAATTGAGTAACCTCCTCCGTTTTTTCGTCGGTTCGAAAAATGTGCGAAATGCAATTCGCTTAAACTTCATTTTAGGTAAGTATTTTGGAATAAAAAAACCCCTACGAGCCTAGATAAATATTGTCTGAATCCAAATATCACCATAATATGGTGGAAATATGCTCAAATTGCAAATGATTTAACTGTTACGTTTGTATGGACAATTCATCCTACGTTGTCACCTTAATAAACAAAAACCCTCTAATAAAATCTTTATTCTTTGCCCTAAAAATCTAGAAAAAATATATGTTTAGGTATCAAATAGGTACTAAATTTTTGTAAAG
This sequence comes from Polymixis flavicincta, assembly GCA_949987655.1. NCBI lineage: Eukaryota > Metazoa > Arthropoda > Insecta > Lepidoptera > Noctuidae > Polymixis > Polymixis flavicincta. The sequence continues at coordinate 1,427,547 of OX465175.1, read as the reverse complement.
GCGAATGGAAATTTTAGAGCCCTTACGTGGAGATCCCAAATGTGGGCGAGCAGTCATCCTGACATCAGAATGACTGCCCAATTTTTAAATTCATTTTCTCGGTTATTAATTAGGTACCAATTATTTAAACAAAGGTATCAAATGGTACCAAATAGGTATAATATTTTAGTAATATTTCAAAGCTGATCGGTCATTTTGGCCAGTCATTCTGATGTTCACTATTAAATTGATAGAGCATAAGTCGATCCGGCGAAATGTCAAACAAGGTGAAGAATAGTCAATACTTGGCGATTCTGGCGACCTACTCTGTAAGTTCTTCAACAAAGATACGTCCGAAACGTACCTGTCCAAAAATACGTCGATGCTTCGGAGTGAACCCCACTTTTGATTAATTAAGTTTTTCTGATGGACAAAAACACATCGGCAATAAGGACAACTGCCAAAATGTGTTGTTATTCATTTTTAGTTCGGACCCCGAAGGAATCTTTTGTCCGAAGGTGCGTGAATATAGATAGGTAGTGAATACTGAGTAGGAAACGCACGTAACTTCAGCCGAAATTACGGTTTCGTGCTTGGAGAGTAGAGTCCCTAAATTCTATATCACAACGATAGCTTGTACCATACATATTATGACATCCACCAATCTACCATCGCACCTTGGAAATCAGTCGTGCCAAACTGCAAATCTTGCTTTTATTAAGGAATGAGCTACATCGATAACATTTAGATATTCAATACAAATTCAAAGTACTGGTAAAACATTACATTTAGTATCAACGGGGTATTGGGCACGCCACGATTGCGGCGGTATGTCCCCTCTTTGAGGAGTGGTTTGAGAGGCGGCATGGCGTCCTCACCTTCCGCCTGACGCAGGTCCTCACCGGACACGGTTGTTTCGGGAGGTTCCTGTTTCGGATAGGGCGGGAGGAAACGCCCGGGTGTTTCCACTGCGAAGATCGCCCTGAGGACACGGTGGAGCACACGGTGGCGGTCTGCCCTGCTTGGGCGGAACACCGCCGTGTCCTCGTGGAGGCGATCGGCGGCGGCGATCTCTCGCGTCCGGCCCTGGTCCAGGCCATGGTACGGAGCGAGAGGGCATGGGGAGCCGTCACCTCCTTCAGCGAAGCAGTGATGCCCGCGAAGAGGGAGGCGGCGCACGTGAGGGAGAGGCAGCATATGCGCCCTCGCGACCCCAGCCACCGCAGGATACGGAGACGCCCTGGGCGTCGGGAATCCCAGGCCGATTTCCGGCCACCGTAGGCATGGGCTTGTGGACGGCGAGTAATGGGTAGCTCGCTGTCCGGTAAGGACCAAGCCCAAATCGACGGCGCGTTGTGTTCCACGCGCGCCTCAAAGAGATGTCAGCACAAAAATGATGGGGCCTGCAAGGGCCGATGCCTGTCAGGGGTGCGGGTTCGTTTGAAAGAGATACCACAGTCCCTGGCATACGGGCTACTGAAGGAACACGGGTGGGTTTTAGTCAGTAAAAGTCTGACACGCCCTCTTGCTCCACCCAGAGCGGGAGAAGTTATTTGATGATTTCCCACCCAAAAAAAAAAAAAAACGGGGTATAAAATAGCATACTTCACATTCTGTATTTTTAATGAACATTCAGTATCATCTGCCAATCAAATGCTGCTAATATCATTTCAATTAGACCTTTGGCAAATTAAGGTTCTAAGTCCTCACTTCTATAAATGTGTAATTTAGATCGAATTAAACTGTCATTTAGCGTACTAATGAGAGTTGCACTATTGACATGGCCTGATTACCCCTTATGTCGACCGTTTGCTTGGACTTTACAAAATCGTGGTCAACCAAATCACATAAAACACTATAGTATACTATAATGGTACTATATGTAAACGTGCTTTAGATTATAATAATACAAATTGCAATTAAATAACCACAGTTTTAAAAATACACATCATTTACTTGCAACGGCCGCTAGCCTCTTCGCTTTTCCGCCGCACAACCTTGTTGATAAAATCTTTAGAATACACAGTAATGTTTACTGCCACTATAACTTCTAATGCATAAACATAAAGACTATTGTCGATTATTCTATTTCCATTGAAAAGTTTGCAACTGCGCGCTGTGGATCGGACCCTGCTGTGTACATAAATTCTGAGTTTGAACAGCAAACTTCACAACTTAGTTTTAGTACTAAATATTATTTTCATTATACTGACAGATGCCTAATTTTCTACTCTATATTGAAGAGCATAAGATCGGTTATCGGTTGAAATAGTTAAATTAGTTTCCAAAGAACCGTTCCCTTGAGGTACCTTGGCATTACGTCGATGTCTTGTGAAATTTTACGGCCAACGCAGAAATATTTAACATATCAATATAACAGTAACGAAACGTTTGAGTGTTAGCTAACAGAACCACATACATTATGGATTTCAATTCACGGGTGATAGATTTGAGCATAAATATCTTATGTTGCAGTTGGTGAGAACTGTCGCCTTGTTGCGCCGATGTTTCCTCTGAGTCTTATTCCTGTTTGCATTTATTTGTTAACTTAGGTACTAATGTAGACTTTAAGGAATTGTAAAGCACTGTTTTTTTGGTAAAATAAACATCATCTTATCTTATCTTATTGGGATAAGGGCAGGAAAATGATGAAGAATACCAATATTCATGTTTAAAATCATGTTTAGCTTCATTAGAAGATATATGTAACTATTAAAACACAAAGGTACGTAATCTCAACCATAAACTAAGAAAGCTTACTTAAATATTTTCCAAGTAGTGACTTTTATCCGAAGTTTCGTAGAAAATATACCAATATTAACTCCGCTGCGAAAATTCCTATCCAGATTTGCACAACCCTCATTATTTTATACAAACATTGACTTAAACACTTCTAATACTTGAATAGTACTTGCCTTTATATTTATCCTGACCAAATCTATTTTCAAATCCATTAATTAGTCTGTTCCTATTACTTCCCATGTCATTCAGAGAACAACATAGCACAACAACAACAACGGCGTCACCATGTTTGAGCCTCGCTAACGGCTCAATAGAAACAGTTATTAATAATTCGCCACATATTAATTACAAAAACCATTCGACTGGCAAATCGTTAATCGTAGTTTTAAAAGGTTATGCGTAATACTATTACAATCAATAGCTTTAAGTCACATTATAACATTAAGATGGGTACACTTGATGGCTGATTTTATGACATTTTGTTGCAAACACAGATTTTTTTCTTATCTGCCTGATTTCATCACATCGCATTACATTCATACAATGTTGAATCTGTAAATGTAACGCCCCGTCAATTAAAATCAAGGAAATACCAGAACAATGGTGTTATTTGACGAGCAAACTCAAACGTGAACAAAGCAAAAGGAGCATGTAAGGATCGTAGCAGGTGGCGTTCTGTAGTTTTTGCCTATCCCATAGGAAGAGAGAGCTACATAGATACATAAACTCACACTGTAGTTTATGTGTGTAGCTCTCTCCCAAAATCCTCAGAATCTCAATAGAATTGTTGAAGATGTCAAGAGTAAAACTGCAGGCTCTTCTTTGTACCTACATGCAGTCCATATAAGACACACTAATAATTCGTGTAACGTATAACAGAGCTAAACAAGCTTTACTACCGTTTAATATTTCTCACGCTACTATATGAATAGTTTCAATAATCCAATTAGGTACCGAATTCAATACAATATAATTATACCACCCGATAAGATCAACCTCTGTGGTTGCATTCGATAGGACACTGAGTAAACACCGACAAACCAAATTGTAATGCGATTCCAATGAATTTACGCAACCTAATCTAGATCAATGTATATTTTTGTGTTTTTAGAATTCTCTGTTCGTAGGTTTAAAATCCGTGTTTTCGCAATGATTTTATTTCTGTAGTTATTTATAGAACTTGTTATTATTATGTGCACTGCATGAAAATTAAAGTTAGATGTATCTGGGTTTAACTTTAAATGTCAATCATCTCGTTTGCTACTGGCTTCAGCCCGATATAGATCTTTACCTTTAGTTAAATAATATACATTGTAGGCAGTACATTTCCGCATATTAGGTATATTAGTCTTCTATATTCTAGAGCTTAAAAAAGTTCATTGCATGTATAGGTAAAAGATTCACCTTTCAGCATTGGTTGTGGGTTTTATTTGAGTACGTAGATTAAACGAAGTCAAGTTGTTTTTCATTCCGATTCACGAGACAAATAAAAAAAATAGTTAGTTTTAATGTAAGTCCTCCTCGTAAGCATTACGATAGAAAAACTTACAAGGAAAACTAGTTTAGCAAGCCGGCTACGGACGAAACAATATCACATGAAACTTACCCAGAAGTTAGAACTGTGGAAATCAACACGCTATGTGGTTTCCATGCACACGTATGTTATCCCTTATGTAATTTTAGTTATGTAAGTGTTAAATAATTAAATGAAACGCAATTATTTGATAGAGCTAAATTGTTTTTATGTAACATAAGAATCTAATATAACACCATCGTAATTGTTATGGCGATGCTTGAAAGTGATGGGCAAGTAATGGTGAGATCTTTAACCTACTGAACGGGTAACCGTTCAGTAGGTTACTTCCACTTTACAGTGGTAGTGTTTCTGTTTGAGATTTGGTGGCAGCAGTTAGAATAGTTAGAATTTCCACTCCGGATTATGCCAATTTATTTCACATCGGCGCAACATGTCTTTTCTTCCAGACTTTCTTCACCCTCTTTCTAGTCTTATTATAATCTTTCACACAGTCCATGTATTATGATGAACTAATCTACACTAAGATGTTTTTCGTTGTTCAAATCGTTATCGAAATGAAATATTAGGTAGGTACTTATTTGTTAATAAGAAAACTGTTACACCTAATCCAACAAAGGCCTTAACATATCCCTGGTGTTACACATTTAGTTCGTGTCTTTCTAATTATTTTAATATTGTTAACATTTTTATGGTACGTATGTGTTCTGTTTGGGTACGTTCTATTCTATTTTTGTTTATGGCAATGGTGCCGATGTCGACAATTCTGCCAATGTCAGATGTGTTGAGAAAACGTGCGAAGGGAGGGAAAAAAAACATAAACCCCGATACTGAACTTATTTTATCATAACTTTAACATCACTTTTATGATTATATATTTATTTACACCAAAATCATCATAATTTGATGTCATTGACGCGGATAAAAAACGTCTAAGATTTGGGTACGTTAGTCACTTTATCTATTATCTACGTTGTTGAGATTTTCAAATATGACAATTACTAATAGAATGTTATGGGAACAAAGGCTGCAAAAAAATAATCTAACAAAATTCCTAATCCTAATAATTCTTCTAACAACAAATACCTTTTGTCTACATTTTTTCATACAAATTAAGTTGTATAAATTATTGTAGCCACAGAAACGTCCAGTACCTCAATGAAACACAATAATCCATAAAATTAGTTTTATTTCTATAAAATAGACTAATAAATAGGACAATGTTACGTTATATGTATACATATTTATGAAATTAAAAATGTGGTTGTACTTATCAACATTTTTCTCTGTGAGAATTTACGCAGAATAATGTCATTGAAGGTCCTTAGCATTTAGAGGAATGAGAAAATTACAGATATGAAAAGAATTCACTTTTGAACTCATAGAACAAAAACGTTATTTCTCAAAACATTTTCGTATAACGGTTGGCATACTTAATACCTATTATATAACGTAAAATCAATAACAAAAATGAATAGTGCGATATCGTAATTAATGTACAGAAAACAACTTTGGAGCCGAAACACATCGTATCGTATATCATATTGTTAATACTAACAAAATTGTAGCAATAAACAAAGAAAAATAACAAAACTTGATTCACAAAAGAGATAAACAAGGAAACTCCATGCTTCGTCATTGCGTATTACGATTATAATAACAAAGTCAATAAAATAAATTACAAGAATGTGTTGATAGTGTTACAAATAAAATGACGTGGGATGGGACAAAAGAGTCTGATTTGAACTCAACTTTTAATTGTTTTTACAACAATCACACGTAACTTAAACGAACAATAAATATTTGTAACGCACACATACCTACGAAAATTGATATCCCAATACGTTTGGATTGAAAGTACCTACATCTAAAAAATAAACTCGATCAACAATCAAATATCTCGAAAGAACAAAAAATAAAAGAATTTGTTTACAGTAAAATTAGTATTGCGCAGTCGAATTTTTGCATAATTTTATAGATATTGACAAATCAACATAAATTCTGATGTTGAAGCTAAACGGAGTATAACTGATTGAATAGATGCACGAGACAGTAAATCTTTTTTTTTTTGTAAGCTGAATTCATAAAAACAGAGAAGTAAAGACTTGGTTGAGGAGAGTTTGATCATTTATAAGACGTTTTCTCGAAACAGAGAGATATTAAAATATCCGTTTCAATGAGCATAAAGCTTTTACAATATCTAAGCTCTATAAGGCTCAAATAATACTTCTTATGCATGAGGTTTCTAACCAAAATAAGATTAGTCTGAAATTGTTAAACCGCCTTGAGCAATCATGGTGGCCGATGTTCATGCCTCCTGTATGAGGAAAGTACTTTGTATTAGTATCTATTATAAAGCCCTTTAGGGAAAAAAGTTGTAACTACTAGCTAACTGATATAGGTTTGTAGTGTAAATGCAGATTAGGTTACGGATTTCGAACACCAGATCAGACGAATTCATCTTGAGTCAAAGATAAGAGAACCCTTAAAAAATAAAACTGTGGGTGACCAATATATAGGCACTTAGCTTATATCTTCCATAATCTTATGTGTACGCCCTGATGAAATGAAATTTGCCTAACAAAATGAATAAATTGACAAGGGCTATGTTCGAAACAAAACGTGTCGTTTACCTGTTTTAATCCAATGTTTTCAGTATCATCAGGGCCTACTAAGCTACTTATTGGTACAACTACAAAGAATAAAGTTTACAGTGACTCAAATTGATGAAGAAAATAAAATATGCAGAGAATAATAATAATATAGGAAATGTATTTTCTATTTTGTTTCTTCGTTTTTAGGCTTCAAGATTCCAAGAATAGATAACTCGCGATTTCCTTCTTCATCTGTTGCTTTTGCAAACCTATTTCCAACAGCAGTATAAAAAACCCTTTCACCCAATATTGTACGGGCCCAGTTTGACAGTATGTCGTACTCACACGATTCTGTTCACTGTAGACCTCGAGGCGAGAGTGAAGTCATCGGAGCGTCGCAGGCGCATGTTTTAATAACATTCTTCGTACGATTTATATTGTTCGCGAGTTTCTTCTTGATGGCTGCAGTAACTGATGTGTGGTTAAGTAAAAGTTGGGACTGAAATTAGTTTTATTGTATTTTGATCGATATCTAAGTAGTCTTTGAATAGCATAAAGAAACAGTTGTTGCTTGTGTAGTTTTGTCTTAGATACTTGCGGTTACAAAGTGCTCAAAAACTCGTATAATACTTACTTTTTATTTGACATGAAAAAGTAGGTACATTCACAAATTCACAAGTACAGGGTGACAATTTAAGCGTGCAAATAGCTTGGTACAAAATTAACAATTCAATATCAATGACCACTATGCTAGGAAAACACTGTGTTACAGGGGTTATCCATCCGTCCGTTATGGATGTTTTAGTAGAATCATCATCATCATCATCATTTCAGTCAGAAGACGTCCAGTGCTGGACATAGGCCTCCCACAATTGGGGGGGGGGGGGTTGCCATAATCGCCACGCTTGGCAGGCGGGTTGGTGATCGCAGTATTGTGGTAAAATGCATAGAGAACGCTGCTGCCTCCTACGACACCCACGGGAAGAGATGGCATGGTGCTATTCTTTACGTCCGGCACCACACGGAACAGTTTAGTAAAATATTTAATTACAAATGAGGAATGTGCACTTTTGTAAAGAATAAACTAGACTTCTACTATTAATTTTGAGGATAAAAAACGGGGGAAGACGGTAAGAGGAGATTTATACGCTTTATGTCCAAATATTCAACCATACCGCTTATTGAATACCATACAAACAAAAGAGGGACCAAGCAGAATGTTAACACTTGTTTGGAAAACCATTTTTTTTTTCCAAAATTCGACCGACAAAGACAAGTCCACATCAAAATTTTCATATTGTTGCACAGAGAAACGCTGCCGACTTTTGTTCTGTTCTTGAATATTCTACTACTAAATTTCCTTAAAATGCGATTATACAATAATCATACGACCTACCACTTAGCCACTCAAGCAATTCTAATACATAGGTACTAAGTACATTCAGTTTACTCGGCTCCCACGCACCACGCACATAACCTTGTCTTATTTAATTTTATATTATTAAGTAGGCGATGAACTTGAAACTTTTGAACGCTAAATGTTGTTCATTACTCGCTTTATTTACTTAAGTGATTATGCGCACCTCCATGTAGAGATGAGTGCTGTAACTTTGACGTAATCTAAGTTACTCTAAGAGCACGGAAATGGTGTAAGACATCCGTATTGTACCCCTCGTACCAGTTACCAGTACCCAGTTTATATTGAAGATATAAACTGACTCTTACTAAAAATCTTGCTTCCTATATTAGTATAGCAAATTGACAGCAAAGTAAACTTGGGAAGAAGTAGTAACAAGAGTAATATATTCCCAGAACGATCATGAGAGCAATATATTCCCAGAACGATCATGTACCTACCTACGGTCACCAAAAGAGTAAAGTAACCTAGGTTTTAGGACAGTTTTGTACGAAACCGATGCATATTTTAGAAATAAAATTTTACTGTACACGTGATTTGTATGGTCTCTAAAATACAGGCAGGAAAGAGTAATAAAGCACCTAGCTACATGGCTAGGTGATTACATAATCCATGACATTAGAGCTAAGACGTTATTCCGCATGGATCAGTACAAGTCCAATAACTATGTAGAATATGAGCATCATATCAATGAAACTGCTAAAAGAGAAAACATAACACAGGTTGTTAAACTCATTTGAAATACAAATAAAAGTTTCTCACACGAATATCATCCAATAAACGAACTTAAACAGGAGGCTCGCCAGCAGGACGAGGATATTACAAAATAACAGTAGAACGCGTTTGTAATCGAAACCAAACGGCATTAACGTTAATTGCAACAATATGCTCATGTAACATACCCGTAACTTCACCTAGTCCAAATATGTAGCGTACAAAAACAGACCATTATTAACCTTATGACCACAACACAAAGCTTACATCAAGTTAAGCAGTTATCCAATATGTATTTAGTAAGTTTTGCGCAACATACATGTTTAAAATCAAGCAGCGTGCGCATAGCGGAACGCATTCTATTTTAGGGCTCACGTATATTATTGTTATAGCCTTATTTTCATTGCATTTAAGTTGATAATCGCTTAGAATTTATCGAGTTTCCAATACGTCACATTGTCAATTAGTGGTGTTCCGTAAAGTTACAATAAAAATGCGGAATTATGTAATTAAGTGGAGTGATAATGGACACTGATTGAATTGTTCTCTTTGTTAAGTAATCAGACAGTGACAGGCAATTTGTTTTGTACTGATAGATATAGAATTACAGTAGCCGCGAGTACAGTGACGAGATCTTATAAAATGGCCGTTCATTAAGAGTTAATGATAAGTTAACACCTAAGCAAATATTGCTCAGTATGAGTTATTATGATTATTCTGAGACTCGAAATGGCAGAACGTTTATAGAGATAGTTTAACACGCTATTCAACAAAATATAATTAAATCAACTGTTAAATTAAAATGTAAGCAAAACAAGTACTTAGAAAGGTTTATAGTTTCTCATGACAGACATTGGTAAGACCTTCAAGAAATTGAAGAAGAATTTATTCGTGGTCGAAATGGTAATAGTGTTAAGTTGAAGAAATGGCAAACCTTGTGACATCTAGACAACGTTCTATACACTTTCGGAAGCCATCAGGAGCAATTGATTGCAATAATCATTGAGAACTCTGGAAGAAAAAACCTTCCAAATCAATTGCCAGAAGAGAAAGATCGCGCAGGTGGATGCTGTTACCCATCTCCCGAACACACAATCCTTTCGGCGGCTCTTTCAACATTTAACTGGTGGTAACTGGTAACCTTCGTGCACTTTCAAAGGTTTCTTCATGCTACGTTTACACACGGTAAATACTTCAACGGATGCCAGGCGCTAACATATTCTGAGCCATTGAAATTATATCTACAATTCTGAAGCAATACATTTTTTTAAGCTGGATAAGCTGGATTAGAAAATACTGCAACTACAAGAACATATTACTAATGAACTATTTCGTTCAACCAACTTTCAAAACTGAAAAAAATCATAACAAACAGAAAACATAAAAATTAAGGTTGTTTATTCAAGACTTCACTGATTGCGTCAGACGGTGAGTTTTCAGTCTTCTACACACTGTTACTGAAAATTGTAGAACTGTTTGTGAGCTACTTAATATAGAATATTTAAAATAGTAGCTATAGGTATATTTCAAAGCAAAGCGTTGCTCTAATTGAATGCAATATTTGCATTTATCTCAGACATCATAAAATTTTCAACACGCGTGGCCGATTTAACGTACATTATGATTAGGATTACATTATGATTTACGCATCCTTAAACATTAGATTTTATTTGCATTAGCAAACGATAAGTAATCTAGTTAGTGTATGTATGTATGAAATATTATTATTACTTATAAAAAAGCGCTTTGAATCCATTAAAAAACGGCCATTACAAAATGGGAAACCTGAAGGTGTACGTTAATAAGAACTATTAAGGTGACACTTGTCCACATTTTTTCCATACAAACTTCGGGAGGGTTTTACTCCACTGTTTGACTATGTACATCAAAAATTAAACATGGTATGGTTTTGTCTCGTTATTATTATTGTCTGTACGGAAACAGAATACTAAAATAAAAAGCCATTACAAAGTTATGAGCCAACAAAGATTCGTTTTTCTTGCTAATTTAACCTAACTTTGAGCGTGTTTAAGTAATAAAAGGAGTGTAAAATCTCGAAAACCAAGATAAATTCAATAAACTTTATTGGTCATTGATTTATGCAGTGGTTTTTTCATGAAACCCGATCTTCTGAAGGACTTTTCTTAATTTTTTCGCGACTTTTTTGCCAAAAATGCTCCTGCGTCTCACTCAATAACGTTGTGCGTGTAGACTAGCGTCTAACTGCTCACCATTGATAATATCTCTGTCGGATACGAAGCCTGGTGAGACAGCGTGATTACAAAAAAAACACATAAACTTTATACTCTAATCTAAACCTAGTGTCCATAATGCCATCTTTCTTAAAATTACGTAAACTATGCGATGAATTTGACACATGCTTAAAAAAACACTTTTAAGAGGTAGACGGCGCTAATTTTCACCATTACAAAACTAAATTTATGATTTGATTGTTAAATGCAATAACCTGTTTAAAATAAATGTGTGTAAAATATTGTATTTACGTTTAGTGACGGTTTGTCTTAAAGTGGTAAGATAGCCGACCATCTGCAATGTTCAAAAACGATGGTTTTCCACGCTGTGAAGCAGTTTGCCACGTATCAAACTAAGTACATCAAATAATCCGCGTGTACCTAAACAGAGAAAGTCATCCCGTGGAGATGATCGAAATATCGGTCGTACCTACATGCTACTAACCACATTAATGTGATTTATTTAATCTAAGTTTCAGAAAAAACAGCTTTCGAGCAGTTAAATAAAACGTTCTCAATTATTTGTCCAGCTTCATTAGGTACTATTTGAATTTGTTACTTTAGAGAATAAATAAAATTTGTAAATCTATTCATGTGGCTATTTCATAACATAACAAGTTACTTCTAAAAAGGAACACATAACTACACATGTATGACCTAAATAAAAATTTCAAAAATTTCAAATCGTTTTTAATTATAAGATCACAACTGTAAGTGCGAGATAAATGCAGTCAAAACGCAAAATGAGCAGAATTACCTATTTCTATAATAATCTTATGTACACAATGGGGAAAAAACACCGCAATAAAATATTGGAAAAACCACACTGTGGCCAATCCAATCTATATAATATCAGACACGAGGCTTCATAACCACAGTAACATTATAAAACAAAATCCCACAAAAAGTACTTATGTACCTACATAAAAAAAACTGAATGGCCGCCATACAAATCATACAATGCTTGTTTGTATAACCGACAAAGGCCAGTGAAAACGCTCCCATACATACAATCATACAGTAGCTGTAGTGTACATTATTGTTCCACAAAGGAAATTCCGCTTTCCATTGTTTGGTGAATTTAACAGGAAGCGGCCGATGCTCACCATTTTGTTTGATTAACTCGTATTATTGGTGTTGGATAATGTTTCATAGCACACGACACAAATCACGAAGGTTCCACTATTACACTTTGACATAGACTAAATATAAATAACCCTTAATGCTATTGTTATATTTGTTTAAACATGGAAAGAATTAGGGCATTGTGAACCGTTGCCGTTACCTTGTTTGTAAGGCTGAAGGCACTCTGGCCGGAAAAACTTTTACGTAAGGGGAGGGGTTTCAAAAAAGCTGGGGAGAACCGAGAAATCGGAATAACACGCTGAAAACATAGTTTTATTAGACGATGGAAACTATTAATTCGAGAAATACCTAATACGTTACAATTTGCGTTTGATAAGGAGGACGATGCACAACCTGGAAAGCGCGATATACCTACTCGTAGATGTATCAAATTTTTCTAACTTGATCTTACTTATTTTCAGTAAGTTGTTAATCGGGTATGTTAGATGTGTTATGTTATTAATGTAAACGCGACAGGCGGACGGAGGGTGGAGATAGCGCCAGGACGCAAATATTTTATTATAGTTGAATGCCCGTAACTGCATGTGGGTGTTGCGTATTGTCAGCAGCTATGTAACACGTCATGTGGATGAATTGATCCTCGTTTAGTTTGCTTTGCTGTCTCTTGCCTCTCACTATGTATCAAAGGGTAACAATATTTCATTGTGGCAGTCTATAAGGTAATATTTAAAGTTAAGCCAAGTGAAACTTGATGCAGATTTCACAGACGTAGGTACCTATTATGCGACTTTGAATAACTTTTCCTTATTGATTTATACAGAATTTATCCAGATTTAAAGATTAGCGTGAATAAAACCACACAAGTGGTGGGAATGGTCGTATCGTCGAATTGTGGGTCGTCCATATAGGTATGTCCACTTGGTTAATGCAGAGGTAGAAATACAATCTCAATTGTGTATTTACGGCAGTCGCTTCAATGGCATTTTGATATTCCGAATTTCCGATAGACGACGATTAGCAAGGACGCTTTAATTAAATAAGTGGGTAAGTCAAAATAATAAATCATTGTTACAACGTAGGTACTTATTCCTTTGCCGTAAGTACGTAAGTTGTAATCAAGCAATCAAGAGACAGTTATCATCATAAAATCTAAATATGTAAAGCATGCCCATTGGGCACGTAAAAAATTCCTCAACCATCAATAAACATGAACAATGCTCAATTAAAGAAAATACATTATATCATAGAGATAAGCCAAATGTAATGGACAATAAAATTGCAGTGAACATAAAAAGTCTGTACCTAGCTGGGTACAAAGTTAACACTCACTATCCTAACAAAGCACCCTAAGGTGTCCGGAAATATATTTATTTATAATAATGATTTATTTATATAAATATTTCAGATGGGTGGCTAGGGAATGACAAATTGACAATAATATTAACTACTTCACCCCCAAATAGGATCGATCATGATATGGCTTATAAAAAATGTAGGTACTAAAGATACCATAGGTGGCCCTCCGTCCTGCTGCAGTGGACAACTACGTGTTCTATACAATTGTGTCTAATATTTTACATTCACAGCACAACTTCGGTCCATAAGTAATCTAAGCTATAGATATTCATGAAAAGTAGGTACTCCAATCAAACTTTTTACCGACGAATCAAAATTACGAAGATTCTTATGATAGGAAAGAAACGCCATGTGGTAGGTACATGAGAGAATAATCATAATTTGCAAAACAAGGGACGTAACGACGAGGCTGCAAACAGTAGTACGTTGATCAATAAATTAATACAACTTTTGTGATCGAAACATGTTGTCACAGAGGTGAAAAGTTGAAAACGATGCATCATAAATCTTTTCTAAGCACGATCACGTAGGTCATTTTTCTAACAATACTCCATGATTGATCTATTGAAAAGTTACAACATTCTGTATTGTTTAACATTAGTGATAGAAAATCAATGACAAGTACAAGGATCCCATGGTGTTTATTAATGAAAACATGCATTGAATTGATGGGTTTACACGACCATCAATGGCATGGCGAATTGTACAAATTCATGTACAATTTGAACTTGAAATAATACGGGTCAAATGAGAATCGTGTATCGATATTTCGTAAAAAAGTCATAGTTGTTTGACATTGATACTGTATTACAATGATTTTGAAGTATTCATTTACGAAATTGTTAATTACGTAGTCTTTTTCAGTAGAGGTATCATTATCTCCCAGGCGTGGGCAGGCGGGCGACGGCGGCGGCGGCGAGGAGATACAAGTAAATGAAAGTAAATAATCCTCTGAATAATGACAGGTCAATAATCACGATTTGGAATGAACAATATTGCAACAATTCAATATCACAGTCCTCAAATCCGGTCAGTGAGTCGTCTTAGGGCTTCCATGTCTGCAGTGTCAGCTACCGCGAGCTTTCTTCCAGATCTTTTTTTTTTTTTGGCGGGCTGCCACTGCCTCAGTTTGGCATCGTTATACACCAGACGCGCCGAGAAATGTACGATAAAGTGTTAGGTCACAGTTCACTGGTGTTACTTAATTTATTTGCAAGAACTGCAGGATTTTCACGAGCAAATCACGCTCAGGTCAGTTTGCAATAGAAATAAAAATGGGATTTTTAACTGCGTTTTCATTTTAATTTCAAAATTACTCCTTGAAATGGTTGAAATATATTTAAGCGATTTAATGTCGCATCTGCTTCTTAAATTATGAACCCTTGCTAAGCATGAATGCTTTAAAAATCAAAACAGATTATGGAGCAGCGATCACAGAAGCAAAATAAAAGTCGTCACTACAAGTTAATAAAAAGTGTTAAAAATTTAATGTAAACTAGGTACAGACGCTGGCGTCACATCAAGCTTTCCCAAACTGTAAAATTTTCCCAATTAGATATATATGAACCTTATTGTTTTTAAAAAAGTTGAAAAACGACCAAGAAATTTTACAAATTGGGGATAACTAGATGTGCTGGCCTCTGTATCCAAGCAATCTATTTTAATGATATGCATAGTTTTATTTTAATGTGACCATGTGTCGAGGCAACCTGGCTGACGTTGGTAGATAGGTACTAACTGCTACCTGTATGAGCAATGTCATCGGTAAAATGTAACAAATGTTTCAGGGATAGGTAGTTGTTGACAAATATTTTTGGCTGAACAAAGCTATTTTTTAATAGAGATACCTAAATTATTAAGTAGTCAGAAAAAAATTAAAATGTCATCAAAATGTATATCCATTGAACGATTGCAAATAAATATAGTTTCATGATGCAGCAATTTTAAGCCCTGGATTTCGTTAAAGAAAGGATAGGTAACCGACGACACGGCCACGGATACCTGAAATGGCCCTAAAATTCGGAATACTGTTCTAAAATTGAATCCTTCCATTAAAATACATAGCAGCACAGATTTAATCAGTGGCCTGGATGTATTTCGTCATGTGTCTTGGCATTTAGGAGCCCTAGAGCAATGAAACAACGTGTAACCGCTGTATCATCAAAATGCAAGGGGTCATTGTAAATCAAAAGGTAAGGTTCTCATATTTGAGCTTATAGTAAGCTCAGATTATAAAACAAAGGCAGAAAACTGATACAGAACTCGAGTTAGTACACCACACTACAATGCGATATTTGGTTTTTTGGGCTCACTCTTGGTGTTCCGCGAGGTCTATCTGTTTGTTTTATATTCTGAGATAGTAAGTATGACGTTGGGACTAGAAGAAACTAGCCACGTTTTGTTGTTGCATATTATCCTAAGTTTTTGTTTTTCTAGAAACACATAGCAAATAAAAATAAAATACTTATGATTTAAGTTAAAACAGGCATGTTGCTTTCAGAACAATAAAATGAAATGCAATATGTGCAGTAGGTACTGATTTATAGTTATCCATTACCGTACCTATACGTCAAAAATGTAGGTACTACTTAAATGTATCAACTGGCCTTCAAAAGTTATAGGAATAATGTTTTACGAGCTAAAACTAGATGTAAGAGGAATTACTACAATGTTTTTAGTTGAGGATTTTGGAGTATTCAACTCTGTGTTTTAAACCCAAATGAATGATGGACAACTGTAAATCCACACAACACAGTAACTTTCATAGCTTATTTGAATAAAAACACCCATGTTACATAACCCAAAGGCTGCAACCACAGTCTTGGTGAAGTAGTAACAGAGTACCGATGTACCTACGTTACGCTTTGTGATGCAAATGAGTGGTTCGCACGCCTTGCGCAAGAGTTGTCAGCCGCGGAAGGTCGATGCCTCTGTTCGTCATCGACTCGCTAGGACTCTTCTGTTTATTTACCGTTTTATTTGACAATTTACGATGTTGTTCTTATCCGGTGTTGTTGAATCTAATTGTCGTAGAAAGGTGCAATATCGCGAATCAATTTTGTGGTATTAGGTAAGAGTTTAGCATGTTGTGTATCATCGATCCGCGCGAGGAGGTCCAAAACGTGTTAAAACATCTGTAAATACTTACTTCATAAAGGCCGCAGCAATTAAAAGGTCGAATCAAAATAGTTATCTCCAATCAGGATTTTCCGATACAGGTATTAAATAAGAAAAACCGTCAAACGGAACGCGTAATCTATTCTAATCTATAGCTATAATAAAAAATAATAAAGCTGAAAAGTTTGTTTGTTTGAACGCGCTAATATCTGCAACTACCAGTCGGATATGAAAAAATATTTTTGAATTTGATAGTCCAATTCTTGAGCAAAAGTATAGGTTACCTAGGTATTTAACATTACGCTACAACCCTCAGGACCTGAGCCAAACGGTGTGATGCGACGTGTTGGGACGGGAATAAGAAATTTCACGCGGACAAAGTTGCGGACAGAAGCTAGTTTAAAAATAAAATCAACAAATGAAGTCAATTGTTTTAATTGCGACGTATTAGAATATTTACCTAACGAAGAGTAATTAGTTAATCATTAATCGACAATAAATTAATCTGAATGGTGGAAACGTTTTCGTCGATTAGCTGGGATTGGAAGTGAGGCCGTTTTGGAGCATTTTAGTGTAGATTCTATTTTGGTACAAAAATATTGTTATATGACGAAAATAAATTCAGATAATACTATAGACCCTACAAAAAATACCATGTGAAGATTAGTCTGTCGTAAAGGCGTTTCACAAATTATGTTGGTACATCAATAAAAGGGTCCTTAATTTTAATATAGATAATATCTGCGCGCTACCAACCTATAGGTGGACTGGGGCAAACTTTTCTGATAATCCTATACCTACCTATAAGCCACGTTGACAATATTCTGGTTGGTAGGTAATGATTATTGTCACTTTGGAGAAATATTCTAACCAGGCTATAGCCCTCTCGCGGCTATAAGGCCTTAGATGATAATGAATGATTAGATGGGCTTTCTAATATTTTTACCAGGGTGTGCCAAAAAAACTTGCTTCATTTTCGACTTTCATGAAATTGGTCAAGAAACAATTTCAGGGTGCATTTTCAGCATCCAAATAAATCAGTCCCATCACAGATACACGGATTTACATACCTATTGATAATTGGGATATGATAACTATCATTTGCCGACCGGCCACATTAGCCGTAGAACCGATGACTGTTGGGGTACACGTTCTTGAGTGGAGACCGCGAATCGGCAAACGTAAGGTATGACGCCCTCAGGCTAGGTGGAGCGACGATCTTCGCCGGATGGCTGGTAGCGGCTGGATGAGGGTTGCCGAGAATCGAGCTGAATGGCGTGCAATTGGAAAGGCCTATGTCCAGCAGTGGACTGCTGTAGACTGATGACGATGATGAAGAACTATTATTTCTAATACAAAATGGAATCTCCCATATAGGCACATACATGATAAGTATGTGCCTTTATGGAAGATCATTTTGTAGTCTAAGGTCAATTTAGCGTTAGTCTGTTCTCCACAATAAGTCGTCAACTGTTTGTCTTGGTACGGGACAAAAGAATAGGTATGATTAAAAACTAAAACAGTTATATAAAGGTCATAATTTAATACTAGATTAATATGACACATTAGAATAATCTAACACGCCAGAAGTGTGGTATTTAAACCGTAAAACCGGTTTCTGAAGTTTGGCCAGTCTGAGTGCATTTTTGTACAATACTAGATGTCGATCGTTTTGATATTATGTGGAATAATATAATATGAAATTGGGCTGTTGTGAGAATATTATTTATTTTACTCTTCCTCAGTTAATAGTTTTTATTGAATATTTTAATAACAACCCGAAAAACGTTAACTGATAAAAGTAAACTGCGTATTTTGGTTTTCGCGTCTAGAGACTTGATGCAGTCAATTTGACTTAATATATTATTCTGGGCCCAACTATTATTCAATTTTGTTATATCCTAAGTACTACCTATACTTATTTTAACTGTGAAAGTTTTTAGATATTTGTTACTCAATACGGCAAAATCTGATGAACGGATTTGGATGAAATTTGGACCACATATGACCTGGACTAACACAGGATTATTTTTGTCCCAGCAGTAGGTATGTTCCAGTGGGATAATTCCAGAATTCCACGCGAGCGTTGTCACGGGTAAAACCTAGTTAGGCTATTATAAGAATGCAACCGGTATGTCTGCAAACCGGACCCAACTAAGTTGGGAAAAGACTAGGCAGATGATGAGGCTGGGCAAGAAAGATAACAATAGAATGGAATTAGCTACCTCCTGTTAAGTACGAGAATTCATCTGGCAAGATTAGGAAGTGATTATGGGAACAGCCTCAGATCGTTTAGCGAAGCGATCATTCATGATTATGATCACCAATTTCCCACCAATAATATTAATGTGGAAGGTTGGACGTTTTAATGTTTGTTTCTCAATCACGTAAAAACAGGCGAACTGATTCGCATGAAATCAGTATTTATACATGAATATTGGGATACAGATAGCTTATAACCTGGATTAACACAGGGTACTTTTATCCCGGCAGTAAACCCGGCAAAAGGTAGTGGATCGTATTTAGTTTATTCTTTGCATGTCTATAATGTTAATAAAGCTCTTTTACTATGCAAAAAGAAACAACATTAATAGAACTACAACCGCCAACTGGCGACAGTTAAACGGCCATCGTTAGTTAAGTAGGTATTACTTTCCATTTTGCAGTTATTTTCTATTAATATAGGCAAATATGAACGTACAGCAATCAACCAATGTCTTTTTTATTAGGAAAGGCGTACCAAATTGAGAATGTTCATTTAGTCATACGCTTCGAAATACGTGGGCAGGGATCGTGTGCGCAGGTTGAGCAAAAACTTGACTTGGTATAAAACAAAAATTCATAAAAACATCTGTGTATTCAATAACAACTCCACACGACATACCAACTTTATCCATTCTTATTATGTTTCCTTCGGTCGCATCCTCGGCAACTTAACAATACAACGATGCATCAGACTACCCACATCGCAGAGAAATCGCACATCAGTCCCTTCACTTCTAGGCTAGTACTTAGCAGTCATAAGTTATAGAAACAACCGTGCGGCCTCTACTCTAACATTCTTTACATAAATTAACAACCGTTACTATTTTTATTATTGTGTTTATAATGTCAACATGGTTCACAGTTCACACATGGCATGTTTGTTATTATTCCTTACCTGGTATGGGACCTTTGGAGTCCTTCCTCTGCTCATTCTGATCCTCACTCCTCACAGCTCCACTGTCCTCCAGTTCGGACACTTCATCCTCACACCTTGTCTCACGCACTGCCAGCAGCAAAGCGCACACACACACAAACGTAATCCTCATAAACTCTCTCATCTTCATCGTTAGTACGTTGAGCGAACGTCAATAAAGCCCATTTTCGATCAACGATCGATTAAATCTTGACATTAAAACAAACAGTCACATTTTCGTTTGTTGCAACTGGCTAAACGAATCCAATGACATACGTGCAACACGCGTGTGATTTATGAAACATTACACGAACACTGAACATCACTTCATGCTATCACAAAAACACTAGCATAAACAAAAAAATTAAAAAAACAAACGTAATTTTTCGAATCGATTATTTTAAATTGGAACGTAAATACGCGCGTCACTCAATGTTGGCAGCGAAGGTACTGGCGCGCTGGTTGGTGGGAGATCGGTGTTGCCCCCACCTGCGCGCGCGCACGATCAATGGACGCGGTATCGAGAACCGGCAATAACTGTAGCTGAGGTTTCTACAGATAGCTTATCAGAGAAAACTGTCCGCGTAATTAATGTTGCCTTTTGTGGTTAGGTACCGTTGTAGGTAAGTGGTGGGTGCATTGGATGCAAGCAATTAGCAGGGTCTAGCATTGTTTAGATTTTTTGCTGTTGCCTTTTTAGGTGTCTACCTATCTACTAATCATTAATAAATCACACTTGTAGTTTACCTTTTTACATAAACATAACATCACGCCTATTTTACCGTGAGAGTGTTATACAGAGATGTGCCAATAGTAAGTACCTACACTTGCCTGTATTACAATGCCTAGACCAAGCAAAATTGAAACACTAACTAACCACTAGCAAGACGATGATAATTTATTTATTTACTTAAATAATGATGCATGATATGTAAAATAATTATATTCCGTAACTGTCATAGGCAGGAATCTGTCAGTGTTTTCTTGTAAGAGTTATTCTGGAACTAAAATCAACTCAAAAATTATCTAGCTAAAAAATTATCTCGACCACCAGACGCCAGACGTAAAAGCTTTTTACAAAAAAAAAAACAACCGAGTCCCGGAAAAACACTACAAAGTGAAAAATAACTTTAAGGGGACACTTTTCGCGGGCTCGAACTCACTGGTGGGCCTGGCTAAAAATCACCCTGTCTCACCAGGCTTCGTATCCGACAGAGATAGTATCAGTGATGAGCAGTTAGACGCTAGTCTACACGCAAAACGTTATTGAGTGAGATGCAGGAGCATTTATAGCAAAACATTCCCGAAAAAATTCAGAAAAGTCCTTCGGAAGATCGGGTTTTATAAAAAATTCACGGAATTAATCAATGACCAATAAAGTTTATTGAACTTATCGATAATTGAACTTTGTCGGTACCGACTTGGTTTTGGACATTTTACACTTCTTTTATTACACGCCCAAAGTTAGGTTAAATTAGCACGAAAAACTAATCTTTGTTGGCTCATAACTTTTGAATGGATTATTATTTTAGTATTCTGTTTCCGTACAGACAATATTAATAATGAGACAAAACCATACCATGTTTAATTTTCGATGCACATAGTCAAACAGTGGAGTAAAACCCTCCCGAAATTTGTATGGAAAAAATGTGGACAAGTGTCACCTTAAATTCGGAAGTCGGTGACTTTGGATTTGTATTTTATTAATTTCTTGTCACCGCCTTCCGAAATCCAGAGCAGTGTTGGTCCAGTGGTAACGGCCGCGACTTACCGAGTTGTAGGTCGTGCATTCGAACCCAGCCAGGCATATTACTTTGTGTAAATAATTTCATCACCACTGCTCTCAAACGGTGAAGGAAAATATCGTGAGGAAACCGGCATGTCCCAGAACCAAAAATTCTATCACATGTGACATCTACCAACCCGCACTGCGCCCGCGTGGTGGATTACGGCCGACTCCCTGTCACGAAGAGGAGGCCTGTGTCCCAGCAGTGGGAACGTTATAGGCTATGTATGTATGCCTTCCGAAATTAAAATTATTTTCACTTTGTAGTGTTTTTACGGAACTCGGTTGTTTTTTTTTTTTAGTTAACAGTTTTTAATTTTCACTTTTTAGCTATAGTACCTATCCCACACCAGTTCGAAATTTCATCATCCTTGGAGTCAAAATAATGCATATTTATGCGATAGCAGCAATCGCAGTTTATATGCTGTCATTTTTTGAAGAGTTTCATTGACTGTCTCCGAAACGCATCATCAGATCTACATGAAATTTAAATGGGACCAAATCGGAATAAACCTCTTTCGAACAAAAATAGAATTTTGCAAATCGGTCTAAAGATGACGGAGTTATGGCCGAACCTCTACTTAACTCGTAACCGTTAAAGGGTTGTACCTTCCTTCATCAGCTCAGAGTCATGAGATGATGATGACCATACGCAAATGTCTCAGTAGCTTTAGAAAATATATGAAAAACATTGTTAATTAATACCTAAAACATTTAAGGGTTGCCCATGATATCCCTGGTATTCCATCATCAGATCCTTACTTGGTGCCAATGGGACCACCTCAGGAGTATTCTCTTTCAAGTAAAAAAAGAATTTTGATTTTCAACTCTCGGTGTTGAAGCGAGGATTGAGAATCCAATACAGTGAGAGAGCATCCCAGCGCGTCGGAAAAGACACGTTTGATTTTCAACTTTCGGCGCTATGGAATGCGCGAAAAAAATCCCTCTGCGATAATTTTACGTCCATGCGAACGTGAACTAAAACGCCCACATGAAATAGTTCGTCTTTAATTTCCACTTTTTACTTAATATAATTATTTTTGACGCTAATACAGGTAAGATTTATTTATGAAACCCCTCTATTTTGATAACCCACTCGATTTTGAGAAAACTAAAATGTGGCGTCAGAAAACACTCATTTTAATTTTCAAAAGAAAATTGTGTTTAGACGTGTACAGACGCCAGCACATCAAGCTACCCCAAACTGCCAAATTCTATATTGAACATGAAAAAAAACCGGTCAAGTGCGAGTTGGACTCGCACACCGAGGGTTCCGTACATGCATAGCGCGGGGCGTATGCGGGCACGCACACTGTCACATCATACATGTACACGTCTAAACACAACCAAGGGCCGACCGCGCTCGTAATTTGCAAGAGCTATATGTACGGGTAAAACTTAGATAAACTTTTTTATTTAAAATCTAACCTGTTTAATGCAAAATAATGATGACTGTTCTTGCCGAAAAGTTCTCTAGAATTAATGTATGTAATGTGTAAGTATAGGTATATCTTATATGTCTGTGAGGTATCATCATAATATCAGCCGAAAGACGTCCACTGCTGGACATAAGCCTCCCCCAAGACGGGGGGATTTGCCATAATCGCCACGCTTGGCAGGCGGGTTGGCGATCGCAGTATGGTGGTAAAATTCATAGAGAACGCTGCTGCCCATTCTATAGTAAGTCCCCTAGTCGCCTTCTACGACACCCACGGGAAGAGATGGGACGGTGCTATTCTTTTACGCCCGGCAACACACATGGGACATAACTGTGAGGTATATTAACTTGTGATACCTAAATAAGAGGGCGGCAAAATTGACTTCCGCCCCGGGCGGCCGACACCCACGCTACGCCACTGATTCAGCTACGACCACCGGTTAAAAAACATGCCGCTGGCGTAACGTTACGTCAGCGGAATCTGTTTTTCGTGAATATCTTTGGATCGGCTGGAAGCACAAATTCTAAATTTCGGGCACATTTACACGAGACGGGGTACTAATTATCTGTCAAGCCGAAATCCAGAAAAGCGACAACATTCCGCTGGAGTAACGCACACCTCCGGGACCGATTGCTGTCAATGGCGGTGCTCTCAAGGTTGTTCGAGATTACGTTTACCTCGGGCAAACTCTGCAGTTTGGTAAGAATAACTTTGAGAAAGAGGCTAGCAGAAGAATTCAGCTGGGTTGGGCAGCATTGGGAAGCTTCGTCGAGTCTTCTCGTCGCGTATTCCACAGAGCCTGAAGACTAAAGTCTTCAACCAGTGTGTCCTACCTGTTATGACCTACGGAGCTGAAACGTGGACACTCACGGTACGGCTGGTCCATCAATTCAAAGTCGCTCAGCGAGCTATGGAACGAGCTATGCTCGGAGTTTCTCTGAAAGATAGAATCCGGAATGAGGTGATCCGGCAGAGAACCAAAGTTGTCGACATAGCTCACAGAATTAGCAAGCTGAAGTGGCAATGGGCCGGCCACATTAGCCGTAGAACCGATGACCGCTGGGGTAGACGTGTTCTTGAGTGGAGGCAGCGAATCGGCAAACGTAAGGTAGGACGCCCTCAGGCTAGGTGGAGTGGCGATCTTCGCAGGGTTACTGGTAGCAACTGGATGAGAGTTGCCGAGAATCGAGCTGAATGGCGTGCAATTGGAGAGGCCTATGTCCAGCAGTGGACTGCTGTAGGCTGATGATGATTGTAAAAATAAAAAGAATTAAAAAGGACGTTGAGAGCAGTTAATAGAGTTTCACATAGTTATGCTGTTAATGAGGTACCAGGGAAGCCACATGTGCAGAAGGAATTAATGCCAAACTTCCCTGTCTTCAACGTAGTCTTTTATCTTATAATAAAAATATAAAGTAATAATCTACTAAAATAAAAAGCCATTTAAAAGTTAGGAGCCAACAAAGATAAGTTTTTCTTTTAACCTAACTTTGGGCATGTTTAAATAATAAAAGAGATGTAAAATCTCCCAAACCAAGTCGGTACCAAAAAAGATCAAATTTCGGAAAGTTCAATGTGCTTTATTTGATGGTCATTCAAAATCAAAAGTCATTTATGCAGTGTTTTTTTCATAAAACCCGATCTTCCAAGACTTTTCCTAATGATTTATGTGCAGTGGTTTTTTATAAAACCCTATCTTCCGTAAGACTTCTTAATTTTTTATCAATAATCTCACTCAATAACGTTGTGCGTGTAGACTAGCGTTTAACTGCTCATCACAGATACCTCTGTCGAACACGGTGCCTGATGAGTGATGAGGCAGCGTGCTCTCGATAGCTCAGTTGGTAGAGCGGGAGATTTTATAGGCTGAACGATTATCCATAGGTCACTGGTTTAAATCCAGATCGATAGGATCTTTTGTTTTTGTAACTCTTATTTCAGTAAGATTATTTACACTCCGTAACATGACGCCGCATTTTATATTAGTTTAATTGTGTTTATTAGGTGGCATAAAGTATCATAGTATGGTGAACTTGTTATCCTCCAACCTTTCTATTTATTATACAAATTATAGGAAGCACTATAATGTCCCCAACGGTGTGAAAAGTTAAGTTAGAATCATTTTAAGGAATCTTTAAATTTTTAGGTACTATAAAACTGTCGAAATTAAAATTTGCATCGAGAAACGTAATTTCCCCAAGGCAAATACCGGGTGACTATACCTATATGTATGACTATAGGTGTAAAACTGCTTGGCTACAATTCTATGAAGAATTCTTCTTATTCCTTTATTTAGCACCGTTTTGGAAAAAAAACAGTCATCGGTAGCTTTTAAATAAAATAGGATTCCATTACGAAAATCAGTGCTATGACAATAAAGATGTTTTCATAATTGTCGGTTTTTAAGAGGACAGAAACTGGTATTTATAACAAAATTGTCTATGACTTCCTATCTTGAAAACTTGAAGTCATCATCATCAACTGAAAGACGTCCACTGCTGGACATAGGCCTCCCACAAACGGGGGGTTTTGCCATAATCGCCACGCTTGGCAGGCGGGTTGGCGATCCTGATAACTTGATATTGAGTATTTTTGAGACATATACTCCATAGGAACTATTTAGTCCTAAAATTATTTTAAGGATACAATATGTTGAAATCACACTTATTAAGTCTAATAAAAAAAATAGTTTGAAAAACTAAAAAAAAACACTTTAAAAGGTATTTTTATAATCAATTGATACCAAGCACCCCACGCTTTTTAATAGAATTAAATTATATTCTACTGTTTTAGTTTGGTTTTTAAAGTGTGTTTTTTTAAACTATTATTTATTTTCTTTTTTTTAGTTCTGCTAACTTTAAAAGTTGAACTGTTTGAAGTGGATCAAAATCAAGTCCACAGAATGGTTTTAGTCTTTGGTCCACACTTAACGTTTTTAATTTAAGTACAGTCGCCAGCAGATCCCAAACTGTCAAATTTTCCCAATTGAACATAAACCTTATTCCTTTGCAATAAAGTTGAAAAACTATCAAAGAAATTTGACAGTTGGGGTAGCTAGATGTGCTGGCCTCTGTACCTATACATAATTAGATCATAAATTGTTTTTAAATAAAAAAATTATACTCAAAAGCAATCCCATGCATTATTAAACTTGATAGCAACATTATATTCTCAGTAACTATTTGACTCAGCTGATCACTACATTAGCCTTTTTATTTTTAATCAAATGTTTGATCAAACATTTCATTCTATCCAGCTTGTTCCGCAGCCTTCTCTTTCCCTGCCACATAAGATTCAGTCTTCTCTTTCTCGTCTCTGCTATTATTTCTAGTCTATGGACTTTGTATTTGAGTTTGATTACTTCTTCGGAGTCAGTCGGTTGAATGTCGACGGGTTGAACACGAGATATTGTAGGCTCTTGTTCTTGACATGGCTGGAAAACAATGTCTGATGAGGAAATTGATAATTTGATTAAGAAAATGTAGTTACTAAATTATCTTTACAGTTACGTTAGTTTTTAGATTAGCGTCCGATTAACTAGATTAGCTTTTTAGCTAGCTTGGAATAACAACTGACAGACTAAGGGCGAATTTCACCAAACTTTTATAGCAAGAATAAGTCTTATGCTGGGAATAACTTTTGAATTTTTGACAGATCTTCCATGGTAGAATTGTCAGCTGTCAATTTTATTCTACGGATAAAAGATATCTGACTTTGGTAAAATCAGCTCTAAGTGCAAAAACCAAACCCAATAATATTGACCACATTGATTGTCTTCAAGGTGTTATATGGACTTGATTTTTTTTGTTGTGATAATCTTTGTTTCTCAGAAATCAATGAATTACTTACAGGTACTAAACAGTTACATTAGTAAAATTTTCACCTCTATAAAAACTTGAATTTACTTCATGTAATATTATCACAATTAGCCCTGCTTGTCTATCTTCAGGTTAGATAAAAGATTTAATCATTACTCACAGATATATTAATAGCTGGCACTGCCTCCACAGACAACCTCCTCAGTCCACCCTCTGTCAAGTAAAAGTCTTTAGCTTCAAAGTGTTCCGAGCAAACTGCACTGGAGGCAGTTGAAGACCAGGCCTCTTCTCTGTTCACAGCTAGCTCCCATTGCTTCCTTCTTACTTTATCGCGGGGAAACCTGCAACATGATAATAGAATATTTTTGGTTTATCTTAGGTTCCCATAAATCTCGGACTAAATAACGTCAAAAATAACAAACTACTTAAATTAAAGTTGCTTACCTGTGGAACGTAATTCCATCTTTATTTTTAGATATCTTTGCAGACGTGTTTTTACAATTTGCTACAGCACAGCTAACCATTGTATAACGTCATTAAAATTATATTCATTTTATTTTTTACATGGGTAAATCTTTCGGAAACCATTTGTTCCAAAAAACCATGTTCACTGCACTGATATAGATAGATTCAGTATATCAATACATTGTTAGGTTATGTTAGTCAAATAAATAAACAAAATTGATCAACACATATTATTTTAATAGATCACTATTTTACAAATTCTTCTTCAATCAAACCACCGGGACACGAATCGAAAATAAACAACCTTTCAGCATTCCAAGATATTCGATGATTTATAACATAAGAGATGTCAAAATTGTATCAAAAGCGGAGACATTCCATGCTAAGAATGCCATTCTGGTTTCCATCACATAACCACACAGCTTTTTTTTTGCGAGCCTAATTACATTGACAGTAATATAATGTTACCAACTTCAAAATCTTTTTTAGGTTGACCCATGGTTGATCAAACTAAATGGGGCAGGGCAGTTTTACGTAATTTCCCGTAAAACGATAACTACAGCTCAAAAGAACTTGGCAGAACTATGCGTCGTTCAAGGATTCAACAGCGCGGCGAGGGAATTCATGTACACACGGCCACACATCAAGCTATACATTTCCAGTATAAGCTGATCTCACATTGTATAAGATTTCCGTACCTACACTGCGAGGATCAGCGTAAACTGGAAATGTATAGCTTGATGTGTAGCCGTGTGTACGAGAAGTTTAGAATATCAGGGCCTAGAGACAAAATACATTTCCGTTAGCGTTCACGCCAAACGCTAAGCCAAAATGTATGGGAATGACATTACCTGCGGAAAGGACGCGATCGCGACGTAACCTTTCCGCAGGTAATGCTAGGCCTGTTGTGCCGCGGCATTCCGTGGCGTTTCGTCTAGTTTCTTGCGAGAAAAACTTTTTCCAACAAAAAAAACTACTGACTTCCGAAAAATATTAAAATACACATCCAAAGTCACCAACTTCCGAAATTAAAGTTATTTTTCACTTTGTAGTGTTTTTCCGAAAGTTGGTTGTTTTTTTTTCTTTTTGTCATCTTGAATGACAACTACGTGTAGGGTTGGGGTACCCCGGTCAGGGACAAAGTTCCTTCTTCTTCAACGATGAAAAATTTGGAAATTTGCGCAGCCGCCAACTTAGATTTCTTTTTTGAGCTCACTATTAGCTTCAGCACCTTGGAAAACCATGAAAACGACTCCCATGGTGAACAATTTGAAGATTTCCGCAGCCTTCATCTTGGATTTTCATTTTGACCTCACCATTGTTTACAGCACCTTCGAAAACCATGAAAACGAAACCCATGGCGAAAAATTTGAAAATTTCCGCAGCCGCCATCTTGGATTTTCATATTGACCTCACACTGCCCATGCAGGTTTCATCATGTCAGCCGAAAGGCGTCCACTGCTGAACATAGGCCTCCCCTAAGCTCCGCCACTTTGACCGGTTCTGTGCTTCCCGCATCCAGCGGACTCCTACGGCCTTCATAAGGTCATCGGTTCACCTTGTGGGAGGCCTTCTAACTTTACGTGAAATTAAATATTTTGATTCTGACACCCAAATTGTGGCACTTTTTGAGGGAGGGGTAGAGCTTGTGGCTAAGTAATAACAGCTGCACGGGTCGATCAGTCAGGTTAACCTACGCTTGCTGCGGTTGGTCCGTGAATGACAAACAATATTTACACCAAGAACTCTCTGGGCCTTGGAAAGCACTTAATGGCGTTGGTCCCTGTCATTCGTGGATTTTTGACAGCCGGTTACGGGTCGTCAGAAGCGTTTCGCGCTTCTAGAGCGTCTTGCCAAGAGACAACCAGTCTTGCCAAGGAGCATCGGTTTACCCAGTTACTGGTTTATGAAGGCCAGATAGGCAGTCGCTCCAAGAAAAATACGGGTATTCATCTGCATCCGGTTAGACTGGAAGCCGACTCCATCATAGTTGGGAAAAATTATGATGAGGGTTCATGTTTAGTCAGTGTAGGTAGACTTTAATGCATAACTTGCAATTATACCGGACCCTAAACCCTGGCTCATTCTAAATCAAGATATTAAAAACGTCCACATTTTCTAAATGATTGGCGTGTCATATTTTTTTCCTATTACTTATTCAGTACGTAATAATAGGGGTGTCGCACTGATATGTGATAGCTTCATTATTTTTTTAACTGGGGAACGTCCGTGGTGCTGCTGTCACGCCCACATTTAGCGGGTATAATAGAGACATTTAAATTAACGGTTTGGAATGCAATGTAATATGACTGTATGACTATTATTCCTCGGCTAGTGTTGGGATACAAAATGACACTTTATCGATATTATTTTTCTTTTGGAGATTTTTCGCATTTTTGTCTAATATTCGTTGATGAACCGAGTGCCCTAAAAAATGCTTAGCAATAGGTACTACTTTTATGTTTTTTTCAGTAAATCATGTAAAAGAATAGAAAGTAATGCCATCTGCTACTAATTAGGATGACCAATAATTTTAAGTTAATGAAATTCGTTTAACCACGTTTTAGGGCTCACACGATAATACATGAGAGTTGCTAGGTGGATTTTTTATTTTTATCTTGTTTGCTTATTGGTACCAAAATACTTGATTACAGACATGATTTTGAAAAACTACATTACTTACACCAATTTTAATAGCAATACAATTATACATATTTAAATCAAATTTGTACCTAGATACATATGTCCATATCCGATTCCTGCTAAGAAATGAATTCCCCCCATTTCAATAGCAGCTTATTACTGACATTATAAGCTAAATCAGGGGTAAAAAAACATACTCCAAGCAACAATTTGAAAACATCCAAATGAAGGTAATTTTGAACCCTTAAAAATGTATGGGGTCGAGTGTAAATCAAGCAAATCCAAAAACAAACCCTGTTGAAAAAACAGGCTGTGATTTTCCCTAGCATGGGGTCGCAGGGGTCGCGGGCTAACTACAGCACCATGTCGGTATAAATAGCAGACACAAATCAATTCATCACCACTTCAATAACATCTCTTACTTAGTCAATATGAATTCGATTCTTCAAAGCTTAGAGGATCCAGAGCGGCCATTCTTAGGTCCAAACTACTGGATTATAAAGAACGCGGGATTATTGTTACCACAAAGCACACTGGGTAAAATAATCTACGTTATAATACACGAGATAGTAGCGTTTTTCGTGGTTACGCAATACATGGAGCTGTACGTCATTAGATCGGATTTGGATCTCGTATTGACTAACATGAAGATTTCCATGTTGAGCGTCGTTTGTATCGTGAAAGTGCACTCCTTCATCCTTTGGCAAAAACATTGGCGCGAAGTTTTGGACTACGTCACAGAAGCTGATAAATTCGAGAGACAAAGTGCAGACACAGTTAAGACTAAGATAGTCGAAATGTATACTAGATACTGCCGTCGCCTCTCATACTTCTATTGGGTTTTAGTCTTTACAACATTCTTGACAACAACTTGTACACCACTTATGAGATATCTTACATCATCTACCTTTAGAGAAAATATGCGAAATGGAACTGAACCCTTTCCGCACATCTTCAGTTCTTGGATACCGTTTGATAAATATCATTCACCAGGATCCTGGGTCACGGTAATCTGGCATACACTCCTATGTGCTTATGGTGCTTTAATCATGGCTGCTTATGACACATGTATCGTGGTCATCATGGTGTTTTTTGGTGGGAAACTTGACCTGTTACGGGAAAGATGCAAGCAAATGTTTGGGTCGTATGGAGCTGTAATCAGTGATAAGAAATGTACGGAAGTGGTGCAACAACTTCATGAAATACACGTCACCATGATAAAGTGAGTTTTTTAGATCCCTAATTTAAATGAGAAAGTGTTAATCATTTTCGTAAACTATTTTAGAATCTAATTTTAAACACATTTTAAAACTTAGTGCGCTGATTTTTTCTGTGACTGAGATTTCTGAGATTCGGCACTAGGTACCTACTTAGTAGAATTCTTATTCAGTTACATAGATTTTATTTTAAACTAAGTTGTTCTACTGCAGGGCAAATACCTTCCCTTATTTATAGCCTTAGAATTAATGTCAATTAAAATCTTTTTCATTTTTACGCTGACTAGATTTCCTTGCCAATTTTTTTTTTGTCACACAGCCTTAATATAACTATTATAATTATAATCACACTTACTTATCTAAGAAAGGGATTAAGGGACACACGAAGATTACTATTATTACCTAAGCTAGGTAGATTTAACAATTCTAATTATTTTCCTGATCATGTATGTATGCAGATAACATTAATAATATTTCAAGCCTGTTATTATTTTACTGCAAGGCAAGCGGCTCTTCTCATAAAAGGCTCCTTTTAACTTTGCAATAAAAGTACAAGCCAAGTTAACTAACCATGTAGGTTCTTCAAGAACGATCTGATGAACTATGAGCTTATTTCGACAAGAAATTGTGATTCGTTGTCCAAACAAAATTGTTAAAAGAGACCATGGCCTCCGTGTTGAATTCGGCATTTCTACTCGGGGATCTGAGTCAGTTAAGAAATACTAGCGTCATCGAATTTTAAAATGTGGACCAAGTTGACTAAAGCTGGCATAGAACTTACACAAGAAAAAAAACATTTTATTTAATTTTAAACAAACCTTAAGAAAGAATATCTTTACAGTCAACTGATTCATCATCATCATCATTGGCAGACTTTTTTCACCCATAATGTAGTCAGTACATAAGAAGTTACTAAGAAATTGAATGACTACTTAGGTATTAACTACATAATTTTATCATATCCTGTCATTCTATTCAACAAAACTCTGTCAGTGGAAATGGTTCAATTATGCGATTTTTTAAGCGTTTGACTGACCTTTTATTAGCTGACCCCGTTTGAGACGCTGATTTCCCTATTAGATATTTGAAAAATCCCACTTAGTACCTTAGCCAGCCAATAGAGATTAGTACAGTTCAACTTGAAGTTAATAACTTCAAGTTGAACTTGAATCTAATTTATATTATACTCAGTGTTTATTTCTGTAAAGATAAATAAAATAAAAAGAAAGAAAGATGATTAGATTTGCGTTTTTCACTCTGAAAACCCAAGTTCCATGATAAATGATTTTATTTTTGTAAGTAGGTTTGTACAAATACTTTTACACGTCAATCATATTTTTTTTAAACTAGATGAGGTCGGCATTTCCTATCTGACTACTCTGAGAAGAAAGGCCGAAACAAACTCAGAGGTCACAGTCTCTTTTAAAGTCCAGACATAATCTTGGTCAGATCAAGTGAAAACCATGTGGATTGGTGTCCGAAATTGTCTTTTCAGGAAAGAGCCACACAAATTGAGTGGACCTGTCCAATCAGTGCACGCATTTATCAGTTATCATGCAGCTCAACTCAGAACTTGAGGAGCTCAACGATTTGACGATCAACACCAAAGAAAGGACATTTGGGTAGGCCGCATTAAGTACTCAAACTGCCAGATTAACATTAAAAACAAACTGAGACAAACATTAAACAAAACAAAAACATGACATAGTCCTCGCATTTACAATACGAGTAGTTACAACAATTATCATTACTGACATTGTTGGCACTTTATTAAATTTACCTACGTAACATCTACCGTATACAGGCAACACAGGAAATGTAAATTATATCTTTATTTAAGGTTGTCAATGCTTACCGAATCTCTCTTTGTGGATGTCGTATCGGTAAACAAATAAATGCTTCTTGTAGTGGCAATCAAAAATTTAACCGTAGATAAATCTTAATGAAGTATATACGCAATGATACAAATATATACTTTAAAAAACCAATGTTTACCACTAATCCTATTAAATGACTATTTCATGAAAACGTCCTTCAATGGGATCACATGAACTTATAGGGTTTTATGATTATTGCTCTGTAAATACACAAGTAAGTTTTACGGTCATGAATCTTAAGGTAGGTATTCAACATACAGCGCGACACTGATCATTGCAAAAAACGTAAAAATCGGCGAGCCAACTTAGCACATCCTCCATATGTTAACTCTGTACTTTGTGTTGATAAGGCGTCTGAAATGATAGTACTAGTTACTAGTTTGCAA
This sequence comes from Polymixis flavicincta, assembly GCA_949987655.1. Lineage (NCBI taxonomy): Eukaryota > Metazoa > Arthropoda > Insecta > Lepidoptera > Noctuidae > Polymixis > Polymixis flavicincta. The sequence continues at coordinate 1,393,947 of OX465175.1, read as the reverse complement.
TCAACTGAGCCAATCGCAATGTAGTGCTGAACGCTCTCCTGATTTCAGCAATAATACCCGACTCCCCAACTTCTGTATCTAGACTTAGGTACATTCGGTTCATCTAGCTGAAAGAGAAGCATATCACTCACACCCAGCCAGAAACCAACTTCCACAGCTTGCAAACTGACCCAATATGATTATTTTCGTTCAATTATAAGCCGCTGATACCTAGACCCCTTGCCCATAGTTCTCTATTAGTCGTCATATCAGAACTGACTTCCTTCCTAGCCCTAAAGTCTTCCACATTTTCCATCCATCGCACACTCACTGATCTTAATAATTAAGTTCAATAGCAAAAACAATACAGAATACTTGCTAGTCAATACAAACTTCTTTACCTACGTTTTTGGTGCGGAGAAATTCGTTTCGCTAGGCTAAGCGTACGCTATGTTCTAATTGTTAAATTATCATACTAATTGCAAAATCACATAGGTAGTAATAAATACGTGAAAAGTCTGGTTAGATAAATTATTTCTAACCAAAACTACGCAGTATCAAAATTTTATCGATAAAATATTTAACGCGCGCAACCACTACGAAATAAAGAACACCATACGTGGTTGTACGCACGGCTACACATCAAGCTATACATTTCCAGTATAAGCTGATCTCGTATTATATAAGATTTCTGTACAGAGCGGGATCAGCGTAAACTGGAAATGCATAGGTTGATGTGTAGCCGTGTGTACAACCAGACCGCCTAAAAAAACAAAACATTAATTTTGAACGCCCACTGATACTAATTCCTGTAATCTCTCTTTTGTTTCAGGTATTCGAGGTTATTTAATTCCCTTTTGTCGCCTGTCATGTTCTTTTACATGGTAATGTGTTCGTTGATGCTTTGTGCGAGCGCCTACCAACTAACTGTAAGTTTTCTAGGAAAAGCTTCCACATTCCAGGTAGACCTGTAATTAAAATTGAATGTTGATGGTTCGGACAGTTATTTACTTATATACAAGAGAGTAGACAGTCTATAATATGTTTAGGGTTGATTTACGTACAGGTACAAACCGGTATTATTTTAGAATTGGTAAGTAGTACCTGGTAATCGAAATATGACATTATTGAGATGGGTTTACTTTACAGACACATAATATCGTATATAATTAAGTGTTATAATTATAATATTCATGTGTATTTATTTAACTAAAATATTCATGTTTCTTTCCCACAGTCCGCACAAAATGCTGCACAGAAGCTATTGATGGCTGAATATTTAGTTTTTGGAATCGCACAACTGTTCCTTTTTTGCTGGCACAGCAATGACGTTTTGATCAAAGTGAGTCTAATTTTTTCATCACCGATTTATTTAGGTTAACAGTTACAAAAATATCACCAACTCTCGTCTTGAGCATTGATGAAGCATTAAATTAAATAGAATATGTTAGCCCGCATTACCTATACCTACTTATCATTTTTTCATCATTTCAGAATGAGAACATGACATCAGGACCATTTGAAAGTAACTGGTATATGGCAAACTACAAACAAAAAAAAGACGTGCTAACTCTATCAGGACAGCTCCGCATTAAGAATATGTTTACTGCAGGACCCTTCGCTAACCTTACTTTGCCGACCTTCATTAATGTGAGTTAGGTACCTTAGGGTGCGCATGCTGCGACCCCGAAATCAGCTAGAATACTGGCAAAAACAAAATTAATCGCCACGGTAAACTATAACTGTTAGAAAGTCATGATTATTAGCACACAGGAGGATGTGCAACTGAAATATACAGGGAAAGTTTTTATCCAGTGCGCAAACTCATGAATCATCTGAATTCATGGTTACAATTTGCGCACTGGATAAAAACTTTTCCTGTATTAAATTTGGTTCTACCCGTTATTTGGTTAAATCAATTAATATTAACATATTTTACTAATCAATCCTTGATATTCACTCCCAAATAAATTCATAGGTATGTCTTTCTTGTGCATCCGATAAACACGCAGCTTTAATAAGTGGGCGTAGGCGTCACCTGTTACTTCTAGCATCGACTGACTTGCATAGGGCTTTACCTACCAACTGGAAAAATGAGGAATTGAAATAAATGCCTTTGTCATGTTCTGTGCGACTATGTAGATCCGTAACATCATGTATTTTTACTTTGCAGATACTGAAAGGAGCTTACAGTTATTACACATTGCTAAGGAAGTAAAAATTCCAAAATGTAGTGCCTAGTGGGAAATATTGTGTAAAATCTGTTAGTAATAATTACATTAAGTTACTCAAACATAAAATTGTGTTCTACTGAACGCACCTAATTGGTTTTTATTTTTATTTTTTCTGAGTATTGAACGCTCCCTTTATTTTTTCCTCCTTAAGTCACGTTGTCTATTTTATGATCTGTGTTGAATAAAAAATATGGCTGACTAACCTTTTTAACTAATAATAGTTTTATTTAAATTCTTTCGTAATACAAAGACTACATTGGACTTATGTCCAATCTTCAACAGGTTATGGGCCCAGTTAATAATTAGGTAACATTTTTCGTGATTTTGTAAAGTCTAAAATGACAAAGGGCGCCATGCAACAGGGCGCGTCCGCGGACGCGTCGTTACCGAACAAAGATTCGGATTCGCATTCGCTGCCACCGACACCGCAGCTACCGCCACCAGGTATGTGCCATAGGACATTGTCCTCCATTGAAAAACTCGAAGGTACCAAAAATTATGCACAATGGAAATTTATTATGAAATTGATTTTAATCGAGTCTGATTTGTGGCAATGCATAATGGCGCCTCCGGAGAGTGATTCGGCAGCGGATCAAAAGGCTTATGCAAAAATTTGCCTCAACATCACGCCAATATGTTATCCTCACGTAAAAGATTGTACCACTGCAAAGGCGGCATGGGATGCCTTGAAGTTAGCGTACGAAAATGATAGCATTACTCGGCGGCTACTATTAAAACGACAATTATACAAAATTTCTTATAATACGTATAATGATATGGAAAAGTATATCTCCGAAATAATGGGCATATGCCAAGAACTTTCCGGCATTGGAACAAAAATTGATGATAAGGAGATTGCTGAAATAATGCTGATGGGTCTACCAGAGGAATATGATCCATTAATTATGTCAATAGAAGGACTTAAATTGGATCTTACATCTGAAATTGTTAGAAACAAGTTGGTGCACGACTTCCGAAGACAAGAACTCGACAAAACAGAAAATGCCCTGTTGGTTAAGAAAAAGATCTCTAAGAAAAAGTTTTCTGTCCGTTGTCACCATTGTGGCAAGGAAGGTCATATAAGACCAAAGTGTCCAGACCTAAAAAGGGAACAAAAGTCTACTGAAGACTCTGCTTTCTCATCAGCTTTAACCTCAGGACTGTGCAGCAGTTCAGATTGGTTAGTGGATTCTGGTTGCACAACACATATGTCTATGCGAAAAGATTGGATGAAAGATTTTTCTAGAGAGCGCAAGGCTTCTATAACTGTGGCAAACAATGATAAAATCTATAGTTGTGGTTCTGGCAATGTAGATATAACTTTACAAGAAAATGTTAGAAAAACTATTACAAATGTAGCATATGTCCCAGATATTTCAGTTAATTTACTCTCAGTTAATAAAATTACTGAAAAAGGATATGTACTTGTTTTTGATAATGAAAAATGTAAGGTTTTTGCTAAAAATAATGTATGTACTAACAGTCCTTGTATATTTTCAGCATCTAATGTGGGTGGTGTTTACAAACTTGATCAGCATCAGTATACCTCGTTCTACCCATGTGCTGAAAAAAATGTTGCTGTCAATGTGAATCATCAGTCGCTGTTTTGCTGTTCAAATGACTCTGAACTATGGCATAAGAGATTAGGTCATTTAAGTTATAAAGGTATGTTACTGTTACGTGATCGACTTGCAGATGGTATATCATTTAAAGATTTTCCTATACAATCTTGCATTCCTTGTATTGAAGGAAAACAGGCTACTAAAACATTCCCAAAAGGCAGTGCCAAAAGGGCTACTCAAAAATTAGAACTAATACATTCTGATCTCTGTGGTCCTATGCCAGTACCATCATGGAGTAATTATCGTTACATATTAACTTTGACAGATGACTATACACGTAAAACTTTTGTTTATTTTCTACGTACAAAGTCTCAAATTGAAGTTCATAGTGTTTTTGTAAATTTTAAATTACTTGTTGAGAATCAAACTGGTTTAAAGATTAAGACCATTAGAACAGACAATGGTACAGAATACTGTAATCAAACTATGCATAATTTTTTTGTTAAAAACGGTATCATTCATGAGACAACCATACCATATTCACCACAGCAAAATGGAGTAGCAGAGCGCTTAAATAGGACTTTAATAGAAAAAGCACGTACTCTGTTACAAGACTCTGGTTTAGATAAGAGATATTGGGGAGAAGCTGTTGCTACTGCAGTTTATTTAAAAAACTTAAGTCCTACTAATGCTGTAAAAGATGCAACACCAGAGGAACTGTGGTCAGGGTCCAAAGTTGACTTGAGTAACTTAAAGGTATTTGGATGCAAAGTTTATGCTTTAACACCAGAAATGCAACGTAACAAATTAGAAGCAAAGTCAAAACCTTATATCATGTTAGGCTACTGTGAATCTTCGAAAGGATATCGTTTAGGTGACCCCATGCATCCAGGCAAAGTTATTAAAGCAAGAAATGTTGTGTTTCTTGAAAATATTTCTGGTATATCCAGCTTAAGTAATTCTCCATCTGATTTTAACATAACTTTACATCAACAAGGAGATTTACAAAATGTACAATGCACTGATAGTTCTATTGATTCTGAAATTGTTAACCCTGTTACAATTTTATCCTCAGAAAATACAGAACAAATTGATACAGCACCAGAATATAGTTCAGCAGGGGAAGATAGCTTAGATTATGGTAGTGCTGAAAATTCTAATGATAGCATAGTTTTAGAATCAGGTAGTTCATCTAACTTGGATTATAATATTACTAATAATGTACAAAATATAAATAATGAGACTCTTTTACCATCATCGTCACGACCTGTAAGGCAATGCCGTCCACCTGTTAGGTTTAATGATTATGTAGTAGGAGGTGATGAATTAGCTATGTTAACTAATGAACCTAAAACATATCATGAAGCTATGTCCTCAAAAGACCACTTTGATTGGAAAAGGGCAATGAATGATGAATATAATTCATTAATTGCAAAAAATGTTTGGACTATTGTTAACCGACCAAGTAATAAGAATGTCGTGAAATGTAAGTGGGTCTATAAAGTAAAAAAGGATGCTGATGGAAATTTTGAAAGGTATAAAGCAAGGCTAGTTGCTCGAGGTTTCACTCAACAACAGGGAGTAGACTATGATAGGACTTTCTCTCCTGTTGTTCGGCATTCCACATTAAGGTTATTGTTTGCTATAGCAGTTCAAAAAGATATGAAAATTTTTCACATTGATGTGAGCACAGCCTTTTTAAATGGAAATTTAACTGAAACCATATACATGGAACAACCACCTGGTTATGAGGAGGATGGTATCAACAAAGTTTGTTTATTAAAAAAGGGTATATACGGTCTCAAACAAGCTAGCAGAGCCTGGCATTTAAAAGTTAATGAAGTATTAAATGGTATTGGTTATAAACAGTCGAAATGTGAACCCTGTGTTTACACAAAATTGATAAACAATAAAATTACTATTATCGCTTTGTATGTAGACGATTTTTTTGTATTCACCGAAAATCACAATGAAAAAATACAATTAGTTGATAAACTAAAGGAACAATTTGATATCAAAGACTTAGGTGAAGTTAGAAATTGTCTTGGTATGAAAGTTGAAAGGAATAAATATAATGGTTCTATAAAATTATCACAAGAAGAACATATAAAAAATCTTCTATCAAAATTTGGTATGAGTGACTGTAAGCCTGTTAGTACCCCAATGCAGGTGAATATAGGTTTAAGCAAATCATCTAAATGTGATGATAACTTACCTTATCAGGAACTAATTGGAGGACTAATGTACCTATCAGTGTGCACCCGGCCTGATATATCATTTGCATGTAGTAAATTGGGACAATACAGCAATTGTTATGGTGAGACACATTGGCAAGCGGCAAAACGTGTACTTAGGTACTTATCAGGTACTAAACACTATGGCTTACATTTTAGTAAAAGTAAAAAGAATTGTGAGATTAACATATTTACTGATGCTGATTGGGCAAATGACTTAGATGACAGAAAATCTTATACTGGGTTTGTTGTGAAACTGGGTGATTGTGTTATAAATTGGGAAGCCCGTAAGCAACAAACAGTTGCATATTCAAGTACTGAGGCTGAATATTATAGTCTAGGAGAAGCTGTAAAAGAAAGTAAACATTTGAAGAATTTTTTTATTGATTTGTTTAATTATAATTTATTACCTGTGACTATCTACAATGATAATTTAAGTGCTCACAAAATTGTAGAGAATGATTTGTGTCATCGTCGCACTAAACATATAGACATTCGTCATCACTTCATCCGAGATGCAGTGGATTCCAAAACAATTAAAATAGAATACCTATCAACGGATGAGATGGTGGCAGATGTCTTGACAAAGCCATTGGCTAAAATAAAACATCATAAGTTTGTTACAGAATTATGTTTAGTTTAAGTCAACTCAAGTCTTGAGTATAGTTGTATTACTCATTTTGATGGCAATAAGTACATAATTTTATTTTGTTTTCACTTCTGATTTAACATGTTTTCATTTATAATTTAAGAACTATTGTATGATTGTTTTTATGTTTGAGTAAGGGGAAGTGTACTCATTTTGATGGCAATAAGTACATAATTTATTTTGTTTTCACTTCTGATTTAACATGTTTTTATTTAGAATTTAAGAACTATTGTATGATTGTTTTTATGTTTGAGTAAGGGGAAGTGTTAGTAATAATTACATTAAGTTACTCAAACATAAAATTGTGTTCTACTGAACGCACCTAATTGGTTTTTATTTTTATTTTTTCTGAGTATTGAACGCTCCCTTTATTTTTTCCTCCTTAAGTCACGTTGTCTATTTTATGATCTGTGTTGAATAAAAAATATGGCTGACTAACCTTTTTAACTAATAATAGTTTTATTTAAATTCTTTCGTAATACAAAGACTACATTGGACTTATGTCCAATCTTCAACAAAATCAGGCATTATTTCTACAGTTGTAGAAAAAGTTAGAAATTACACTTAGTAGTCCATTGCTAAGTGAAAGTCGAGAACGATCTTCTATTTTAATATCTGAAGTTATGCAATTTAAGTAAAAATGTAGAACTAGAATAAAAATTATGAACAGTAAAAATGTCATTGTTTTATTTTATCAACAAGAATTATGGCCTCTGTATGTTATCTACCATCCCAAACTTGCGGGGCGGGAGTTGAGAGCCGGGACTTGGGGCCCCCTAGTTGGTTGCTAATTGCATTACTAATCTAGTCTGTAGCCCAGGCGCGTCATCATCATCATCTGCCGTAGCCGTTTATCAACAACTAACATACCGAAAAAATTATGCGATTTCATCCTTCAACTCAGTCGCCGTTGGCTTTTTTGAGGTGATGACGTCTTTTCGCTTGGAATACCTACTGGTAGGTAGTAGGTAAGTTCAATATTTCTGACCGCCAAAGACATGTAAGATTTCAACCGCTAATAGGTAACTACTTACGTGAAATTTAGTGATAAAGTTATGGTTGAGCATTCAAAAGATATAATTATTATATTTACAACAATTTTAAGCGGGGTATTATTTGCCAATGACATCACAATGCGTGTGCATGCGCGTGCGCGGCCGTCTATTTTTCAATATGAGTGAAATAACAATTCATAAAGCGCATAAACGTGTTTAGTTAGAACACTGATTCTGAACTCGTTGTCAAGAGTTGACAAAGCACTACTAGGGCAAAAAGAGCAACACAAAAATACTGGCCAAAATAGGGTTCAAAATTTATATGCAGTTGACGTTACCATAATAACTCCATTTATCATGTCATATCGACCGTAAACATGCTCAGAAATGAAAAAATACCCAATCGAAGAAAGCTTGCATCACACGGAATGCAATGAGCCTGAACAATCTAGTAGGTAGCTACTGAACGAATAGGTACTATACATACCTGCGGCAAATACCTAGCAAAATATTCTAATATTGGCTCCTACCTTTAACTGCTCAAAACTGAAAAAATCAAAATCGGTAAAAGCTTACCTACTTTCTAAGGAATGCAATGAGATTATAACATCATAAAAACGTTTTCACGAAAATAAATGGCGCGGACTCGAATTGCACCCGACTCGTTTTTTTTTTTATTTATGATATGCAGACACTAGACTAGACACCAAATTAGACTTTTCCATTATGTATGTACCTACCTACATACTAGGTACATACATATTGGAAAAATAAATAGGTACAGACGTCAGCACATCAAGCTACCTCAATCTGTCAAATTTCTTTGATAGATTTTCGTCTTTATGACATAAGCTTAAGGTTCATGTTCAATTGGGAAAATTTGACAGTTTTTGGTAGCTTGATGTGCTGGCGTCTGTACATCAACATCAATAATTCATTAAGTGTAGGTAATGAATCATGTGTTAATGATTCATTCTATATATTTTAACAACTGTGTCATGCTTAGCAAACAGATGGGGAAATAGGATTTGTTTTCTATCATACTGCCTCATTAATCCCTTAGAATATTACTTCTAAGGAGTTGGGCTTATTCATTTTACGAATATAAGCCGATAGATAGGCACTATTACGATTTCGTGTTAAAAAAAATTAAATTAAAGTACCTAGAAACAGTGACTGATCAAAGCGCCATCTAGCGTTGAATTTATGAACTCGATTTTTTTACTCTGGTACTGGCAGACACAGACAGCCTCAACAGAACACAAATCAAAAATAAATGCTAAACAACCAAATTCTAAATCAAATGCGGTTTTAAAGAAATCCGACTGAAACAAGTGTTCTGTGTTTTCGATTTTACGGTTTTTTGAGCCGGTTTTGCGAAAAAAACTGGTAGCCCGCCCGAGAAATTAAAAAAAAAACAAAGGCCGTCTTTCTCTTTCACGGAAGCTCTTTCTTTTGATTTCTTTCTTTACACTTACGAGCTTTGAGTTAACATTTAGAAGTAGGAGCTTAATTAAAATAAACATATACACAAATAAACCTAGTATTGAGTGATCAAGTACAGTATAAGAGTAAATAAAACACGATTGGACGCGGCGAGAGTTCAATAAACTTCGATGACGGGCAGGCCTGTTAGAAATGTCATTATTGGTTATTGGATTTTATTGTGAATGTTTTGTGACTTTTCCGTAAATATCCGTAAGTGCTGGTGTTAAAAGTCGTGTTTGCTATGGAAAATCAGAATCATCCAGAGAGAGTGGTACCGGTGCAATATGGAAGAGGTTCAAGAGCTTTTCGTCAGTTCAAAAATCCTCCGCAGCCGCACATGTGTATCCAGGATACTATAAAGGGCACTACGGAGAAACTGTATATAAATGTGTTGGGATGGCAGAAAATAGCGAACCCTAAACAGTATTCCGATCCTATTCCTTTGTATGGAGGGATGCAGGTTGGTGTTTCATTTACAAATTTTCGTTGATTCATCTCTGCTTGTAATAACTGACTATAGGATAAGCGAGACTTGATAAGATATCTAAACACTGCAGAGTTTACTTAATGTCCTTAAAACATGCTGTGAATCCGAAGTATTACATTCACTTTAAAGTGTTGTAGTAAAAGTAGGTACCTTCAATCAGACCTAGTAATAATAAAATTCTGCCAGTTTCTTGATGCATATATACCAACAGATTTCATGACCTACTAGTTAAGCTATTTGATTTATCTCAGAACATACAAATAGTTCTTCCCGTGGGTGTCGTAGAAGTATGTAAACCCTTGGTCGCCACCAAGGGGCTTACAACCTGCCTGCCAAGTGTGGCAATTATGGCAATCCCCTCCCCATTTGGAGGAGGCCTATGTCCAGCAGTGGATGTGTTCGGCTGAAATTATGATACAAATAGTAGAAATATCTCCCTTAATCAGTATGACATTGTTCCAGGTGCCGCAGAATTATGGTCCAAATGCTAGCAGGCCTCCAATGATAGTGTTTGCAGTGATGGTCAACCCAGATATACTCAAAGCAAATGGAAAAAATGCCACTAGCTCTTCAGTAAGTAATAGGCTTGAAACAACTTCCATTATTTACTAACCAAACAGTTCCCTAGTAAGTGAAGTTAATCTTCCATTACACTCAGGTATGAAATTAAGTTTTAGCAGTGAAAGTAAAACCTCTGCAAAGTCAAAGTCAAGTCAAAGCATTTATTTCATTTAGGCACTTAAAAGGCACTTTTGAACGTCAACATTTACATTAAAATAGAATTGATTCTAGTCACCCCTTCCAAAACGTATGGTAAATACACTAAAGCCGGCCCCCTTATGGATTTTCTAAGTTTTGATCGCTCTGGCTCCATCAGTTTGCAACAAAATCTACCTTATGCTGCGGTTTTAGACAGGTTCATAAATCTATTTTGTTTATAGGCATAGGATTAACTTTTCTACTCAAACCAAAAAGTATTAAGGTTTAAATGCATCGAGAACGAAAAAACCCTAAAGTCGGCCGTTTACGGCCCATGGTCGGTCGCGTTTTTCCCAAATGTCGGCCGGTTATAGGCTGTTTTAAAATAAGGCAATGAAAAATATTAATATTGATATTATTTATTTTGGCAGGAGAATAATATCAAACTAAGTATACATTTGTAATTGTTTAATTGTAAATTAAATTTCTGTTTCACACTTTAACAATGTTACTATAATTATAGAACAAAGTTTAACATCACAATAAAATTAAATGAAAATTAAGAATTTAAAACTGAATAGAATAAATAAATCAAAGGGATCAAAATAATTCTTAAATCAAAAGTGATTGTTTATAACAATATTTTGTCTTTGTGACAATGTTTATAATAAAATTAAACATTTGTGAAAAAAGTCGGTCAACAATAAAAAACGGTTACAAATTATTATGCTTTGGTAAACACAAATGTGTTTATTCATATGCATTGATAATTAAAATCGAACAATAACTCAGCTTCATAAAATAAAAAAGTGATTTTTTTTTATCATAAGTCATAATTAACTTAGTCTTTAAAATAAATAGTACTTAGTTCTAGTATTATTACTTACCTACTCGGTCAAAAGTTTTGGACTTAATTAGGAACTCGCGTTATACAACAATCAACAAAGATTATTCACCTGTAACAAACCTAAGTCTACATACAATAACCTAGTAAACAATTAAATTGTTTTGTTTCTGTTAAAAACACTGCTTTTTGTCTCTCCTTTTAAAAACCATAAAATTATTTTGATGAAGTAAGAAAGAAAATACTATGCATCTTTAGGAGAATCTAAATGTAAACCAATTAAAATGCAATGGTGGCAAATAAACTCGTTAGCCGCGACTTCTGGATATGGTAACTCTTTTTTAGTCGTACATTAAAGATGAAACCATTTTGGGCACCCATCACACCCAACGTTTTTTAAGTAGTAATCTTCAATATCGGTAACGATTATCTCCTCACACCCAGCGCAATTAATGTGTTTTTTTATTTCCTTAGTCTTTCTAGTTTTCTTCTGTGTAGCTTGTCTTTTCTTTTGAATGGTCAGCTTTGCCCTGGCTTCCTTTTTAGCCACCATACTCTTTCTCCGGTTCTGGACATTTTGAAGATATAGCAAGCGACATGATTTCTCCGCCAACTATGCAAGATCTTCCAAAGCTTAAAGCTTGGGGTGAATATAAATGTTTTCTAAAAGACGGAGATACGGTATGCTTTGAGCTAGAGCCCGACGCAGTTTTTGACGCAGTTGGTGTTAATCTTCTTTTAAGAGGACTAGTATTTTCTGAATTGTTTCTTGATGATAGTGGGGAGTAACCAGCTCGCGGCAAGGGTTACGAATGATATTACTTTTGAAACTACAATTAATATTAGGTCTTTACCTATGAAATTGCCGTTCTGCAGTACTGGCCATTTCAAATCAAAATAATTTTTGTTTGGCTAAGAATTCTAATTTCAAATTAATTTTATTTTAAAAACATGGATTTTTTTTTCTAAAAGTAGTCATTTCTTTATTGATTAGTGTTACATTTTCATCGCATTTCAATCTTTTTCGTCATCATGGATACGTTAAAAATTCGAGTAATTATGGAATATGAGTACCGTCGTGGCAGCAACGCGGCACAAGCGGCACGCAACATCAACGACGTTTACGGAGCTAACACTACAAACCAACGCACCACCTGTTATTGGTTTGCTCGCTTCCGTTCTGGAAATTTCGACCTGAAAAATGAACCTCGCGGTCGTCCGAAGACTGGTCGACAATGACGAATTAAAGGCGATTGTGGAAGCTGATGATACACAATCTACGGCTGAATTAGCAGCAGCTTTCGACGTTAGCGTCAAAACAATATTGGTCCATTTGCGTCAAATTGGCAAGGAAAAAAGCTTGACAAATGGGTGCCCCACGAGCTCAATGATCGCCAGCGCGAAGTACGCGTCGAGACGTGCCTTGCACTGCTCAACAGACACACAAATGAAGGAATTTTGAACCGCATTGTTACCTGCGATGAAAAATGGATTCTGTTTGATAACCGTAAGCGCTCAGCAAGTTGGTTGGATCCTGGTTCAGCACCTAAACAATGCCCTAAACGAAAACTTACCCCTAGAAAAGTGATGGTCACTGTTTGGTGGTCTAGCGCCGGTGTGATTCATCACAGCTTCTTACCAAACGGGGTGAGCATTACTGCAGATGTGTACTGTGAAGAACTGAACACAATGATGGAGAAGCTGGCGCATCTCCAACCAGCATTGGTCAATCGCTCGTCTCCGCTGCTCCTGCACGACAACGCGCGACCTCATACTGCACAGCAGACGGTCTCCAAGTTGCAAGAACTGGGGTTGGAAGCTCTCCGTCATCCGCCCTACTCACCAGACCTTGCGCCTACAGACTACTACTTTTTCCAGAATTTGGATAACTTCTTGGCGGGAAAAAAATTTAATACCCGAGAGGCAGTACAAAATGCCTTTGAAGAATTTGTTGCCTCCCGTCCAGCTGATTTCTTTAAGAAGGGCATCAATAAACTGCCACTGCGATGGCAAAGATGCATTGATTGCATGGGTGATTACTTCGATTAATAAAAAATAAAAAATTCATGAAAAAAATTCGTTTAAATTTTTTCATACAAAACGGCAATTTCATAGGTAAAGACCTATTATTAATTCTTCAACGAAAATTTCCGGCAATTAAAACAACGACTGAATCGCAATCCATTTTCTCAATTGTTTCGGATTCGACGACAATGGCGTCGAAATCCACGCCTGCCTTCTTGAGAACCAAAGATTTCGATATCGGTAATATTATTTTTTGTGATTCAGAGTCAAGTGGCTTTGTATTATCTATAAATCATCATGTACTAAAACAGTAACAACCACTTCCTGAATGCGTAAATCAGGAGACTCAGATCTCTCGGGAGTATCGGTGGAATAATTTAAGGAAGGAAAAATCTTCTCTTCGTTGGAATTATTAGTTCCTTCTGCGATTTGATTTTCAGGTCCTGCTGGTATAACAATAAGTGGTATTTCGGTATCCTGGCGGTATATATTTTCATCGGTGTCCTGAGGTATGGCGAAGGCATTGGTTTCTTGTTCTGGGAAATCAATCATCATGTATTACCCTGTTTTGATATTTGTTAAGCTGAAACGATTGGACAGCTTGCTTTTCAGTACTACTTAACTCATTTAAAACATCTTTTAATTTTTCGATGTCTATAATTATTCCCATTTCACGTTTCGTTACAGAAATACGTTAAAACTGCTACAGTGGTTTTAATGTGTCGACTCGAGGGAATCGTTGGTGCTTCATTTATTTCCATATTTACTAAAGTGTTTTTCACACATTTGGAATAATCTACTGCATTGGGATTAAAAAGGTAAAGACCGCACCTTTCAAACCCATTTTTTATTGTTTGTGACATATCTTTGTTAAAGACCTTCTGCAACAATGGACAAAACGTTACTTTGGTCAAGGGTTTTCTCTGCTCATCCTGCCAGGCTTTAATAGTTTTTCGCCATTCAGATTTAAAAGGCCGAAACACACTTACATCGGCGGGCTGGAGGATGTCTGTAGTATTGGGTGCTAAATTATTTGATTAGCGTCACAAAATTCACTTAAATAATAACTGAGATGAGATTTATGGCAATTAACAAATAAAACGACGGGGTTTTTTAGTTGTCTTTCTTCGAGCCATGCGTTGACACCGTTAGCAATATATTCGTAAAAAAGATCTCTCATCCAGCCACTTTCCGATATGCCTAAGATAATAGTCGGCGGCACACTAAGTGCAACTTCTTTAGATGGTTTTTCAACATATTATTGAAAAACTACCATCGGCTACAAGTTCGCCAGCAGCTGAGATGACTATCATAACAGTGATGGTTTCCTTTTCACTACCTCGTTTTATTTCGTAGATATTTTTCCAGCCTTTTGGTCCTATAACCTTGCCAGTTTTTGGACAAATTTGAAAACTAGTCTCATCACCATTGAGAATACGGTTTGAGTCTTCCAGAATGTCCAAGTTATTTGTCTTTGTCAGGAAATCTAAGAACTTTGAAATACATTTTCGTATGTATTCTTCTGCCACTATCGCTCTTGCAGTATTTATACTCTCTGGTGTTCATTGACTAAGTTCTGGGTGCCTTTTCATAAACAATTCGTACCATTTTTGGCCCGGAGTATCGTTCTTGAAAGGATTTTGTCTATTTTCAGCTTTCATTATTTTCTTAACACTGTTTATTAAATAGGTTTCTTTTTTTCTCGGGAAACCGCACTTGGCAAGTTTATCGGCCATATAACCAATGTTTCTTCTTCGGATGGTTTTAAATCTGAAAGACGTCCAGTTTTAAATACATCTATATTTATGCGACCAGCCAATCTGCCTTGCAACGTCGTTCGTGGGACACCAAATAGTTTAGAGGCTGCACGAATCGGCATTCCATTACCTATTGCCTCAAGAGTTTCTTTTATTTTAGTGCGATCGTTACTGTATTTTACTTGTAATTTTAATTACTGTAATTATTTATTTCTTTCCGTGAAGGGCTTGCATGTCTCTGCTCTGTCATTGTAGTACCTTAAATTAAGTGAAGACGAGCTTAGTGTCTAAAGGCAGCTTTTTGTCCCACGCAGGTTAATAAATAATTAATAGTATAATAATAATTAAAGACTTTTTAAGCTAATAAACATGTGTTTAATAGATAGCAAGTTCCAAAAAGCAATTTATATTTGTATCCCAAACCATATTATTTTAGCTATCTTAGATAATGTTTTCAATATTGTATAATTATATAGTTAAATATTATTTCATAATTAATTTAATTAGATTTTATAATTAATATCAACTCCTACATCAAAACTTAACCTCTTTATACCTATTAATAAATTATAATAATACATATTCAATTTTGAACAAATAAGTTTGATAAATAGAATAAAAATCACTACCCGCACAATCAATCGTATAGTGACGTTCGAATTCGAGGCTGGCCGACATAACGATCTTTAATATTTCCAATGTCGGCCCCTGTTTCGTGTACCTTATTTCTCGAGATTCAACTAATATTTTTTTTATTTTTTTTTATTGGCTAATAAAAAAGTGTTACAGTACAGGTGTGACACTGGATCCCGCACTAGGATACCCTGTGTCGCAGGATCCAGTCTCTTTCGACAGATTGTATGAAATTATTATAGGTGAAATACAAGAGCAACGGTTTAAATAATAAAGTAAATTTACTAAAACTAAGGCTAAATAATTCACTAAAACTAATACTAAATAATAATTCAATAAAACTAATACTAAACAATAATTCAATAAAACGAATACTAAACAATAATTCAATAAAACTAATACTAAATAATGATACGCCACAACTAATAAGAGGAAACGAAAAGTATGTTTGCGGTGATAGTGTACGTATGTCAGTGTGATGGTTGTTAGTGTGTCTGTGAAGAGAGTGTGTGTGATGAGTATATGTATGATGTGAGTATGTGGATGAGATGTGTGGGTGATAATAAGAACTTTAACAGTTGAAAGATAGAAGGTTTTCTGTTTCAGTATAATTAAGACCAAGTATCCAATCCTGAACCTGTTTTTTGCACCCAAACTTCGTCAAGGAGTAGATGTTGAGCTTTTTATTAACTTTTTCATACAGGTATGGTCCCGTACATGAGAAAGCCTTATTGCCAAACTTAAGCCTGCAGAAAGGTCTCTCTCTAAATCCGGTTTTAAGCCGAAACTGGTATTCTAATGGCGGCCCCCTATTTTTCCCTCAAACTAATACGCAAAACGTTAAAAAAAAACCATCTCAAAATATAATAAGACTAACATTTTATTGATAACAAAGCTTAAAAAAAAAAAAAAAGAATGTCTTACCGTTGTAATATCAATCCCCGAAGCGTGGTTATTCAGAGCAAGTAAGCTACTGTGCCCGGCGATAAATATTGCACATCGACCTTTGGAAAGAGACAATCGGCTAATTTCGGCTTCGTAGAGCGTTATCTCTGTCGCACGAATTACAAACAGTCCGGTATCTATTAGGAGCTGTTAAAACAATTATGATTTGCTTCTTTTGATCATTCTTTTTATTCTTTGTATAAAATACACCAATTTTTTAACCGACTTCAAAAATAGGAGGAGGTTATATGGTCCACCGAACGTATTATTTTTTAAATTTATGTATGTTACACGATTTCTCCCCCATTTGTGGACCGATTCTCAAAATTCTTTTTTATTTGAAAGAGTATACTCCTGAGGTGGTCCCATTGGCACCAAGTCATGATCTGATTATGGAATCCCAGGGAAATCGAGGGCAACCCTCAAATCTTATAATATGTTTTTCCTATGTTTTCTAATGCTATTGAGACATTTGCGTATGGTCATCATCATCTCATGACGCTGAGCTGATGATGGAAGGTACAACTCTTTAACTTAGGAGTTAGGTCCAGATTCGGGCATAACTCCGTCATACAGGGTAAGTTTTTATCCAGTGCGCAAATTGTAACTATGAATTCATTATATCATTCTAGAACCCCTAGCGCAGAAATTTTTCGCCGGTTGTACAAAAATAAATCTGCTGTTTCATAGAAAAGTGCAATACCTACGCGGTCAAAATGTATGGAACAGCTGATTTTTTTTTTGTGTGTCCGGTGAAAAATTTCTATGCTAGGGGGTCTAGAATGATATGCTGAATTCATGGTTACAATTTGCGCACTGGATAAAAACTTTTCCTGTATATAGACCGATTTGCAAAATTCTTTTTTTTAGAAAGGGTTTAATTCCGAAATGAAATTTCATATAGATCTGATGATGCGTTTCGGAGACAGACAACGGAACTCTTCAAAAAATGACAGCAAATCAACCGCGATTGCATCTATCGCATAAATATGCATTGTTTTCACCCCAATGATGATGAATTGGTGTGGAGTGGGTACTAGAACTGAAAAGTGAAAAATAAAAACCCCAACCTAAAGCCATAGAATAAAAACTTTTTCCAAAAAAAAAAAAAACGACTTCCAAAAAACACTAGAAAGTGAAAAGTAACTTTAATTTCGGAAGGCGGTGACAAGAAATTAATAAAATACATGTCCAAAGTCACCGACTTCCGAAATTAAAGTAATTTTTCACTTTCTAGTGTTTTTTGGAAGTCGGTTGTTTTTTTTTGGAAAAAGTTTTTATTCTATGGCTTTAGGTTGGGGTAAAATAAAATCAAAAAGAGATGCCATAAAGATGCCATAGTACAACTTTAAATTATTTAAATTTCGGGGTGTCAACTACAGTAAATATATTATATTTTGAACTGGACGCGACCGAACGCGAACGACTGACAAAACGTCACATAGGTAGTGTGCGACAGAGATAACGCTCTACGAAGTTTAAATTAGCCGATTGTCTCTTTCCAAAGGTCGATGTGTAATATTTATCGCCGGGCACTGTACTTTAGCTAAGAACTTGGCGCTTCAACGTCGGCATCGCTACTGACGCTCAGTATGCGAAGAGCGAGTGACGAAATCGGATAGTCCCGGTTTGTACGTATAAAGTATAAACTAAGGATGCAATTCGAGTGGGAAAATTGCCACATAGTTACCTTTTAAATGAACGCAACTTCAAAATGTGCAGACTGCCGAAGATGACGGGCGGGATGAGGGGAAGCTGGGGGGGGGGGGCGATGTGTGGCGTATTTACCCTAGTTTCGTATGGAGAAGAATGGGCAAGAAACTCCACCAGAAACTGCCTAAACCTTTAGGGACTACATATCATCTTCTAAGTCTTTTCTCAATAATGTCAGGGCCAGTGGGCCAGTCTAGCCAGATGCAGCTAAATTCCCGTATCTCACATGGCAACCCAGGTACTGACTAACATAATACCCTTTGGTAAGATTAGTTATCAGATATTCGGGACTTTCAGTCTAAACCTTGACGGACTACAATCTTATTACTAGCTTTTGCCAGGGGCATCGCCCGCATGCAGCTTGGAAATTATCCTATGGGAACCTACAGCTGGGATAAAAAGTTTACAGTGTGTTAATCCAGGTTACCAACTATCTGTGTGCCAAATTTCATCCAAATCCACTCCACTCTACTGTTTTTGCGTTACTGAGCAAATACATGCAAACTTTCACATTTATAATCTTAGTTGGATTATGACTGCCTGTAAAACTGTAAATACAGTACGAAAAATAAGTAAAATATTATTTTTAAGTTAAACGGCGTAGCGTAACCTGAGTACGATTTTATTTTACCGAATTAGTTTTTAGCTTTTAGTTAAACCGTTTAACTCAATAAAAAGAAAACTTATTTTATTTTCAAGTTTTTCGTGTTTATTTCTCATTCTTAAAAAAAAAAAAACTATTTTTATCAAAAGTAAAGGTGTGTACCAAATGTCAGATCCATCTGCCAACAGGAAACGACTAAGTTGAACCCAAACAAACATTTTAAATAAAACCGTTTAAAAAAGGGAAGCATTGCATTTTTATTTCTGTTTCTGTATTAGATTCTTTATCTACATTGCAATCAGTGTTATCTAGTGGAAAGTTGTTTGTTTGTGTTTATGCTAGGGTTTATGATTGATATGATTAGTTCTTTATCACATCACATAAACAAACATAAAGAATGAAAATGATTTCTAAATCAATTTGCACAACTGAGTTTATTGGCTAATAAAGTTTCCATGCTTTGGTTCCTTTTAATTAAAGTTATTAAGACATTTGCATAGCTTTGTCTGATTTATTGAACTTTTTCTGTGCAATAACTTGGATCTATGTTGGTAGTTTGCATATTTTTTCCATATATTTTATTTTTCAATTGGACATAGTCATTGCAAACTTCAATCCAAACTTCTTCTTATATTCTGCTTTTCAATCATTTTTATAAACTTCTTTCTAATGTCATTCCAGGATCGTGAAGCCCTAGTGAGCCTCCTTTGTGACTTTGTGGAGGCTATGAACCCAGGGCTAGTGCTAGCAAGAAGTCCCATCATCATGAAAGATAGAGACCTAGCCGGAGAACTGAAGGATGTGTGGCTTGCTGTCCAGAACAAGAGGGAACGGGAGAAGGGGATGAACCAGGATGTTATGTATAAGGTAGCTAATTTGGTTTTAATCAGAATCATACATCAAATGATCAACATTTGTTGTTAAATCTGTTTGTTCTGTAGTATTTTTCTTTAATCATGCTCTCCAATAGTAGTTCCTAGGCTGCCCTAACTAAATGGTACAGTTAAAATTGCAAATTGCATTGCATATATTATGATAATTTCACATTTATTTATTGCAGCACTTGTATGTTTTCAGGTTTACGACATAGATGGCATTGGTGAAGACAATATGAATGAAGATGACAACAGTCAAATGAAGCAGGGTGGCTCCCCAAACAGAGGACCTCATGGCGAAAAGAAACCAGTGAAATCATCCAAACAAATACTTCTCAATGCTGGACAAAAGTCGGAGTTTGACTCAGGTATGAACAACTGTCAAATTAACCAGAGCCACTCAAATAGAGATAACAAAACTGGTAATACACCAGACACAACATACTGTACGCCTGTCTATGGCCAAATAGTATCCACTCGAGAAAACCACAACCAAATCAATGACATCCAACAAAAGTTCTCCTCAAATGAAATGAAACCCTCAAGCTCCTTCAGAAAAGACTGGAATCCCATGCACGGCAAGACAACTGAGGGCTGGGACGAATTCTCAAAACGCAACATATCCACGATAAAAAGCGACGAAAAAAAACGATGTATCAAAGAAAAGTCTAAGATTAGCAATGGTAAATCTCATTACGATTTCTTCCCGTATTTTGACAATAAAACGGTGAACGAAACGGACGTACCCGAAGAAGAAGATAGTATGAACAAAGAACAAAATTCGAACGAAGAAAATTCTAAAATAATTATAGACCCAATGCAGAAACTAGTTCTGCATTCGACTGATAAGAATATATGTGATAATAACACAAGTGCTCTCAGCTCAATAAGCTCATAAAATAAGCTTTTACAAACATTTTTATGGCAGTTGATGTTGAATTATGTATTCGCTTGTATGTCTATGTCCCCTCGTACACGTGACTCTCTATCGCAATCAGTTTCGTTTTGATATATCAACGAAGAACGTCTTTAATCAAAATATCACTAGAAACCGATTGTAGGAGTGTAACGTCAGGGCGAAATGTTAACGTAACAATAGCAATTTAGGCGGAGCAATATTATTACTATTATTTTACGATGTTAAAAAAATAGTATGTTTTTGTAAGAGATATGTATGCATGGCTTGCGTTTGATGAGTTTGTCTTGTTAGTTTCTTAGGTCACATTAATAAACCAGTCCAGCCAAAATTGTCTATCACACGTTTTTAAGGTAGTTAGTGTAAAAAGTTTTTTTATGGGAAATCGCAACTAAAAGTGTGCATGGAAAATGTGAATGTTTTTTCATCTCTCTAAAATATTGTATAAATGTGAACCAGGCTATGTTTTGTCTCCACCATTTTTAAATGTATTGTGGCAGACTTGTAAAATACTAGAATGAACCTTCTAGTATTATGATGGGTAATGGTAGACGCAAAGCATAGTATTTAGGTCATATTAGAAGCGAATCGCACTACAATATAGCAATACAAAGTATACAACTTGCTTTTGTGTGTGAATGCGTTTTTATGGTTGTGTATTTATCTAATGTTGATGAGCGGTGGTACCGTTCGCGTCGCGTTCGTTCAAACTAGGCCGATTGATGTTACTGTCGTTACTAAAGACTGATTTATCGATTGCCCACACTATACGTTCGCTCCTTTACATACTCTTGAAGCATCTTCTAGTATAATTAGTATATCTTGAAATTAAAATATATAGATTTTTTGGTAGCGCAAGAACAAAGTTATTTATACAGATATTAGCCTAATTTGAACAAACAAACTATTCTCTATTATTAAGACTTTTATATAATGCTATATTTTTCATTGTTGCCAATTTACTATTTTAAATCCTGAGTTTGGTACACGTACTTTACAATAATTGAATGGGAAATCAAAGCATGTCTTAAACAGCATGTTTCCCGCTGCCAACTATTTCTGTAAGAGCGAAGTGTCCCTAGGTGGCGTTAGTGGGCATTGATGTCCCAAATTTACGAACTATTTAATATCTCTTTTCTCACTAATGCTATTTAGAATGATAGGTTCATGGAGGTTTTGAATTCTAGAATGCAATGGGTTTTTATGTATTTTTATTCTCTAAATTAAATATTGTAATGAGTGTTTGAATTTTGCTCATTATATGTATAAAGATTACATTCTCAAAGTGACCAATTACAAGTAAAAAATAATTGTTCAGCTCGTTTTATCTCTTTGACAATGATCTCAGAATTTATTAATCAATTATTTTATTTTTTCATTTTCAAAGCCTGTAGGCGTATCCAAACACTGCCAAATGATGCTTCATTATCTTAACACTGACTGAATAAGTCGCATCGACCGAGCTAAGTAATAAAATCGTACACGAAGGTTGACAGCTGATGTAATTCATAGCACGTTTTGTTGTCACATCGTAAAGAAGACTGATCTTTCGGAACTTTTGACGGGATTTGCAGTTGATTGTTTTTATGCATAATGTAGAGAAGCAGGGACATCAGTCCGTTTATCAATTTTGATTGTGTACAACAATTTATGTGTTCGAGTAAAATGAGGCAGGCCTCGATGTTTTGAAGTACTGGATTGATTCGTCTTTGCGCTCGTCATTGACCAAACTCGATGTCACTTATGCATGTCTCATTAATTACTTTTTAATCTATACACGAACAACATTCGCGTTTTAAAAATAAGTTAGTAAAAAAATCGCAAATAAAGTAGATTTTATATGGTTGGTTAGTCAGTAACATAACTCAGTCTGTAGGTACATAATAAGTCATTACCTTTGTGCAATCCTTTGGTTCTTTTATTTATTTAAGTTTTATGTTTACTAGTTATTATATTATGTATACTTTTATTTTAATTAATGACCAGAGGTAAAGATCTCAGTTTGACCCCTCGCCACACTCAGTTATGTATCTAATGCCAATTAATACGACCGTCTCAATGTTATATAGAGCTTACGGTTCATAAATATAACTTCTCTACACGTATTTTTGGTGGACTGCTATTAAATTTTATTAAAGTATCAATTTAATTGTTGCTATTTTTGTTGTCTAATCTATGTGAAGATCTCGTGGTGGCAGTCCACCTCAAATTAAGTTATTATAACTAGATACTTTTGATAAAAATGTTGCGAATTACTGCCGTTGACTGAAAATGAGGTATTCGTGGGGGGGAGGTAAGCCAGTGGCGGAGCTGCAACTTCTAGTGTCATTCGTTCACATGTTGCAGTGGTGAAAATAATTAAATTTATGTTGTTAAATTCTCTAAGCCCAGTTTTTTAGACACGTGTTAATTGTTCTAGTTGGACCGCTGAATTGACTCGACATTTATTGAAAGTTATTCACACTTCTGATCAATGAAATTGCATTTATTAAATAAAATATTTCCTTGTATATTTTTTGATGTGCTACATTTACATTTAGTTTGGTATTTTATAAAGTTTTAATTTTTAATATTATTCATAGTTTTTAGATAGGTACAATAATTGTAGTGATTTTGTATGTGCCCTAGGTACGTAGTTATGTTATACCCAATGTTCCTTTGATATAAATTATATTAATTTGTATTAAATTGTATGATCAGACATCATTGTATATTTTAATTGTATGATTATTTTGTTACATTAATTTTATTTGTGTAATATAAAGTGAGTTTCACTTGTCAGTAATCATGAGCCAGTTTAAACAATTGTAGTTAGTTTTAATTTAAAAATCGTGAAATCAATAATTCAATAGTCACTTTTGTCAAGTAAGTACAAAATAGAATTAGGCTTTTTTAAACCCCGACAAATAAAAAGTAAAAAATTTGAATTCAAATCTACACTCGCGAGCAAGTTCGGCATCACCTACTTGTTACTTGTTCCAAGCGATTTAAAAAACGAATTATCTGATGAAAATTATTGAAAATGCTACCATTTTAAAGGCTATACTATAAACTTGAAGTTCGTGCCACATGCATTTAATTTAAACCCATGTTTCTAGAGCTATCCCGGATTAAGTGAAGGAAAAAGTGAGGAAATAAGGAAAGTTGCGAAGTTCAACGAAGCCCAACGTGTGACAACCGACTGACAAAAAAAATATCGATACCACGTGCTTATAACGCGAAACTCGCGACGTATCGAGAAATTGAAACCTACTTTTTAGGGTTCCGTACTTCGAAAGGAAAAAACGGAACCCGTATAGGATCACTTTGTTTTTCTTTCTCCTCCACTCAAAGTAGGAAAACTTCTTTCAATTTATAGTTAACAGCCTTTAAAATTGTAGCATTTTCATCAGTTATTTCGTTTTTAAAATCGCTTGGAACAAATAACAAGAAGGCGATTCCAAACTTACTTGCGAGTGTAGTAGTACCTAGTACAAATTACCTTTTCAGAAGATATTTTTATGCCTCATACCTTCCGTGATAACTGTTCAGCTTTTAAGAAATAAACTTTACATTCTCCACTTTTCTTACTTTCGACGAGTTTTTCATTTAAAAGCTACAACGCATAGAAATAACTAATCTTGTAATATTGGAACCTAAAAATACATGTTATACAGTGAAATTCACTTTATTTCACGTTTCTGGGTTGTAATAGTCTTAAAAATATCTTAGAAGTAAAGCTATTAAACTACATGATAAAAGAATATTCAGAACTATGTGACGTTTTAGTATGAAATAGATGTATTTTTTGATTTCATGAAGTAAATCTGTAAGTTTTAAACATTGTACCTACCTAATATAATGGAATTAAATAACAGATCTCTCGTTTACAGTATTTAAAATTACATGTCATTTACAAGACTGGTTGAAGTTGTTTTTCATTTATTATTCTAGACCTACATAATGTAATGTATTGGTAAAGATCATGGAGGGTTTTTTTTTTTGTTGGGAAATCATCAAATGACTTCTCTCGCTCTGGGTGGAGCAGGAGTGTACGTTACCCCAGCAAGAAAGTGTTTCCTAGAGTTATATGAGTAGAACGTATAATGTGTGCCTTATCTGCTGTAAATGTGCCCCCACATAAAAAATGTGTGCCCCCTGTCGTTTTGGAGAAAAACGGAAAAAGCGATTCTTGCTGGGGTAACGTTTTTCTAGCAGGAAAATTCTAAACGAATGATCGAAGAGAGAAAAATTGTGCCAGAAAGCTTATATGTGTGCCAAAATGTGCCCCCAAAAATTAAATCTGTGCCCCTTCAGGTTTTCGAGATAATGCATTTCCTGCTGCAGTAACGTTTTGATGAATCGTAAATCTCTAAAACCATTGCATGTGCCCCTGTAGAATAAACATACACTAGTAGCTCTTAAGGTGTGCACCTTAGTGCCCCTATTAGATTTAAGAAAATATTTATAGTTTTCCAGTTATCGCGGTTTTATGAAAACCCGAAAAAACATCGCAGCGCCTAAATGAGACAAGGCACAAGTTCGCTGAAAACTGTATTCGGTCCTTCTTGACGCTATTAATAACCATACAAAGTTTCAAAACTGTTCATGCATGCGTTTTTGAGTAATCTTGCTAAAAGTCAAAACGATGGTGTCTTAACTTTGACGGCAAAATACAAGGAACCGGCTCAATACCAGATGTGTAGGTGTGAACCAAAATCATTTAATATATTTTTTAATTAGCCCCCAAAACTTTTGAACGCGACTGTACGGACAACAGCTTAGGTATAATACGTCCAATAAAGAAGGTCATCGATAGATATGTATGAATCCGTCGCTTTTTAGTAGTCATTAAAATTTGGTCGGATAACCAGCCGTTGCTTACATATTTTAGATTTTTGTTAATATTAACTTAATGCGAAACATTCCAAGCTGAATATTTTCACCATATATTTTTGACTAAAGGCACAAGATTTTCGTTTACACCTACACATTTGGGATTGAGCCGGTTCCTTGTATTTTGCCGTCAAAGTTAAGACACCATCGTTTTGACTTTTAGTAAGATTATTCAAAAACGCATGCATAAACAGTTTTGAAACTTTGTATGGTTATTAATAGCGTCAAGGACCGATTACAGTTTTCAGCGAACTTGTGCCTTGTCTCATTTAGGCGCTGCGATGTTTTTTCGGGTTTTCATAAAACCGCGATATCAGGAAAACTATAAATATTTTCTTAAATCTAATTGGGGCACTAAGGGGCACACATTAAGAGCTACTCGTGTATGTTTATTCTACAGGGACACATGCAATGGTTATAGAGATATACGATTCATCAAAACGTTACTCCAGCAGGAAATGCAATATCTCTAAAACCTGAAGGGGCACAGATTTTATTTTTGGGGGCACATTTTGGCACACATAAGCTCTGGTCATGCACAATTTTTCTCTCTCCGATCATTCGTTTAGAATTTTCCTGCTAGAAAAACGTTACCCCAGCAAGAATCGTTTTTTCCGTTTTTCTCCAAAACGACAGGGGGCACACATTTTTTATGTGGGGGCACATTTACAGCAGATAAGGCACACTTTATACGTTCTACTCATATAACTCTAGGAGACACTTTCTTGCTAGGGTAACGTACACCTGAAATTTAGGTAGGTAAATGATAGATTGAATTTGTTAAAAAAAAATTAAAATTATAGAAAAAAAAAATTGTGAATGTGACGACTATGTGGTATTTTTGTTTTTGTTTCATCTGTTTCTTAGTTCGTTTTTAATGTTAATCTGGCAGTTTGAGTACTTTATGCAGCCTACCCAAATGTCCTTTCTTTGGTATTGTTCGTCAAATCGTTGAGCTCCTCAAGTTCTGAGTTGAGCCATATGATTACTGATACATGCGTGCACTGAATGAACAGGTCCACTCAATCTGTGTGGTTCTTTCCTCAAAAGACCATTTCAAACACCAATCCACATGATCTGACAAAGATTATAATAATAATAATAAACTTTATTTTCAGAATCACTTCCATTTTGTTAGTAACAATGTAGACTTACAAACTAGTGTTAGTAACATTAATTCACACACACTAAGGAAGAAGCTGCGCGAGGCACGCCGATCCTGGGGACTGTCTACTTGACTGCGTGAAGTCGTATCCACCGCCCCAAGATCGGCGAGTCCCACCTATCAGCCAACGTACTAAGGATGGTATTGGGGCTGCCGCGAACACGGCGTAGCAGAGAAGCGCATCTCTTGCGCATGATGGCCGAAAAACTATCAACACCTGCGTCCGCAAACATGCCGGACGCGCTACAGAAACGCGGCAACCCCATCAACATCCGGAACGTGTTGTTATATTGTATGCGCAGGCCACTATATGCCCTTTGCGTAAAGTCCACCCACAGGCTGCACGTGTAAAAGGATTGGCAGTACGCTTTAAAAAGCGTCACCTTAACCTGGGCCGTACAACGTGCAAACCTGTGGGCCAACATCCCACATCGAACAGCCAGCGACCTGCGCTCCCGCTCCACATCAACGTTATCTTTTAGATCGTCTGAGACCCAATGACCCAGATATTTAAAATTTGCTACTCTTTTTAGAGGTCTGCCGCATAGCATTACTGGAGGAATTGTGCTACCGCCTTTACTGCCTGCTTTAAATACCATGAATTCGCTCTTAGATGCATTATATTTGAGCCCATGGGTCCCAGCATACGATTCACACACGTTAATTAGTTTCCTTAATGCCCTGATCGATGGGCTCAGCAGAACCATATCGTCTGCATAACTTATATTATTAATGCATATACCATCAATATGACAGCCGATACCAGTTCTGCTAAGCTCATTGATCAGATTATTCATGTACAGATTGAACAATGCGGGCGAGGACAGCCCCCCCTGCCTCACGCCACACTCAAGCCTGTACTTAGCTGAAAAGGAGTTAGCCCATCTGACACGGTTTTGTTGATTTGCATACCAAAACTTAAACAAATTGATTACTTCCCGGGGCACATCCGTCTCACGCTGCAGTTTACCCCATAACACATTATATGATACAAGGTCAAACGCTTTTGACAAATCTAAGTAACACGCAAATACTGGCGTCTTTCTTGCTGTATAGTAGTGCACAGTCTGCTTAAGGCTAAGGATAGCACTCTCTGTAGATAAACCTGCAGCCTAATTGCGTAACGTATTAACTTTCTGATGACGATTCCGAAACTAAGCAAACTCCCTTCGTAATCGTGTTCTATAATCCGAATTGCGAAACTAAATTGAATCAAAATCTGTAGAATTGTATAGGGATGTTAATAAAATCTTGCCCAATCTATTACGTTTGCGCGTTTTGTTTCATAACATATGAACTATTCGCTTCCGAATAATATTACTATAAATTAATATTGTTTTAATTACAACTGGTGGTCTACTATTGCTTCAAATGAAAATATACAATGATTCCCTAAAAAACGTAAAACCAATTTATAAAACACTTTCTACCAAAAACTGCCATAATTGAAAAAAGCAACGAAACGTTACAATGTTCACGTTTTATTTATCTGTAGTCGATGAAAAAATCGTAGAAAAGCAGTGTTGTCAACTTATTGGGATAACTCCTAAAACTGGGGGTTTGGACACCCCAACTAGCAGATTAAATTTTGCTTTAGCGGCTGTTCGTTTTGTTTTGATTAGTCTAATTTAGTTTGTGGAAATCTGTTATTATAATAACACGATGATGGCATGTTTTTTTACTGTTTGCATGAAACCTGTGATAGTAATTTTCCCATTATATCTTTATAATACCGAAATCATTTTGGATTCAAACGCTAATATGAAAAGACTCTTCAGCATGACGAATATAGTGAAGTCACACAGAGGCTGTGCCCGTGTCGAGATCGAAAACAGTGTCATTTCGACCAAATAAATCCCATGAAAACATGCTTCCAAAATATAAAGTCAAGCCATTATTGTGTATCTAACAATCATCCATACATCTCCACTTACTTTTTCAGTAACTATTTTGTGATCCCTACTCAATATTATAAATGCGAAAGTAACTCTTTCTGTCACGCTTTCACGCCTAAACCGCTGAACTGATCGTCATGAAATTCGGCAGAGATATATTCTGGAATATGGAGAAGGACATATGCTACTTTTATACGCGATAACCGACATCCACGCTGGTGGAGCCGCGAGCAAAAGCTAGTAATCTATAAAGTACGTGACGATGATTTGAAAAACTATGACTGATTGTGACATAATAAGTTTTACTTTCAATTTCAAATCTTCAAATGGACCTCAAAAAGGACGACAGAACGTCAGCAATAGGAATTTAAATAAAATTAAAAATTGCGATTAAGTGGAGTCGGGAAAAAGTTGGCAACACTGTAACAAATAAAAAAACTATGAAATGTTTTTGTTTGTCTTGAATTTTGTTTTAAATTCGTCGTTTTATGTTTTTCAATAAACTAAATTATATTTACTATTCGCATACAAAGACATGGGCCTATGATAAACAGTATCGGATTATTTTTGTGGTTACTGCACAGAACACGTAATTGGCAAATGGCAAGGAATAGGGCTCTGTCTTCGTTTTGTACTGGCTGCACTACGTCATAAGCTGTGTTTCTCAATAGCGAAAAGGACGAACCAGTTACCCATAATTCAGTATCAGCTGTAGTGCTGTAAGTAAGCCAATATAAACAGGAATTTCGTGTGTCTAGTGATTGTAACTTTCTTAGGTTAACTATTTATTTTGGGTAATAATGATTGTCTGTCAACCTCACATTCTAACTACTGAGATGTTGTTATTTGATATTTTGGTCAGTGGGTCGTCTTAGGGGTTGTATGTATGTAATTCTATCAGCATCTACATAAGCAGCAGATACTAAATTACAAACTATAATAACCAATTACAACCAACAACATAACGTTAATTATTATAACATTTTCGCAGACGATGCCAGAGCTACTAACTTCAATCTAATATTGACCTATGAGGGTTTTACCTCAAAGAATTTGGTGGCAACGCAGGACATTGAAAACCAAGCTTTTGTATTTATCATTGAAGGTGAGCTTTTTAACACAGTTAAGTATCAAGCAGCAACTCATAAATTATGAATGAATTTTTCTTTGGGCGAACTTTATACATAAATGTAATCACATCATAAATTTCATATGTCCCTATTTTTTACAGTTCTAGTTTCGTGCCATGTTAAATAAAGAAATAGCCATAGGTTGATGACGGCCTACTAAATATTGCCTAGTTTGGCCCATAATTAAGTACTTTAATTGAGCAGAAAATAATTTGATTTTGTTTTAAAAATTGCAGGAGTCCCCGGAACACTTCCCCTGCATAGACATGAAAGCAGCATGAATGATGTTGGCTGTTGCCATTTGTTTCGGCTACTTATGATGTTGGCTGTTGCCATTTGTTTCGGCTACTTCTGACATCACTGTTACTGCTACTGCAACTACTTCAGTTATCAAGCTGCTCAAGTGCAAAAGTAGAAACTGAAGATTGTTATGAACATACTAATTTTACCTATTTAAGAAAACTGCTGACTAGTTTTGCTCAACAGCAATATACTTAATATGTACTTGTGTTAATTGATATTGGTGTAAACTTTAATACTTACAAAGTGTTTTAATTATGAACTAAAATAACTGTTAAATGTTGAAATACATATAGCATTGATTAAGTTTAAAAAAAGACAAGTTATTGATCATTAAAGTGATACTATTTAGAAAATAGCAGTGTTTATCTGAATTGTCATTTATTTGGTACATAAAGGTAAATTAAAAACAAATAAAATAATGGTTAACATAACTGCTTTATTTATATCATTTCACCCTTCTGACTACAGCATTTGTTCACATTTGACATGAATTTGTTGGCTATGAGGCAAAAAGAAATTCAAACAAGTATATTGTATAGATTAGTGGAATTTGGCAAATTTGGGCTACTGTTTTCCTGTGGAAGTCATTTATAATTTAATACAGCTTGGTAATGTTGCTGAGAGAAAGTTTACATTTTTCCTGTTTATATAGTTGAGCCACCTGAAAGATAAAAAAATAATTTAAGTACATCCTCATTATTTTCCATCATCCATTACTCATTCAGTCTTTAATAGGCCTCTCCCTTAAACGCTTCAATGCACAATCTACTGATGTACTTTACAAAACTACAATATTCTGCTATTAGATAAACAGTAATTAGATGCCTACAATTCTATTGATGGATGGAACATAGATACTTGACTAAAAAGTATAAATTATCTTTATTTAGGTACCTCATAGGCAAGTCATTTTTTTAAATAATAAATAAAAAAATTGATGGACGTATTATTTAACTATATACATTGTGTATTAATATCAAGCAAAACCAATTCAATGAGAAATATTTTTTGTAGGCCTCCACATAATAAACATAACAAATAAATAGGTATTATGGTTTTTCAATATTTAGAAAACAATGTTCAATACTACCATAGTCTGATGCATGTAGAGTACAATGCTTATTTTGTGGATTTCCACCGAATGTAAAGAATAATATTGTATGATTGAAAATCTTCACACACATTGCATAGTAATTTTACAATGCAATGTGTGTGATAAACTTGACAGGCACAGGCCTCTCTGTGAGAGGGAGTGGACTGTAATCCACAGACAGAATAATTGAATTGGATATTTTTACTAACTTATTATTCACAATAATTAGTTGAAAAATATTTAAGGTACCTAGTAGGCCATCATCATCATTTCAGCCGAAAGACGTCAACTGCTGGACATGGGCCTCCCCCAATTTGGGGGGTTTGCTATAATCGCCACACTTGGCAAGCGGGTTGGCAATCGCAGTATGGTGGTAAAATGCATGGAGAACACTGCTACCCATTCTTAGTAAGTCCCTGAGTCGCCTCCTACGACACTGACGGGAAAGTACCTACCTACCTACTTTGCTTAAAGTAATTATGCATTGCCTTATCTATATTTTGTATTGACAACAAACAATATGTGTAGATACAATATTTAGGCATATTCAATAGGTTCTTTTATAGGAAATAATATTGATATTACCTTGAACAGACAATGATGTGGAAATAAGTCTGTATTTAGGTACGGTGTGTGTAGCTAGTTCATAGAAGTCTTTAGATAGGTAATACATTGACATTAACTGCTTCTTCAATGTGTGCTTCTTTTGTTCTTCCTGTTTAAATTGATCGCTTTTTAGGTTTTCTAATTACAATTCGTAAATGCTCGAATGGCTTGCTAAGTTGGTGACATTATGATAAGTTTCGATACGAGGTACCTACGAATTTGTATTTCGGTAAAACGCCACCAAATTATCTCGTTTCTGAAATATCATCTAGGTAGGTTCTCTTAGTAGGAATCTTTATTTTAGGTTGTAAGCACACGTAGGTAACAGAAGAAAACGATTGCAATTATCTCTGTATAATCACCTCGTTGCTTCGCTATTCAAAATACCACAATACTGATATAACATTGAGGTTTTACACAAAATCACATTCACAGTTTATCAGGAAGACTACCACTTATATTTTTTCGTTATAATTTAAGAGATTTAATGATTAAATCCCATTAAAATGTAAGAAGAAAAATGATTGCGGCGAGTACGTTGCCTTCGGCTTGCGAAACAGACTACTCGTTGGTTTCAAACAAACTGATAGCTGTCAAACTAGTTACGCAATTCGCTTTAGTTAGAAAAATAGACCGTATACCCAATTTTTCCCGACATATCATTCACTCTAATAGAATAGTAATCGCTTTCACAGATATTGGAGTTTCGCAATTCGAAATTCGTAAATTTAAGCAAATTGCGATAGAAACGAAGCAAATTAATCTGAATCGTTTGTCAATAATGCATTACGCAATTAGGTAGCGGGTCGAAACCCGAATTGAGCATCGTTTATTTTTAGGTGTTTATTAAGCTGGCATACAAGCAGACTGTCCAGTACCTTAGCAACTATCGTCGCTAAAGAAATAGGTCTATAATTTGATAGTACAGACGAATCACCCGTTTTATTTTTGACGATCGGTACAACAGTTGTTCGCATTAATTTTTCAGGTAAATAAGAATGACCTAGACATAAATTTAAAAACATACACAAGACTCGTGGCAAGTGGACCCCAGCATGCTGCAGGTGCTCGACGCTGAGACCGTCATGCCCGGGCGATTTTCCTCTAACCATGTTCTTAATTGTAGCAGCAATCTGTTTCGTGGTAAACGTGACGCTTCGCTCGGAGCAGACGGTCCCAGAATCGGGCGCCGGCAACTGCGGCTCATTGCTTAGGGGTGAATGTACTCTAAAATGCTGCCGAAACAGATCCGCAATACTACCCTGGTCATGTGCACCTTCGACGCTCACGGGAAGGCTCGGCTTATGATTTAATTTGTTAGTTGATTTCCAGAATTTACAAAAATCTTTGTTTGAGTGGTGTTTGGCAATTATATCCATTTTAATTTGGTTTTGATTTGCTTGACACCATTTTAATTTACATTTGAATTTCTTTCTGGATTCGCTCATGTCATTAAAAACTGGACCAGAACTGGGCTTACCAAACATTAACCAAAGCTTATAATACAGTCGCGCCCTCTCGTGAGCGTCGCGAACATACTTGTTCCAGCCAGTTACATGCTTACACTTCTTTACATTTTTATGATAATAACTGTATTCAGCAGCGTTCACAAGTAAGTATACGTTCAATATTATTATACACTAGCTGTGCCCGCGACTTCGTTCGCGTGCATGTCGGAAAACAATAATGTGTCGCTTTGACGGTGTAGGTACCACTCCTCCGATCTTCTGATCTATCCTGGTAGGAATCTACCACAGCTTTCGAATGCAGTCCAGAGCCTAGAGACAAAACACATTACTCTTGGCGTTCACGCCAAACGGTACGCCAAAATGTATGGGAATGTCATTAATTTTCCATATATTCTGGCGTCGAGTTTAGCGTGAACGTTAACAGAAAGGTGTTTTGTCTAGGCCTGCAGGCGTCTTTAGGGGTTATAATGATATTGCGACGAAGTCTCACTCAGATTTTTAAGAATAAATATAGATCAAAGCGCCTGGTCGAGGCTCATTTTATAATAAATGTGCACCTGCCGTAGGTACAGTAAAAGCTCTTTATTCGCGAGGTACTTATACGTTCCGTAAAATACCTACCGCGAATACAGAAACCGTGACTATGGAATGGTAATTTATATGGGATTATAGGGGATACGTTCCTAGGTGACAAAAAAAAAAAAACAATTTAATTGAAGTTTTTGACCATATTGATTAATTGTATGAGCGTGATATGGATGCAAGCGACTCTCCAAGGCGTAAACGATCAAGCATTTCTATGCGTTAAACAGATTTTTTCGCGTCGAAAATCGTTTTTAAGTAAAAAAATTTTTTTAACATTTTGCAATGAATGGAAAGATGAAACAATAGGTAAAACACGCAAAGCGGCTCGTACCAAAGGATGGAATGTCTATTATGTCGCAGCATTTATAAATGTGGGGGAGGCCTATGTCCAGCAGTGGACGTCTTTCAGCTGAAATGATGATGATGATGATATAAGTATAAATATACTTTAAGGTGATGAGGTTGGTTTCATTACGTTTGTTTACATTCTCAAAAAACTTTTTTCAAAAAAATACCAACCGACTTCCAAAAAACACTACAAAGTGCAAAATAACTTTAATTTCGGAAGTCGGTGACGTTGGATGTGTATTTTAATTGGTGTATGGTAGGTAACAAAAAAGTTTTTATTTTTCACTTTTTTGTTACCTTCCATACACCAATTCGAAATTTCATCATCCTTTGGGTCAAAACAATGCATACTTATTTATGCGATAGCAACATTCGCGGTTGATTTGCTGTAATTTTTTGAAGATTTCCGTTGTCTGTTTCCGAAACGCATCATCAGATCTCTATGCAGGGCCCAATCTAAGGGGGGGCAAGCCGGGCAAATGCTCAGAGCGGCAAAAATGAGCGGCGGCAAAATGTATACTTACAAACATACTCTAATGTTATTTTGCTCGGAGCGGCTAAATAGCTAGATCGGGCCCTGTCTATATGAAATTTCAATGGGACCATTTCGGAGTAAACCCCTTTCGAACAAAAAAAGAATTTTGCAAATCCGTCTATATACGACGGAGTTATGCCTGAACATACATTAAAAATATAAACATGTCGAATTGATAACCTCCTTCTTTTTGAAGTCGGTTAAAAAAACCGACCGCGGCGAAGGCGGCTATTGTAGATGTCAAAGGCCGAACCAATACAGCGGCGATATCATTTGACAATGTACTTTAGGCGAAGTTGTAATAAGGGCTATTTCACTTTTTTATAGTCCATCTGACGACGCGTTTACAGAGGATATTGGGTTGGATACCTATTGGAATCCTTTTTGTTATTTGTTAATATGTATGTACCGATGTACCGATTAGACCCGCAAATAAATAAATCTTTAGCCGCGGATATAGGAATTGGGTCGCATTTTTTTAATCCGCGAATAGTGAAAACGCGAATGAAGGAAGCACGAATAAGGAGCTTTTACTGTACTTACTCAATAAATCGACTGCGCGTCTGGTTGAGTGTGCTGAAGCATTATTCCACGCGGGGGCGGGCGCCTATCTCGGCCCGTACAGGCGCGTGTCTTTTAGCTTTGTTTATCAAACGTTGACCACTGAATAAAACCACAGCAGTGGGAATGCTCTGCACGGACTGAGATAGGCCTCGACAGGTAGCAGTGCAGTAACACCTGACGCCACCTGTCAGTTAACGGCCCGTGGGACCGTGGCGTTATCACGATGAAGAAAGATCACGCTGTAAAGGTGGATCTGACCGGCGTCACGGGTCAAAATGCACCTAATATGTTACCAAGCAAGTATTCGTGCAGTCAGTAGTACCTACGGCAAAACATGCGAGCGAGCAACACTGATTTTAGCACACGGCGTAAAGACATGCTCGCTGCGAATGTTACATTACCTACGCCCCGTAACGTCGGTCATTATCCACATTAAAAGCGCTGTAGAAAAAAAAAAAACAAACCAGGCAAAAAAAACTATTTAATTGTATAGCACGGGTTTTCTATGAACATAGTAAGTACGATGTTGTTGCTACGGAGTGCGCGCGCCCCCACCTCTCTCC
This sequence comes from Polymixis flavicincta, assembly GCA_949987655.1. Lineage (NCBI taxonomy): Eukaryota > Metazoa > Arthropoda > Insecta > Lepidoptera > Noctuidae > Polymixis > Polymixis flavicincta. Next base: position 1,358,177 of record OX465175.1, on the reverse strand, counting down.
CCGCTGCTGACGCAGGCAGCAGGAAGAGAGAGAGCCCGATCCCGAGAGGATAATGGACGTAACAGAGCGATCCTCCGCGACTCTCAGTTGCGATGCCTTTTTATTGTAAATTGTAATCAAAAATGTTTCTGTGTTTCTTTTGTTCAGCCATACATTTATTTGTAGACCAATAAATAATTATATTTAATGAAGCGACTTTAAAATTGTCAATATTTTACTATTGTGATTTCTATTGTTCCTATGTAGGTAATGTATCCTTTGTTGGAGATGCCAAATGGATAAATAAATACATTTTTAAACTTGTTTTAACTAAGAAAATGCTTCTCTGTAAGCGATGTTGCTCGGAAGAGCACCGACATAACTACAGTTGCCCGTGTGAAAACCTATCTATTTACTCAAATCCACCAGTAGTTATGGTCGCAATTTTGGATTTTTTTTCCTGATTTTCACAATCCGACCTCGCTTGAACCCCTCCCCACCTCGAAAACTAACATCACGAAAATTTGCACATAAGTATTTACAACTCTTTACTCCCAAAACTCCCATTTTTTGAATCGAGTAATGCTGTAAACACGCATTTAAATTTTACATGATCAAATTTCGCGCGAAATCAAGTTGTTGTCTTTGCATGTTTGCTATTCAAACCTAGATGGCGTTACTGACGCTAGAGATCAAGAATTTCTATGGAGATGTTCCTCTAGCCGCTCTAATTTTGCTATATTATGCTAGATGGCGCTACTAAGACTTTTATCACAATTAAAAATGACATTTCTTCCCCTCTATTTGTATTAATTTGATTGATAAAACTAATAAATATTTATCTAACATTGCATTCTAGGTATATGACTCACAACACCACGTCAGTTAATATTATCACAACTTTTTATTTGAAATTCTTTTACCTTTTTTGATTCGTGGGAATCAACCACCAACGGAAAGCGATTTTAGTAATCAGTATCATTACTTTTTGAAATAACACAGACACAGTAAGTAACTTATATGAGAATGACGTGATAATATTAAGTATTCGTTAGTACCGTTTCACGCCAATAGATGTCGCTAAGTGTTTCAACTTTACGTAAATAAATTCTTCTTGAACACTTTAAATTATTTAGATAGGTTGACCGAAGCGATTGCGATGAAACAAAGACTAATATAAACTCAGAGTTATAAACAATATTTGAGTATGAAAGATAACCATATTAGTTTCGTTCTTTTGACGTGATACTTGATCTATTCAACATAGAAACTGAAAAACCGAGCTACAGACAAAAATTTTGATAAGGGTTAAAATGTCATCTGTTGATTATCCCTTACCACCCCAAGCAATTATTTTCGAAATATTTTAAATGTACAGAAAAAGTTCCTTTACAGATTTATTATATGTATAGATTTCATCCAACAAAAGTAAGTGGCAGGAATCATTACACATCCTGTCTGCACACTGACTAAATTCGCTTGGAAAATCAATTTGTTTTAATTCAGAATGACAATAATCGCGATATTCAGCTATTTGTTCAGCATAACGTTCACCCCAAATAACTCTGTTTACATGTGCGTTTCGGCCTTTAGTCAGATAGGAAACGCAGACCATCGTCTAGTTAAAAAAATATGATTAATGTGTAAAAGTGTTTGTACAAACCTACTTACAGAAATAAAATCATTTATCAGTTAAGGACTTCTTATGGATGTGATTGAAAATGCTGATTGGCTTTTAATTTATTTATTTCATAATTGAAAAAAAATTGTTACAGCTTTAGACTTATCATGAAAAACGATAAGCACTATACAACGATTTACTTATTACAATTTTGGGGGTATTTTAACATAATTCGCTTTAGAAGCCAACCTACTCAAACTTAACAAATTAGGGACCTAAAAAGGTTACTTACATTCTGTACAGTTTATAGAATGATATTCTTTCTATTTTAAAGCTCGATTTCATCTTGCTTGGTCAAGGCATTACAAAATAATCATTTAAATATTAACACTTTTTACTTGGAATATTGATATTAGTATTCTTGTGATGAACTATTAGTGGTTTGTTGACTCTTCATAGTCTTCTTGGGTAAGAGCTTTTGTTCAATATGTGGTATCACTCCACCCTGTGATATTGTCACACCTTCCAGCATTTTGGATAATTCTTCGTCATTGCGGACGGCCAGCAAAATGTGCCGAGGTGAAATTCTAGAAACATATTGAATATTAAAACTTTAATATTACTTACGTAAGCTCACGCCTTTTACCCATGGGGGTAGGCAGAAAATAGAGAATGCCACCTGCTACGATCCTTACATACTCCTTTTACACGCATGCTGGTTGTAAGTAGGTACTATGCCCCTGGCCATTCTGAAGAACATCACCAATAAGGTCACTGTATGTCAGGGTCCCTTCATTTCCACTTACATCTGCCTTAAGGGCTTATTACACTTGGCTGAATTTAGTCATCTAACTAGTCGTCTAAATTCAGAAGCAACATTAAAAGCTATGGAAGCTAGCTTGCTAATTGCGATTACACTTGACTAAATTCAGTAACTACTGAATTTAGATGACTAAATTCATCCAAGTGTAAAAGCGCTTTAATAGGTAATATGGGCTGGTGTCCACAACTCCATGTCAAAGCGCATATTATTTTAGGTACCTCTGTACTGTAAAATTATGTGCCTTGTAAAAATACCTTTTGCCTTTCGTTCATGCTCTCAACATGACCAAACCATCTAGCATACTCTTTTCAATTTATGTCACTGCAATTTTTAAACCACTCCATTGTCTTATTACATCATTCCACAATCATTTTAGTTGGAAGATATATAAGTAGAACTACTCAGTATACAATAGGCAAAAATCATGACACATTTTTCAAAAACTGAAGGTAGTCTGAAAAAAATGTGGCAGAGTATTATGTGATTGTGACTCCTCAGGTCTCATAACTAGAACCAAGAATATGGAAACATTCATAGTATGCCCTGCCACGGAATTATTTTCCCAAGCAAGTTTAAAGTAATGGATGTGGGTAGTTGCAAGATTCATCATAATTTTAGCAAACAACTCACCTGGTTCTGTGATTATCTTCAGCTGCTTTTGCAGCCAGCTCCAAAATCTCAGCAGCTAAGTACTCAAGCACTGCAGCCATGTACACGGCCGCGCCTTCACCAGTACGAGATGAGTAGTTGCCGTTTTTGAGAATCCTATGGATTCTGCCCACAGGTAGTTTCAAGCCTGCACGAGAACTGCGAGTTTTGGTCTTTGCCCTCATCCTTGCTGGGCTGTTTTCTGTAAAAGTTGTTCCTAATAAGTTTCCATAGAAAAATACAAGTTACGATTCAAAATGACGCCGAACCAAAATCTTGAACGTGACTTACGAGACTAGAATAATACTCACCACCTCTGTTCCCTGGCTTCGGAGGCATGCTATGATTATTAAGTAATTATACGATTTAATTAAAAGAGACGATTCCGCTGGTTTTCAGGTACTCGATCGAAACAATAATAAAAGTTCAACTAACGACCAACGACTTTCGGATTGATTTGATTTTGACTTTGACTGAGTGAGTGAGTGTGAGTGCCCGTGTGATTGATGCAGTGATGCCAACTCCTACAGAATGTTTCCTCCTAGGACAACTTCAAATTCCTCTCAAAACCCCTAATTTTTTTGTTGTACACTAATACTAACAAAAAATGTTTTACTGAGACAGTGAAAAAAAATCTCTTGAATAGCAAGTTGTTATTGGTCATGGCCATAGTGCAAAATTCGGCCACCAGCGCCAGCTGCGTGTTGCTTTACGATCTGTCAAATTTCTTTGATAGATTTTCAACTTTATCACATAAGCATAAAGTTCATGTTTAATTGGAAAAATTGACAGTTCGGGGTAGCTTGAAGTTCTGGCGTCTGTACAACAAGACCCGAAGTACCGAAGTACGGCATTCTGTATATTTTTTTTAAAGACAACCTATTATAATTGAGCAAACAGAAAAGTGATTCTTTGATTTAACGTTCAGTTTATATGAAATGTTATTGCGAATGGAAGATTCTTCGAAGGAAAATGTGTTTCTAATATTTGAAATACAAAAAAAAAAATTATAATCTACCCCTAAAAATCCCCCTAACTAAATGTACCCCCTAAAAACCCCCTGGACATCTTGATTCCTCCTATATTTGGGGGGAAAATCCCAAGTTGGCAACCCTGGATTGATGGGTGACACTTCTGTTGACAGATTGTACAAATACGCGGGAAATATCACATTCGGATTTTTTTTTTTTAAGTTTGACGTATTTTTTTGTTTTAATTAGTTTTATGGCCTGGTTTCAGAGACCTTTTAGCCAAGTCTTTATTAAGAACGCATCATAGTCATAACAAAGTTATTGTAAAGCGGTAGTAACTTTACAATAACCTATTAGGAGTTTTTGGGGGAACACGAAAAGTCCACGTTAGTCACTTATTTTCACCGTCACTACACTTGTGCACTCACACGTAACTAAATTGGATAATTCACTACCAAAATTATACAATTTAATTCGCTATTTCACAAAATTTAATGATAATGAAAATTCATGCGACATGTTCCAACGCGATCCCGCCAAAAAAACCTTGACGTATTAAGATAGCGGTACGCCACAGGTTAAACATGTAAGTGACATACCGGCAATAATAAAAATAAAAAGTAAGATGATTAGCAGTGAGATGTTTTAAATAACTTACATATTTAACTACCGGCCCGAGAAGATTGTTATCATAAAAAAACGGCCAAGTTGAGAAGTTGAGAACTAAATGGGCTGACAAAACAATAACAACGAATGTGTTACTTGCGCAGACGCGTCTTCCTCGTTCTCTTAGCGGAAATATCCAAGGTTGCGGCTTTAGTAGATACAGGTTCTTCAGATTACGCAGAATCCTCGGTGTCGACTGAACAAGACGGGAATTTGACTATCAGGTCGTGAAGTTCGTCCGCCGTTTCGATCTTCCGGCGGGATTTGTCTGGACAAATAACAACAATCTTGCCTTCCATGGACCAGCAATTTGGCATACCGAAATTCTTACGAGCAGCCGCAAACACACGATGCCGAACTTGTGTCAAGAACTCGAAGATGGTGATCCCGGTACCCTTGAGAGCTTTCTTGCTTTCCCACACCAGTTGCCGATGCTCCATTTTGAAGAATCGTACTAGTATGGGTCGGGCCTTCTGCTTTGAGAATCCGAGTCTATGACAAACATGGATAACATTCTTGCCCTTACATACCTCTGGCAATTTAATTTGGTTAGATATGATGTTGTGGAGACCACATCAAGTAACCTTTCGTTATCCTTCTCCGGAACAGCAAGACTTTTCTTCGCATGACGGTTTCATGCCTATCGAACCCAGCAGCTAGCAGCTCAATTTGAGTTTTTAATTTGGAGAGTGCTTGACAGACAAACAGCTTAAACTCTGAGAACTCACGTGCAATCGATGCGATGTCTGGGGAAGCTGAAGTGGTACCAGTGGCAGCCTGCTGTAATTTTGCCTCATATTCCTGCATTCGAGAGCCAAACAACCGCTCGAGATCCTCCAAGCTGGCAGCAAGTTTAGTGTCCATGTTTAGTGTGTGATAGTGAACCAGGTACAAGTGCCACAGACTTGATAACAATAGATAGCGGATGTGGGGGGGTCTAATATAAAATTAACTAATTTATTTCATTAATAAATGTCAATTACTAATTTTTCAAATTATTTAAACAAGAGCACACAAAAAAATATGTTACTACTATGCCTACCCACAAAGGGAAAAAGCTGTATTATCCATTCCATCGATCCCTTCTTCAGATGTTCCGCTTTCTGGTTGAAATACTGAATCTCCCCCCTCGGTACAATCAGCTTCGTACTTCGCCGTTTTCCATTGATACGTGCCTCCCATTCCACAGTGATGTTCGGCGCACTGACAAGTTGCAATATGTTCTTTACTGAGAATATCTTTTAAAAACGAACTGAGAAAGAACACAAAAACAAAAATACCACATAGTCCTCACAAAAACAATAGTAATATTATACTTCTCAAAGTAAATATTCATGTCAAAGTGTATATAATAATAATCAAATATCAAGATTATAGGTTAGCAAACAAAACGAAAATAACATTCAGCATACAAAATTGGAGCAGGTCAATCCCAAGCTTTTTGTCCTCAATTTAATCTTTAACGGTATAAAAGGCTTTCTGGCACAACTTACGTTTAATGAATGAATTCCGTATTAGACAAATAGTGATAATATCGCGAAGCCAACACAAAATAAAAATCAGTACTAATGATCTGATAGCTCTTAAATTTTTTGACTATTCAATTTGGTCGGGTTCGCGATATTATCACTTTTGTTGCATTTCGGAACACGGCAAAAAGCGTACACATTGACATCTGAATGACCCACTTATTTTCTTCAGCCTTGTTGATGGTACAACAAATTTGTGTACTCGTATGTTCCTAGTATTTATACTATGGATATCACTGTATTTTTAAACAATTTAATATTTTTATGCGCATATAAAAGATTTTCATAAATACAGGGTAAGTTTTTATCGAGTGCGCAAATTTTAACCACGAATTCAGCATATCATTCTAGACCCCCTACCGCAGAAATTTTTCGCCGGATTTACAAAAAAAAAAACAGCTGTTTCATAGAAAATTGCAATCAAATTGCGGTCAAAATGTATGGAACAGATGATTTTTTTTGTATAACCGGCGATTTTTTTTTAGAATGTTATGCTGAATGCATGGTTAAAATTTTCGCACTGGATAAAAACTTTTCCTGTATACTGTGAAGGTACAATCATTACTGTGAAGGTCAGTCAGGAGCAGTGGTGGCCAAGTGGTAACGGTCGCGACTTACGAGTTGTAGGTCGTGAGTTCGAACCCAGACAGGCGCTTTACTTTGTGTAAATTATTTAATCACCACTACTCTCAAAACGATGAAGGAAAACATCGTGAGGAAACCGGCATGTCCTAGAACCAAAAATTCGAAGACATGTGACATCTACCAACCCGCACTGGGCCCGCGTGGTGGATTACGGCCCAATCCCTCTCCCCGAGAGGAGGCCTGTGTCCCAGCAGTGGGAACATTATAAGGCTGATGATGATGACAGTCATTACATTAATCTCCTTAAATTTATCTCTGAGAGGGTGTCTCGGACTTAATTTATAAATTGATCAGACAGCTCTTTTCTGCAAGACAAAAAACTTTTTTCAAAAAAATAACCGACTTCCAAAAAAACAATAAAAAGTGCAAAATAACTTTAATTTCGGAAGTCTGTGACTTTGGATGTGTATTTTAATTTTTGTGACCGCCTTCCGAAATTAAAGTTATTTTGCACTTTTTAGTGTTTTTTTGGAAGATGGTTGTTATTTTTAACCGACTTTAAAAAGAAGGAGGTTATCAATTCGACATGTTTTTTTTTAATGTATGTTCGGGCATAACTCCGTCGTATATGGACGGATTTGCAAAATTCCGAAATGGTCCCATATAAATTTCATATAGATCTGATGATGCGTTTCGGAGACAGACAACGGAACTCTTCAAAACATTACAGCAAATCAACCGCGAATGCAGCTATCGCATAAGTATGGAAGGTCTAGCAACCGAAATACTGACTACAGCCTGTCTATCAATGACAACATAATCACATCGGACTCGCAAGTCGCCGCGGCTTTTGAAAATTTATTTGCAGATATTCCCGTTTCAACTACAAAATCACTAAACTCATCACCTTCTGTTGCTGAGTCTTTGCTTAAGGAAAATGTTAATGTTTGTGATTCAGAATTTCATTTTGAACATATTAGCTGTAGAGATATTATTAAAACCTTTCACACTTTAAATGTAAAAAAGACTGCAGATCTGTGGGGTAATTCTGTAGAAGTTGCTAAGTCTATTATTGACATTGTAGCACCTACTTTAGCTCTTATATTTAATAATTGTATAGACTGCGGGGAGTTTCCTGACCTAATGAAGAATAGTAAAATAATACCTTTGTTTAAATCAGGTAGTACATCAGACCCCTCTAATTATAGACCTATTTCAGTACTACCTACCTTTAGTAAATTTTTTGAGAAATTAATTTTAGACCAACTGCAAAGATTTTTTAATAAACATAATTTATTACATAGCAAACAGTTCGGTTTCACAAGGGGTCGTTCAACTACCGATGCCGGTGTTGAACTCTTAGGGCATATTTACAATGCATGGGAAAATAAATACGATGCCTTGGGCATCTTTTGCGATTTATCTAAAGCTTTCGATTGCGTGCTTCATGAAACTCTAATCAGGAAACTCCGCCACTACGGGATCCGGAACACCGCTCTGGATCTTCTTATTTCATACTTGTGTAATAGGATTCAATGTGTTGATGTAAACGGAAAAAGATCTCCGGGATCCGTAGTGTCAATGGGAGTCCCACAGGGCTCAATTCTTGGTCCTTTCTTGTTTCTTATTTATATTAATGACTTGCCTTACCTCATAAAGGATAATCATGATATAGTGTTGTTTGCGGATGATACTTCACTTTTGTTTAGACTTAAACGTCAGCAACTTGTTAATGACGATGTAAATAGCGCAATCTCAAAAGTAGTTCACTGGTCCAATGCTAATAATTTGCTTCTTAATGAAAAAAAGACCAAATGCATTAAGTTTACGCTACCTCACGTTAAGCAGGTGAAAACTAATGTGTTGATAAAGGGCGAAGAATTTAATCCTGAAGATAGCACTGTATTCTTGGGCTTAACTTTGGATACCAAGCTTCAGTGGGGCCCACATATAGCTAAATTGTCGAAAAAGCTAAGTTCTGCAGCATACGCTGTTAGGAAAATTCGTAATTTAACTGATGTAGAGACAGCCCGCTTAGTGTACTTTAGCTATTTTCATAGTGTAATGTCGTATGGTATTCTATTGTGGGGAAATACCGCCGACATTCAGACTATTTTTGTCTTGCAGAAAAGAGCTGTCCGATCAATTTATAAATTAAGTCCGAGACACTCTCTCAGAGATAGATTTAAGGAGATAAATGTAATGACTGTGCCTTCACAGTATATTTATGAAAATCTTTTATATGCTCATAAAAATATTAAATTGTTTAAAAAATACAGTGATATCCATAGTATAAATACTAGGAACAAACACAAATTTGTTGTACCATCAACAAGGCTCAAGAAAATAGGTGGGTCATTCAGATGTCAATGTATACGCTTTTATAATAAACTTCCAAGCCATGTTCAAGATCTAAGTCTCAATAAATTTAAATCATTCATCAAACGTAAGTTGTGCCTGAAAGCCTTTTATACCGTTAAAGATTATATTGAGGACAAAAAAGCTTGGGATTGACCTGCTCCAATTTTGTATACTGAATGTTGTTTTTTCTTTGTTTTGCTCTTTGACATTTGATTATTATTATTTACACTTTGACATTTGATTATTATAATATACACTTTGACATGAATATTTACTTTGAGAAGTATAATATTATTTTTGCTTTAATTATTGTGAATGTGAGGACTATGTGGTATTTTTGTTTTCGTGTTTCGTCTCTTTCTCAGTTCGTTTTTAATGTTAATCTGGCAGTTTGAGTACTTTATGCGGCTTACCCAAATGTCCTTTCTTTGGTATTGTTCGTCAAATCGTTGAGCTCCTCAAGTTCTGAGTTGAGCCGTATGATTACTGACACATGCGTGAACTGAATGGACAGGTCCACTCAACCTGTGTGGTTCTTTCCTCAAAAGACCATTTCAGACACCAATCCACATGGTCTTCACATGATCTGACCAAGATTATGTCTGGACTTTAAAAGAGACTGTGAGTCTGTTTCGGCCTTTCTTCTCAGAGTAGTCAGATAGGAAACGCCGACCTCATCTAGTTTAAAAAATATGATTGACGTGTAAAAGCGTTTGTACAAACCTACTTACAGAAATAAAATCATTTATCATTTATCATTTATATGCATTGTTTTGACCCCAAGGATGATGAAATTTCGAATTGGTAGGTAACTAAAAAGTGAAAAATACTAATAGCTACTAATAACTTTTCTTAAGTTATTTTGCACTTTGTAGAGTTTTTTTGGAAGTCGGTTGTTATGTTTTTGAAAAAAGTTTTATTTTTCACTTTTTCAAATCAAATCAAATCAAAATATTTTTATTTCATATAAACCTACATGGACTTATGAAACGTCAGAAGCTAGGTGCACGGTTCCAAATTGTTGTTTCCTATGGAGAAGAGCCGGCAAGAAACTCCACGGTTAGGTACTCTTTTAAAATAATTGGCTTTACCAATGTTTTCAAATTACAAAGATAAAATGTATGGGAGGGTGCAGGCCTGTCAATAAGTACCAGGTACTTAGACGAATACAAAGAAAATCGGCTACAAATCTACAGTCTGTAAGGCCTACAACGTTCTCTCATTCACAAAAATAATATGTAAAATAATCTACATTAATAAAAAGAACCTAATTAAACAGAGTGACATGATTTCCATGACAATCACTAAAACTAGTCGATATTAAAATTGATGTATAATGTCAAATAATGACAAGAATAAGTCAGCATTGTAAAAATAAAAATAAAATTGTATTTGAGAGCAGTTAATAGACTTTCACATAGTTGTTGAGGATGTTTGCAAAAATAAATGATTTGATTTGATTTGATTTGAACCAGGGAAGCCACATGTGCAGAACGAATTAATGCCAAACTTCCCTGTCTTCAACGTAGTCTTTTATCTTTTAATATACTTTTTTGATTAGGACACGTTTGATGTGCGTTTATACTTTCGCTAAGTTCTGTAACTGACTTTGGCAAATTGTTATAGAAGCGGATACTTTTTATTAAAAATGATTTGCTAGTTTTAGTCAATCTAAATTTTGGAATCACAATTTCATCTTTACTACGTGTATTCAGATTATGGAAATCGCATCGTTTTTTGAAAAGGCCTAAGTTTTTGCGAACATACAAGACATTTTCTAGGATATAAAGAGAAGGCAGGGTTAGTATATCAATTTCGCTGAATTTGTTTATAAGAGAATCGCGAGGCCCCATTTTATAGATCGCGCGGATTGCCCTCTTTTGTAAAATGAAAATTGAATCTACGTCAGCTGCCGATCCCCACAGTAGAACGCCATAAGACATAATACTGTGAAAATAAGCAAAGTAAACTAACCTAGCTGTGGCTCCATTAGTCAACTGCCTTATTTTTCTTACTGCGTAAGCAGCTGAGCTTAATCTACTTGAAAGAACTCTAATGTGAGAACCCCATTGCAATTTTGAATCTAAAGTAATTCCCAAAAATACAGTTTCCGAAATAGCATCTAGTGTCTTGCCATCAAGTTTTAAGTTTAGACCTACTTGGGTTACATTTGGTAACGAGAACTTAAGACATTTAGTTTTGTTCGCATTGAGTAAAAGATTATTAGCAGCGAACCATTTCGAAAGAACAGCTAGACTATTATTGACATGTAAGACATCCGTATCTTTTCTATCTATTCTAAAAATAAGAGAAGTGTCATCAGCGAATAAAGTTATATCCGAGAAGTTAGCCATCAGGTAAGGAAGGTCATTAATATAAACTAGAAATAAAAAAGGGCCAAGAATTGAACCTTGATGCACGCCCATCTTAACTAGAGACCCCGAGGACGTCGCCCCATTAACGTTTACTTTTTTCTGCCTGTTTGATAAATAGGACAGTACAAGATCAGCAGCTTGTCCACGAATTCCGTAGTGGTGTAATTTACAGATCAGTGTATTGTGGTCAACGCAGTCAAACGCTTTTGAGAGGTCACAGAAAATGCCAATGGCGTCCTGGGAATTCTCCCAGGATTCCAAAATGTAACTGATGAGTTTCACTCCTGCGTCAGTCGTCGACATACCTTTCGTGAAACCAAACTGACGAAAATGTAAAATCCCATTCGAGTTAAAGTGTGACAACATCTGGTCTAGCATGATTTTTTCATAAATTTTGCTCAATGCTGGAAGCACAGATATAAGTCTATAATTAGAGGGATCACTCTTACTACCCGATTTGAAAATTGGTACTACTTTACTATGTTTCATTAAGTCAGGAAACGTACCGCTGTCTAAACATTGATTAAATATGCCTGTTAGGACAGGGGCAATTGTGTCAATGATATTTTCAAGAACCTAAACGGAAATCCCCCATAAGTTTTCAGTGTTTTTATGTTAAGACTTTTAAATGCTGTTTTAATTGTGGCAATAGAAATGGGTTTAAAATCAAAACTTGTAATGTCCTTACTGAACTTTTCTTTAAGGAGAGATTCAGCTAAAACAGATGATGAGGCGAGAGATTTCGTAACTTCTGTTGGGATCTTGGTAAAGAAATTTTCTAGAGGCTCAGCTACTTGTAACTTATCTGAAATGGTTTCATTATCAATTTTTAGAGCTAACTCATTCTGATCTCGCTGTTTTGTTTTTCCAGTTTCTTTGTTAATTACCTGCCACACAGCTTTTATTTTGTTTTTAGAGATACTAATTTTGTTACTTATTAATTTAGATTTAGCTTGAGCGCAGACTCTTTTGAATATTTTAGAATAATGTCTTACTTAATTATGAAGGGCCTGATCAGAAGTCAATGATTTTTCGTGATACAACTTATATAAGATATCTCTGCTTTTTCTAATGCCAGCAGTGGCCCATTCGCTTAATTTTGGTTTAGTAGTCATCGTAACTTTTTTTACAGGACATGGTTTTTTGAATTCGTTGCATACTGTAGAAAAAAAAATTGTCATAGTTTATATTGGGGTCTTGTGAATCAAAACTCGCTGTTGAGAGATTGCTAAGAACATTATTATTAAAAGATTTCAATTTATTTTTATTACCTACCCCACACCAATTCGAAATTACATCATCCTTGGGGTCAGAACAATGCATACTTATGCGATAGCAACATTCGCGGTTGATTTGCTGTAATTTTTTGAAGATTTCCGTTGTCTGCCTCCGAAACGCATCATCAGATCTATATGAAATTTTAATGGGACCATTTCGGAGTAAACCCCTTTCAAACAAAAAATAATTTTGCAAATCCGTCAATATACGACGGAGTTATGCCCGAACATACATAAAAAAATATACATAAACATGTCGAATTGATAACCTCCTTCTTTTTGAAGTCGGTTAAAAATAGTCTGAATGTTGGCGGCATTTCCTCACAACAGAATACCATACGACGTTAGCGACATTTCATATTTCCATACAGTGTAACAAATCAAACTTAAACCTAAGGGAAATAAAGATTATAAGTTTATTTGTACATTTTTAATTTAAATTAATAAAAAATACAAATAGTTTTATAAAAATTACCTATTTCACTAGAGTCCTTTAGTATCACAAACTGGGAGGAGGATATATTGTGAGGAGGGTTCTTAAGTCACACACACTGGGAGGAGGATATGTCGTGAGGAGGATCCGGTATGAGCGCCTTGTTGTCTATTGGTTGTAGTAAGACGAGCAGTGGAAACAGGAGGGACCCGACAAAACTCCGAAGCTCAATAGTAGGGCTGCAGCAGTAGTAGTATTATTAGTGGAGGCTTTTCAGAAAAATAAACAGCACGTCCATACATCAAATTACGTCGCTGTCCCTCTTCGTAGTTCCCTCTCGTAGTAGTCCCACTTTCTGCGCTTCGTCCTCTATTTATACTAGTTTCAGCCGTTCCAGAACATTTTTTACATTTTAAAATTATATCCTCCAGTGGCCAGACACATGTAACCAGCCAGCACATATTATACAACCATGTGTGTGTAAAGAATTTAAAGATATAATTTAAAATTAAGAAGTAAACAATCATAGTTAATAAAATACAATATTTCAGCTAATAATATTGATAAAAATAATTTATAATAATTAAACCAAAAAGTAATTCTTTATAGACTAGTGAGAAACTCTATGGGAAAAAAGAAAAGTAACTGACAGTTTGACAAATCTTGACATACATGTCACAACATACAAAATTACAAGGATCAAATTTTATTTTATTACAGATATTAAAGAAATAGTTATTGTAACACGCAAATACTATATTTCCTTCCAGAAAATGAGTATGAAGGTACATAGAGAATGCTTAAATTTCAAGGTTAATGTTAACAAAATGTAAGTATAAAGAATAATCATTACAACAGTCATATTGCCAAATTAATGAAAACAGTGAAATATTTGACAGCTATTTGCGACGTTGCCCCTTTTTCAGAATAAACACTCCTAATGGATATTTTTTTCCTTTTTGGCAACTGAGCCGATGTCGACTATTCTGCCAGAGTGCCAGCGTCTTTTTAATGGGGAAAAAACTGCCACCACCTCACTTCAGATGGCGTTGCTGCCAACGTCCAAGAAGTTGAGCTGTCACGGCTTTTTTAAAACAAGCTCCTTTTAACCCCCGACGCAAAAACGACGGGGTGTTATAAGTTTGACGTGTCTGTGTGTGTGTGTGTGTGTGTCTGTCTGAGGCAACGTAGCTCCCGAACGGATGAACCGATTTTGATTTAGTTTTTTTTGTTTGAAAGGTGTATTAGTCGGGAGTGTTCTTAGATATGTTTCATCAAAATCGGTTCAGCCGTTTGAAGATTATCAGCTCTTTTCTGATTGAAAAAGGGATTTTACCCTCTTCCATGGGTCTGATCAACTCAAAATTTGGGATTCTATTACTTCAATGATATTAGACGAAAAAAAAAAACCTTGAACTGATGCTGGAGCAACACCTGGAATTTCCAGGAAACCCAAGTTATTCACCAACAAACAGCAGAAATATCGTGTTTGGGCTCATTGAAAAGGTCTCAATGAATAGATTATAGATAAATGGTGATTTAAGGGAGACATTAAGTTTAAAAAGCAAGAAATAAAAATTAAATTTAAAATTTAAAAAACCCCCGACCCAAACAAAAACTCTAAAAAGTAAAAAATAATATTTATAGGCCTTTTAATTTGAACGTAATATTTTAATCAGGGCATTGTCAAGTCGGGGGACGGTCAATGAAAACGCCAAACAGAGGCCTAGCCGTCCCCCGACTTGACAATGCCCTGATTAAAATATTACGTTCAAATTAAAAGGCCTATAAATATTATTTTTTACTTTTTAGAGTTTTTGTATTTTCAAAAAGGTTTAAAATGTTACAAATACAACTCTATATATGTCTTGTGAAGATCGAATATCAGGACCTTATCATTACATTCGACCGCTTTATTACTGAATACCACATCTCTTTGGTTTCGGTTGGGTTTTTTTTTTTCATTGTTTCCACTATCTCACTCACCACGAAATACTGAAGTCATGTCCTCTGTAACCAGGCCATAAAACTAATAAAAATAAAATAAAAAATGAAGTTATGTCAACTTGACACAGTGACAGTTGACATTGACAATGACATTTGCAATTTTGCAAACGTTTGTGTTTTCAATTCGCGACTCGCGTGTCGGTATTTTGATCTTGTACTTGTAGAAAATGATTGATAGTTAGAATAAAGAGGAGCAATAAGTAAAATTTTCTTTGATTTTAGGAATATCTAACATCCAATAAGTAAACAGTTATCTTCTACCCATTAACTTAGTAGTGCACTTCAGTGTTTAGAGGTTAAGTACGGATTGATATAGTAAGAGAAAATGAATAAAACCAGGCCATGGAACCGTGATAATCGTGATCGCAATATGCGAGGAGCCTTTAGAGGTGGCCGAGGGGGAAATAGAGGATGGTCAGGTAACCATAGAGGTTTTAAGGGCCAATGGGGTAATTTTGATGGTCCAAGTGGTGGCAACAAGTTCCAAAAAAACAATTATTCTGGAAACAAGGGTCAGTGGAAAAAGAGGGATTCCCCTGGAAAGCGACTGTCTGAAGAAGATATTGGTGTAACAGAGTATATAAGCAAACATGTAGGATTTAATGGCATCATCAAATCAAGGTGAGCTAACCACCTGTGTGTTGTACCTATTCAGTCAGCTAATATAAGCAATATTGTTCAGTAAACTAATGTACTCGTACACATAAAATGGTGTCTTTCAAATATTTAAAAAAATATAACTATTATATTTATTATTGTAAAACCTACCTTGATTTAAAAGAGTTTCCTTGGAGTTTCTTGCCGTTCTTCTCTATAGAGATCTACGTTTCGGCATGGGCAACTAGCTTCAATTTTCCAACTGATTGACTTTTGAGTTTGAGTATAATTCTGAAGCCTATAATATTAACTACAGGCCTATGTTGCAGTGCAGCTTGTTAGTTATCAGCCAGAGTTGCTGATGGGCTGTCATTCATTTGATTTGTTTTTACCGACTTATCCCACCATTTTTATTGTCCAACAGATATTCAGATTTCCAAGTATCAGAGATAAACGAACAGGGTGAGATAGCTAAGCTAACATGCATGAACCCACCGCATGCCCCAGAAGAGGATGCTGTCAGTGAGGATGAGGACCTTCTTTTAACAAAGTATAATCTGGAGATACTGCCAATGGACACTTGGGATAAAATTAATAATTTGGCTGTGAGCAAAGATCCCGATCCTGACTGTGTTGAGGTAAAGTATTATGTAGTTGTTAGTTTTCGCTTTGGAAGACAAAATAGTGCACAACTTGCCTAAAAAGTGACCATGGGTCTTCATTTGAAAAAGATGTCTTGTGAAGTATCACTTGTGAAGTCAATATTTCATTGGATGAAGAGGTTTTATAAATGAAAAATGTAACATAATGATGCAGGAAACAAAACGTACGAAACAGAATGGTACCTTGTTTTCGACAGAACAACCTTCTATTTTTTGAGAAATATTACACTATTTGTTACTGTTTCAAATTACAGATTGATATGGAGGGGGTAACAAAAGAGCAAAGAACTAAAATCCATGATGCTGTGAAGAATGCATTTGGTGACAGCATAGTGGGCAGCACTGTCAATATTGATGACAAGAAATTGATGCGCTTCCAGAAGTTTAAGAAAGGAGGTATGGTGATGACTTATTGATGTTTTTTCATTATTATTAGTGAACATTTTTTATTGTTTCTCATTAACACGCACCGGGTTCCCATGGTGGATTATGGTCTACTTACAGAGAAATGGCCTGTGTCAGCATACAACTGTAGTTCTTTTAATTGGAAGCAGTCCGAGTTTAACTAAAAGGGAAAGGGACATAGTTAATTGTATTGACACCCTACTTAAATTAAAATTAGGTAAAATAATACTATGTGCTTTGCCATATTTAAATAATTTGAATTTTGAAGAAAGAGATTATGTACATTTTTTAGCCTAAATAATTTAATGCATATTTTGACATGTCATCATAGTGACCATTTATTGTATACTAACAATTTTGTTAGAGATTTTGGACTAGTCGGGTACATATGTTTCTTCCCTAGAAAAGTCAGTGTGTTTTAGCTACTTTGTTAGATTACAATATACATGCAGTTATCGATAATTTAACTGAGACTAGGTTAAGTGATGAAACAGTATTATCTAGTACTTCTAATAATACTGTAATTGATTCTTTAAACTTTTAGACATGACAAAAAAGAAACATAATAAGAGTATTTTACTGTATCACCAAAATATAAATTGCTTCTCTGGCAAAATCCTAGATGTGGAAATGATAATAGATAAATATCATATGGATGTCTTATGTTTTACTGAAACTTGGTTAAAACCGGATAGGATGTTGTTTAGTGTAAATAATTTTTCAATTGCCAGTGCGTACAATAGGTTTTTGATAGAGGGGGTACTTTGATATCATGTAATAGTTGTTTTAGATATAAGGAAAGAAAGGATATCACTGCTTTCGCTGTTGATCGCTTATGTGAGGTAGCATATGCAGAGGTTTAGGGCCATACTTTCGTATTTGTTTATAGACTACCAGCCTCGAACTTGTCATCATTTTAGATCTTTATGGAAGAGATATTAGGTAAACTTTGTAAAGATAATAAATTAGTTTTTGTGTGTGGTGACCTAAATTCACCAGAAAAATGCAAGCTTATCTCATTGTTTAAATCATTTAATTTAAAATGTATATTTAATGCAGCGGGAAGGGGAAGGGGGTGCGTTTTTAAGGGTAAAAACGGTTTATCTCGATTTCCGGCAAAACTAAAAGTCCGATGGAAAAAAGTCAAATGGCAAAGTTGTAGGTAATAAAAAGATCTAAAACTTTTGTATTCACACTTTTTTCACATAACCTCAAAATTTAAGTGAAAAATTCAAAAAACCAAGTTTTTGGTTTTTTTCATGCTGGTCCTGCTCCATAGGAAATTTGTGTAAACTAAAGTAGTTAGTAAGTAAACAAGTGAGTGTCGTGTAGCCACCGGTACAAATACTTAGTTTGGCACAGTTTTAGAAGTATTTGTGCACAGAGGCAGCGCACACCATTAATATCACTTTACATCCATAACAAATCTTGTTAATTATAAACTCGACATTCACTTGTTTACTTACTAACTACTTTAGTTTACACAAAGTTGACGTCACGTGATAAAAAATCATCGTAAAAGGAGCGTTTTGGCGGTAAGTTCAAAACAACGAAAAATTAACTGGATTTAAATAGTTTTTAATTGAGAGAATGGATATAAATCAATTTACTTTTATTTTTCTGTTACATATTTAGTCCCAATCTTCAAATTAGAATAGTGGTTAATAAATCGGAAAATACCCTATTGTCTTATGGCGTTCTGCTGTGGGGATCGGCAGCTGACGTAGATTCAGTTTTCATTTTACAAAAGAGGGCAATCCGCGCAATCTATAAAATGGGGGCCTCGCGAATCTCTTAGAAACAAATACAACGAAATTGATATATTAACTCTGCCTTCTCTTTATATCTTAGAAAATATCTTGTATGTCGCAAAAACTTAAGTCTTTAAAAAAAAAGATGCGATTTCCATAATCTAAATACACGTAGTAAAGATGAAATTGTGATTCCAAAATTTAGATTATCTAAAACTAGCAAGTCATTTCTAATAGACAGTATCTGCTTCTATAACAAGTTGCCAAAGTCAGTTACAGAACTTAGCGATGGAAAGTTTAAAACTCACATCAAACGTGTCCTTGTCAAAAAGCATATTATAAGATAAAAATATACTATGTTGAAGACACCCGTTTGGAATTAATTCATTCTGCACATGTGACTTCCCTGGTACCTCATTAACAGCATAACTATGTGAAAGTCTAATAACTGCTCCCAAATTACAAAAAATGTTTATTTTTTAACAATCTCTGACATAATTACTCTCGGCATTATTTGACGTTATACATCAATTATATATCGACTATTAATTAGTGATTGTCATGGAAATCATGTAACTTGGCTCAAATGAACCTATCATTTTATTTATGTAGATTCTTTTACATATTGTGAATGAGAGAACGTTGTAGGCCTTACAGACTAGATTTGTAAACGATTTTCTATTCTGTATTTTCATTATTCTAAGTACATGATACTTATTGACACGCCTGCACTGTCCTCCCATACCTATTGTCACTCTAATTTGAAAAAATTGTAAAAACCAATCCTTTTTAAATGAGTAACTGTAGAGTTTCTTGCCGGCTCTTCTCCATAGGAAAGCGACAATTTGGAACCTTGCACCTAGCTTCTGAAGTTTCGCCCATGCAGGTTTAAGTGAAATAAAATATTTTGATTTCATTTGATTTGAGTGGGGACATCGTGGGCTTATTATGCTTTGCTTATTTATGCTACCACATTTTTCGGGTCACCCTATGTCTAGCAATGACCAGTGATAGACTGCTTTGTACAGTTGATGGGGTTAGTTCTTAATTACATGACCAAAATCATTATGGTTGTCATGAACAAAAAGAGACTAATGATAAACATAATGCTAAATAGACTAATGATTTTTCAATATTTCATGATGTTCTGTTTCATGGTTTCCAAAGTGCGCATAGACAACAGAGTGAAGTGGATGTGGCCGGCTGAGTATGTGCATTTCATAGTGCACAAGGAGAATTGTGATACAATGGATGCTGCTGTACGCATCGCGGAACGAATAGGGGTGCAGTGAGTTTCAATCTTTATTTGTTTAGTTGATTACGCTTATAGGCTGATAATTTGTTAAGTCTGCTATATATTACCAAAAAATATCTCTAAATTTAAAAAAAAAATTGACACAACTAAAATCGAATTTGACAATCGCGACTCGCACGTGGTATGTTTTGGCTTCGCAACGTGGTACTTGTTTGCCCTACCCCGTGTTTTTTTTAGAGCCAGAGGCGCGCAGGGGCGTCAGCCTCGACGTGATTTATATGGAACTTTCACTGTTTTCATGGAAAATATGAAAAATTATTACCCACATGTTGAGTTTTAGAGTTGTATTGGGCTTTCATAAAGGGGGTCGAAATTTTCATTATTTTTGCGATAGGACACACCAGCTAAAGCACTAGGAACTGTCGAAGAGTGGATGTTTTTGGGGGACTGTCTTATGTAATTTTGACGTTCGAAAAGTGCTGACTCTCAGCCTAGGTTGAATAAATAACTTTTGATTTTGATTTTTGACTATTTTCGAGATAAAAGAAAAGGAAAAAAGTACAGTACTATTTTTGCACCAGTAGTCGAGGTGTCGGTGTGTATTTTAGTTCTTGACAACTAATTTTATTCCACACTTATTTAATCGCGATTAAAAATGGTTAGTTAGACAACCAAAATTTTAGGTTGAATAGAATAATGAAATTGACAACAACAGAATAGCAAAGTTGCCATTTTCACTAAACCAATTATTACTCAGTGCAATCTTAGTGCTGTCAAACTAAAATATAGCTAAGTTGTGTCACTTTAGTCAATTTCGGAATGGGAAATCGTCGTTTGACAGGAATAAACTACATTTTGGTGATTTTTAGTCTAGTTTAGAGAATTTTGTGACAACAGAATCGGCACCATTGTAAAAAAAAAAAAATCTTATTCTGTAGAATGTCTACTTTGAGACAGTCTTTGTAAAGCTCGATGTGTTATATTAAGGGGAATCTAGTCGCGGGCTCTAACTCACTGATAGGCCTGGCTAAAAAGCACGCTGTCTCACCAGGTATCGTGTCTGACAGAGGTAGTATCAGTGATGAGCAGTTAGATGCTAGTCTACACGCACAACGTTATTGAATGAGATGTAGGATCATATAAAGTAATACAGGCGCGTAAAAAATTAAGAAGAGTCTTTGGGAAGATCGGGTTTTATAAAAAAAAAAACCACTGCATAAATCAATGACCAATAAAATTTATTGAACTTTTCGATATTTAAGCTTTGTTGGTACCGTTTTGCTTTTAGAGATTTTACACGTCTTTTATTACATAAACACGCCCAAAGTTAGGTTAAGTTACCAAGAAAATCTAATCTTTGTTGGCTCCTAACTTTTTAATGGCTTTTTTTTGTACTAGCTTTTGCTAGCGGCTTCGCCCTCCTGGAGGTCGACAATTTTCGGCGGGAACGTACTATCGTCCTCCAGGTTACAAACTATCTGTGTGCCAAATTTCATCGAAATCTGTTCCGCTGTTGTTGCGTGATTGAGTAACAAACTTCCAAACATCTAAACATACAAAATTTCACATTTAAAATATTAGTAGGATTCTGTTTCTGCAGGGACAATATTAATATTGAAACAAAAACATACCCCCCTTATTACAGGACAAGGTCTTTCTTTAGGTATGGTTTAAACCATCATGCCTGTTTTTTAAATAAGAACTTAGAACTGAAATAGAATTACAGCTCCTTTTCCAAAACTGTAAATTTAGCACTGGACTAACTTGTCAGTTTTGTAAAAGGAGCTGTATTTCGATTTCAGTTAGGTTCTTATTTAAAAAACAGGCTCGACGGTTTAAACCATACCTAAAGAAAAACCTTGTTCTGTAATAAGGGGGACCACGTTTAAATTTTGATGAATATTGTCGAACAGTGCAGTAATACACTCCCGAAGTTTGTATGGAAAAAATGTCGACTAGATTCACCTTAACGCCCGGTCTATGTGGTTTACCCTTTCTGCCGAACTAACAACTAGGCTAAAGTAATTTTTTACAATTTTTGCAGCCTAAGGCCTTCCATGTTAGGCTACGCCGGCACGAAGGACCGACGCGCGAAGACGTCGCAGTGGTTCAGTGCGCGCCGGCTGGACCCGCGCCGCTTTGTTGCAGCCACGCGGTATCTGAAGGACATCCATGTTGGGAACTTCTGCTTCAAGAATACTAATCTTAAGCTTGGTATGCTTAAAGGCAACAGGTGGGTTATACAGTCATATACCTAGGAGTAGTAGTATATTTTAACTTAGTTTGTTGGTGGCACAGTTAGTTTATTAACGGCCGGAACTTTGATTGCTCGAGAGACAGTGGTTTCCACGGTTTCTCGAGCGGACAAGGTTCCGCGGCCGTTACCCAGCAGTAACAGCCGCGACTTAACACTTGTAGGTTGCGGGTTCGAACCCAGACAAGCGTTTTACTTTATGCAAATTATTTCATCACCACACTTTTCTCGAAACGGTGAAGAAGAACAGCGTGAGAAAATCGGCATGTCCTATAAATAAAAATTCGAAGACATGTGACATCTACCAACCCGTACTGGGCCCGCGTGGTAAATTACGCCCACGCCCACACACCGAGAGGTGCCCTCTTTCCCAGCAGTGGGAAGTTTATAGGCTGCTTATGCCTCCCGTCACAACCCTATCCTGTGGGTATTCCGAAGAATCTGGCGTTTTTATATGACTGTACTGGTGACGAAAGAACACGTAAATGGGGAATAGCGATAATATTGAAAGAGGAGAATAGAGAAAGGAAAAATCTTTTAAACTATTGTACTTAGCAGTAATTTTGTCCTCTACGTTTGGGGCCTGCCATACTGTTGCTTGCTGCAGTCTCGCACCTACTGCGTGTATCTGTTTTCGCTCATAGCTGCGGCAGCTTGCGGTCCTTATGACGAAACCAGTTTCATTTAGGAATCCTCTGGGTGCAGGACACACTGGTCTGGCCGTAGTGGGATGATAATGCTCGGGAACGAGGTCTGTGCCCAGCAGTGGACGTCTTTCGGCTCAATTATAATTATGATGATTTACAATAACAATAATGATCCTACGAGTACTTACGACTATAATATTGTAACGTGAAAGTTAGGGACGATGAATGGATGGATGGACGTTTGTCACTCTTTCACGCTAATTTACATTCATTCAGATCTATGATTATAGAGAGAAGTAAAACATAGACAGTGACAGACACTCTTAGTTTTTAACCGACTTCAAAAAGAAGGAGGTTATCAATTCGACATGTTTATATTTTTTTTATTTTTATTTTTTATGTATGTTCGGGCATAACTCCGTCGTATATAGACGGATTTGCAAAATTGTTGAAAGGGCTTTACTCCGAAATGGTCCCATTAAAATTTCATATAGATCGGATGATGCGTTTCGGAGACAGACAACGGAACTCTTCAAAAAATTACAGCAAATCAACCGCGAATGTTCGATCGCATAAATGTGCATTGTTTTGACCCCAAGGATGATAAAATTTCGAATTAGTATGGGGAAGGTAACTAAAAAGTGAAAAATAAAAACTTTTTTCAAAAAAATTACAACCGACTTCCAAAAACAACACTACAAAGCTCAAAATAACTTTAATTTCGGAAGGCGGTGACAAATAATTAAAATACACATCCAAAGTCACCGACTTCCGAAATTAAAGTTATTTTGAGCTTTGTAGTGTTGTTTTTGGAAGTCGGTTGTAATTTTTTTGAAAAAAGTTTTTATCTTTTTCAAATTAGGTTGCGGTAGTTATATTTAAAAAATAAGTGTTTTCCAGATTCCGCATAGCTCTACGCAACGTCACAGCCCCCGATGAGCTGATAGACACCGCCTGCAAGCACTTGCAGGAGCACGGCTTCATCAACTACTATGGACTGCAACGCTTCGGCTCGCGGGTTGACACGCCTACTTATAACATAGGCTTGAAGCTGCTGCAAGGAAACTTTAAAGAGGTATGCAATTTGTTAAAGCAACTCAACCAATAAAAAAAAAAACCTATAACTCATTTGTGAATAATAGTAATGAAAAAGTCACAGTTTGATTATAGGTGTCATTATGTGCCTAATTGCGGTGAAATTAGAGTCATTTATGACCGAGTGTGTTGAAAAGATTATAATAAGTAACTGAATATCATCTCAATAAAATTTTCTTAGAAAAAAATATTTACAAAATCAAAATACCCGACTGCCTAAAAAGTTAACTTTAATTATAAAAGATGGAAACAAGAAACTTGTTTTAAAAGGATGACTATTAGACTGAATACTATAAGCAATATCATGCAGTCAGAGGCATCTCAGTACTACTACTACTACTACTAACTACTAGTTTGAATTGAAAAAATATATATGTGTTCGATAGTTCATTTGTCGAGGAAGGCTGTAGGCTTTATAACGTCACGCTGTGACCAACAGGAGCGAAGCATCAATGGAAAATGTTGCAAAAACGGGAAAAATTATTCCTTTTTGAGAGCTTCCGTTGCGTGCGCTGCGTAAACGGTTTAAATTACGCATAAATCATATATGATGGAACTTTAAAAGTTCTAAAAAAAGCTCCGCGACAGCATATGTCTATCTTTTAAGATTGACTCACTATAACCTTTTTTAAGGGAAGGTTAAGGTGGCAAAGTCCGGAGAATAGTTTATTGCAAGCTTGATTTGAAAAACCCTTTTTTAACTTAATTGTATTGCGTGCCCTGATTGGACAGGTCCACTCAATCTGTGTGGTTCTTTCCTCAAAAGACTATTTCAGACACCAATCCACATGGTCTTCACATGATCTGACCAAGATTATGTCTGGACTTTAAAAGAGACTGTGACCTTTGAGTTTGTTTCGGCCTTTCTTCTCAGAGTAGTCAGATAGGAAACACCGACCTCATCTAGTTTAGAAAAATATGATACAAACAAAACAAACCTACATACAGAAATAAAATAATTTATCATGTGTGTTTTGAATATTATTGATGACTAAAGATTCCTTATTAATCAGTTACTTTTACAGACGTCAATGTAACTGTTGTCATCATCAAAATAAGCATGTATTTTTAAAAAGTAATAGTTAGACGGACTTTCCCGAGTACCTACTTGGGGCAACTCCGTCATAAGCATGTTTGTAATCTGAGAGATATTTGCAGCACCCATATTCAGTAAATATTCTAAAATGAAATTTTATCAAGTGCCATGATCTAAGGTAGCACTCACAATCTATGGCGGTAAAATCATGAAGTGGGGTAAGTCCCGTATATTTTCAAGGGCAGGGATTGTCAACATCTAGATCAGTAAAATTATACATACATAATATGAATATTCTGTCTGTAGAGAGTACCCTACAGACAGAATATTTTCATTTATAATTTCACATTGCATTTTAGGTGCAACCAACAATTGTGTAATTTGATATGTTTTGGTAATATAAAGTATTCTAAATTGAAGATTGGGACGAAATATGTAACAGAAAAAGTTATGCGTGGTCATACAAAAAAAAAAAAAAAATATACCTACGCGTCGAATTGAGTAACCTCCTCCGTTTTTTCGTCGGTTCAAAAATAAAAGTAAATTAATTGAAATCTATTTTCTCAATTAAAAACGATTTAAATCGAATTTACTTTCGTTGTTTTGAATTTACCGCCAAAACGCTCGTTACGATGACTTTTTATCACGTGACGTCAACTTTGTGTAAACCAAAGTAGTTAGTAAGTAAACAAGTGAATGTCGAGTTAATAATTAACAAGATTTTTAATGTATAGAAAGTGGAATTACTGGCGTACGGTGCCTCTGTGCACAAATACTTCTAAATCTGCGCCAAACTGAGTATTTGTACCGGTGCCGTTTACACGAAGCTGGCGTCACGATGTCACGTGATAAAAAGTCATCGTCAGGAGGGTTTTGGCGGTAAATTCGAAGCAACAAAAAATTAATTAGATTTAATCGTTTTTAACTGAGAAAATGGATATAAATCAATTCATTTAAATTTTTCTGTTACATATTTTGTCCCAATCTTCAAATTATAATAGTTTTTAATAAATTGGAAAATACCCTATAGACAGAAAGAGTGAGATAGTTTTCATGATCTTCGAGAGTCTGAAACCGATAGTGAAGTCAATAACAAAATCCAAGATGGCAACTACGACCATTTTTACATTTTTCATCATGGGAGTCGTTTTCTTTCATGATGTTCGAGGGAGCTGAAGCCGATAGTGAGGTCAAAATAAAGTTTAAGTATGTTAAAGATAGAGTAAACGACGTAAAATTCGGAGTTGAAGAAAAAGCGTAACGAACTTCGTTCCCGACGTGGTTCCCCTGACCCTCCAAACTTTTTTATTCGTGTAGAATATGCACGTTATTACAGACATAAATCCAAGTTTTATTATCACGCGGTTATCAGCTTTGTGTGAATGGTACCGGTACAAATACTTTGTGTTGCGCAGTTTTAGAAGTATTTGTGCACAGAGGCACACAGTAATACTACTTTCTATCTATAATTTTTTTTTTAAATTATAAATTCGACATTCATTTATTTACACATACTTTAGTTTGCTCAAAGTTGACGACATGTGTAGTCGCGTGATAAAAAAGTCATCGTAAGGAGCGTTTTGGCGGTAAATTTAAAACAACGAAACATAAATTTGATTAAAGTAGTTTTTAATTTAGAAAATGGATATAAATCGATTTATTTTCATTTGTTTGTTACATGTTTCGACCCAATCTTAAAATTAAAATAGTTTTTAATAAATTGTTAAATATATAATAACTAGCTTCCGTCCGCGGTTTTGGTCGCGTGGAGGTCGGAAATTATTCCTTGAGAATGTACTACCGGGATAAAAAGTATTCTATGTTAACACATAGAATACTTTTTTAGAGCGTGTGTGTCAAATGTCATCCAAATCCGTTCAGTCGTTTTAGCGTGATTGAGCACCTAACAAACATTCAAACATCTTCACAAACTTTCACATTGAGTGGGATAAGTCGCATGGATTAGGTTTAATGCTTTTTGATACATGACAATTTTTTACAATTTTACTTCTACCGCAAGTTGCGTTACAGAACTTCGTTCGAAAAAGTCATTTACACACCACGTTCCTTTAATTCCAGGCGATAGACATGATCTTAGAGTACCGCGATGGTCCGTTGGAGAAGGCGTTGCTGACGTACAAGCAGAGCGGCGCCAGCGCGGCCGCGGCGCTCCTCCCGCGGCGCACGGCCGCGCACAGCGAGGCGCGCCTGCTGCGCGCGCTGGCCGCCGCGCCGCACGACCTGCTGGGCGCGCTTGGGAAGGTCACACTTCTACTAACTAAAACTACCCCGTGTTTGCTCGCACACTTGTACCGGGGCTACGGGGATACTTGGCATTCTTCATCGCAGCCCGACTGGTGCCGGCCGGCACGCAACGCGCGACCCAGGCCCGCCCGGTGCGCCCGCGGGCCAGGAGACCAAAGGAAATCTGCTTCTCCCTCTCCGCCGCCTCCGCCTGCGACATAACGTTTTTGCACAAAAAATAACCGCCAGCAGCGACAGATCGGTTCCTACTTCCGACACGAAGGCAAGGCGCGGCTCCCCGCGAGCGACACATGTGCAAGCGTATTCCGCTAGATGTGGAAAGCACAAGACCGGTCGAAGTGGAGGAGCCTGGGAGGAAACTGCGAAAGTCTTTAACTTTGACTTACGGTCCATTTCAATTTGTTTTGACTGTACAGGGTTAATATGACAATAATTTCCGTAGTTTTAATTATTTTTGGGATAAAAAATTACCTATATTAAAAAAGATATAAATCGATTCAGTAAACGATTCTGAACAAACTATTTTCAGGATGTCCGTTAATTAAGTTACATGTTTTATAGACATTTGACAAAAACATGATACCGACCTCACAAATCGTTGTTCAGTACAAAATAACAATTTGTACCCTTGAAACCTACACTTTGGTGACTATTTTTAATGTGCATTATTTTAAATTGATTGTCCTTCTGATTTGTAAATGCATTTTTATACGAAACGTGTAGTAACGAGCAACTGTGTATGTCCAGCTGGCCCGCAACACCCGCCTGCTGTACCTGCACTCGTACCAGTCGCTGTTGTGGAACCGCGCCGTGTCCGAGCGTGTGCGGCGCGCCGGCCTCGCGCCCGCGTGTGGCGACCTGGTGCCGCTGGGGCAGGTGGAGGGGGAAGGTACGCTACTGTTGTATACTGTGGGCCGCGCCGTGTGCGTGCGGCGCGCCGGCCTCGCGCCCGCGTGTGGCGACCTGGTGCCGCTGGGGCAGGTGGAGGGGGAAGGTACGCTACTGTTGTATACTGTGGGCCGCGCCGTGTGCGTGCGGCGCGCCGGCCTCGCGCCCGCGTGTGGCGACCTGGTGCCGCTGGGGCAGGTGGAGGGGGAAGGTACGCTACTGTTGTATACTGTGGGCCGCGCCGTGTGCGTGCGGCGCGCCGGCCTCGCGCCCGCGTGTGGCGACCTGGTGCCGCTGGGGCAGGTGGAGGGGGAAGGTACGCTACTGTTGTATACTGTGGGCCGCGCCGTGTGCGTGCGGCGCGCCGGCCTCGCGCCCGCGTGTGGCGACCTGGTGCCGCTGGGGCAGGTGGAGGGGGAAGGTACGCTACTGTTGTATACTGTGGGCCGCGCCGTGTGCGTGCGGCGCGCCGGCCTCGCGCCCGCGTGTGGCGACCTGGTGCCGCTGGGGCAGGTGGAGGGGGAAGGTACGCTACTGTTGTATACTGTGGGCCGCGCCGTGTGCGTGCGGCGCGCCGGCCTCGCGCCCGCGTGTGGCGACCTGGTGCCGCTGGGGCAGGTGGAGGGGGAAGGTACGCTACTGTTGTATACTGTGGGCCGCGCCGTGTGCGTGCGGCGCGCCGGCCTCGCGCCCGCGTGTGGCGACCTGGTGCCGCTGGGGCAGGTGGAGGGGGAAGGTACGCTACTGTTGTATACTGTGGGCCGCGCCGTGTGCGTGCGGCGCGCCGGCCTCGCGCCCGCGTGTGGCGACCTGGTGCCGCTGGGGCAGGTGGAGGGGGAAGGTACGCTACTGTTGTATACTGTGGGCCGCGCCGTGTGCGTGCGGCGCGCCGGCCTCGCGCCCGCGTGTGGCGACCTGGTGCCGCTGGGGCAGGTGGAGGGGGAAGGTACGCTACTGTTGTATACTGTGGGCCGCGCCGTGTGCGTGCGGCGCGCCGGCCTCGCGCCCGCGTGTGGCGACCTGGTGCCGCTGGGGCAGGTGGAGGGGGAAGGTACGCTACTGTTGTATACTGTGGGCCGCGCCGTGTGCGTGCGGCGCGCCGGCCTCGCGCCCGCGTGTGGCGACCTGGTGCCGCTGGGGCAGGTGGAGGGGGAAGGTACGCTACTGTTGTATACTGTGGGCCGCGCCGTGTGCGTGCGGCGCGCCGGCCTCGCGCCCGCGTGTGGCGACCTGGTGCCGCTGGGGCAGGTGGAGGGGGAAGGTACGCTACTGTTGTATACTGTGGGCCGCGCCGTGTGCGTGCGGCGCGCCGGCCTCGCGCCCGCGTGTGGCGACCTGGTGCCGCTGGGGCAGGTGGAGGGGGAAGGTACGCTACTGTTGTATACTGTGGGCCGCGCCGTGTGCGTGCGGCGCGCCGGCCTCGCGCCCGCGTGTGGCGACCTGGTGCCGCTGGGGCAGGTGGAGGGGGAAGGTACGCTACTGTTGTATACTGTGGGCCGCGCCGTGTGCGTGCGGCGCGCCGGCCTCGCGCCCGCGTGTGGCGACCTGGTGCCGCTGGGGCAGGTGGAGGGGGAAGGTACGCTACTGTTGTATACTGTGGGCCGCGCCGTGTGCGTGCGGCGCGCCGGCCTCGCGCCCGCGTGTGGCGACCTGGTGCCGCTGGGGCAGGTGGAGGGGGAAGGTACGCTACTGTTGTATACTGTGGGCCGCGCCGTGTGCGTGCGGCGCGCCGGCCTCGCGCCCGCGTGTGGCGACCTGGTGCCGCTGGGGCAGGTGGAGGGGGAAGGTACGCTACTGTTGTATACTGTGGGCCGCGCCGTGTGCGTGCGGCGCGCCGGCCTCGCGCCCGCGTGTGGCGACCTGGTGCCGCTGGGGCAGGTGGAGGGGGAAGGTACGCTACTGTTGTATACTGTGGGCCGCGCCGTGTGCGTGCGGCGCGCCGGCCTCGCGCCCGCGTGTGGCGACCTGGTGCCGCTGGGGCAGGTGGAGGGGGAAGGTACGCTACTGTTGTATACTGTGGGCCGCGCCGTGTGCGTGCGGCGCGCCGGCCTCGCGCCCGCGTGTGGCGACCTGGTGCCGCTGGGGCAGGTGGAGGGGGAAGGTACGCTACTGTTGTATACTGTGGGCCGCGCCGTGTGCGTGCGGCGCGCCGGCCTCGCGCCCGCGTGTGGCGACCTGGTGCCGCTGGGGCAGGTGGAGGGGGAAGGTACGCTACTGTTGTATACTGTGGGCCGCGCCGTGTGCGAAGAACACTTATTCAAGCAATGAGCGAGCCCCCCACAAAACATGCGAATGCAACACACAAGCATATTCTAAAATCTAGTGAGTGAAGCGAGCCAACCTACTCCACGCGTCGGCTTTTAATCCAGAGAAGCGAGCGGAGTGAGCCTTCTCCATAAGAGCGAGAGGAGGTAAACTTCTCTCAAGACCATCGTGCGCAGTGAGCCTACCTACGCCACGAGGGACTGCGCAGTAGGTGGCGTTATGTTCGCTTGTTGTTAAAGTAGGCTCGCTAAACTCAATTTTCTTCTAATAGGGGCTCGCTTGCGGGCAGACCCATTATACCACGACGAGCGAGCGGAATGAACAAGCTGATCTTGAAAAGCCCTCGCTTCGTTTGCTCTTGTCATGTACAAGCGCGCTCACTCCGGTCGCTCATTGTTTAAGTAAGATCGCTCTGGTACACTGTGCTGCCATCATTCGCTTTTTTTAGTGTTCTTGCTACGCTCGTTCGTGCTTGCTGCGCTTTTATCGGTGCTAGCCTGGCTTTATTATTTGGTCAGAACTAGTTTTTTTTAAGCTTATTGTTTTCGTTATGTCGTAAACTTTCTTCGTTTGTTATTTATTTCAAAATTACGAAAAATTACAGCATAAATGAGGCGAAATATGTTTTTGCATAGGGTTTTTAACCGACTTCAAAAAGAAAGAATTCTTTTTTGTTCGAAAGGAGTTTATTCCGAAATGGTCCCATATAAACTTCATATAGATCTGATGATGCGTTTCGGAGACAGACAACGGAACTCTTCAAAAAATTACAGCAAATCAACCGCGAATGCTGCTATCGCATAAATATGCATTGTTTTGACCCCAAAGATGACGAGATTTTGAATTGGTGTACGGTAGGTAACTAAAAAGTGAAAAATAATTTTTTTTTTCAAAAAAATTACAACCGTCTTCCAAAAAAAACACTACAAAGTGCAAAATAACTTTAATTTCGGAAGGCGGTGACAAAGAATTAAAATACCTACACATCCAAAGTCACCGACTTCCGAAATTAAAGTTATTTTGCACTTTGTAGTGTTTTTTTGGAAGTCGGTTGTTATTTTTTTCAAAAAAGTTTTGTTACAAATGTTCATATGGTCCCCGATCCTGTTGTAGCCATTGGATTTTTCCGATACCACATTTAGTAGGCTCATTACATTCCTTATGAAGTAAGCTTTTACTGATCATGATGTTTTTCAGTTCTGAGCAGATTTACAGCCAATATTAGACGACATCTTTAACTCACGTTTCGTTTCAGTCACTGCCGTAGCTTTTGTATTCGCTCGGGACTAGAATTTTTAGGCTTATTGCATTCCATTTGATGCAAGCTTTCTTCGATTGGGATATTTTTCATTTTTACGGCCGATATGAGATGATATATGGAGTTATGTTGTTATTGTCATCTTCATATGAATTTTTAACCCTTTTTGGGTTTTTGACATTTTTGCCAGCTCTCTCTCTTTGATCTAGCAGTGCTTTGTTAACTCTTGACAACGACACCAAAATCAGTGTACTAACTAAACACATTTTTGCGCTACACGAATGGGAATTTTGACTCATTGTGAAAAATAGAGGGTCGCGCGTATGCGCATGCACACTAAGTGTGACGTCATAGGCAAGTTATGTCCTGTTAATTTTTTTTATAAATATGATCTATCTTTTGGATGCTTAACCTAACTGCCTGCTTACTCTAGCACTGAAACTGTCATAGTTATTAGCGATCGTAATCTTACATGTTTTTGTCGGTCAGAAATATTGAACTTACTACCAGTACTCCGAGCGGAAAGACTTTTTCACGTCAAAAATAAAAGTAATGACAGATATAAATAAATTAATTGAAAAATGAATATATAAACAAAAAAATAAAATGATTTGTTACTTAATATTTATAGATAAAGGTACTCACATATTCACAAATATTGCATCCATAGACGATTAGATAGGCCCAGGTGGAATAAAAGTGGACTGTATATCTATGCTGGTATAATAGGTTTCTACAATATTGGTCTTATATGAACTAATCAAAAGCATGCGATCGTGGTCGCGTTGTAAGATGGAGTCGTCGTGGTCGAGCCGGTGCGCTGCCGATGCCGCGCCGCCCGCTCCCCTCTCCCTGCTCGCTGATGCTTGTGTTGTGTGTATGTGGTGTCAACGTGTGCGTTAACAACGATTTTTCCTAAATGTTGAATCGATGTGTGTATGGGTATTTTCCAATTGATTAAAAACTATTTTACTTTTCGTCTATTACTTATTTTTCGTAGCGAACTTCAAATTAAAATAGTTTTTAATAAATTGAAAAATACCCTATTTCCGTAAAGCACAGATTATTATGTAATCAAAGTAGCAAACAGTTTGATAGCGGCGCTGCTTGTCTACGAAGATGTAAAAAAACTTGATAAATCCAGTACCTTACATGTTAGTTTTCCATTTCGCCACTTTCATTTAGATCCATGTAGCACATTCCTTTACGTATCAGAACTATAAAAAGGTGCTGATGCCGATGTACAAATAGTAATTAGGTCGTCTGTAAGCTAGTAGGGGCTGACAGTTCAACGTCGGTAGAACGTACTTTTAAGTATCGCCACTCGTGACAGCTATTTTTTTATTAGTAGTGATAATTTTTAGAGTAGCGAAACGGAAGGCGTATTTAAGGATCGTAGTAGGTGGCGTTCTGTAGTTTCAGACCATCCCCATGCGAAAATGGCTGGAGTATAGGGATGTTATCAATATTGTAACAGCATTCGGGATGATTAATTAATCACTAATAACCTAACTTGTATATTAAGTTAATATAAGAGAAGTGGTTGCCAATAGTCGTCAATTACAAGTCGCAAAGTTACACCTTTGGTCTACCTAAAGGTTGGCAAATGGTCCGAAACATTCTGAACTTATACCTATATTCATGCATTTATATGTTTGAACACTGGACTTTTGCTCGATCAGTCAATAATAATTGGCATAGTTTTAGGTAAAACCTAGTAAAAAATAACCTACTACCTTAAATAACTCAAAACGATCTTTCACAGATGAATTCGAAGACGAAGACTCAGATTCGGAAGAGAATCAAACTGACGAGAATCAATCTGACAGCGACCCGAAAGAATTCATCAAACAAGAATTGAAAAAGGAAGTTATCAAAAAAGAGGTTAAAACAGAAGCTGAAGAAGTTAAAGAAAAGCAACAAAATAAAAATGAAGAGAAACCTAAAATACCCGTGAAGGTACTGACGCAGGAAGATGTGGATAGTGGCAAATATAGTATATTGGACATTGTGATGCCTCTGCCGGGGTACTCGATAGACTACCCCCCGAATATGAAGGAGTTCTATGTAGAGGAGCTGGCGAAGGTTGGACTTACATTGGAGATGAGGCATAAGATCAAGTAAGTAATTCAGTTACTAAAACATAGAACATTGGATAATTAATTAATATAGCAAGCATGGCTGAATTGATTAGAACTTCAGTTCAGGCAAACTTAATTAGGATTATTGGTACTTCTTATCAATATATCACTAGATAATATAAAACAAGTTACTCCGCCACGTTTGTCTTTGTGTCAGAACGCGATAAACTCAAAAAATTTCGAGCGCATTTTCATACGGTTGTCACCATTGAGCAATTAGTTAAGGTTATGTGTAAATTGGCTGGAATATAATCATTATTGTTGAAGATGTCGGAAAAATCAAACCTGGCGTGCGCTGTGTAAACATTGGATTAAGTTTGGCACACTGATAGTTAAATTGGATTCAAAATCAAATATTTTGTTTTTCATAAACCTGCATGGGCACTTATGAAACGTCAGAAGCTAGGCGCATGGTTCCGTTTTCTCGCTTCCTATGGAGAAGAACCGGCAAGAAACTTCACGGTTACTCTTTTAAAAATAATTGGCTTTTACAATGTCTTTCAAATTACAGTGATAATAGGTATGGAAGGACAGTGCAGGCCTGGTAGAAAGTACCAGGTCCTTAGAAAAATGAAAATTCATTCCGACCTCGCCGCCGAGGTCCTCGCGCCCCGCGAAGACCCCGAGTTAACGATGAGACCCCCGACCGTCCCTTGCTCATTGAAGTGCCAGCCCGCGCCGCAGCTGAGCCTGTAGAGTTAAATTCTTTGACCCGGCCTGTCCCCACTTGCTGCCCTTGCCCCGGCCTGTCCCCACTTGCTGCCCTTGCCCCGGCCTGTCCCCACTTGCTGCCCTTGCCCCGGCCTGTCCCCACTTGCTGCCCTTGCCCCGGCCTGTCCCCACTTGCTGCCCTTGCCCCGGCCGAGGCCCGCCCCCAGCGTGCAGTGAGGCCGCTCAACTTTAGCCCAGTGGGCCCAAACGGATGATTCAGACATTTTTGGCGGGCCTATTTTACTTTTGGGACTCATTGAAAAAGAAAACAGTATTAACAAATGTAATTTTTGTTTATTCAAAATAAGAATACGAAACAGAAAGCGTTTTAAGCGAAATAAAAAACTAAACTGTATGCAATATAATAAAATAGCGAGAAAAGATTGCAATAATCTCCAACAACTGATGATTACCGGCAAGGTGGATGGTAAACGACCAAGAGCTCGTAGCCCTTTGCGATAGTCCGACCAGATAGGCTCTTCTTTCGAAACGAAATTACATGACGCGCTTCACTTGGCCAAGGATTATTTATTATTTATTTATTTATTTATTTATTTATAGTTAATTAAAACGGTAACACCAATTACATTAATTAACATAGAAACAATATTATAACGTAGCAAATATTATGTTAAGCTTCTAAAAACTAACATGGAACAGTGGACTCCCTCGCATACTTTCCCTCACAGAACACCAAACATATATGCTTCAGGGAAAAAGTGATTTCAAGGGAGGATCACGACCCTCAGTAATGACTTGAGGAGGAGGATGCAATGTAGGTATCTAAAATCAAAAAATCAAAATTTAAGTATCATTGATAGTCCGGTCAATATAGACATTTAAAATTAAAAAAAAATCCCGGAGAGCCAAATATTGGTGGAGAGCTGGGGTTTACCATTACAAATAAAGTTTTAAAAATCCCCATCGATCCTATGTGTGCTACTAAAGTTATTCGAGGTCAAAGGTCAAAATTTGAGGTTTTTTGGATTTTTCTCGAAAACGATAAATTTTATCAAAAAAAAAAAAAAAAAAAAAACTTCAAGCCAAAGTTGTAGATCTTAAAATTCTCTACAAAAATAGTCTTTATGATTTTTTTCCTAAGATTCCATTCCTGAAATATCGCGATTCTAAGAGTCACATTATACATGATATGCACACATTTCCACGCCACCTGTGAGGTAGTATACTCGGCGCGTTTTTTTTACCGTGGTTACCCCTGTAGGCCTACTCCACTAACTGTCCTGACAATTTTAGGATAATTTAAGGCAAAAATACCCGTCAAGTTCTAGATATTACCTTATTATTGATATTGCTATTTATTATCGGATTAACTATTTTTTTGATTTCTTTAGATATTTTAATCAGATTCATACTCTTGAAAGTCTTCTTCAACAGTCATGTCTTCATCGATTTCTTCTTCTTTCTCGTCCTCTTGCTGGATGTTCATAAATTGTTCAAATGTGGCTGAGTCAGTGGTCTCTTCATTAAAATCAGCGGAATCTTCCTCTATTGTACTCAACTGGACATTTGAGCAAGACTCACCTTGGCAATTGGTACACGCTGGAGAATACAGCAACCCGACATTTTTACAGCCACATTTGGCACTACAACCTTTTTTGCAATAGGGTATTTTACTCCATACGAGAAAGAATCTAAAAATTCATTCATCATTGAGATAGCTTAGGCAAAATGCAGTCGGAAAATGTTAGTTTTAGTTCATGAAATAAATGTTAAACTACAATTTCAAGATTTCAGTTCTTTTTTATTCTGTCTTTGAACACCATGACATAGTAGCCTCCATGTTATTACGTCATACGGCATGTCAACTGAGCAACTTTTTACTTGTATTATTTTCGTAACCAAAGTAATTTTTATTTAAATAGTATTTTTCATTCAGGAACAGCAAACCAACGATAAGTAGAAACATAACTCATTTTTTTATTATAAACAATTATCTTACAAAATATCTGCGCATTTTTTATAATAGCAAACTGACGTCATACCCACAGAGCAATAAGACGTCCACTGCGTCCAGCGATTTCATCAAATAACGCGCGATATTTGAATATGTTAAATTGAAATGCATTTTAAGGCAATAATTAGTTAAGTAAAAAAACTGTGTTTTTTAGTGGTTTAATTAGCACTCTTGAATCTAATTAAGACACTTTTCAAAAATGGGTGTAATACCCTATTGCAAAAAATAGTGTTGAGAAGTTTTTCTGGAGCAGGTGGGACTAAAGTTTGAATCGGTAAGTAAGTAAGTAAGTAAGTAAGTAAGTAAGTCGTTTATTTGCAAATATGGGTACAGTACATGGTAATAAATAGACAGGTTAACAGATAGGTTCAGCCATATTTTACCAATAGGCATGCAAAAATTAGAGGTAGTTTGACGTTAAACAGTATTAAGGCAATTACAAGATAGTATAACATTTTTAGTTTTAAATCACAACATAAATAGATCACTAAGTACCACACAATTTATCCATACAAGTTTTTTTTTTATATATAAAAACACTACACAATACTTATATAGTAGTCGGTTCCAGAGTATTATCTATCAATTTCCAACCTCAGTCTTCTGGGTTCAGTTGATTGCCTAGCCATGTTTGAAGTTGATAGTATACTCGATACAAGTTTTGAATAGCAGATGCCGATGTTGGAGGAAGACATGATAGTTGTATGTGTGCAATGCAAGTAATTTTTTTGGAGCTCTATAAACCGCAAGAAGAAGAAGAAGAAGATTTTCTGCAATCCATGTGTATTTTGCGCCACATGGTGGCGCGGCCGTGCGACGTGGCGTTATGTATGTGTGTGTATATGTGTGTCGCAGGAGCTACAGCATGTCGGGCGCGTACCGGCACGTGGTGGCGCGGCCGCGCGACGTGGCGTTATGTATGTGTGTGTATATGTGTGTCGCAGGAGCTACAGCATGTCGGGCGCGTACCGGCACGTGGTGGCGCGGCCGCGCGACGTGGCGTTATGTATGTGTGTGTATATGTGTGTCGCAGGAGCTACAGCATGTCGGGCGCGTACCGGCACGTGGTGGCGCGGCCGCGCGACGTGGCGTTATGTATGTGTGTGTATATGTGTGTCGCAGGAGCTACAGCATGTCGGGCGCGTACCGGCACGTGGTGGCGCGGCCGCGCGACGTGGCGTTATGTATGTGTGTGTATATGTGTGTCGCAGGAGCTACAGCATGTCGGGCGCGTACCGGCACGTGGTGGCGCGGCCGCGCGACGTGGCGTTATGTATGTGTGTGTATATGTGTGTCGCAGGAGCTACAGCATGTCGGGCGCGTACCGGCACGTGGTGGCGCGGCCGCGCGACGTGGCGTTATGTATGTGTGTGTATATGTGTGTCGCAGGAGCTACAGCATGTCGGGCGCGTACCGGCACGTGGTGGCGCGGCCGCGCGACGTGGCGTTATGTATGTGTGTGTATATGTGTGTCGCAGGAGCTACAGCATGTCGGGCGCGTACCGGCACGTGGTGGCGCGGCCGCGCGACGTGGCGTTATGTATGTGTGTGTATATGTGTGTCGCAGGAGCTACAGCATGTCGGGCGCGTACCGGCACGTGGTGGCGCGGCCGCGCGACGTGGCGTTATGTATGTGTGTGTATATGTGTGTCGCAGGAGCTACAGCATGTCGGGCGCGTACCGGCACGTGGTGGCGCGGCCGCGCGACGTGGCGTTATGTATGTGTGTGTATATGTGTGTCGCAGGAGCTACAGCATGTCGGGCGCGTACCGGCACGTGGTGGCGCGGCCGCGCGACGTGGCGTTATGTATGTGTGTGTATATGTGTGTCGCAGGAGCTACAGCATGTCGGGCGCGTACCGGCACGTGGTGGCGCGGCCGCGCGACGTGGCGTTATGTATGTGTGTGTATATGTGTGTCGCAGGAGCTACAGCATGTCGGGCGCGTACCGGCACGTGGTGGCGCGGCCGCGCGACGTGGCGTTATGTATGTGTGTGTATATGTGTGTCGCAGGAGCTACAGCATGTCGGGCGCGTACCGGCACGTGGTGGCGCGGCCGCGCGACGTGGCGTTATGTATGTGTGTGTATATGTGTGTCGCAGGAGCTACAGCATGTCGGGCGCGTACCGGCACGTGGTGGCGCGGCCGCGCGACGTGGCGTTATGTATGTGTGTGTATATGTGTGTCGCAGGAGCTACAGCATGTCGGGCGCGTACCGGCACGTGGTGGCGCGGCCGCGCGACGTGGCGTTATGTATGTGTGTGTATATGTGTGTCGCAGGAGCTACAGCATGTCGGGCGCGTACCGGCACGTGGTGGCGCGGCCGCGCGACGTGGCGTTATGTATGTGTGTGTATATGTGTGTCGCAGGAGCTACAGCATGTCGGGCGCGTACCGGCACGTGGTGGCGCGGCCGCGCGACGTGGCGTTATGTATGTGTGTGTATATGTGTGTCGCAGGAGCTACAGCATGTCGGGCGCGTACCGGCACGTGGTGGCGCGGCCGCGCGACGTGGCGTTATGTATGTGTGTGTATATGTGTGTCGCAGGAGCTACAGCATGTCGGGCGCGTACCGGCACGTGGTGGCGCGGCCGCGCGACGTGGCGTTATGTATGTGTGTGTATATGTGTGTCGCAGGAGCTACAGCATGTCGGGCGCGTACCGGCACGTGGTGGCGCGGCCGCGCGACGTGGCGTTATGTATGTGTGTGTATATGTGTGTCGCAGGAGCTACAGCATGTCGGGCGCGTACCGGCACGTGGTGGCGCGGCCGCGCGACGTGGCGTTATGTATGTGTGTGTATATGTGTGTCGCAGGAGCTACAGCATGTCGGGCGCGTACCGGCACGTGGTGGCGCGGCCGCGCGACGTGGCGTTATGTATGTGTGTGTATATGTGTGTCGCAGGAGCTACAGCATGTCGGGCGCGTACCGGCACGTGGTGGCGCGGCCGCGCGACGTGGCGTTATGTATGTGTGTGTATATGTGTGTCGCAGGAGCTACAGCATGTCGGGCGCGTACCGGCACGTGGTGGCGCGGCCGCGCGACGTGGCGTTATGTATGTGTGTGTATATGTGTGTCGCAGGAGCTACAGCATGTCGGGCGCGTACCGGCACGTGGTGGCGCGGCCGCGCGACGTGGCGTTATGTATGTGTGTGTATATGTGTGTCGCAGGAGCTACAGCATGTCGGGCGCGTACCGGCACGTGGTGGCGCGGCCGCGCGACGTGGCGTTATGTATGTGTGTGTATATGTGTGTCGCAGGAGCTACAGCATGTCGGGCGCGTACCGGCACGTGGTGGCGCGGCCGCGCGACGTGGCGTTATGTATGTGTGTGTATATGTGTGTCGCAGGAGCTACAGCATGTCGGGCGCGTACCGGCACGTGGTGGCGCGGCCGCGCGACGTGGCGTTATGTATGTGTGTGTATATGTGTGTCGCAGGAGCTACAGCATGTCGGGCGCGTACCGGCACGTGGTGGCGCGGCCGCGCGACGTGGCGTTATGTATGTGTGTGTATATGTGTGTCGCAGGAGCTACAGCATGTCGGGCGCGTACCGGCACGTGGTGGCGCGGCCGCGCGACGTGGCGTTATGTATGTGTGTGTATATGTGTGTCGCAGGAGCTACAGCATGTCGGGCGCGTACCGGCACGTGGTGGCGCGGCCGCGCGACGTGGCGTTATGTATGTGTGTGTATATGTGTGTCGCAGGAGCTACAGCATGTCGGGCGCGTACCGGCACGTGGTGGCGCGGCCGCGCGACGTGGCGTTATGTATGTGTGTGTATATGTGTGTCGCAGGAGCTACAGCATGTCGGGCGCGTACCGGCACGTGGTGGCGCGGCCGCGCGACGTGGCGTTATGTATGTGTGTGTATATGTGTGTCGCAGGAGCTACAGCATGTCGGGCGCGTACCGGCACGTGGTGGCGCGGCCGCGCGACGTGGCGTTATGTAGATAAGATAAGATTCTTTATTTGTTTAAACATGGTGTACATGATACATTACATGCAAGTTAACTAGGAGATAAATGAAGTTCTGACATGTTCAGCCGCATATAGTGGCGTACAAATTGATAGGAAGAGATGGTGCATAAACCGTGATAATATTAATTAAAATTACATAAAAAAATTGGGTATCATTACAATTCAAAAAACATATTTTTAGATACAATACAATGTCAAAGTAGTCATTAAATAAGTTAGTCAATAAAAATATAAAATAATGTCATTAAAATGTCTATTCCAAACAACAATTATTCAAAAAACTATAACTAAAAATTACAACACATTACTAAAATACAACATTATCATCTCAAAAACGAAGAAAATTATCTTCTTTCATAAACTCTACTATGCTGTAATATGCTCTTTCAGTTAATAAACTCTTCAGTTTACTTTTAAGAGCAGATGTATTTAACATTTTCCATGATTTGGGCAATTTATTAAAAATGGTCGGAGCCATGCAAAAGATGCTCTTACGCATAAGAGCTGTTTTAGCGGCGTGAACACAGAGTTTAAAATTATCACGTCTGTTTCTAGGGACAGCATCAGACAAACGCTTAAATAAATGAGAATACGATTTAATGAACATTACTGTTTCCAGGATATATAATGAGGGCAATGTCAATATCTTACGTTCTATAAAATAAGCTTTACAGCTGTCCGTTGTTTGCAGTCTAAACATTGATCTAATGCACCTTTTCTGTGCCCGAAACGCTATTTCATTGTCCGTGCTATTCCCCCAAAAGATGACTCCATATCTAAGAACTGATTCGACTAATCCATAGTAAGCAGTAATTAACGCATCTGTGTTGACAACCACAGCAAGCTGTTTCAGAGCGTAGGCTGCACTACTTAATTTTTTACTAAGTGCCTCTATTTGAGGTTTCCAATTCAATTTAGAATCTATTATTAGTCCCAGAAATTTTGTTGTGTCAGCTTCTTTGATATTTATATTATTAAATTTAATATTAAGATTATTGATTGTTTGTGTACGTTGTCTAAAGTGCATTACGTTAGTTTTATTTAAATTAATTTTTAAATTATTATCACTTAACCAATTTATAATAGATATTAGTGAATTATTAATGTCATGTTCATAGGTGTTTATGTCATTACAAGCTACCGTCACAGTGCAATCGTCAGCAAAGAGTGTCATCGGTTGTTCAGTTACTTTAGGCAAGTCATTTATATACAAAGTGAACAACGGAGGCCCCAATACACTGCCTTGAGGTACTCCGTATATAACTTCGCGTTCTTCCGACCTTGAAGTTTCTTCACGTTTACTTTTTTTATTTATTTTACTGATTTCTGTAACTTGTTTACGGTTATGAAGATACGATTTAATTAATTCTAAAACGTTGCCTCTAACACCATAGGCTTCAAGTTTATCTACTAGAGAATTAAAATGGACGTAGTCAAAGGCCTATGTCATGTCGCAGAATATGGCACAGACTGGTGTTCTCTTATCTACATTTAGCATGACATTATGTAAACACTCATAAATAGCCAAGTTTATACTTTTATTTTTTCGAAATCCCTTTTGTTCGTCACTTAATATATTATATTTTTCTAAATAGTTATTCATTGCACAATATATATATTTTTCGAACACCTTAGACATAACTGGTATAAGTGCGATCGGTCTGTAATTTATCATTAATTCGTGATTTTCTTTCTTATAAAGCGGTTTCACTATAGACTTCTTTAATGCATCAGGAAATATACCTGTACTCATGCAAAGATTAATAATGAAACACAAATGAGTACATATTTCAAATGCAACTGCTTTCAATATTTTTGTGGCAATACCATCGTAACCAACGCTGTTCGTGTTTTTTAGCTTCATAATAATATTTAGTATGTCATAGGGTGTAGACGGAGCCATAAACATAGACTGAGCTCTGCCAAGAATTAATGACGTTGAGTTTGTTCCCACGTTAGTTGTTGGTTGTATTTTATCTATAAAATAATTATTAAATGCATTGGCAATGTCCTTTGGGTGTGTGATGTCTTTATTTTCAAATTTGATGCAAGAAATTGACTCTTTCGGGGCATTGTATTTACTCTTATTAATTATCTGCCACGTAGTCTTAGACTTGTTACTAGAGGTCTTAATATTGTAATTGTTTTGTGTTTTCTGAGTTAGATTCATAATTCTTTTAAGTAATTTTGAATACCTTTTGAATTTATCTCTATTAGCTTGACTTGGTTTTAACCTGTATTGCCATAGAAGCTTCCGTTTGTTTTTACTACACAACTTTATCCCGCGTGATACCCAAGTAGGTTTTTTAGTAGTATTTATAGTAATCATTTTGCTGGGGAAACATAATTGGTACAGTAATTGGAACGTTTCAATAAAACAGTTGTAGGCTGTATTAGGATCGTCCATCTCGTACACATCTGAGAAGGATAGACTACTTAGACAAGTCTTGAATTTTTCTATATTTTCCTGACTGTAGTCTCGAGTACTTTTACGATAATACTTAAGAACATTATTTTTCCTAACGGGGCACTTTAACAGTTGAGCTGTGTGATCGGATAGCGCGAGCTCCAATACTTCTGATTTACAACGTCGCTTGTTAAAATTATGCGCAAAATTATCTATGCGTGTTTGGCTCGCAGCTCGAGTAGGTTGTCTCAAAGTAAGATGTAAATTAAAATTTAAAAGAATACATTCGAATTCGGCTGACAGTTTACTTCTCTTCAAAATGTCAATGTTGTAATCACCAGCTAAAACTATATTCTTACATCGCTGTTTGGATAAATATTTTAAAAGATTTTCTAGTTTATCAAAAAACTCATTGATATTTTTTGAGTTAGGTACTCTATAAATACACACAATTATAATGTTATAGTCCGTCAATTTAACTGCACAACACTCGAATATGCTTTGCGAGGACATGTTTGCTACATTGGTCAATCCCTTCCATTGAATACCATGCTTAACAAGTATACATGCACCGCGTCGCTTACTTGTCTGTCTACTATAACAAGCAGCTAAACTATAATTAGGTAGGTGTAACTGATTCTCACAGCCAGCCATCATAAAATGCTCTGAAATGCATATTACATCTACATCAACATCTCGTTCTGAGAGTTCACATAAACAGACTGAGAGAGCGTCAGATTTATTAGTTAGACCGGCAATGTTCTGATGTATATGTGTGTATATGTGTGTCGCAGGAGCTACAGCATGTCGGGCGCGTACCGGCACGTGGTGGCGCGGCCGCGCGACGTGGCGTTATGTATGTGTGTGTATATGTGTGTCGCAGGAGCTACAGCATGTCGGGCGCGTACCGGCACGTGGTGGCGCGGCCGCGCGACGTGGCGTTATGTATGTGTGTGTATATGTGTGTCGCAGGAGCTACAGCATTTCGGGCGCGTACCGGCACGTGGTGGCGCGGCCGCGCGACGTGGCGTTATGTATGTGTGTGTATATGTGTGTCGCAGGAGCTACAGCATGTCGGGCGCGTACCGGCACGTGGTGGCGCGGCCGCGCGACGTGGCGTTATGTATGTGTGTGTATATGTGTGTCGCAGGAGCTACAGCATGTCGGGCGCGTACCGGCACGTGGTGGCGCGGCCGCGCGACGTGGCGTTATGTATGTGTGTGTATATGTGTGTCGCAGGAGCTACAGCATGTCGGGCGCGTACCGGCACGTGGTGGCGCGGCCGCGCGACGTGGCGTTATGTATGTGTGTGTATATGTGTGTCGCAGGAGCTACAGCATGTCGGGCGCGTACCGGCACGTGGTGGCGCGGCCGCGCGACGTGGCGTTATGTATGTGTGTGTATATGTGTGTCGCAGGAGCTACAGCATGTCGGGCGCGTACCGGCACGTGGTGGCGCGGCCGCGCGACGTGGCGTTATGTATGTGTGTGTATATGTGTGTCGCAGGAGCTACAGCATGTCGGGCGCGTACCGGCACGTGGTGGCGCGGCCGCGCGA
This sequence comes from Polymixis flavicincta, assembly GCA_949987655.1. NCBI lineage: Eukaryota > Metazoa > Arthropoda > Insecta > Lepidoptera > Noctuidae > Polymixis > Polymixis flavicincta. Next base: position 1,313,758 of record OX465175.1, on the reverse strand, counting down.
CGTGGCGTTATGTATGTGTGTGTATATGTGTGTCGCAGGAGCTACAGCATGTCGGGCGCGTACCGGCACGTGGTGGCGCGGCCGCGCGACGTGGCGTTATGTATGTGTGTGTATATGTGTGTCGCAGGAGCTACAGCATGTCGGGCGCGTACCGGCACGTGGTGGCGCGGCCGCGCGACGTGGCGTTATGTATGTGTGTGTATATGTGTGTCGCAGGAGCTACAGCATGTCGGGCGCGTACCGGCACGTGGTGGCGCGGCCGCGCGACGTGGCGTTATGTATGTGTGTGTATATGTGTGTCGCAGGAGCTACAGCATGTCGGGCGCGTACCGGCACGTGGTGGCGCGGCCGCGCGACGTGGCGTTATGTATGTGTGTGTATATGTGTGTCGCAGGAGCTACAGCATGTCGGGCGCGTACCGGCACGTGGTGGCGCGGCCGCGCGACGTGGCGTTATGTATGTGTGTGTATATGTGTGTCGCAGGAGCTACAGCATGTCGGGCGCGTACCGGCACGTGGTGGCGCGGCCGCGCGACGTGGCGTTATGTATGTGTGTGTATATGTGTGTCGCAGGAGCTACAGCATGTCGGGCGCGTACCGGCACGTGGTGGCGCGGCCGCGCGACGTGGCGTTATGTATGTGTGTGTATATGTGTGTCGCAGGAGCTACAGCATGTCGGGCGCGTACCGGCACGTGGTGGCGCGGCCGCGCGACGTGGCGTTATGTATGTGTGTGTATATGTGTGTCGCAGGAGCTACAGCATGTCGGGCGCGTACCGGCACGTGGTGGCGCGGCCGCGCGACGTGGCGTTATGTATGTGTGTGTATATGTGTGTCGCAGGAGCTACAGCATGTCGGGCGCGTACCGGCACGTGGTGGCGCGGCCGCGCGTCGTGGCGTTATGTATGTGTGTGTATATGTGTGTCGCAGGAGCTACAGCATGTCGGGCGCGTACCGGCACGTGGTGGCGCGGCCGCGCGACGTGGCGTTATGTATGTGTGTGTATATGTGTGTCGCAGGAGCTACAGCATGTCGGGCGCGTACCGGCACGTGGTGGCGCGGCCGCGCGACGTGGCGTTATGTATGTGTGTGTATATGTGTGTCGCAGGAGCTACAGCATGTCGGGCGCGTACCGGCACGTGGTGGCGCGGCCGCGCGACGTGGCGTTATGTATGTGTGTGTATATGTGTGTCGCAGGAGCTACAGCATGTCGGGCGCGTACCGGCACGTGGTGGCGCGGCCGCGCGACGTGGCGTTATGTATGTGTGTGTATATGTGTGTCGCAGGAGCTACAGCATGTCGGGCGCGTACCGGCACGTGGTGGCGCGGCCGCGCGACGTGGCGTTATGTATGTGTGTGTATATGTGTGTCGCAGGAGCTACAGCATGTCGGGCGCGTACCGGCACGTGGTGGCGCGGCCGCGCGACGTGGCGTTATGTATGTGTGTGTATATGTGTGTCGCAGGAGCTACAGCATGTCGGGCGCGTACCGGCACGTGGTGGCGCGGCCGCGCGACGTGGCGTTATGTATGTGTGTGTATATGTGTGTCGCAGGAGCTACAGCATGTCGGGCGCGTACCGGCACGTGGTGGCGCGGCCGCGCGACGTGGCGTTATGTATGTGTGTGTATATGTGTGTCGCAGGAGCTACAGCATGTCGGGCGCGTACCGGCACGTGGTGGCGCGGCCGCGCGACGTGGCGTTATGTATGTGTGTGTATATGTGTGTCGCAGGAGCTACAGCATGTCGGGCGCGTACCGGCACGTGTTGGCGCGGCCGCGCGACGTGGCGTTATGTATGTGTGTGTATATGTGTGTCGCAGGAGCTACAGCATGTCGGGCGCGTACCGGCACGTGGTGGCGCGGCCGCGCGACGTGGCGTTATGTATGTGTGTGTATATGTGTGTCGCAGGAGCTACAGCATGTCGGGCGCGTACCGGCACGTGGTGGCGCGGCCGCGCGACGTGGCGTTATGTATGTGTGTGTATATGTGTGTCGCAGGAGCTACAGCATGTCGGGCGCGTACCGGCACGTGTTGGCGCGGCCGCGCGACGTGGCGTTATGTATGTGTGTGTATATGTGTGTCGCAGGAGCTACAGCATGTCGGGCGCGTACCGGCACGTGGTGGCGCGGCCGCGCGACGTGGCGTTATGTATGTGTGTGTATATGTGTGTCGCAGGAGCTACAGCATGTCGGGCGCGTACCGGCACGTGGTGGCGCGGCCGCGCGACGTGGCGTTATGTATGTGTGTGTATATGTGTGTCGCAGGAGCTACAGCATGTCGGGCGCGTACCGGCACGTGGTGGCGCGGCCGCGCGACGTGGCGTTATGTATGTGTGTGTATATGTGTGTCGCAGGAGCTACAGCATGTCGGGCGCGTACCGGCACGTGGTGGCGCGGCCGCGCGACGTGGCGTTATGTATGTGTGTGTATATGTGTGTCGCAGGAGCTACAGCATGTCGGGCGCGTACCGGCACGTGGTGGCGCGGCCGCGCGACGTGGCGTTATGTATGTGTGTGTATATGTGTGTCGCAGGAGCTACAGCATGTCGGGCGCGTACCGGCACGTGGTGGCGCGGCCGCGCGACGTGGCGTTATGTATGTGTGTGTATATGTGTGTCGCAGGAGCTACAGCATGTCGGGCGCGTACCGGCACGTGTTGGCGCGGCCGCGCGACGTGGCGTTATGTATGTGTGTGTATATGTGTGTCGCAGGAGCTACAGCATGTCGGGCGCGTACCGGCACGTGGTGGCGCGGCCGCGCGACGTGGCGTTATGTATGTGTGTGTATATGTGTGTCGCAGGAGCTACAGCATGTCGGGCGCGTACCGGCACGTGGTGGCGCGGCCGCGCGACGTGGCGTTATGTATGTGTGTGTATATGTGTGTCGCAGGAGCTACAGCATGTCGGGCGCGTACCGGCACGTGTTGGCGCGGCCGCGCGACGTGGCGTTATGTATGTGTGTGTATATGTGTGTCGCAGGAGCTACAGCATGTCGGGCGCGTACCGGCACGTGGTGGCGCGGCCGCGCGACGTGGCGTTATGTATGTGTGTGTATATGTGTGTCGCAGGAGCTACAGCATGTCGGGCGCGTACCGGCACGTGTTGGCGCGGCCGCGCGACGTGGCGTTATGTATGTGTGTGTATATGTGTGTCGCAGGAGCTACAGCATGTCGGGCGCGTACCGGCACGTGGTGGCGCGGCCGCGCGACGTGGCGTTATGTATGTGTGTGTATATGTGTGTCGCAGGAGCTACAGCATGTCGGGCGCGTACCGGCACGTGGTGGCGCGGCCGCGCGACGTGGCGTTATGTATGTGTGTGTATATGTGTGTCGCAGGAGCTACAGCATGTCGGGCGCGTACCGGCACGTGGTGGCGCGGCCGCGCGACGTGGCGTTATGTATGTGTGTGTATATGTGTGTCGCAGGAGCTACAGCATGTCGGGCGCGTACCGGCACGTGGTGGCGCGGCCGCGCGACGTGGCGTTATGTATGTGTGTGTATATGTGTGTCGCAGGAGCTACAGCATGTCGGGCGCGTACCGGCACGTGGTGGCGCGGCCGCGCGACGTGGCGTTATGTATGTGTGTGTATATGTGTGTCGCAGGAGCTACAGCATGTCGGGCGCGTACCGGCACGTGGTGGCGCGGCCGCGCGACGTGGCGTTATGTATGTGTGTGTATATGTGTGTCGCAGGAGCTACAGCATGTCGGGCGCGTACCGGCACGTGGTGGCGCGGCCGCGCGACGTGGCGTTATGTATGTGTGTGTATATGTGTGTCGCAGGAGCTACAGCATGTCGGGCGCGTACCGGCACGTGGTGGCGCGGCCGCGCGACGTGGCGTTATGTATGTGTGTGTATATGTGTGTCGCAGGAGCTACAGCATGTCGGGCGCGTACCGGCACGTGGTGGCGCGGCCGCGCGACGTGGCGTTATGTATGTGTGTGTATATGTGTGTCGCAGGAGCTACAGCATGTCGGGCGCGTACCGGCACGTGGTGGCGCGGCCGCGCGACGTGGCGTTATGTATGTGTGTGTATATGTGTGTCGCAGGAGCTACAGCATGTCGGGCGCGTACCGGCACGTGGTGGCGCGGCCGCGCGACGTGGCGTTATGTATGTGTGTGTATATGTGTGTCGCAGGAGCTACAGCATGTCGGGCGCGTACCGGCACGTGGTGGCGCGGCCGCGCGACGTGGCGTTATGTATGTGTGTGTATATGTGTGTCGCAGGAGCTACAGCATGTCGGGCGCGTACCGGCACGTGGTGGCGCGGCCGCGCGACGTGGCGTTATGTATGTGTGTGTATATGTGTGTCGCAGGAGCTACAGCATGTCGGGCGCGTACCGGCACGTGGTGGCGCGGCCGCGCGACGTGGAGTGGCGCGGCGTGCGCTACAGTGACCCCTACGCCGACCTGCTGCCCTCCGACCTGGACGAGCTGCACGACAACAAGCTCACCGGCATCCTCGAAGGTAACGCGCACGTTGTCTTGGACGATGACTGCTAATATACTTAATGAAAACCTTATATTCATTCATTCACTCATTGACAGACGAGGCACAGCTTAAACCGCTCGGTCTAGAACACAAAAATTCCACATATAACCGAGGTGAGCACTTAGAAAGGAGTTTTGAATATTCATCTCCTAAGTGTGTTATTTAGGCGTATAAGTTTATAAGGAAGTTCTTCATTTTTGCCGATGTAACTATCGGCATCATCGGCAACATATTGTACCTTTATAAAACGCAAATAGTTTTAACATGGTAATAGTAATAATATCGTTTGATTATTTTTTCTGGATTACTTAGTTCTTAAATACTTAATAACGTACATGGATGTGTCAGTAATGGATTTATGGTTTGATAAGTTAGTACTATAATCATAGCAGCCATTGCCCTTTCCCCAATTTCTCTTCGTAGGAACCAAAACAATATACTGTGGAACAAAATTAATTTGCTTAATTTAGATAAAGTAACTACTTACGTCATAATTATAGCTCAATGACCTCTATTGCCAAACATAACTCCAGCCATAATGCGTATGGGAAAGTACCATACCTATTTGCTTGCTATGCTCTGATAAGGAAAGTATTTTTATTTTGTTTCCAATAGTAACACATCTGTTATACCTCTGGTATTGTATATGTCGATAGACACCTGCATTGCTATTCTGTAACGATCTTACCGCGTGAAGTGAGCGTGGAGTGAACCGTCAGTGTCATCCCACTGATACTACGGATTGACCAAGCATCAGGTGGAATGCCACTGACAGCTCGCTCCACGCTCACTTCACGCGGTGAAATCGTTACTGAATAGCAATGCTGTAGCCACTTAATATGAGGTGGACTGCTGTCATATATACCATCAGACGGAAATAAAAAAACTTAAAAGTACATAATTTTTCTTTTCTCATTTACTTGGCTTGCAAAGGCTTGCAAATCTAGTATGACTTCCAACCAACATGTACCGTGATAACTTGCAACTTTTTACTTCATAATTATCCTACCCTTATCCGAAGAGAAGAGGATATCATGGGATTGTTTGTCTTGAACCATGTGGTGCCGGACGTAAAGAATAGCACCATCCTATCTCTTCTCGTGGGTGTCTTAGGAGGCGACTAAGGGATTTACTGGAAAATGGGAAGTCTCTATCTCTATGCATTTTACCACCATCTGCGATAGCCAACCCGCCTGCCTAGCGTGGCGATTATGTCAAACCCCCACAAATTGGGGGAGGCCTATGTCCAGCAGTGTAGGTGCTTTGGCTGAAATGATAACGATCCCAATTTATTTGGGGTCGGTGCAACACGTCTTTACCTTTCATACCTACTTCTACCTATTAGACGTCATCTCTGTAGTCACTCCTTTTCCATCCATATTATCTTTCACAGAGTCCATCCACATTCATACCCAAAACTTTTCTGACGACAGTTTCCTAATTTTTATAACTTTTCTACTTATGAAAACTTACATTTCCTCTTTCAGACGGAAAATACAAAGCCCTTCTCCTGACCATGACTCTGCCTGCAAGTTGCTACGCGACCATGGCATTACGAGAACTCCTCAAAGTGGACACGTCAAGCGACAATCAAGCGTCGCAGAACAACTACCACAAAGAACGAAAAACTTCAACAGCAGAAGAGATTGAAAACGGAGAGAAAAAGAACTCGGAAGCCGAGAGTGGAGAGAAGACTAAGGTGAAGAGTGAGAGTGGAGAGAAAAGGAAGATAGATAGCGAGTTGGAAGAGGATGCTAAGAAACAGAAAGTAGACGAATAAAAGGTTTTATTTTAATGTTTATTCGTGTTTTATTTCTGATTTTTGTGCTGATTTAGGTGTGGAGGGTTGATCTGAAATAGAAACAAAAATTGGTTATTATTAGTGATGCCGATGTACAGAATCAGGATGCGAAGTTTAATTGAGAACGTCAAGAAACTGAAATTCTTGAGGATATTTTTTTAATAAAAAACAAAGAGCTTGGTTTGCATACTCCATAACTGTTATTTAATCACTAGAAACAAAATTTTAAGTGCACGCATTAAAATATATACAGAGGGAACCGTAATTCGAAGTATTTCTTTCAGGACGTGATAGTGTTACCCCCTTGCGACATTTAAGCACCCCCATATAGCCAAGGTGAAAATCTATGGGATTCGAGAAATTCCAAGATTCGTGTGCTTCCAAAAAAACGGGGTCACTGACGTTTCTATTTTTTTACCGACTTCAAAAAGGAGGACGTTCTCAATTCGTCTGTATTTTTTTAGTTGTTTTTTTAGTATGTAAGTTCCTCGATATCTCCGGTAATTGTGGGTCGATTTCGAAATTATTTTTTAATGGATAGTTTGTGCGTCAGGGGTGGTCCTATAATATTAATAACTGCTTGGATAGTTTTTGCGTTAGCTTCGGTAATGTGTATTTGATCCACTTTGTGTAAGTAAGTAAAAAAATTATTTGCATAGATTGCAGGTACAGTAAATAAGATGACAGTTAAAATATGGGTGATCCTTGTACAATCTACCTTATAATAGGCATGCAAACATTATTTTTATTACATGACAGATGTTTTAGATAGGTATTACAGTTCAACAATAATCGGCATAAATATAATGAACATTAATTAAAATATCTGCAATATGATAGAAATAAAATTAAGAAATCAAAACAATGTCACAATTATTACAGTATGTGAGAAAAAAAACGTTAAATTATTCAGTATTATTAAGGAAGTCATTTACAGAATAATAATAGCATTTCACAATTAATAATTCTGTCAGTTTCTTTTTAAAGTTTTGAATTGTCATTTTTAATTATGTTACGATAATGTTCTAATACTTCCTGGCTCTGCTGTTTCTGTTTATCTGGCCAGTAGTGGTTTACGAATTAGTGTGGGTTAGTTACCATAACTCATCATCATCATCATCATTATTTCAGCCGAAAAACGTCCACAATTGGACATAGGCCTCCCCCAAGCTTCGCCACTTCGACCGGTTCTGTGCTTCCCGCATCCAGCGGACTCCTGCGGCCCTCACAAGGTCATCGGCCCATCTTGTGGGAGGCCTTCCAACTTTATGACTTCCGGACGCGGTCTCCACTCCAGAACCTTTCTGCCCCATCGGCCATCTGTTCTGCGAGCAATGTGTCCTGCCCACTGCCACTTAAGTTTGGCAATTCTTCGGGCTATGTCGATTACCTTGGTTCTCCTTCGGATCTCTTTATTCTTGATTCGATCAGGCAGGGAAACTCCAAGCATAGCCCTCTCCATCGCCCTTTGGGTGACTTTAAGCTTTCTTATGAGGCCCATTGTGAGCGACCACGTTTCGGTTCCACATGTCATCACTGGCAACACGCACTGGCCAAAAACTTCGTCTTGAGACACTGCGGTATGTGGGACGAGAAGATATTGCGAAGCTTCCCGAACGCTGCCCACCCGCGTCGGAATCGATGATTGACCTCTTTCTCGAAGTTGGACCTACCTAACTGGACAGTTTGTCTTAGGTAAACGTACTCGTCCACAACTTCGAGTGCAGCGCCTCCGACCGTGGCGAAAATGGGTGTTACATGGGCATTGGACATGACCTTTGTCTTGTCTATGCTCATTTTAAGACCCACTCTTTCGGAAGCTCTACTGAAGTCATCGAGCATTGTACTGAGGTTCTCGATGGTCTCAGCCATGACAACTACATCATCGGCAAACCGAAGGTGAGTGATGTACTCGCCATTGATGTTGATGCCAGTCCCTTTCCAGTCCAGAACCTTGAAGACATCCTCGAGTGCAGCGGTGAACAGTTTCGGAGAGATAACGTCTCCCTGTCTAACATCGCGCTGCAGAAGGATAGGTTTCGAGGTCTGGTCCTGGAGTCTGATTGACATAGTGGCGTTTTCGTACAGACACTTCAACACCTCGATGCATCGATAGTCGATCTGGCACCGTTGGAGGGACTGCAGTACAGCCCATGTCTCGATCGAATCAAAGGCTTTTTCGTAGTCCACAGACGCTAGACAGGCAGATTAAACTCTTCGGTCTTCTGTAAAACCTGCCGCAGCGTATTTATGTGGTCTATGGTGAAAAGCCTTTACGGAACCCGGCTTGTTCGGGAGGCTGGAAGCCCTCAAACCTGCGCGCGAGACGGTTCGTGATGTTTCTGGAGAACAGCTTGTAGACATGTCTCAGAAGTGAGATGGGTCTATAATTCTTAAGAAGGGCATTGTCACCCTTGTTAAATAAATGTACCACCACACCTCTGTTCCACCTCTGTTCCGTTTTGCCCTCGAGTATGACGGAATCAAACAGCTTCTGGAGGGCCTTAATAACGGGTTCCCCGCCAGCCTTTAGGTGTTCAGCCGTAATTCCGTCATCACCCGGCGCCTTGTTATTTTTGAGCTGCTTCAGAGCCATCCTAATCTCGTACAAGCTGACATCCGGGAGGTTGTCAGTAAAGTGTCGGGTCAATCTAGCTCTTGGGTCGTTTGCCAGATTCGTAACGGGGTTTTTTGTTGACGTGTATAACTGTCCAAAGAACCTCAATCTTTCTCAACAGCTCAGGCTTGGTGGATACGATCCTGCCTTCATCAGTCTTCAGTTTCGTGAGCTGACTCTGCCCAATAGACAGATCCCTAGCAAAGACCTTGGAGCCTTCATTCTGCTCTACTGCGTCTTCAATACATTCTGTATTAAAGCGGTGGAGGTCGCTTTTCAAGGACTTAGAGATCTGTCTATTAAGCTGCCGGTACTCAAGCGCATCGTCTGAAGACTGCAGGACCATCTCGCGCGTCTCCTTCATGAGCTGCAAAGTAGGATCAGAGAGCCTCTTATTTTTATTCATATGACGGGTCTTGAAATTCGAAGACCCGACAGTTTCCACGAACCCATCGTTAAAATCGTCCACAGCGCTCCCTAGACACTCGAAACGATTCTGAAGTTCGAGTTGAAAGCTTTCGGAGTTTTGGACTTGGATCGGTGCTGGACAGAGCGTAGACTTCATCAGCCTGGGAAATTCCAAATAGAAAAACCAATAACACTTATCCCGACCTGGGAATCGAACCCAGCCTAGGACCTCATGCTCAGGAGTAGCGCTTACGACCACTAGACCAACGAGGCGTCTTTTCAAAGATACGTTTATACAATCCCCTGTTGAACGTAGCTTGTCAAATCCGTCGCAAAGCCTTTAATTATTAGTTTTAGGTCACATTAGTCGATCGCACCCTTGCGAAACCGGGGCGGGTCGCTAGTCAGTACTAAATTCAAGTATTACATCAAAAATTGAACTTTGTATGGTTTTCTCTCATTTTTAATATTTTCTGTGCGGAAACAGAATACTAAAGTAAAAAGCCATTAAAAAGTTAGGAGCCAACAAAGATTCGTTTTTCTTGCCAATTTACCCTAACTTTGAGCGTGTTTAAGTAATAAAATAACCCCTCCTTCTGGCGCAGTCAGGTAAGGAGTGAAACTCTCCAAAACCGAGTCGGTAAGCTCAAATATCGAAAAGTTCAATAAACTTTATTGGTCATTGATATATGCAGTGGTTTTTTCATAAAACCCTATCTTCCGAAACACTTTTCTTAATTTTTTTTTACTATTAAATGATCCTGCTACTCACTCAATAGCGTTGTCGTGTAGACTAGCGTTTACCTGCTCATCACTGATACTATCTCTGTCGGCCACGATGACTGGTGAGATAGCGTGATTTTAGCCAGGTCCACCCATGTGCGACTAGATTCCCCTAAAACGTATCATACATAAACTTACGTATGTTCATACTGCCGTGTCCTCCTGTGCTGCGTGTGCGCGTACCGCGCGGGCAGCCAGCTGGCGCTGCGCGTGACGTCACAGGCCACGTGTGACGTCACGTGTGCGCGCAGCTCGCCGGGCGTCGGGAAAGAGCGCGGGCACCATGTGCACTTGTGGGGTTTGTTCTGTGTGGACAATTAATAGGGAGGTGGTCATGCAATTAAAAAAACCCTAAATGTCTCGCAAAAGTTAAATATGTTTTCGTGTTTTCGAAAGAAAGTAGGTAACTGGCCTAGGTAGACATACTCATCGAAATTATGTATTTCCTAACAATCTACCTACCCTAGGCTTAGTTCTGTTAGTCAAAAGTTGGGTCTTAGACCGATTCATCGCAAGCCCCACCCTAAAGCTAGCCGTGCTCAGCTCTTGGAACATGGTCTGAAGTTCTAGAGCTGTGGCGGCAAAATGGACTATATCGTCGGCAAATCGGAGATTTGGCAGCCTCTTCTTGCCGACGTCAATTCTCTTGGTCTTCCATAGTGCTGCCAATGCCAGTGACTTAAATATTCCTCAAGTTTGCTTGAATACTTACAATTTGGGAAAAAGTGGGGCACCCCGCTTGAAAAAAGGTGTTAAGCAGCGCTTACCACCTATTTGTATTTCTAATGAAGTGCTGGATCTTCATTTTTTAGTTCTTTCTCTCATTCTTTTTCATTAATACTTTCTCTTTCTTTATTGTTTAGTTCTTTCTGGTTCTTCATATTTAGTTAAATGTTTGCGGAGTTATTATTGAGCAATTATTAAAAAAAATGTAATTAAATGAAATTGTTATAATGTAAATAGGAATCCGTTTAATATTTAAGAAAAAAGCTAGATGGACTCAACCGTTTCGAACTGACTACCCCTCAGAAGAAATGGCGAAACAAACTTCGGTCAGTCTCTTTTGAAGGCCGGATATACTCTTGAGCTGGCTATAGACATACATGACTTCTCAATAACACCTGTTACCTTTGTATGTGTCATGCGATGATAGTACAAGTTTGAACTCGCTGTGAAACATTTTCCGCATTCAGGACATTTGTGCGGCTTTTCACCTGTGGAAAATACAAAAGTTGGAATACATTCAGCAATCGATGTGAAAGTAGTTTTATTGGTTGTATGGGTGTAATAATGATAATAACGGGGCACTTTCTGTGACTATAATTATCATTATTACACCTTGTCCTATAATTATCTGTCACGTACGAGTAGGTACCTATTGTATACCTTTATCTTTGGTTTGATTTTTTTTTCGGATCTCCAATCCTACTTATCAAAATAATATAAACTAAGACTGGACAAGGTGGGTTCAACGAGCCGGCAACAGGATATTCCTATGTCTGTTTTCAGTAACACAAAGCGACATCTAAATGAAAGTCTAAAGAAAAGCGTGCTGATGGATTTTCAATGGTCGGGTTTGTATCGAATGTTGAAAATGTAACAGCGCGCTTTTTATTGAGGCAGTCCTGGGTGGGTTTTTTTTTTTTGGGTCTGTTATCATCAAATAACTTCTCCCGCTCTGGGTGGAGCAGGAGGGCGTGTCAGACTTCTACTGACTAAAACCCACCCGTGTTCCTTCAGTAGCCCGTATGCCAGGGGCTGTGGTATCTCTTTCAAACAAACCCGCACCCCTGACAGGCATCGGCCCTTGCGGGCCCCATCATTTTTGTGCTGACATCTCTTTGAGGCGCGCTTGGAACACAACGCGCCGTCGACTTGGCTTGGTCCTTACCGGACAGCGAGCTACCCATTACTCGCCGTCCGCAAGCCCATGCCTACGGTGGCCGGAAATCGGCCTGGGATTCCCGACGCCCAGGGCGTCTCCGTATCCTGCGGCGGCTGGGGTCGCGAGGGCGCTTATGCTGCCTCTCCCTCACGTGCGCCGCCTCCCTCTTCGCGAGCATTACTGCTTCGCTGAAGGAGGTGACGGCTCCCCATGCCCTCTCGCTCCGTACCATGGCTTGGACCAGGGCCAGGGTCTAAAGTACATACTTCTTTTATGGGGTACTGTGTAAAATGTTATAATAAACTACCAGTCGATATTCTTGAACTAAGTGAAAATAAAAAGTCGTGCATTAAACGCACACTATGTAGACAAGCGTATTATAAGTTAAATGATTATATCTTAGATAAAAATGCCTGGCTTAATGCTGGTCCTGCTCCACAGCCACCTGGGCTTACTAATTAACATTTTAATATTTGGAAGAGATGCTTCCCCTTTTTTTTATGTTTTCTGACATTACGAACACTTCTGTTCCTATTATTATTATTTTTCTGACATTGCGAACATTTCTGTTCCTATTTTCAGTAATTTTGTGACATTACGAATTTGTTTTTGATTTTACTGAACCAAGTATTACTTATTAAAATTTCAATAGATACTTATTATATATTTTTCTTTCTTTTTGGAAGTCAAATTTTATGAATTTCTCAAATAGGATTGAAACTATCGTTTTGTTTAATTTAGAAGCATTTTGTCAAATTTTTGTAAACGTGAGTACCATGCATCCTTATAATATGTTGTTTTGATGTACGTCGACTTGAAAAAACGTGGTAGTTCAGAGTATGTCATGCTCACTTAAATGTCTCACTGATGGTGGCGTGTGTGTTGGATCATTCGGTTCCCTAGAAAATGGTTGAGCTGGATGGTGCTGATCCATGCGTCAAGTTCGTGAACGGGCGCCGTCTGTTGAGACTGGTCATCTCTTATCTGCCATGGCTTATTTTGAATCTTATTTTTTTTTAATTTTTTTTTTACATTGTTCTCACATATAGAAGCACCAAGAAATGTTCCCAAAATTTTGTAATACCCACGAGGACACGGCGGTGCTCCGCCCAAGCCGGGCAGACCGCCACCGTGTGCTCCACCGTGTCCTCAGGGCGATCTTCGCAGTGGAAACACCCGGGCGTTTCTTCCCGCCCTACCCGAAACAGGAACCTCCCGAAACAACCGTGTCCGGTGAGGACCTGCGTCAGGCGGAAGGTGAAGACGCCATGCCGCCTCTCAAACCACTCCTCAAAGAGGGGACTTACCGCCGCAATCGTGGCGTGCCCAGCACTGGGTTGCGACAATCGCTCTCTCCATGTCACCATGAGATCCCGCCGGAGCTCTGTCCGCTGTGCCGCGATTTCCCGCGGCAGCGGAGTTACGCCCCGGCGTTTGGCCTCCTCGCGCCACTCCCACATTTGAGCTAGGATCTTTGCCTCCAGATCCCATGGCGGTAATCCGGCAAGGAGGCCCGCCGCCTCGCCGGAGATCGTGCGATATCCCCGGATCATCCTGATCGCCATGACCCTATGGGATGCCCTCAACCGGCGAGCTGGTTGGCGCCTCAATGTAGGCGCCCACACCGGCGCCCCGTATAAGGCCATGGACCGCACGATCCCCGCGTAGAACCTCCGGCAGGAGGCGTTTGGCCCCCCTAGATTGGGCAAGAGCCGCTTCAATGCAGCCCCGGCCCGCTCCAGTCTGGGAGCCAAACGGCGGAAATGCTCCGCGAAGTTCCACCGGCTGTCGAGGACGAGTCCCAAGTACTTCATTGTCGACTCGACGCCGATGTGAACCCCTCCCACCGTTATCTGGGAACCCGTCGGTGGTGCATTCCGAGGACCATGAAACCACATGGCCTCGGACTTGTGCAAGGCCACCTCGAGTCCCAGTTGCCGGATCCTATCGACGATTGTCGCAACCCCGTGTGTCCCTAAGTCGGCCGCCTCCTGGTACGACCTCCCTTGCGCCAGGACCAGCGTGTCGTCAGCGTAGCAAACTACACTGACGCCGTCAGGGAGGTCGGCGCGCAGCACCCAGTCGTACCCGATGTCCCACAGATGCGGCCCCAGGACCGATCCCTGTGGGACACCGCACGACATCTCTCGCCGGTTCCACTCTCCGAGGTGACCGGGGTAGATGACGGCCCTGTCCGTCAAATAGGCCTCGACCACACGACAGAGGTAGGTCGGCATCCGGTGATACCGGAGTGCCTCCCTGATGCAACTCCAGGGCAGGGTCAATCAAAATCAAAATCAAAAGTCATTTATTCAAACTAGGCTGAGAGTCAGCACTTTTCGAACGTCAAAAAAGAAAAAAGAAAACATAAGACAGTCCCCCCAAAACGCCCACCCTTCGACACTTCCTAGTGCTTTAGCTGGGAAGAAGAAGTGGCGCAACAAACTCCCCAGCAGCACAGCTGTCTGTTCAGTTAGAAGAACTTGATACTGTACAATACAATAGTAAAAAATAAAATGATTTAAAGAGTCTAATAAAATAAACAATTAAGTATATGAATGTAATTCATACAACCTGTCAGTAGGTAAGCTAATTCTGGTGAAAGAACACAAACATTGTCTTGAGTTAATCACAGCGACCAACTATTCTTATCGTTTAAGTAGTCGTTAATAGAATAGTATGCCTTAGAACAAAGGTTGGATTTTACTTTGGCTTTAAACGCACTAAAATGTAAATCTAACAAAGAAGAGGGAAGCTTGTTATAAAAGGTTATACCAAGCCCAACAAATGAGTTATGAACCTTATGAAGCCGGTGAAAGGGAGCACGTAGTTTATCCTTATTTCTAGTATTAATATTATGAATATCACTGTTTTTAGTGTATAAGTGTATATTTTGCCTAATATATAAGATGTTAGCGAATATGAATTGCGATGCCACCGTGAGAATACCGATATCTTTAAAAAAATCTCTTAGGGACACTCTAGCACCCAATTGGTAAATTGCTCGAACAGCTCGCTTTTGAAGAACAAAAATATTTTGAATATCAGCGGCTTTGCCCCACAACAGAATGCCGTAGGACATAACGCTATGAAAATAACTGAAATAAACTAACCGAGCTGTTTCAACGTCAGTGTATTGTCTTACTTTTCTAACGGCATAGGCGGCCGAACTGAGCCTTCCCGCTAGGCTTGATATGTGTGAGCCCTACTGAAGTTTAGCATCTACTGTTATGCCCAAAAAAACTGTCGAGTCTACGGTTTCAAGCATCTCTTTATCTAACACGATGTTTGGACCAAGATTTCTAACATTCGGTAAGGCGAATTTTACACACTTTGTCTTCTTGGCATTGGTGTTGAAGGCATTGGCGATGTCTAGAGACACCGCCAAGACGACCCCACCCCGGGCCACAGCATCCCCCGTCGTGAGGGCTCGCACGCGCATGATAGCATCCACCGTGGAGCGCCCCCTGCGGAAACCAAACTGGCTCTCCGCCAAATCCGGCCAATTCGCACCAGCCGCCCGACGAGGCGGTCTGCAATTACTCTCTCAAAGAGCTTGCCCACCTCGTCGAGCAGCACAATGGGCCGGTAAGCGGACGGAGAGTCCGCTGGGCGCCCCGGCTTCTTAATGAGGACCAGTTTCCCCGTCTTCCAGCGAAGTGGGAACTGGCCCTTCTCCAAGCATGCGCTAAGGAGCCCTCTTAGTCGAGGCCCGAGAGCCTGCAAGGCCAGGACCCAGGCTTTTCCAGGTAAGCCGTCGGGTCCTGGGGCGGTATTCTTGGCATTCAGCCTACGTACCGCCACTCTCAGGTCTACCTCGGTCACCTCTGGAGAGTCGTCGTCGTCGTCGGTGTGGTCCGCATCGGGCACCGCAGGAGGCGGAGCCATGGGCGGGGGAGCGTGCTCCCCTCGCGAGGGGAACAGAGCGCTCACCACGTCCTGCACGAGCTGGGGCCGGAGACTCTGCGTCAGATAGGCAATCGCTCCATGTCAAATACTGGTATTTATTGAGCTGCAACGGTTTGACTGGAAGCCCGACTTACCTATTTAGGAAAAGGCGGGTTGATGATGATGGTGTTCCCCTCTTTGACGTTGCCTTAATCCTCACGATAGCTCTTTCATGAATATAAATCTGAACCAATGTCCCAGGGCGTCTTGTTACACTAAAGTCATTTTCATAATTGAATTGGGAAGTCAGCCTTCTTCTCCCTCTTTTTGTTAGTGCACTCTTGACAGAGCGGTCGTGGTCATCCTCATGCAATGAGATTTAATTTTATTTTCGGAAAGCTTACCATTATAAGAACCAAAATATTTTAAGACACCAGTGATTGGCCTCACGATGCGACGCCATCGTTCTCTGTCGGCTGTAACATGTATTGTGTGCATTCGTGTAATGGGCTGCCCACTGCGGATTTAATCTGCACCCTAACTGCGTAACACGGTTGGTCTATCGCATGGGCGACCTGCCGCGTGCTTTCGTTCCGTCGACCGTTCTCTGCACTACAAAACGTTCTATCGTTTCCCCGTCGCGACACATGCCTGAAGAATTGAAGTATTCGAGCCTGTACTGTAGTTGATAGACGCTGGTCGATGCCGATTTCTTGGCGTAGATGTGTTGGTGTGAAATTCTATCCACGACACTCCAAGCATTTTCCTCCAGCAGAAAATTTCATGAGCGTCTATTTTCTTTTTCGTTAGTCTGCGTTATGCCGCCTAATATTAATACCTACCACAAGAGAGAGCATGCAGTGGATAGGGACTCACCTGTGTGTATCCTACGATGAGTGTTCAATGAGCTGGAGGTACTGAAACCTTTGTTGCACACGTTGCATATGTGAGGCTTCTCGCCTGAAACAATGAAGATCATAATGATACTGATTGAGTCTAGTTAGGTACCTAACTAGGGGTTGTACCGCTACCGATCGAGGAGCATCTTCTTGCGCAACCATAATAATTCTAGAGCTTAGGTAGGTACAATCGACCGCACCGCACAGAGGTACTCGTGTTCTATTGAAATTACAACGCTACCAGCTCGAGGTTCTGTTTATTGCATCTAACTACAATACTACATTGTTTGAAAATATTGTTTTGTAATGTCTAACAGCAGTATTTCGGTAAAAGTAAAGAATCCCATTGCCAAAGTACCAGTTACACTGTATTTGGTTCACAACTCTTTCATAACAAACTTTGGTACAATTACGGTTTATCCATTTAGTATTGTCTAGGTCCTGGGACATTAGTGACCATGGTCGGTAAATTACCCGTATGTGTCCTCATATGCCTTTTCAACAGCGACGGCCGGTCGAAGGTCTTCAAACACACTTGGCACGGCAGTATGTTCTTCATGTTAGCAGCTTTCTGGGGCAGGCAGAAGGATTCCTTGGTGCAGACCAGGCTGGTTCTCTCGTACAACTTGACCAAGTGGTTGTTCAGACCCTCGAGGAACTTAAAGTCGATAATATTTAACATTTTGTTAGGTTTTTTGGCTTTCGTTGACAAGTCTAGAGGTTCCGTTTGCATTTCCATTTTGATTTTTGCGATGTTGATGAGGTTTTACTTTTTGGTTTAGTTTACAATTGGGCAAGTTTATGGAAGAGTATTGACATGTTCATATTATTTTATTAATTGTACATAGTTCAGTAATGGACTTGGATTGTTATAGTAGCTTGTAGTGAATACTGAATGCTGGTGCTTTTAACTGATTACTTTTAAAAGGTGTCTTTAAACTAGTGAGCTAGACATGAGCCTGGCTGGGTAAATCTTTTGAACTAGTGACAACTAATTTTCTTCCCACCCGGAACTTTCCACAATCACTTAGCTAATTAAGGTCTTATTGAGAACTTAATCCTCACAGCACAAATCAAACTGATTTTCACTCGAATTTTCACAGGTAACTGTCATAATTTCCCCTGGGCCGTCCTATAAATACGTGAAGGACTGAAGGACTGACGTATACAAATGACAGGGTGATATTAGTGTATTAGATTGTATAACAGTTGTGTCGATGATCGTTCGGAGTATTGTGGTGTCGCCAACAATGAGTTTTGTAAAGCACGGGACACTAATCGACGTGATTTGACGGTTTTTTCGTGTATTCACCCTGGAGGAAGGTGTGATGGATGTGGTTTCAACTTTTCATTCCCTATTAAAGTGGACATAGTACTGGTATTTCTCGTGTACTTTATCACATAACGCGTTCGATGACCGTTCTCGAGAGGAGTTGTCACGATGTCGGTGTAAGTACCTACTAATTCGGTGATCACTACACTCTCATGACCATCTTCAGCTGATTTCATCATTATCTGCCCTACCTATCCCTTTTCCAACTAAGGCGGTTCGTTCAGATGCCAATGTAATACGCTTTTTAATAAAATTACAAGCCACGTTCAATCTTTAGTCTTAAATTAAAAATTAAAAAAAAAAATTAAAATTCATTTATTTCAGGCAAGAAACCCATATTTCAAATTAAAATTAAAATAAGATAAAATTTTACCATACTGCAACAGAAAAGAACAAAATTTCATTAAGAGAGTAAAAAATAAAATCACAGAATTGAAATAAAACATCATGTAACAAAATCGGATTTTCAATAAAATGTCAGATTGAACTTTCAGAGTTATTAAACACACAAAAATAATATAATAATAAAAATCTAGTCATAATATAGTGTCAAACAAAAAACAAAAATTAAAATAATAATAATTAAACATGTCTGTTACAGCATTGGCTTATAATAGGTCTTTACCTATGAAATTGCCGTTTTGTATGAAAAAATTTAAACGAATTTTTTTCATGAATTTTTTATTTGTATTAATCGAAGTAATCACCCATGCAATCAATGCATCTTTGCCATCGCAGTGGCAGTTTATTGATGCCCTTCTTAAAGAAATCAGCTGGACGGGAGGCAACAAATTCTTCAAAGGCATTTTGTACTGCCTCTCGGGTATTAAATTTTTTTCCCGCCAAGAAGTTATCCAAATTCTGGAAAAAGTAGTAGTCTGTAGGCGCAAGGTCTGGTGAGTAGGGCGGATGACGGAGAGCTTCCAACCCCAGTTCTTGCAACTTGGAGACCGTCTGCTGTGCAGCATGAGTCGTGCAGGAGCAGCGGAGACGAGCGATTGACCAATGCTGGTTGGAGATGCGCCAGCTTCTCCATCATTGTGTTCAGTTCTTCACAGTACACATCTGCAGTAATGCTCACCCCGTTTGGTAAGAAGCTGTGATGAATCACACCGGCGCTAGACCACCAAACAGTGACCATCACTTTTCTAGGGGTAAGTTTTCGTTTAGGGCATTGTTTAGGTGCTGAACCAGGATCCAACCAACTTGCTGAGCGCTTACGGTTATCAAACAGAATCCATTTTTCATCGCAGGTAACAATGCGGTTCAAAATTCCTTCATTTGTGTGTCTGTTGAGCAGTGCAAGGCACGTCTCGACGCGTACTTCGCGCTGGCGATCATTGAGTTCGTGGGGCACCCATTTGTCAAGCTTTTTTACCTTGCCAATTTGACGCAAATGGACCAATATTGTTTTGACGCTAACGTCGAAAGCTGCTGCTAATTCAGCCGTAGATTGTGTATCATCAGCTTCCACAATCGCCTTTAATTCGTCATTGTCGACCAAAGTCTTCGGACGACCGCGAGGTTCATTTTTCAGGTCGAAATTTCCAGAACGGAAGCGAGCAAACCAATAACAGGTGGTGCGTTGGTTTGTAGTGTTAGCTCCGTAAACGTCGTTGATGTTGCGTGCCGCTTGTGCCGCGTTGCTGCCACGACGGTACTCATATTCCATAATTACTCGAATGTTTAACGTATCCATGATGACGAAAAAGATTGAAATGCGATGAAAATGTAACACTAATCAATAAAGAAATGACTACTTTTAGAAAAAAAAATCCATGTTTTTAAAATAAAATTAATTTGAAATTAGAATTCTTAGCCAAACAAAAATTATTTTGATTTGAAATGGCCAGTACTGCAAAACGGCAATTTCATAGGTAAAGACCTAATATAAGGGCAGTCAAATCGCCCAGCGATTATTGCCAGGACGGTGTTGGAGCTAGCCCGCACCCTGCGCACTAAGGACGCGCACCGCTTGCGCATGGTGGCGTGAAAACAGTCGGTGCGCGCCTCCGCAAACATGCCCGAGGCGCTGCAGTAGCGGGGCAGCCCCAACACTGCCCTGAACGCGTTGTTGTATTGGACACGAAGGGCACTGTAAGCAGCTTGTGAGTAAGATGCCCATAGGCTGCACGTGTATAGGGAGGTGCAAAAAGCTTTGAAAAGTGTGATTTTCACCTGATTTGAACAACGTGCAAACCTACGGGCTATCATATTTGCTCTCTTAGACAGTGCCCTCCGCTCCCGCTCAGTGTCGGCATGGTCTTTCAGATCGGCAGTTACCCAGTTACTTACGTTTAATTATTTGAGTTTTAATAAATTCAAATAATTAAACGTAAGTTGTGCCAGAAAGGCTTTTATCCCGTCAAAGATTATATTGAGTACCTGCAAAAAGATTTGGGATTGAGCTGCTCCATTTTTTACATAGTGATTATTGACGCTACTGATGATTATTGTATTCACGAATATTTAATTTGAAGAGTATATCATATCATATTAATATTTTGAATGTGGGTCATGCTTAAACAAAAACTTTTTATTCGTTAGTTTTAATGATAAACTCTGGCAGTTTGAGTACTTTATGAGGCCTACCCAAATGTCCTTTCTTTGGTATTGTTCGTCGAATCGTTGAGCTACTTATATTCTGAAATGAGCTGCACAATTACTGACAAATACGTGAACTAACTGGACAGGTCCACTTAATCTGTGTGGTTCTTTACTTAAAAGACCATTTCATACATCAATCTACGTGGTCTTCACGTGATCTGACTAAGAACTTGTTTCGGCCCTTCTTCTCAGAGTATTCAGATAGGAAACGCTGACTTCATCTAGTTTTAAAAAATATGATTGACGTGTAAAAGTGTTTGTACCTACTTACAGAAATAAAATGTTTATTAGTTTTTTTATTTAACTATTTTATGCACACACACTTCTAAAAAAAACTTTATCCGAAAAAAAAAAAACTGCTGACTTCCGGAAAAACACTACAAAGTGAAAAATAACTTTAATTTCGGAAGTCGGTGACTTTGGATATGTATTTTAATAATTTCTTGTCACCGCCTTCGGAAATTAAAGTTATTGTTCACTTTGTAGTGTTTTTCCGGAAGTCGGTTGTTTTTTTTGGAAGAAGTTTAAATTTTTTACTTTTTTGTCATATTGCTAAGAAAATTCGAATTATTTGTTGAAATTTCGAATTGGTGTGGGGTAGGTACTATAACCTACCCCACACCAGTTCGAAATTTCATCATCCTTGAAGTCAAAACAATGCATAGATATTTATGCGATAGCAACAATAGCTGTTGCTCTGCTGTCATTTTTTGAAGAGTTCCGTTGTCTGTCTCCGAAACGCATCATCAGATCTATATGAAATATAAATGGAAATATTTCGAAATCACCCCTTTCGAAATAAAAAGAATTTTGCAAATCGGTCTATATTGCCCGAATCTCCACCTAACTCCTAAACGTTAAAGAGTTTTACCTTCCTTCATAAGCTCAGCGTCATGAGATGATGGTAACCATACGCAAATGTCTGCTTTAGAAAATATATGAAAAACATTGTCAATACCTGGGTATAACATTTGAGGGTTGCCCTCGATTTCCCTGGGATTCCGCCATCACCACCATCAGACCCTAACTTGGTGCCAATAGGACCACCTCAGGAGTATCTCTCTTTCAAATAAACAAAGAATTTTGAGAATCGGTCCACAAATGTGGGAGAAAACGGTGAACATACATAAAAAACATGCAGTCGACATAGAACCTCCTCCTTTTTAGAAGTCGCTTAAAAACAGTCAAGAAGAAAGGAACTTATTTTCTTATTTCAATACAGACATACAATATGAGAATATACATACATACTTCGTAAATAAATATCACTAAAATATATATAATTATAATGTAATTTATACAATAAATACATACGCAATTATTACTAAGTGGAGAGATAGTGTTCTTTCACTGTTCTTATAAATACTACAACAGTTTGGCAGTCTCTTATGCCAGGCGGAAGTAAATTCGACAGTCGAACTACGTGCACAGTAAAGGAGTAGGAGTAGAAGTCGGTTGAGTGGGAAAGGGACTTGAGGAGATTTCTAAGATGCGACCTGCAAGACGCGTCAAAAGGATGTGCGTAGGAGAAGCGTTCCCGCAAATAGGATGAGGTTTTAGGGTTGTGAAGTATGTTAAATACCAGACACAATATCCGAGAATTCCTACGAAGTCATATAAGGAGCCATTTGAGGATCTTGCGAAAGTTAGAAACGTGATCATATTTTTTAATGTTGGAAACAAAACGAATGTAAATATTTTGCAAACACTTAAGTTTATTTAAAAGTTCCTCAGTGGCATCCAAATAACAGGCACAAGCGTAGTCAATGATGGGCTGTATGAGAGTTTGAGCAAAGGGGATTTTGGTGTTCAAAGACAGGAAGCTCTGGAGGCGGGAGCAACATGGGCAACCCACGATAATTCCGTGGTCATCCCCAGATTTGTAACCGTGTTTGCGTATTTAATCTGAACTCCATTCGAACAGAGTGGATACAGCGACGCACCATGCCTGGGACTTCTTAGGGTTGTTCAGCAGTCCAGTCCAAGACCGCGACCACTCGCTAGATATGTTTATGTTGGAGTTGGTTTCCAACCGGATGCAGCTCAATACCAATATTTTACATGGAGCGCCTACTTTTCTGACCTCAACAACCCAGTTTTACTAGGTATTATGATACCCCTTGGTAAGATCGTGATCGTAATTCTATAGAAACAGTTTCGAATCCTCTAAGCAGATTCATCATGGAGTAAGAATACGTATTTTGTCCTCTGCTTGAGTTGCCTTGAAATAAAAGAGGACTTGAATTTATTTATCTTTATGCTTAGTGTCATAGAATTATCTTTTTGGGGAAAAATGCACGCTGTTCAACTAAAACAGGTTTGCTTTCCATCAGGCGTGATCGAGGTCAAGAGCAGGCTCATTTAGTAATAAAAATAATAAAATGCATATGGTTATGTAAGCTCATGTCAACCGTTTCCTTAAACGTAGTACAAACTAGTGCAATACGCGATGCCCGAATACTCCACCTAATTAAAGTTAAATTTTCACTATACCTTCTCCATACTTTCCAACCTCTGTGAAAAGTATTGAAGAAAACGTAATCGCCTATAAAGGTGACGCTGCGAAACTTTAGATTTCCACGCTTTGTGCGACTAAACGCAAGTCCATACAAATATTTACGATTCGTCGCATTGTGTCGTATGCTGTCAATCAGACCTTTGATAAACACAACAATGTGTTGAGATTTTAGATCGGTATTCCGGAGGGTAGGCAGGTACTATGTGAGGGTAATCTGTATGCAAATAGGAGATATAATTGATCAGGTTCATGTGTAGTCTTATATTGGTTACATATATTTTCAACATCGCTTCTGCATTGAAAAAATATAACAATTTCAGCAAAGACACGAACACCTTTCCGTGTGTTCTGCTTGAAATTGGTTTTATGAGACTCACTGAAGTGTGAAGGAGACTTGGTGGTATAAAGCAGCCTCTTTATATATGTTTATTTCAATGAAACAGTGATCAATACCATGGCAAAATGTTACTTTAGTAAAACGTACGGGGCAGCATAATAGCCACAGTGCACAGTAATGTTCAGCATACAATTTAGATCCCCAGTCAACGGATTACTTTCGAGACTATTTACGTCCTTTGAACCACACAAACCATTGGCACCACACATTGCCATCTAATTATCCAAAATGCTTTCATTTTATTAAAACCAATAGATATTGAACTGTCGGAAGTAACGCAGTGCTGCTGGTCCTATTGTACGCGCCCCATAAGGTGAGTCGATTATTTTAATAAGCTTCGCAACTGGGTTAGCGTGGAAGGGTAATGCGATTGATCGTTATATTACTTTCTATTCAAGCTCGCTGTTCATTATGTCGTAGGTATTAGAGGGATAGGTAGGTGTCTACCTATCTGACAACACAAGGAAATCGTAAATTTACCTAACGTTTTTTACCTTCACAATGGAATAATTAGAGATTTAAACCTACTTATTGTGTTGTCAATGGTTATCAGTAGCTTTTAATTTTTTCAAGTGTTAATTCTAAACCTATCCGTTCTCCACGTAGCCTGGCGGTGCATATCCCCCGCTGAACGCAGGCCTCCAAATTGCTTTAATTGCCATAATTTATTATGACATTTCCACAACTGCACGACCTGAAATCAAGATAAATTGATCTACATGCGCTAAAAATAACATCCTCCCTAGAGTCCCAGCAAGATAAAGAACTCTATCGTCGTATACGGCTCGGGATTCCGCGCCGAACAATCGAACGCTTTTATTTTCTTCTATTGTTATTTTAGCAAGAAAATTCTCGAAAGCTATTCAAATTCTGCTTTGCCTCTTATTCAAATACCCTCACAAATCGGATTTACTCGCAAGTTGTTAAGACTGCCTTGTTTCACTTCTACCTTTCTTTTTATTTTTGTTTCATCTATGCGGAGGTAAAAAGAAACTTTTATTTGTCTCTGTATATATATACTTTTCTATAGGTATATGTATATCTTTGCTGGGTATTTTTACGCTGAATTTGGGTCAGAACTTCGATTGTGTTCGGAAAATTTATTGCGAATAAATGTATTTGGGTTATTTGTGCTCATGTAACTCTGGTTCTGTGACGTGGGCACTTTTGTTAAGTTCCTAAGTAATACAATAAGACGTTGATTGATTGTAACAAGATGGCTGATCGTCGCGCGAGGACTAAGATATCAGAGAGGCAGATTATGTTTATGTGATGTGTAGTGGTAGACTAACACCTCAGATGATCAAGCTGCCTTTTAGGAAAACGATACACAACAAAGATTAGGTATGTTAAACTGACGATACTTGATTTGTTCAGGTTCATGTTTTGTTAACTGTCTTTGCAATTTCAGAAAAAAGATGATAAAAATATTTTAATTCCACAACATTTCAGCAATCCATGGGCCCATTGTAATTGGGTATCATTCTAGCGCTTGCGAAGCTATCTTTCTATATGAACCTGTCTACCTATCGCTTAGTACCTATCACAAAATACATTGTTTAAAAATGGCCCATTTTTAATCTTCAGTACCTTCCATTTATCAATAATTCTCAAAGCAACTCTACCTCAAACCTCCGCACTAAAATGGAGAGGTAATAAACCGCCCAATACTACCCTCTTTTCAAATATAAAAGTAACAAAGTAAGAAACAAAAGGTTCCCACAATATTTTCGTCAAATTACGCGCTGTATCGATCCTGGCGAGCGTCTGTTGCATAAATGCATTAGTCTGAAGATAGGCACCTCGCACTATTGAGTCACGAGGCATAGGCGGTAGCGGGGAACGTAGCGTAGAGGTAGCGAGGCGGGGTGAACTGTTGGATATTGTACAATCACTTTATGAAAATTTTGGTCGCTATTGAACTTAGTCGCATTCAAATTGTTTCAATTTCATGGAGCTGTCTTTATAATTTACTTGGGTCAAATTATCGTCGGTACATCGTATTATAACAAGGTTCGAAGTATGATCTAGTTATTCATAGACTGTACTGAGAGGAGATAGTAAGGACACTATCCATTATTTTATGCAATGCATTATTTTGTTAAGTTCTTAATTATCTATGGACAGTCTAGTCTTATCTTAGAATTAAAGAGCTGTAGCAGGTAGCAGCAGCATTACAATACAAAAAAAATATTGATTGGCGTAAAACAAGTTCTATACCAAATTAAAGATTTCTCTGACCCCTGCGCTAGTTATAACAGTGTGGCAGGAGCCACTGTCGATTGTCGCGCATTATTGGTAGTGATTACGGTTACTAGTGCTCTTTATATATACACACATAGGTACCTACATACATTCACACATACATACATTCACACATACACACATGTCACTTTAGAGAACTGGAAGATCTTATCCTAATTTATTCATTATTAATTATTCATAATTCAATAATTAATCACAATATCATTATTTAATTTAATTTCATAATTCAAAATAATAGGAATTAAATGTAGTTATTAATATTTTAGTTAAATAGTTAATGTATTTACTTACTTTTACTTTAGATTATTTTATAACTTTTTAATTTTATTTTATTGCTTTAATTTTATTATCAATGTTGGAACACCGACGTCTCCTCTCTCGGAGGTGGGTGCTAATGGCTGCAACACAGTTTTTTAAACTATCGTAGCTGTTAACGAACACTAAAAATTTGTAAACCTCTTTCTAGTTCCAATAAATATTTGATTTGATTTGATTTGATTTGATTATATAATAATAATAATGATTTAAAACGTGTTATATAGATTAGACAGAGATGACCCATAGTAGGTACACCCACATTTCACCAGTTATGTTTAAGTACATACCTAGGCTATAGGTCACCTCTGCCTTACTCTTCTATAAAAATCATTTAACCATAACCAAACCATTTCATGTTACATAAACTTCATCTGCGTGCCAAAATTCGTAAGCAAATACACGCAATGTATCGAAATCAACACAAACAACACTACTTCTAATGACCTTTAAAATATCATATTTCTTTGACATATTTCCAAATCGCTCATCTCCTGTCTTTTGGACCAACCGTGGTCCTCTGCGTCCTCCCTAAATTTATTCTTAATAAAGCGCGGAGCGGCCGTCCGATGTATTTTTTGATATCTCTCGCTTTGCGATGAAAGCTCGCAATCTACCGGTGTTTTTCTTTGGGGATTGAGTTTGTTCAACGTTTTGATCACGTACTATAGATGGGCGATCCTAACGTATCGACGAAAGTAATTTTTTACTGCGTTTGAAGTTTATCTTTTGAGGTTGTTTGTTTTGGCTTTTCAAAGAGCTGGGTGTTCCAAGGTCTTTTAGTACCTACCTAGTAAAAGTTTTGTAATACAATTTAAAATTAAAATGGTTGACTTGTGTTTCGTCCATATTCCATCTAAGGTCGACAAAAATGGAAATAATTTTAAACTTAAGAAAAACGTGTGATCGCACTTTAGCTGTTCATAATACTTGCAACAGTCATCAGCTGTAGGTAGCTTTGCGAGGTTTCAGAGTCTGTCTGAGCCCGTAATACCTGATCCTTTAGTATCAGTGTAACTGTCACAGGATTCAATTGAACATTCATAGAGCAATATTGTTGTCTATTGCCATACTTCCTATATTTGTGTTGTGTTCTATTATAATACTTGTAATGTTGATCCTTTACGTTTAAAAAGAGATGGCTCATATTTTAAAGGAACAGTTATTTGCAAACAATGTGTGGAGTTTGATATTTCTTACAATTACTTTGCGAGACATAATCGCTACAGTTGTCTTAATGAATACCAAAGGGAGGAATAGAAAATAAAGTATAGTTTATTAGAGCGATTTCTATTTACAGGAGGCCATGTGACTGCGATGGTTATCCCACTTCATTGTGAGTGTTATGGAAGTATGTTCAGACCCAATTTTTGTAAAAAATTGGGTCTGAACATACTTAAAGTACAGTAAGATACACCTTAAGAGCTCTAAGACCAACCGATTTAGCTTATATTTGGACCAAGAGACGTTAGGACCAAATGAAATGATCGATCAAAGAGGGGAAATAATGACGCCAACACAGTTTTCCGACGGAATTCTATACCTATGTATTGTACAGTTGTACTTATGTTGTAATTCCAAGATACGTTCTTTTCACTGTCTGCTGTCGTTATTGTAAGTTCAAAACATATTAAAAAAATCAAAATCAAAAGTCATTTATTCAAATTAGGCTGAGAATCAGCACTTTTCGAACGTCAAAACACATGAGACAGTCCCCCAAAAAAGACAACCATAGCCAGGATTTGCATTTTTTTTGAAGATAGCAGACGATTTTGACGTACCTACTTATGTAAAATATTGCTAACCATTCATTTTCATTTGGTTTTATACATATCCTCGTACATGATTACCAAGCAGTTTGAAAATCTGAAGTCTTACTTTTACCGTTTGAGTTTGGCATAAAGAGACGTGAGTTTTAACATAGTTTAGAAAATATTTCTTTTACTCTATTAACTCAACGTATTTCTTAAAAAGTTATTTATGCTTTAAAGTCCCGTCACTACAATTCAGCCAACTCAATTTCCAGACCAAAACTAAATCGAACTACCCGCTATCTAGGACCAAATGCTGCCAAGACAAACTCGAACATTAACTACGTTGTGAAAGTAAACAACTCTTATAAAATACACCTTGCAGAGAGACGATGTTGGCGGAAAACTAATTCAGGAGTATTCAGGACTAAGATAACTTTAGTTAAAATATACAGAGCAAGTTCTGCGGGAAAAAGTAGAGGCTCCAAGATGGCGGGGCGTGGCGTGGCGCTGGGCGGGCGGATGGGCGGGGCCGCCCAACTGTGTCAAGTGTTTTCAGATGGATTATTTTTCTTTGATGGCTCTTACTGAGAAAGCTCTTCGTTGTAATGGAGTGGGCTATACTTGTGTAGATGTCTCGCTGGCTTTAATAATGGTAGTGTATTTTATTAAAGTTGGTTTTAGCGTGATTGGAGGATTTTATTTTGAGATAGCTGGCTACAACTGGGTGTGGTTGTTGTTTGTCTACGTTTGGAAGTTATTAGATTATCGCTATTCGCTAAAGCTCTAAGCATCCTGATTAGTTGGTGATTAAAATCGTATAAGGAGTATTTAAAAATAGTAGTATCTACGTAGCGTTCCTTTCTTAGTCTATTTCAATAAAAAAATCAACCGTTGAAAATTCCCGATATAATAAAAATAAATTACTTGGCTTTTAAGATATAGCCTAGTGGTTTGTCGATTCTTCACATTACCAGAAGGTTGGCACCCTTTTGGGCACCTTCCCGTTGACAAATGCAGAAGAAATTTTTGGTACCATAAGATTCTTTTCTTTTTTACATACTTGCACATATTACTATTGTAAGTCTTAGTTTTTAAATAAGGTATGTAAATATTTCAGCATAATTACTTTACGATTAACTTAACAATTTAAAATTTCGACTGATGTGTTTCACTTAACTCGTTCATTGTTCAGCGCAATTTGTCTCGGCAGGACCTACCTGCCTATGAGAAAAAAAGTTTGCAAACAGCTGTTCCCCTCTTCATGTTTTCTTAAATTACATCTTAACAAAGTGCAGGAGTACAAAGCAGGGCTCTTTGAGTCTGAAGGTATGCCATAGAATGAAAATCATAAGCACTTCATTTATATGGTACTGAACAGGTTTCGTCCGGTTGGCTTCGACAACCTACCTTCACGAAACCGTATTTCACCACATATGATTAAACAAACTCCCCCGCCGCGTCTGTCTGTTCGGGATAAACTCATAAAATACCAATCGGATTTCCATGTGGTTTACCAATAGACAGAGTGACTCATAAGGAAGATTTAGGTGTATAATTTGTTAAGATTTTCTGTAAATTGTTTGAAATATGACGATAATTGCTAATTACCAACCTCCACGCGAGCGAACCGAGGAAACTAGCTTTGTCAGTCTATCACAATATTTCTTAAGTTATATGGAGATTTAAATGAATGATTTTGGTAAGAAATAACGAAATATTGTTTTAGAGTTTTAGTAACATCATCCCTCAAGGGGGAGTTTTAGTAACATCATCCCCCAATAAGGGATGATTTTAAAATTCACATGATTATTGAAATGTTTGCGTACCTCTTTTGAAGAGATTTAAGGAATTGAAAATATAGTCAGAGGCCCTAACTTAAAGTGTTATTTATTAGAGTATGGAATGATGCAATTTATCCCGGTAGCACGTTCCCGTACGATAATTTCCGCCAGCCGCGAGGGCATAGCCGCGGGCAGAAGCAAGTATTTTATAAGTTCATGGCGTGTACCGATAATGAGATTAACACTATTTGATATTTACTATTAGAGTATTGAGTATGGACAGTTATCGGATATTAAGCATATTCCGTGAAAAGTTATTTAATTATATATCTCTGTTAACCGATGGGGCTATGCAAAGAAAACTCTTTAATTAATGAGATATTTAAACCGAGTTATCACAAATTGAGGAATCATCTACAACACCCATAGTCTGCAGATCGACGCAGCAGCGTTAATTTAATCATTTCTACTCAAACTCAACGAGTTTGACTGGAATTGATGAAAAAAGAAAAACAAATGCAAGTAGGAAGTAAGGAACTTATGCAAAACACATTTCATTTTCCCACCGTACGTTGTAAGACAGTATATCACACAATTTCTCGGTAGCAAACCGCTCCCCGGCGTAATTCTTTCAATTTCATCATGTATATTTAAATGAGTTTGTATTACAGAACGTCTGTAAGAGCTCCACGCTTTAATATGGACGGGGACACTGTTATTATCTTACGAGGTGACTGCTTCCATTGTTTCACGGTATACCTACTGAAGGTGGGCTGAAGTTACGTAACGCTAAGTCTAGGTGATACGGTTAAACGGTTGGTCCTCTTAACTGTGCGCGTATATTATATTACTTTAACCTTAAAGTAGGTAACTAAGTATCCGTCATAAACATATACATATACTAGGTTTCGCCCGTGGCTTCGCCCGCGTGGAAGTCGGAAGTATTCCGGAACGTACCGCCACGATAAAAAGTATCCTATGTGTTAATCTAGGTTATAATCTATCTGTGTGCTAAATTTCATCGAAATTCGGTCAGTCGTTTTTGCGTGATTGAGTAACAAACATCTTCACAAACTTTCACATTTGTAATATTAGTAGGATAAATATTTCTCTTTGACTTCAACATTATAAAGTGATGTGATTACTATCCCTTACACAAAACCACCTCAGCAAGTTTATAATAATATGGCCCAGGCATATGTGTCATAATTTAAATCTCCACAGAAAACTCTTCAAACAAATTATATCCCCCTTTTTACCCTCAAAAGGTATTTTTAAGTCTTTTGTTTCTTTTACATTATTTGACTTATAGGTTATTTACACTAATTTTCAAGTTAGTGAAGACACGCAGTAAAATCATCCCTTGTAAAATTAACTTTAGGGGTAGATTTTCGAAAAACCCCGATACACGTTTTTCTTTATTTTTAGTTTTAGGTATAAATACTGAGTTTCGAGTTAATCAGACAGCGCGTTAAAATTCTTCCATACAAACTTTTAAACCCCCGAATCCCCCTTCAGGGGGTAGTTTAGAAAAACAATAAATAAACAACTTTATAATTTATTTAGATAAGTATTTGTGTCAAGTTTCAAGTTTATTAACTCAAGGAATAATATATTTAATACAAACAAAATCCCCCATTTTCACCCCTTTAAAAGTCGAATTTCCGGATGTGCGTTGATTTGTCAGTCAGTCAGATATATGTATATATAGATCATGTAGATGATATAACCGCGCAAGCCGTTACCACGAATTACATAATTCTAGACTCAAATACGTCGAAATTTTTCGTCACTTCGTCACGTTTCTTGCACCATTTATCTATGTGTATGTGTATTTGCGTGTATTATCTATGTGTAAGTAAGTTTGTGAAATTGTATATATCTAATAATACCTAAACTGTCTTAATATTGAATGAAATTAATAGGCTTTTAAATAAATTCATCGTCACAAAATTCACATTATTTGAAAAAGGCTCATTTCATTATTAATGAAAATACAAATAGTAAGTTAAGGCACAAATAAAAGCGTTATAAAAACGGTATCCCTATTCTATAGTCATTCTGAAGCCAAGCATCCGGCAATATTCAAATTACTTCATTGAGAAAGACTAGTTAATTTTCATAATTAAACTAGAAAAACTTTCATCACTTTTCACAGTCACGTGTCGTATACGGCAACGGGCACGCCACCGCACCCGTGTCGCTGTAGATTTTTTCCAATTTCGTCGCGTCGACGTGTCGGGAAAATCCTCTTTTGATTTATATTTTAATTCACAGTCTCATTTCAATTTATAGGCAAGTCGATAGCTTTGTAAAGACATTTGTACCTGTCTAATGTCATATACATGCTAATGTGTTGCGACTCAGTGATATATTTAAGTGGGACTCAAAGGAATTCGAAATTGGTTCCGTTGCAACCAATTTTTGTTACTTGCTGTTTAAAAATTGAGTAATTAAATATCATCAACTCAAAAGTTGATGATATTGAAAATCGTTTCAATTGATGTAGTTTCAGCCATTTGACAATTTGATTTGTATGACTAATGTTTTAATTATTTTTAGCGACGAGTCAAATCATTTTTCAATTCGCCTAACGGTACTGCTTTGAATACTAGTTATTAAGATATGTTAAAAAATAAAAAGATCTATACATACTATAAGAAAAATAAGTTAATAATATAAGTTTATTTCTATCATTGTTAAAATTAAACAAATATCTTATAGGCTAATAAAAAATCCGTAGCCGAACTAGGCGGAAGCCTGAATTTCGGCTATCAGCGTCAAAACCCTCAAATAACGTACACTTAAAAATAGCCATCAAGTAGAAATGTTTACATTTGTATATAAAAATAAAAAGTAATGATAAATAAGATATTAATTCGAAACAATGAAATAATACAATAATTAATTAAGTAAGTAAAATTAAAAACAATACAGGATAAGTTTTTATCCAGAGCGCAAATTTTAACCATGAATTCAGCAGATCATTCTTGAGCCCCTAGCGCAGAAATTTTTCGCCGGTTATACAAAAAAAAAAACAGCTGTTTCATAGAAAAGTGCAATACCTACGCGGTCAAAATGTATGGAACAGCTGATTTTTTTTTTGTATAACCGGCGAAAAATTTCTGCGCTAGGGAGTCTAGAATGATATGCTGAATACATGGTTAACATTTGCGCACTGGATAAAAACTTTTCCTGTAAAATTAAGTTAAATTAACACAGAACATAAATTCAAATAAGATCTGGATATTGAATATTTGTCCTCTCTTTGTGTTATATATGACTATGTCATCATCATCATCTGCCCAGCCTTTTCCCAACTATGTTGGGGTCGGCTTCCAGTCTGACCGGATATATGACTATGTGTGTGCGTGAATATGAGAGGTCGTGTGTTTGTGGTAAGTCTGTAGTCAATCACTGTATAGTATATTTAGAAACAATTCAGCCTCTTAGTAAGATAGTTTTGTAAGCATTTAGTTACCTTTTTCTTACATCGCCATGCCAATGGTTTAAGTTGATTAGTATCTAACCATTTGATTTGGGTAATAGTAAAGATGGTAGGAGGTAGGTACCGGTAGTTGCACCTCAATGTGTTTGATCCTTGAGTCCAATTAAATATACTACGGAAAGTATGAATTCTACCCTAACACATTCACTGTGATTTTTTGACTATGCAGTTTAAACGTGCACTCACACACGCAGAAAAGATACAAAAGATACATGCAGAAAAAGTTTTTTTTTCGTGTTCTTCCAAATGTTGAAGTGGCCTAAACTACGTCATCAGTCCCACCTAAAATAGATGGTGTGATCTTTGAGTATGCTGCTTATTATTAAATTCCAGCTTTGATAGCTCCTGATAACTTTAAATTGCTCATCAAATATCATCTCTTTCTCAAACGCATCAAAATGAGTTTCTACTTCAATTAAAACCTCTGTAATGTTGAGTATAGCACTGAAACGATTGTCCCATCACAGTAAAGGGTATAAACAGTGTTGTCGGAGGCACTAATATCGTCACTAAGTGGCACGCTGGCCGGCTTTGATCCCGCGGTATTGACTCCGGCCTGCATCTCATTGGCGCGGTACACACGGGGCGACGTTTATTATTTGTGACGCTTATATTTCTAGGGAAATGTTTTCTGGGTTTATTAGTTGGGAACAAGATTAGTCAGATTTTCCAAAAATGTGTTGTAACAATTTTAAAGGTAAATCGCCATTGTGGGTCTGTTAGGTGGTAAAATTAGGTAGGTGATGCTAAATTGTCCGGTTCAGAAAGTTCTTAGTCTGTTTTGCTATTAAGTATTAAAACATTTACAGTTAAAACTTCATACGTACCTATTTATAGCTACTCAATCATCAACAATGACTGATCCAGATCAGTTTTGACACCATTGTCCATGTCGTCATTGGACAGCTGTGGCAAAATACGATATACCTTACAATTCATTTTGTTTCATGATCTATTATTGTATTGCTTTCACATTGAAAACTGAAACTCCAACTGTGTTAGATAGAAAAATCTAATAAAAACTCGATTGCTGTGTTCCAGCCCTGGGGTAGGTACTCCAAACACCCCCAATGTCCCTAGAAAATATTTAAATGAAGATCATCTGTTACTTGCGGAGCTTTTTGCTTCGCCATCGTGTCCCCTTTATAATGTTGGTGTAAAATACAGTATTTGAAGTTATTTTAGGCCATAAAGTCTTTGTAATGGCTGCTGTTGGGCCTTGGATTACGTTTAGTTTTATGATGTACTTGGTAACGTTTATAGGTTTGAAATTTAGAGTATTTCGGCAACTGAAAAAACGTTTAATAAAAGAAAAACTGTTGATGTAAGAAGCGTCTATTCTAGTGGTCTACTGAAGGGTGAGGTTAGAGTAACCCTCCCTAACCTCACCCGAAGGGTGAGGTGGAGTGAAGTCACAAATTCTGGACATTTTGTTCAATAACAGCAGTAAGCTGTTTCTTCAACTTCATAACTTTGATTGATTCCTAACGGACTTGGACCTAGAGACCTGTCCTAATCTATCTTCTGTGAGTGCATGGGTACTTCTACAGATTACATAATGGTACTGGAATCTTTCGACACCTTTATGTTATATTTACTCTTACGTGTGTTAGGAATAACGAACAAAATTAAAATCATAAATATACCATCAAAAACTTTTTATTCTGTATAACATGTCAAGAGTATTCCGTCAACAAACTTTAACAAGATGCCTAGTGATACGGATGACGATAAGAGAAGAACTCACATCTAGAGTTCAATAAACAACACTATCAGTAGACTTACAATAAACATAAAATATAAAAAAAAAACAAATTGGTTTCACGAGTAACTAAATGGACATTGCTGACTTTGAAAGGAAAATGAAACTTATTTGTATATACACGATTTATATTATAACTCCCACGGTGGAACTATATATTTTCAACTTAGTAACGGAAAAGTGTTTGTGATATTGTGCCTGCCTATGTTCACAGGAACGGATGACATCAACGTCTTATCTATTACACCACCACCGAATTAACTTATCTATGTTTTATTAAGCCATATAAACACCTGAAACAAAAGAGAACCAATGTTAATATTATGATAATATTTGAAAATTGTGCTTCAAAGCTTTTACAGCTATAATAAGAGTAAGACAGGCTACTTTGTATCCTAGATCGCAGTCAGTCAGATATTGTCGCGGGCAACTGCTAGTTATTGTATGAATGTGAGCTTAGAACTCTGAGCATGACACAATGTTTAGTAAAAACAGGCAATCGGATTTTGTTTCACAGAACAATATTCTATAACCACAAAATATGTAACAAGGTTCGCAAGTAAAGCACAAATTGAACAAAACAGAAATATGTCACTAAGTGCAATAAAAGAAGCTCACCTTATAATATAAAAAATAATAAAGAAAATGGCGCGTTGTCACTGCACGGGGCTCATCCAGAGCTGCGTCAGTCGCGCTGGCCAGAGGCGCGGGCGGGCGACGTCGGCCCACTTTGTGCGACGTCGGCGACCGCGGCACCGGGCGCGCCGAGCCCTGCCACGGTTGCCAGGACCGGCTGATGCGGCTCCTGCCTGCAGGAACGAGAAAATATTAATCTAAGATAGAAAATAAATTTATTTGCGCTAAATATGACGCAAACAAAAAATACAGTTGGACAAAAATAAACGCTATCTATCAGCATGTGCCTGTGAATACAGAATTATATTATAAGTACTAATTCGTCAGCGTGTGGAAGTTATATAGGACCACGTGTTTAAAAGCAAGTGAGAACTTCTTAGTTTGAGTAAGCATAGGATCCTGGATGAAGTAATATACAATTTTAGACACTGTCTGCAGGGTTTACATTATGTCTGGACTTAAAAGAGACTGACCTCTGAGTTTGCTTTCTTCTCAGAGTAATCATATGGAAAACGCCGCCCTCGTCAAGTTTTTAAAATATGATTGACGTGTAAAGGTTTGTTGTACAAACCTTTACACGTAAAACCAAACCCACTTTCAGAAATAAAATCATTTATCATTGAACGCAGCCTGTTGGTATCACGTTGAGAGTACGTGTGCACCTGAGAAATTCTTAGTATAAATAAAAATATATAATTTAAGGATCGCAGCTTCTGGATGAAGTAACAACAAAGTTAATCAATCAGCGTATTATGGTCTACTGCTTCACGCAGGCAGCTCTTCCGACTATTTGTGTACCTATCTAGATGCATCATCATTTAGAAGTAAGAAAAGTCCGTGAACCGTATGGCCGATTCCTATTGAATGTTTCTGACTAGCAGGTTACTCTTGGAAAATAAGAAGAAGCTAATAACAGTCAAATTATGGATGCAGGAGTCTCTTGGTTCTGGTTAAATAGCCTTAGCTAAGTTGACACACGATAAGATAAGTTGGTGAACACGTGGTCAGCCGTTGGAGCTGTCCAAGGCCTGACCACGTGGTCAGGTTGCTAATAAAAAAAGAGAAAAAAACGTTTGTCACAGAAACACGTGCAAACATAAAATAAAAATGGATAAGGCTATTATTGTGTTAAATCTGTTCCCACACACACACACGTGACAAATGTACCTACTAATTAACTACGAAATTAGGGACATGTGTTGATAATGAAATTGTGCAAGTACTTGCTTAGGTAAGTTGGGATATCTTATAAGAAAATTAAGGTATTGAAAAAAATGAAACACCTTTTATGTAATTCACAAAGAAAATAAAATATTGTAAGTTACTCACCATACTGCTGCAGGTCACGGTGGTTGCGGGTACCCTGGCTCACTGCAACAGATAAAACAATATTAATATATTTTCTTTAAATTAGAACTTTGTGCACACCAGTTGCTGGAAAAAAAGACAAAACCATTCTTGCTCGTTGTCAAATAAAATAAAAATTACGTGGTTCCAACTTTTCAGAAAAATACTAGGTACGTTGAATGAAGAGTAAAGAATAATAGAAATGTAAAATATCAATCATGGTAGCACTTGGTGAAACCCATTACAAAATGGCGTATCGGTTTAGAAAAAACCTTGGCTCAAGATTAACTTTTGCCGCCGGAATATCGGCACACGTAAATATTCAAGAGAAATAAAAGTAACACGATAAATGAGCTAATAGGTGCAAATTATTGAATTAATAATACCAAGAAAAGGAATTAAATAATCTAATTATAATAACACAGTTAATACTCACGTTCCGCTGCGACACCCGAATGCGATGAGCGCTTGGGCATGCGATCTTTTATAGTCCAAATTACGTCTACGCAAAGCAATAACATCGTAACTGAACATTACATATTTTATTTATTCACGAAAAAATACTATAGATACAGAGACAGAACCAATGTTCTGTTCAACACATGACAATTCATGTGTCGAATTTTCTTTTAGCATTTAAGCATGTAGTTATTGTTTGAATGGGATTTTTATGCTTATGTAACAGTCAAAGAAAAATATGGAATGTTTCAGCTGTAAGCAGGTGTCGATTTCAAGTTTTTCGAAATCGACAGCTGTTTGTTTTGCGATGACGAAAAATGATGGGTTGGTTATTATAACAAATGGTGCAGATAACTCGCAAGCAATTGTTTCTACATACATAATGCAATAATTTGGTAAACAAAAAGCTTTTAGTTGTAAGGTAGGTTAGAAATTAAGTTCAGACTTTTCATTCAACTTTCTTTCAAAATTTTCCCACATTCATACAGGCCCACCACCATCTTATTGTGACCTAAAAATAGCCACACATACTTTTCTTTGAGAAGAAAATGTCCTACTAAAATTATAAATGTGAAAGTTTGCATGTTTATATGTTTGTTACTCAATCATGCAGAAACGGCTGAACGGGATTGGGTGAAATTTGGCGAACAGATAGTTTGTAACCTGGATTAACACTGAATTTTTTTACGTTCCCGTGGGATAATTTTTGACCTCTACGCGGGCGAAGCCGCTGACAAAAGCTAGTTATAATAAAATAGGGAACTTGAGAAAATAATACCATGGTACATCGAGTAAATAAAATAATAATGCATCACCATCGTTGTTTTGCATTGAGCATTTAAAAAACTAAATATGCTATGAAATCAAGGACGTTAACTTCTAAAATGCATTTACATAGTTATGATTGACTCATGTGTGAAGCATTAGTTTTCTGTGATACCCTCAGAATTTTAATTATAATTTCTAGAACATTCGATATAAGTGAATGATTTTACTTCTTTTTTTTTTTTCGAGCACCTACTTGTTTTGTAAGGTAATCTAAGATTTAGATAAACTATTTACGGGCTGGCTAACATTTCGATGAATTTAAATACGAACAAGTGATATAGGTCTTCAGTTAAGTACCTATGTGGTTTCATTTAGTACAAGAGGATAATTAGTAAAAACCTGAAGAAATACGATAAATAATTATGAGAGAATCAGATGTTCGCGAAACTGCTTTTCACGATTTTTCTGTCATTATGAGAACTGCGTCAATATATTATATTTGGTAGGTTGCGCGAAAGCTCCAACAGCATCCCGAAAACATAATTTACCAAAGTGGACAAGCCTCAGGCACTGGAAATGTAGGCACGTGCCAACATGTGTGGGTATACTATTACTAGTTGTTTTTAGGTTTGATTGGAAAAACTTGACTAACGCACATACTGACATAGTTTTAGTAGTACATATAGATGTATTGTGTGTACTAGTATGTGTGGTCCAGAATAACGAATATATTATTATTGTAGTAGGTAGATTTTTACATCACAATTACAATGTCTTAACGTCCAGGAAACAGATGATAATTCCATCTATAAAGTATAAAAACACAGTAAGCATTCAATCAAAAGCTGTTATGATACCTACTTACCTGAATTTCTTTTTACACTCTGATTTGTATCCGGAGAATTTGATTGACGAATAAAGTCATGTTTTAGTAAATAAGCTACCTTTTGATTAAAATGTCGTCTTTCGCATAGTGCGAGTAGTTTTAGAAACAATACAGGGTAAGTTTTTATCCAGTGCGCAAATTGTAACCATGAATTCAGCATATCATTCTGGAACCCCTAGCGCAGAAATTTTTCGCCGGTTAAACAAAAAAAAATCAGCTGTTTCATAGAAAAGTGCAATACCTACGCTGTCAAAATGTATGGAACAGCTGTTTTTTTTTGTATATCCAGCGAAAAATTTCTGCGCTAGGGGTTCTAGAATGATATGCTGAATTCATGGTTACAATTTGCGCACTGGATAAAAACTTACCCTGTATTGTTTCTAAAACTACTCGCACTATGCGAAAGACGACATTTTAATCAAAAGGTAGCTTATTTACTAAAACATGACTTTATTCGTCAATCAAATTCTCATGATGAATGATATGAATGGTTAAAATTTGCGCACTGGATCCTGTATAGGTGGGTAAAACAATGCCTTTGTTTGGTATGAAAATGTTGTTTGAAACTACATCTTGTTAAGAACTTGATAACAACGTAAGAATAAATGTATAAGACGATATTATTTTCTTTCCGGGGTAAACATTACACATAGGTGATCTATCAACAAAGACGATAATAATATAAAAGTTCACTTTATTCTTTGTGATGAAATGCTTGGGAAGGGCGACTAAGCAAAGATCAATATGAACTCAAATGAATGAAACTGGAACTGCCTTTGTCGAACTCCGAATAAGTTTATCAAAACCTTCTCCAAATAAAACTCAGTACCACAGAGCCATTCTTTACAGATAAAATATATTCTAAGAACTGCTACCTAAACCACTAAATCAAAGTACATAGCGTGCTATATAAAGTACATAAATCGTCCGCCATGTTGGTTCGGTAAATTTAATAATCCTGGGAGCTCGTCCTTAGTAAAGACAAATGTCCACCCACCACCCTGGAGGGAAAATATTACATAAGTTTCCAGGAAAAACGACTTGTGGGTGGGGCTTGGGGGGCGTGGCCGCACCACGCCCTGTCGGATAGGAGGAGCTTCGGAAAGCCAAATGAATCCTCGGTTTGGTCTAAGATTTGGTCGTTTTATTAAATTAAGGTAAATAATTTACTCTGAGTGCTGTATAGAAGTAATATTGGATGGAGTAACGAGTTTGTTTGTGAAGCTGGTTGTCATGTAGGTACCTGTGTGGGAGTAGGTACATACCTACCTAAGTAATAGTAAAGAAATTGGGTTTCGTTTCATTACGCCTTCATAGATTTGCAAATTGGTGCTTAGATCATCGATAGGCAAACTTCATTCGTTTTGCAAGGCATGATGTAGATAAATAAAAAGAAAAGTCCTGACTGACTGACTCAT
This sequence comes from Polymixis flavicincta, assembly GCA_949987655.1. Classification (NCBI taxonomy): domain Eukaryota; kingdom Metazoa; phylum Arthropoda; class Insecta; order Lepidoptera; family Noctuidae; genus Polymixis; species Polymixis flavicincta. The sequence goes on along the minus strand of OX465175.1, from coordinate 1,273,237 downwards.
CAACGCCCAGCCCAAACCCTTGGACCTGGAAAGCTGAATTTTTGTAAACAGGTTCCCTTTATAACGTAGGCAAGGAATAAGGGAGGATTTTCCGAAATTCGATCCCTAAAGGAGTTAAATAGGGGATGAAAGTTCCGCGCGGGCGAAGCCGCTGGCAAAAGCTAGTTCTACATACAATGACCTATTAACCTTTCTTAATTTTGACCCATTGATTGTACATAGGATACATTAGATGATAGAACTGTCAGAGAGATTCTTATAAAAAAGCCTTTTCGAATGCTTATGCACTTTACCAACATAAAAACCTAGCTGTGTTTATAAGTAGGTACACCTAATTAAAAAAATGCCACTTACAACAAAATTTATTTGGTAACGTTATTTTAAGTCATAGGTAATTGTACCTGTAGAGAATATGACATATACGATTTTGTCGAAGTATCTGTATTCATTAACAAACTACACAACAAAATATACCACATTGTAAAAAAAAAAGAAAACGAAGTTATGTATGTACCTAAGCTAGTAAATGAAAAAGTATGCTTTATGATTTAAAACGCTGAAATATTCTGAATGTTCATTTGGAATAGTAACTATTTCATTATTCTAAAGATAAAGATAATTTTGACTAATATTTTACTGAATATGAGAACAAAATGAATACCCGGGATCAACCAAGGCCCCGTTATAACTTACTATGAATTCTTTAATACTTTCAGGATCTTCGTTTTGTAATATCTAGTATTTATAATAAACATTAGAATAAACTAAAAAAAAAACACATTGGCTAAATTAAAAATTTAGAAATGTAAATAACTTTTCTTGGAAAAACTAAATCTGTGATTTGTATTGCAACACACATTAAACTGTGTAATATGTATTTTCCATTTATAAAATTTTATTTGCTCAGGAATTTCATTTATCTAAATCAGGCAGTTAGTAAACAAAAATAATACTTAATTGCAAATAGGTACAGCTTTGTTAACTTACACTATAAATTAGTCCCCAAATACAAAACAGTGAAAAAATACGGTTATTATTTTTCTCTTCGTGTAGAACACTGGCTCCAGTATTAATATACTAAACTCACAAAGTAAATCAAAGCCAGCTTTGAGTCTCGTTTTATAAAAAAAAAACGAAAACTGACAGCAAAACGACTTATCATCATCCGCCTAGCCTTAGTGACTGCCTACCTGACCTCCACAACCCAGTGAGTGGGTAATACGATACCCCTTGGTAAGACTAGTTGTCAAGGTTTCGGGCTTCTGACTACTCGTAATGACTGTCAGAGTGTACTCATTCCGATAACAATAGGCCTCGTAATCGGAATGAGTACACTTTAAATATTTTAATGAGGAACAACAGAAGGGCAAGTCTGGTGCCAGCAGCCTTGGTAATTACAGCTCCAATACCGTATACTAAAATTGTTGCGGTTAAAAAGCTCGTAAGTTGTTGCAATTTGTGCGCCGCGCTGTCGGTGCACCTCATCCGCGGTGATACTGACACGTCTGCGGAGCATATCGTCGGTGAGCCGTCGGTCAAACGTTGGTTCAATATCAAAATCCTATCGCGGTGCTTTTCAATGAGTGTCGAGGTGGACCGACAATTTTACTTTCAACATATTAGAGTGCAAAGAACTACATAGAAGCTGGGAGCAACAGTTCTACGGTATGTAATGGATGATAACCCATCCACGGCCCGAGGTTAAGCTAAGCTTGCCGCGAGCTTAGCTTAACCTTTGATGGACCCGTGCGGCACTTATTATTTAGCTACGAGCCACAAAACGACTGTATCGTATTAATTAGATTACCATAACTACGCTATTTCCATTAGCACGCTCTAAACAAAGCGTTTTATACAAAACGGACGCTAACCAAATTGCCCTAAAATGGGGAGAAAAATAAAAGAAAAAACAACAAATTAATGAGCTCCGCTAACTTCCCGCCCGGCCCAGGGATGAAGGGACCACACAAATGCTAATTTTTCAACTACTAAACATTTTTCGGTACGATTTCAAAAAAGAATTTGGTACACTTGTGGCACGAAAAAAGTGTGCAGCGGAAAATCGCTAGCGAAGCAGAAAAGTTTGCTTAGTGCAACTTTTATCTGAAGTTTCATCCGAAGCCGACTCTAACATGGTTGGTAAAAGACTATACATATGATAGTAATCATATAAAGTTTCATCCGTTACTACATATTATTAATATTTGACTCCTATGAAAGTATAAATCTTACCTAAATAATATTAATATTGATTTGAAAAATAAGTTTTGGTAATTTAGCAGGTACAATCAAGATTCACTAATGCAGTCGCATACTAAGGGCTATATTGCTATGAAGTGGCGGTCCAGGCCGTACCTACAGCTGTGTGTATAAGTGATGTATTAACACAAAACTCACCGCTCTACTCACACACTGGCGTTACTCTTTGTATGTTATACATACCGTCGGCGACGACAGACATGACCTTGGTCGGTTCATACCATTGCTAAAATTTACTTTTATAATTTGAGTTCCGGTAGCGTGCAGCGTATCGCCTTGGATTAAGAAACTTATAGGTCTGGGTTCAAATCTCGCGATGAAGCTTTAATTTTTCTTTTCAACAATCATCTTCACCTGTTCTTTTATTATTCGATTTATTAATATACCAGAATAATAATGTAACAAATTTGTTTTATTACTCGTATTGTTATTTAAATAAAGGTTTAACAATAATAAATGATTACAAAATGTTTATTCGTTATAACTTCATGAAGAATGTATAAAAATAACTAATAATAACTTCTTGTTAAAACAGTTTATTTTCTCTTATAGAACAATTTATTGAAGTAAATAAGCTAGTTGGTGAACTATGATAATCAGGCTATTGTATCTTAGTAATATAATAATATTGTGCTGATTACTACTGTGTGTCGGTACTCTAAATAAATCACAATATTCTACAAAAATCTACCCACGTAAAAGTAACAAATGCAGACAAGTTGTCACAATACAATTAAATGACTCAGTAGTACTACTTTTATTCTACTGCGAGTGAGTTCGTTTTAACTCAAACCTCAAAGTTAACAAATCGTATTTAATAGGACTTAAAGAGGTTATAGCTTAAGTGTTCATTTTCATTCCGAAAAGAAGATTGAAACTAAACCTCAAAATAATCCAGATTACGGATAAGACAAAATATTATTTGAATATTACTAAAATAAATAAATATTTGTAATTTATAACTTAATGTTAATGTTTTTTCCGTTAACTATGTTTTTTAAGCTGATTCTCGAGCTGGTTTTCCATGATGCCTTGTTTGCCATGAACCTTCTGCGTGGAGTGCACGGCGCACGGTTCGTAAAGATGTGTCGAATAATTCGGCAAAATGTCTTGTCGTTTTGAAACCACTTGTTTCATATTCGCTGAACGTGTGCCTGTTATAGGAGCTGGGGTCTTCCACTTTGCTTTCCACGGGCAAGGCTACCGCCTTCCTCACATCTTTTCACCCACCGACTCACAGTATTTCACTAAAACAAAAAAGGGGTACTGTTAGGCTACTAAGCAAAATACACACTTTATGTATTACCTACTATTTAGAAACAAAATTATTTAAAAGGGCAATTTCACATAGATATTAAGTTTATTGTTATTTTCATCGTTCTATAATCTAGGAAATAAATTTACATTGAAATTTTATATTTTTATTATATTTAGACATTGTGATATTTATAAAACGTTTAAAAATAACTACAAGGATCAGCAGTTACACTTTAATTAAATAAATGTTTAATATTTATATTTAAATCATAATACTCACACTCAGTCCGGTTTCATCACATAGGTATTTGTGATATAGGTATTAAGTCCACTTTTATGCAGCGCAATAATATTCGCTTTCATTTCTATATTTAAATTTGCTTACATTTTAAAATGAATTAGAAGGACGCTAATAGATGAAACACACGTCACTAGCACACAATTATCAACGAACACCGTTCTATAAGTCGCGGTGAATGAGTCGTAAATCATTTAAATTTATTTAGGTTTCTGTGGGTATAATGATAAAGTTTTACGAGTTTAGTGAATAAGAAGAACAGAACAAGAAACTATACTCAAAAGTGATTTTTAAAACAATAAAAAGACTATCACACAGCGAGTGGGATTCGAAACCGCGACTCGCTGCGCTCAAACGCGATAATCAAGTGCAGTAACCGCTCAGCTATCATGCCATTTGCTTTAACGGTTGAATTTAGGAAATACATTCATTCGTAAACGTATGAGAGTGTGTGTGTATATAGTATTATAGCCTATAGAAATTGCTTATTATAAGAAGGTCGTAAGTTAAAGCGAAGTGTCAATCTATTGCTTTTTGAGATTGGGGCTCCATTAGTGAGGGCTACTGTACTATAAGTTATGTCTGATTATGTAAGGAACCGAAAGACGTCCATTGCTGGACATAGGCTTCCCCCAAGCTCCGCCACTTCGACCGGTTCTGTGCTTCCCGCATCCAGCGGATTCGGCTGAAATGATGTTGTAAGGAAACTGAATACTTAGGTAGTACAAGTACCTATTCATTTTTCTACAAAATCAGACATTTTTATGTCACCAAAATCCTCACCGTTTTACCGATAGATTTTTTGCATAAAACTAAACATCTCCAACAAACAACTCCTAATCTAAAACCTCAGGTTATCCATTTATCTGACCGGCAGCGTATTCCAGCCAGCCCCGCATCTGGCGCTCAATTTCAAACAAAAAGGTAACACACAGGCCACAGGAACTTCGGGAAAAAGGACCATCTCCACCCACTTCCTGTTGTTTGTCTCTGGTACACACATATTTTTTAACTAAGTGCCTATTTTGAATAAAAATGCGTCTCCCTTAACCGTTAAAATGTAGGTACGGAGCGAGTCCTGAAGATTTATGTCGCTACGTTCTCTTTATTTTACAGATAACGCTATTGTTCGTAATTTTGGTCGGTCGTGTATTTGTATTTGTAGGGTATTGTGTGCGGGAAACGTCGGAGTAATTGAAAAGAATACGGAGGTTTACTGCGGATGTTACAGGTAGCTGTGTGGTATGAAATCAAAACTAATCATACTCAATTTAAATGTGTTTTAATTTACAAAAGCATGATTTTTTACATAGAATGTTACCAACAATGATAATAAATATTCTGACTACCCATTAATATCGATTTTCATGTCACGAATATTATTAATTGTACCAGAAAAATAATCATAACCTTCTAAATTATTCCAGATGAAGAAGCTTAATATACATCCCGTGCCATAAAATTACGATAGTTTTATGTCGACATAGAAACAAACTGAGAGAACTCATGGCGTATAGGTACTTATCGATTTTTATTGATAATTGAAGCCGCAAAAGAAATAAGTTATCTAAATACATTGAATAAATAACACTACATTTCAATACCTTTCAGATCTTAGAATAATGTGACTGATTTACTAGCATGATTTGTCCTGGTCAGATTTCAATGAAGCCAGTTCAATCTCCATTCCTTAATTATGTGCAATAGAATCGTACAAGCAAAAATACAATTTCTAAAACGTTACTTCCACATAACTGCAGTATAGCGGTGGTTTGGAGTGATTCCCGATCATCGCCGCCCGCGCATCGTTCGTGATCACCGATCTTTACCGATCGCTACTCGATAATCGCGCGCACTGTGCAAACAGTCGCTTTCATGTTCACGAATTTTTGCAATCGATTGTTATACAGGTTGTTTCTAGGTATTTTTCTTGTAATAAGGAGGCATTTTAGGTCACTTAGCATTTACTTTACAAAACGTTATTGAATGATATTTTAATTTAATACAAAAGCTTATCACAAAAATGTAAACTAAATAAATAAACAAATAAAACAAAAGGACACTTAGGCGTCGAAGTATTCGTCCGCATCGCTGTTATCAGGAAACGTGCCCAGAAGACTGGCAGCATTGCCACGTTGAATGGCAATGCTAATTCTTTGGCCGAAGAATGACCCAGCCCTCTGGTCACGTGAAGTGTCGACCAGCCGGCGAGAAATTTCCTTAAAGAGGAGACGTGCCCATGACCCGAGCGTTTCGACCCCAAACGGCTCAAAACTGTAGTTACCCATAAGGTTACAGTATTTACGCCGCTTGAGGGTTACAAAACCATCATGAAAACCCTGGAATTTTTATTTTTCGAATAATACCATTCTCTTTCAATGTCGTATGGACGCAGTACATAGGGGTTCCTCTGTAGGTTGATAAGTATATTTTTATTACTATTAGTATTATTGAGAAGAAATCTAAATCTTTTGTCGTTTGTTCACTGGGTGTCGCAAAATAAAGGTTTAAGAGTTAGGTCTCGGTTTTCAGATGATATTTCCGGCTACAGCTTCGTGAACTTTACATAATCTTTAGTAAATATTATAGTTTGCAATATTTAGTTAGTAAAATTGATCAAGTGTTAGTATTTTTATTTTAGTCGTGCGACTGCCATGCCGTCGGACTTGTAAAACAACCACAGACACCAGACAAAGTTAGGAATACCAGTATGTTAAGTATAAATTTGCCGTCTGGTAGTAACTCGAGAAGTTGGCGGGGAGTCGTCAGACTCGTTTGAGTGACCTAACATTGATATTTTCTAGTCCAATGTGAATAAGCATCAGTTTCTTTCGTAGACCGATTGCTACGTCGTAGGCATTTTGCTACGAATCTATGAAGTTAAATTGAATTGATTCTGTAAATAGGATATCGTAATGAATTTCGTCAATTCGTCATATTCGACATTTCCTATCTGACTACCCCTTAGAAGAAATAGCGAAACAATCTCAAGTGTCAAAGTCTCTTTTAAAGTCCAGACATACGAGTACCTACTCGTGGTCAGATGATGTGAAGACAATGTAGATGAATGCCTGAAATGGTCTTCTGAGGAAAGAACCACACAGATTTGAGTGGACCAGTCCAGTCAGTCAATATCAATTGTTTTGATGAATTGATGACACTGCTGTAGTATGTTTAAATTTATAGTTCTTATTTGTATTGTTAATTGATTGATTAGTTTCTTCCTAAAATATGAAGGGCCTACTTCGCGGCAAGTAAAATCGACACGTGTAGGACGCAAGAAATGGTTTGTCCAGGTCTGATCTCTCAAACCGAATGACAACTGTAATGACTACATATGAATACCTAATTCTAATTCCATTTTGATAATGCCTTGTTTTTCCTTAAGAGAGAGCTGATCAATTGTCTGAGACAAAATTTAAGTACTATTTGTAACTAAGTTACTTAAATTAAAGACGTCTGAAGACGATACTAAACCAATAACTTGATTTGTCTTCTGAATCATGAGGTGTATTTCTGAGTTATGTCTCGCATTATAATTTCAGCAGAATTAATACATTGTCTAAAAGAGACCGTCCTGTAAGTAAATGAGCGTGGGATCGCTTGCTTGCGCGTGCGACGGGCGGACGCCTCGGGCGCTGCTCGGTGCAACCGTCTATTAGCATGCCAGCTCTTACTAGATCCGCTTAGATTCTTCTCTAGGGTTACTGCTGCCTACACGCACTAGATTTGGGCTAACTTCTGACTATCCCGTCTACAAGTAAAGGAATATCAAGTAGATCCAATGTCTGTACCGGCGAAAGAATTTATGTTGGGTGTAATTAATTGTTTAAAAAGTGAAGTAACTGCTCAATGAATAACCGCAGGTGCAAGGGACTTTGCAAAATTAAGAACGTTATTTTTTATGAGGGTACGTCAAAACAAATCAAGGGAAATTTAAGTGCATGCTAACTTCTAACCGACTAACGGTAGTGTTACATCCTCATTATCATTGGCAGCATTGTTGCACCTGTTTCTGTTGTCGAGTTTCATCCAGTCCGTCTATTCTGTAAAATCTCACCTTGGAAACCTACGTAAACTGAGCGGTCATCACACTTGATTCTAGGAATTAACATCATTGTCCACCTTACTTTATTCGGTGAGATTTGTTCCAGAATATATCGGCTGTCTTATTATTAATGTTGTTTCAATATCGTATTTTCTCACAGACTGCGTTTCCTTCGGACACTATGTGATTTTGGGAATCAGATACCCACATCATTCTACGTTCTTCTTTTTTCTCTAATGGTTTTCATTTACTCCTTCGAAATCTTGCCAGCCCTACCATCGCAAATACTGAGGCTATGTGAATCGTCAGAATTGGTGTGCTTACATCGGTCAGGGGTCAGGTCATGCTGAGCTCACTCCAATCTGTTGGGAGGTAAGTGAGCTAACTACGCGATAGGAACTGATCTTAATCGATGATTAGGAGGTAGGCAGAGGGGTGTTTCTTTGATTGCTGGTTGGTGGCGTTGAGTGTAAGTGCAATTATGGGTTTTTTTATCCAGTTGAAATTAAAATGATTTCGGTAAACGGCAACATATTGATCATGAGAATTGTAAAGGTTTTCATCAGTTTTCTTGCCTAAAGGTTATGGCTGATGGATTTCGTTATTAGACGTGCGGAGTAATTGCGTAACATACTAACAATGCCAGCGACAATTCCTTTCATTTAACACTAAAACAAACATTTATTGCGTGATTTACGCTATCGAGCAAACAAATTTTTCAAACATAGGCAAGCAATTGATTAGGACTAAGGTATCCTTCAAAATTCGACGTATTATGATTAATAGCATAGCTTAAGATTTTTTCGATTAACGTTTACCATATTAAACGATTTCCATTAATTAGTGTGGATGTCTGTATTATCTACGCATATTATGCTTCTGCCACATTAGCACAAGCATATCAGAAGCCAATTATAATTTATTTCTGAAAAGGACGAGTAATATAACCTATTCTTTGGTAGATTCTAATGGATGAAAACAGTATCCACAAGTGACGGTACCAAAGTATAGTCGAACTCGTTTTTGCTTCAGCACTTTTTTCAAAATTTTCCAGTAAATTGAAACTTCACTAAGGTTGGAAATATCTTACGGTCAAATAGGCTAATATAGCTTGGGCCTATTTAATGAAACCCGGTAGGTGCCTGCTGACAGGCAGCAATTAGATAATTCGTCAATTTCACAAGTTTCAATTAGACATTTTCTTTGTAACTTTGTAATTTTTTACGAATATGTCGCATTGTGAGTCATATTTAAGCTTTGTCATGTACTGACGTGCCAGTAATATTCAAAATTAGGATGATAAAGCAATTAGGAGGTATTTTATACATATGTCTAGCATCTAGCGCATTCTAGATATACCACTACTAATTACTGTCTGGTTTAGACATGACAGAAGACGAATGACTGGTTATAACAATACATTGCTAGCTAATGCCCTTATTTCTCATTCCATAACCAGTAGTAATGAACAAGCCATTTCTTTTCGCTCTTTTCGTCTACAGCGTTCGTGACGAACGCCGTTTCAACAAGGAATTGTAATTTGACGTGAATTATGACGTCACTTATTACCTATGTCGTTAGCTAGTGTTGCTAAGTGGAAAAAGAATAACCATATAGGTAATGTAGAAAGTAAAAAGTCCTGTTAAATCCTATTGTCTGGTGCATTGTATATCTCTGTCGCGTTTTGATATTCATCTAGTCGACTTATGTTATTTTATCTTTCGTCTTGTACCTACCTAAGAATTGTAAGTTCTGAAAGGCTAACCTAACAACATACGAGTAGGTCAGTAACTGCTGTGGTCGGCTGACCGAAATAACAACAGCCAATCAAATCACGAGACAATAGTTTTTCAGCTAGTAAGCAAATTTGTTAAAACTGATAAAATGATGATCTTCAGTAACTGAGTGTTACACCGTTGTCAGGTAGTCGTGCTACTATATTGATTTTGGATAGGTATTTCAAGGAACTGACAACATAAGCAGTAAGCGCGCCCTGTGTGTTGGTAGATGACTTTTGAGTTATTGTTCAAGGACAGGGGTCGGCAATCTATTGAGTCCACAGAGTCAAAAATTAAAATTTACAAAAAATTTAAAGAGCCACATTTTTTTTTAAATATCATACAGATTACGAAAAAAGTCACAGTTTTGATTGGTTTTAAGAGCAGTGGTGATGAATTATGTAAAGCGCCTGACTGGGTTCGAACCTGCCACTTGTTAACCGCGGCCGTTACTACTAGGCCACCCCTGCCTGTTTATTATTTGTTCATAATTTTATAAACGATCGCTATTTACTGAGTCAAGCAATAGTTGCCTACAATCTCACAGTCACACGACAAGTAACAGCAATAACGCTGCCTGGTCCTGTCCCATATTACTGGGATTGGCATAAAAGGTTTTTCTCTTCTATTCTCCCCAGCCTTCAGCTGCAGCTGCTGGGTGTTGCTTCAGCTGGCAGTATCTTCACAACGATAATGTTTTCCCATTGTTTGTCTTATTTGTATAATTATATTTATGTGAATTTATGTACGTTTATTTGTGCTTATATTTAATTATGTAAGTATATTATATTTCATATTTTTAGTCTGTACATTTAAATAGGTATATTAAGTGTATATTTATTTAAATTTGTATAAATATTATTACACGACTTACGTGACTTACTTGTCTCTGCATCACCCAAAGGTCGACTGGTAGAAAATGCCTATGGCATTAAGTTCGCCTCTGTACATTTGTGTGCGTGAAATATTAAATAAATAAATAAACTGGCTCGCCGAATTCAATCAGCTAGTCTCTTCTGTAATCTCTGCCCGTTACTACATAACTCTGTTTCACCCTTTGGACGATGACAGTGGCACATGATAATGAAACATGAAACAGGTTAGTTCTTAAAGTTCTTTGTTCTTAATTAACCACACTGTTACTAATAAGTGACGTTCGTGTACCCCACACATTAATAATTGTAAAAGCCATTAACACGACATTCGTGTGACTACCACGCCACTATTCGTTGCTTTTGTGTCAGAAATTTCAAATATAAGGGAATGCATGGATCATTAGCCTTGCTTCAGTTTTTACCTATCTCTTATAGTCAAAGAAAGATTGTCAAACGCAATGTTCTTTTTCTTGACGTTCCACGGAGTTTCTTGCCCGTTCTTGTCTGTAGGAACAGCTAAGTAGCTGTTCGAAAGGAGTTTAAAGTGGACGACCATTTCAAAGTATAGGTACAAAATATATCATGCAAAATATCTGGATTCATTTTGTTTTTAACCTTAAAAATATGATCACGTTTCTGAATTTCGCAAGATCCTTAAATCATTCCCTCTATTAGACTTCGCAGAAACTCTCGGACATTGTGTTTGCTATTTAACAGACTCCACAACCCTAAAACCCCATCCTATCTGCGGGAACGCTTCTCCTACGCCCATCCTTTTGATGCGCCTTGCAGGTCGCATCTTAGAAATCTCCTCAAGTCCCCTTCCCACTCAACAGACTTCTACTGTTACTCCTTAACTGTGCACGTAGTACGGTTTTGGAATTCACTTCCGCCTGCGGGACTGCCAAACTGTACCAGTATTCGAAAGAAGAGGGCAAGAACACTATCTCTCCACTTTGTCATATTGCGTAAGTATTTATTATTTAAATTACATAATTATTATTTATATTTTAGTGATATTTATTTTAGAAGTATACACGTACTTCGTCTTGTTGTATGTATGGCTATTCTCATATTATATGTGCTTGTATATTTAAATTAGAGTATACCTACTTTGTGGTTTTATATTTTCTCTTGTACTATTACACACATTGTCTACATCTCTTTTATCTTCTCTCCTATCGCAGGTGTGCTGGAAGAGATTTCTGTAGAAATAAGCATTACCTTTGTACGTATTTTTATGTTCCTTTCTTCTTGTCTGTTTATATGTGTGTGCATAATGGTTAAATAACATAGATAAATTATGGTACGTTTTGGGGTTGGATCTGGTATCGTTTGGCAGGAGTTGGGGGGGTAAAAATGGTTAAAACTGGTAGGGCTTGGATTCCCGATTATAACGCTACCACTCTTATTAAAAGGTAATGCATATTTTTCGAGAAGATTACAAAATAAGTTTCTAACCTCAAATCAAATAAAAGCGAAAAAGGAATGTTAAAATGGGTGATTGACAACCAAATCTGAAACAAAATATTGTCTGTTGTGTAAAATATAGTGTAAAATTAATAAAACGGAACGGAAATTTAAAACAAATACGCCCATTTGTGTCAAAATAATGTCACTCATCCGATTTCGATCATTCCGTTTCTCCTCGAGTGAGTTGCGTGAATGTGTTCTACTCCTACTGATCGTATGTGTGTATAAAAGGCAGTTACAACTATTACTAGGAAAACTTAGGATGCAGGAGCGAGCGAAGCGAGCTCGGGACTTGGGGCACCCCGACTCGGACAGGTTAGGTTAGAAGGCTTTAGTTCAGTTTATGTCCGCTCGCTCCGCTCGCTCACTAGACCCCGCCATCCCCTTCGTGGTTATCCTTTTTTTGACCCTTGAGCCCCGCGAAGCAGGGCTCCGACTACGCCTTTTATTTAGGCAACTTTTAAGTGTTTTGAGGTTACGTTCCAAAAAATATTTTTTCTCGGGAAAGGTGAGTTACCTTTACATGGGAGTGGTACCAGGGAGGTGGGGGATAGTTGGGCGATTTTACAAAAGATAACCTCCTTCTTTTTGAAGTCGGTAAAAAAACACAATTAGCACTTTTGAAATTATAAGAGCTGTAACATTAAATATTAGGTCTTTACCTATGAAATTGCCGTTCTGCAGTACTGGCCATTTCAAATCAAAACAATTTTTGTTTGGCTAAGAATTCTAATTTCAAATTAATTTTATTTTAAAAACATGGATTTGTTTTTCTAAAAGTAGTCATTTCTTTATTGATTAGTGTTACATTTTCATCGCATTTCAATCTTTTTCGTCATCATGGATACGTTAAAAATTCGAGTAATTATGGAATATGAGTACCGTCGTGGCAGCAACGCGGCACAAGCGGCACGCAACATCAACGACGTTTACGGAGCTAACACTACAAACCAACGCACCACCTGTTATTGGTTTGCTCGCTTCCGTTCTGGAAATTTCGACCTGAAAAATGAACCTCGCGGTCGTCCGAAGACTTGGTCGACAATGACGAATTAAAGGCGATTGTGGAAGCTGATGATACACAATCTACGGCTGAATTAGCAGCAGCTTTCGACGTTAGCGTCAAAACAATATTGGTCCATTTGCGTCAAATTGGCAAGGTAAAAAAGCTTGACAAATGGGTGCCCCACGAACTCAATGATCGCCAGCGCGAAGTACGCGTCGAGACGTGCCTTGCACTGCTCAACAGACACACAAATGAAGGAATTTTGAACCGCATTGTTACCTGCGATGAAAAATGGATTCTGTTTGATAACCGTAAGCGCTCAGCAAGTTGGTTGGATCCTGGTTCAGCACCTAAACAATGCCCTAAACGAAAACTTACCCCTAGAAAAGTGATGGTCACTGTTTGGTGGTCTAGCGCCGGTGTGATTCATCACAGTTTCTTACCAAACGGGGTGAGCATTACTGCAGATGTGTACTGTGAAGAACTGAACACAATGATGGAGAAGCTGGCGCATCTCCAACCAGCATTGGTCAATCGCTCGTCTCCGCTGCTCCTGCACGACAACGCGCGACCTCATACTGCACAGCAGACGGTCTCCAAGTTGCAAGAACTGGGGTTGGAAGCTCTCCGTCATCCGCCCTACTCACCAGACCTTGCGCCTACAGACTACTACTTTTTCCAGTATTTGGATAACTTCTTGGCGGGAAAAAAATTTAATACCCGAGAGGCAGTACAAAATGCCTTTGAAGAATTTGTTGCCTCCCGTCCAGCTGATTTCTTTAAGAAGGGCATCAATAAACTGCCACTGCGATGGCAAAGATGCATTGATTGCATGGGTGATTACTTCGATTAATACAAATAAAAAATTCATGAAAAAAATTCGTTTAAATTTTTTCATACAAAACGGCAATTTCATAGGTAAAGACCTATTACTATTTTGACTTGAATATATCATTTTGTCATCAATATTACAGTCTTTTTACTTTTGGTTATGAGAACCACTTACAATTTTGTTTTGTTGATTTATTTGTTGATTAAATATACTCAAGGAAATTAAAAATATAAGTTACTTTTCTCATTGCTTTTGTTTCCCAAACCCAATACAAAGATAAGGCTTTATCGGGATCGCGAGTTCGATCCCCAGACAAATTCAGATCGGAAAATATGCAATTCGCAACAGTGGATTTCGATACCAAGACTTTTGTACTTGCTTACGATTCAAACAGTTTTTCGAATCAGCGTGTTCGCGACAACGTCATTCGATAAAGCGGTTTTCGATTTAATGTGATTTCGAACTGGCGTACCACGAGGATTATTTTTTCGAAACAGCGTGCGTCGAAATGACGTCTTTCGAAACTTCATATCACGCCCTACGACAATTTAGCGTTACCCTCGGTTTTGGTACAAAAGCTTCTACCAAAGATTTCATTTAGTGAAGCTGCGAGGGTTCCTTTCGCTGCATAATAACCAAACTATTCAGTTCTTTACCAATACGTACCCATATTATCATTTTACAGCACAACTATTTACGTAGCTTTCAATACAAAACCAACATGCGTGTATCACACAGATTGGACACCACGTCATGACCTGACATCAAGATTGACAAACATAACATCACACACATTACTACATCCCATTTGTAATTGCACCTTATTCCCTTGTCATAAAGTTTTTTACTGAATGATGCAGTGGTAAAGTAAAGTTGGTTCAGCATAACCCTATATTTTCGCGTGACATATCCAAATGTTGATGCACTAGCGCGGAAAATGACATGTCACCGTGTTCGCAGCGAGTGACGTCATATTAACACCTCGATGTTGATACGAGAGGTATTAGCTTTTAGCATTTTTATTCATACTTTTTGGTCTGTCTGTGGTGTAAATTTTTTGAATTCGGAACGACTGAAATTTGGGTTTTGTATTGTATAGTTCATAATTCTTTTGATAGCACGTGCACGCTATTCGAAAACACTGTTCGAACAGAAATAATACATACTTATGCCATGGTTCGAATTTCGAAACCTAGTAGCTACCTTCATAAATACTCAGATAAAAAAAGTACAGTGAGCCTCAAAAAGATGTAAGTATACATCGACTAGAATTCATTTGAAGTTGTTAATTAATTAGCGTGACGGACGTGTACATTATAATTATCATTCGATATCCTTAGCAGGTCGGAAAATGCTCTTATTGGTGTCTGTCTACCATTTGTAATAACACCTACCCATGAGAGATTTATACAATAACTACCCTCTGTAAGGCAATAGCATAGGGGAGTAATGTTAGCAAAATAGCCATTGTTGAAGCATTCAAAAATACTACTTACAACAAAGTGATCCATACAAAAAAAAAACGTTTGTAATTCGAACCGAACGCTATCTGATATGGTACAGCACCATTGCTAGCAATTAGCTCCGGAAGCATAGCCATAACACCTTTTGTATTGTTTTGTGAACTAGTTCTTGGTATGATTAAGCTTGTTGATGCAGATACGATATTATTTATAAAAATATCGTATCTGATCGTATTATGTAGGTACGTACAACATGCATTTAATATCGTGATCAATTTTGTACTGCAGGTTTTCAATATTTTCTGGTAGGTACCTGTCATTATTTGACACTACTTAACTATTATTCGTACTAAAGAATCAAAAGAAGTTAAGTAAGCACAATTTATAATTTTTAGAACCTAACCCAATCAAAAATTATAAAATTGTACCGCGCCTGTCAATCTTTTCATAGCAGAAACAGTGTAGGAAAAAGAAACCAATTACAGTAAATCAGAAAAATCACGTTTATTTTCTCATAAATACTGGCATAAAACTCTTCAAAACAATCGTAAAATAATAAAATATTTGCAGATTCCATGCAAAAATATTCAAAGCGGTGAGTTAAGGCGGCCATATTATTTTGCTACACAATACGACACGCACGCCGCCTGGCGGCCGCTCGGTACTCACACGTTTGACAGCATCCCCAAGATGGCGGCCGCGGAAAGCGCGGGAAGAGACTACTGCACACTACAATGCAACAATAAACTGCATTTCACCACA
Organism: Polymixis flavicincta; assembly: GCA_949987655.1. Classification (NCBI taxonomy): domain Eukaryota; kingdom Metazoa; phylum Arthropoda; class Insecta; order Lepidoptera; family Noctuidae; genus Polymixis; species Polymixis flavicincta. The sequence goes on along the minus strand of OX465175.1, from coordinate 1,257,186 downwards.
TAACACCAGTAAACATCAACACTTTGAACACTTCGCAGAACACCGGCACCAACCGACACCACTAATCACCCCGGCTCACGCACAATCAGGGTCACAACGCATGTCCAATCAAGTGACATATCACTAATTACGGTGACGGAGCTATGCCTTCCCCGGCAGCGGATCGTCGAATGAAAACCTCCACCATGTTGTTACTGAATTTTATACTCCATCCCAGTCAGCAGAGCCTCCAAGTTTGCCTCCTTCAAATTCGTTATGCATACAGCACCAAGGGCTGTTGAATACCGTTCGCGTTTATTTATGAACAGGCAAACTTCTGGTGGCTGGTGGGACGTACGAAATACGTTATAGGCTCGCCTCCCCCGAGTGCCGGCCACCGGCGCCGCACACACCACCAACAATGCATGCGATCGCTGAAAAAGGGCTTTTTATGTATTCAACTTCACAACTTTGTAGCTCATCTGCAAGTCGTATTATGGACCTAATTAACAAGTTAATATGGGCGATCCGGGGCCGCCGCGTCTGCGCACACCGCCTGGATACCATTCTGGATGTAAAAATTTGAATGTCGAAGTCAAATTCAGGTTTATTCGAATAACGAGAAGCCTTTGTGATTTTGGAATACACGAAAATTTAAATTCACCTGCGCAGAAAATGTTTAAAAGTTGTCCGGAGCATCCGCGTGCGTTTTGAAGCTCCCGCGATTGCGACTTTGCAATGGTAAGAAGCGTTCAGAAATTCCGCCCCGCCCGACACCCCCATCACAAAGTATAATGATATCGTCGCCGGCGTTATTATGGCAGTCGTCATAAATATTTCATAGATGTTGCGAGGGCAGTAATGACCGAGTGACCGCCGATCGCCAAGACCCGTCGCCATCTTAGATTGCACATTATACCCCCGGTCTACGAGCAGCTCCCCCCGTGTGAGTCATTATACCGAGATGTTGTGATATCAACCAGTCATTGACCGTCTTAACTTTATGTTGTAACAGACTCGTATTGTCTTGAGGAACATTTCTCTAGTTTCGTGTTAAAGTTCGCATTTGTGAAAGCATGTTCCTTAAAATATAAAAGAAGTTCAGAAGCACCTTGTTTCCTGACGTACCTTAGCATACATATGTAAGCTAGAGAAAGCTTACAGGTAACTTCACTCGTACACTTTCAACGAACCCTATGTAGTCAGAACTCGACTCATCCATAACGAAGCTACGGTACGGCAGTTCTAAGTCTCGCGTTCATTGCACTTATGTTAGTCCAAGTTGGATCAAATTTCCTGACACATAGAAAGTTAGAGAGCTGTTTTAATGTTTGGTTTTTCGTGGGTATAATAACAGACCTACTGACGATCCGTACAGCCACATTTCAGTTGGTCAACCAGTGTAATCATGAATAGGCGAATCAATAGGTGGCACTAACTTTTAATTTCGTAATTTTTTTTAATGAAACTTACACATTTTCTCTATAACTCTGTTACTCGTGGCAGCGGGACGTGCCACCCCAGACGGCGGCAGCGTGAAGGTGGCTAATTACCTCGTCCTCGGCCGGACACCGGCGTCCTTTGATCACCAGCCTTTGATCGGCCGACGACACTACGCAGAGATTCGCTGCTTAGCCGCTCAGCGGACATTGGATTAGGTTAAATTAGTCATTTTAAAGTTCGAGGCCCGATTGTTAGTTTTGTAAACACTTCATGCTACTTGCCTTTGTCTTTCTAGCTTTAGATTCACGCTTGGAAATGAGCATGTGAATGTTAGATTTGCAATTAATAATGCAAATCAAACTTGAATCATGATGATGCCACCTAGTCGTTTTTGGCCACAGCGAGTGCATTTTTTTCCAACGTTGCCCCACACTAGGAATTTCTCCTGTGTTGTGGGTGCGTTTACAAACATATAAACTCACATACACAAACAGCCAGACCCGAAACAACTACTTGTAGTTCATACATATTTGTTCCGTGCGGAAATCGAACCAGCGACACGCAGCGCAGCAGTCAATCGCTTAACCACTGCGCCAACCGTGCCGTCATTGTTAGGCTTCTGTGACTTGTGAACCTACTCTTATAAAAAAATGACTCGTAAAGTCCACGTCAGTGCATTTAACTATGGAAAAGATAACTTTCCCTTTCAGTGATTACTGTAAGTTTAATGTATACATTAAACTCACACTGCTGATAGACCTTAAAATGTAGATATAGTAGTGGTGTGGAGGATGTCCGTTTTACTCTCCAGCATCTCGTCCGCCGAGTTCTACCGATCTCCTTTGACTGAAAACTTGTTAGAGGTCCGTATTAAAATTCAAAAACGACGCACGGAACTCAGTCCCGATTCCTGAAAACATTATTCAGGGGATTTGAATAATGATTTTGTTTAAGTCCGTACTCACACCTCTCGTTAATGTATGCGAGAAGATTGAAGCCCCGAAAGTTCGTAACGCGATTTTTGGTTGGACTTAAATGGTTTTCAAACTTAATTTTGTGGGCACTCGGCTTTTTAGTCGCAAAATGTGTTTATGCAAGAATCTCTTTATGAACAAAGTTGTTGTAATTTATTGTGTTTAAACTTGCAAAGTGTTGGAAGGATTGGACGTGAGACCTGTGTGACAAAGTGCACTTCATATTATTGGGTGTCTGAGGTATAATATTTACGGCGAAGTTTAGTGTCTTGTGTGTATACAGGTAACGAAATTAAAATGAACTTTAGAAACTGTGGTTATGTATTAGAACTGAAAAAGCTATTTAATTTAGTAGAAGTACTATAATTTATGAGATAATAGAATATAATCGAGGGAATTGACTTAAGGCTTGTATCCACGCTAAGGACCTTCAGCATTTGTGCGCACTAAATTTGTGGGCGAGTGCGGGGTGATGTAGCCGTGCAGTCTATAATCGGTCGCATTTTTAATTTATTATAACAAAAATAATGCATATTTGTAAAAAGTAACCATTAAGGTAATCATTTTCCTTTGTATTGCAAAACAGTAGACATTTTTTTAACTCTTTTGTTAAAAAAAAATGAAGGAGTAAAATGGTTTCATCTCAACTATTTGGAGGTGATTTGGTGTTTTGTTTTTTCTTATTATTTAATACCCATGGAAAAGTTATGCCTAAACCAAATGACGTATCATGATTATGTAGATTACTAACTATTTTTTTCAAATGTAATTTCTTTGTAAATGCCGACGAAAAGTGGTTTCATCTGCATGCTGTTTTCAACCAATTTTTTGAGAGGGCAGCCTTAAATATTGTAATTTTCCCAAAAGTTATGCTTTCAATTTTTATTGTGATGACGTCTATTGCACTGTCCAACGTTAAGGTAAAATCCATTTTTTATCAGAACTCTTTTGAATTCTCGTTTACAGTCCGTCGTTCTCCAAACGAGCTCATAAGTGCTCTCACCAGCGACTTCAGACAGCAACAGTCAAAGTAATCTAACAGAAAAAAAGAAGTTGCCATATTTTATTCAAATTCCGCGTCGCGAACAGTTGAAGCGGAAAAAATATGAATATGATTTCCTTACGCACTTTAGAGAAGTTGCCTCGCGCCAAATGAAGCATATTTCGAGCCATAACACTCGCATTATTCAGGAAAAAATGTTTATAAAGGATGCTATTCAAAGTGCTCCTTTTCTGTGCAGAATCGCATGAAGCGGTAAAAAGATATTGGTTTTCAAGTTGGATCTAGAGGTTTTACGAACGAAGACTATTGTATTGTGTTAAGAAAACATTAAGTAGGCAGTTGTCTGTTATACATTCATGGTTTCAAAAAAGTGTACTCCCACCCATAACTTTCTTTATTAATGGATATGCATTCCATTTTTTGCCGGAGATAAGATACCAAAAAGATTACTCTGCTAGATGATTATTTTTTAAATCAATCTAAATCAAAGTATTTTATTTCATATAAACCTGCATGGGCACTTATGAAACGTCAGAAGCTATGTGCACGGTTCCAAATTGTTGTTTCCTATGGAGAAGAGCCGGCAAGAAACTCCACGGTTACTGTTTTAAATCCAATGTCAGTAGTAATGTAGTTTGCGTGTAAATAGTAATAACAAAGGTCCCCAAATACTGAAATTCAGTCGCAGAGTGAACGGGGCACTTTATTCAAAATAAGTCTTAAGAACAGTTGAAGAGGGAAGCGCCTTAACTTTTTATATACATTTTGTTCGCTAAATGAACCGAAACTGTATTTCACAGATGCTAAGCAAACTTACTTTTTGGGTTAAGTATCGCTGGAAAATGGACCGTTTGTTTATACGCGGGTTGAGTTTAAGATGGGTGAGTTTTGCAATTTCAGCGAGTATGTAACGTTTTAAAGGAATTTTGTAAATAAATAAAAGGTATCATTAAAAATATCAATACGAATTTCTGAGACCAAATAATGCCATAAGAGCCATTTATAATCTACGTCGCCGCGAATCCCTCAGGGAACTGTTTAAAACGATTAATATTATGACAGTACCTTGCCAATTCATTTATGAAAATATCATGTAAGAAAAAATCTACATCTTTTTAATAAAATAAGTGATAGACATAATTTTAATACTAGAAACAAAGACAAAATAGATCAACCATTTTTCAGATTAGCTAAAGTACATTCATCTTTTATGGGGTACTGTGTTAAATGCTGTAACAAAATACCTTGTGATATATTACAATTAAATGAAAGGAAATTTAAAACTCATATTAAAAGTACACTTTGTAAACAAGCGTATTATAAATTAGAGGATTATATCCAAGATAAGAATGCTTGGAAACATGCTGGTCCTGCTCCATAGGACAATCTAGAGTCTAGACAAAATCAAACTGGTTGCTAATTGAATTAAATAAATAATTATATTTATGACATTGATTTACACTCACACACTGACTTATTTCTTGTTAATATTCTAGGAAAATCGTATATTTACTCTTACAATGTTTGTAAATATGTGGGCACCATGTATCTATCATAGAATTAATTTATCTTTATTGCTTCAGTTGCATTTTGTTACCTTTTTTGGTATAGTAATTTTATTCTGGGTGCATCGTTTTCACATTATATAATGAATGTACTATGATAAATTGTATGTAAAACATTTTAAAAGAGTAACGGTGGAGTTTCTTGCCCGTTCTTCTCCATACGAAACTACATTTTGGAATGGGCGACTAGAATCAATTCTGTTTAAATGTAAATGTTGACGTTCAAAAGTGCCTTTTAAGTGCCTAATTGAAATAAATGCTTTGACTTTGACTTTGACTTTGACAAATACATTATTAATCAAACGATAATTACTAAATGACGTTCGTTTAATTGCAAAATGCCAAACCTATTTCCAACCATTTTCTTTTAATTGTAATGGTATATTTAATGATAACATCAAATAATGCAAGTTGGTTGGAAAATTGAATTTCTTAGTAGTTATTAGGTATATCTCATTAGACTTTCTTTCTTTATTTCCACATAAATGTCATTTATGTCTTAATTAATTAAGTAGTCTTTTTCCTTTCTTGACTGTCGCTAGGATCTCTCCGACATCATTACATACAATATTACCAACATAAATTCATATGGCCATAACAGTTTTTTACAAACGACTACAGAACCAATTTTTCAAATTAAACGAACAAACGCGTTGTTTTTCCTGCACCCTATGAACTTCATGTAAATTATATTCAGCGGGGAGAGTTCTGCTCACCCCGGTCCCCGCGATAGCTTAATGATGCTTCGAGATAACGTAACTGTTATTATTTATTGTAGTGTTATTTTCAATGGCCCGCTTCTTTTCATTCATTTTATACCTTGAAAAGTCACATGTTTTCAAAAAAATCCTTCAGGAAAAGTGGAGTTCGATAGATTCGAATAGATTAGGGATGAGTTTAATAGTTGAAACTTTGTATTTTCAGTACAGTCCTAAAACAACGAAATCTGCGGACATGCAAAATTTGTTTAGACTAGTATTTAAAACTCGCGTATGGTTGTGATTGACTGACAGAAATATTATGTTGCATAAGAACGGTTAATCATACCACTTGACTTTAGTGTAATTATGGAACGTGACCTCTGAGTTTGTTTCAGCCTTTCTTCTCAGAGTAGTCAGATAGGAAACGCCGACCTCATCTAGTTTAAAAAAAATATGATTGACGTGTAAAAGTGTTTGTACAAACCTACTTACAGAAATAAAATCATTTATCATTTATCAAAAATACATGCAGTTGTGGTAGCAAATCAAATTCACGTGCTCATGTGACGCTTGACGTAAACCTGCCAACAAAAACAAAGTAATTAAAAGAAACAAAGAAGTGAAGCAAATGAAATTATTCCAAAACAACCCTGCCCTCATTTCAAATACAACGATCCCCCGTTTCTGTCAATGCTTGACTTTTTCGAGACAGCTCTCAAATCTGCAAGATAAACAACTGAATCCATGGAGTTAAACAAACGACGGTGTACTCCACGGAGAAACGAGATAATGTAAGCTTTTATAATTGTATCGTGACGATATTATCGTCGACGGGCACGTCACGTTGTCACGATAACACTGGAAAGTAAAATGTTTGGAAATATATGAAGAGGTTTTTAAACTGTACACGATAACGTTAAAGTGACGTAAATATGGACGTCTACGATAAGATCGTCGCGTTAGAAATTATAAAAGCGCAAATTGGATGATAAGAAATAAGAAAAATATAAGAAATGTTATCAGAAAATGTCAACTTACAGGCCATCTTATACTATTCATATCATTCCCTCTAATTATAGACCTATATCTGTGCTTCCAGCATTGAGCAAAATTTATGAAAAAATCATGCTAGACCAGATGTTGTCACATTTTAACTCAAATGGTATTTTACATAGTCGACAGTTTGGTTTCACGAAAGGTCGGTCGACGACTGACGCAGGAGTAAAACTCATCAGTCACATTTTGGAATCCTGGGAGAATTCCCAGGACGTGATTGGCATTTTCTGTGACCTCTCAAAAGCGTTTGACTGCGTTGACCACAATACACTTATCTGTAAATTACACCACTATGGAATTCGTGGACAGGCTGCTGATCTTGTACTTTCCTACTTATCAAACAGGCAGCAAAAAGTAAACGTTAATGGAGCGACGTCCTCGGGGTCTCTAGTTAAGATGGGCGTGCCTCAAGGTTCAATTCTTGGCCCTTTTTTATTTCTAGTTTATATTAATGACCTTCCTTACCTGATGGCTAACTTCTCGGATATAATTTTATTCGCTGATGACACTTCTCTTATTTTTAGAATAGATAGAAAAGATACAGATGTCTTACATGTCAATGATAGTCTAGCTGTTCTTTCGAAATGGTTTGCCGCTAATAATCTTTTACTCAATGCGAACAAAACTAAATGTCTTAAGTTCTCGTTACCAAATGTACCCCAAGTAGGTCTAAACTTAAAACTTGATGGGAAGAAACTAGATGCTATTTCGGAAACTGTATTTTTGGGAATTACTTTAGATTCAAAATTGCAATGGGGTGCTCACATTAGAGCTCTTTCAAGTAGATTAAGCTCAGCTGCTTACGCAGTAAGAAAGATAAGGCAGTTGACGGATGTAGCCACAGCTAGGTTAGTTTACTTTGCTTATTTTCACAGTATTATGTCTTATGGCGTTCTGTTGTGGGGATCGGCAGCTGACGTAGATTCAATTTTCATTTTACAAAAGAGGGCAATCCGCGCAATCTATAAAATGGGGCCTCGCGAGTCTCTTAGAAACAAATTCAGCGAAATTGATATTCTAACTCTGCCGTCTCTTTATATCCTAGAAAATATCTTGTACGTTCGCAAAAACTTAGGCCTTTTCAAAAAACGATGTGATTTCCATAATCTGAATACACGTAGTAAAGATGAAATTGTGATTCCAAAATTTAGATTGACTAAAACTAGCAAGTCATTTCTAATAAACAGTATCCGCTTCTATAACAAGTTGCCAAAGTCAGTTACAGAACTTAGCGATGGAAAGTTTAAAACGCACATCAAACGTATCCTTATCAAAAAAGCATATTATAAGATAAAAGACTACGTTGAAGACAGGGAAGTTTGGCATTAATTCCTTCTGCACATGTGGCTTCCCTGGTACCTCATTAACAGCATATCTATGTGAAAGTCTATTAACTGCTCTCAATGTTCTTTTTATTTTTACAATGCTGACATATTCTCGTCATTATTTGACATTATACATCAATTTTAATATCAACTATTTTTTAGTGATTGTCATGTTAATCATGTCACTATGTTTAATTAGGTTCATTTTATTTAAGTAGATTATTTTACATATTGTGAATGGGAGAACGTTGTAGGCCTTACAGACTGTAGATTTGTAGACGATTTTCTATTCTGGATTCGTCTAAGTACCTGGTACTTATTTACAGGCCTGCACTGTCCTCCCATACATTTTTTATCTGAAAACATTGTTAAAGCCAATCATTTTTAAAAGAGTAACCGTGGAGTTTCTTGCCGGCTCTTCTCCATAGGAAACAACATTTTGGAACCGTGCACCTAGCTTCTGACGTTTCATAAGTGCCCATGCAGGTTTATATGAAATAAAAATATTTTGATTTGATTTGATTTGACATAAACGCATTACGAAATGTCTCATAATGCTGCTTATATCGATATAAATTATGTAATGGTTTAAAGTGTAGCGCTAAGGACTGCTGTGATTTCAGCCAGAGACTACAAGGCGTCAGTCAGTCAAGGAAAAACTTTTACAGCCCGAGCGTAAAATTATTTAATAGCACGTTCATTTCCCTCAATTACAGTACCTAACTAACACATATGAAGTAAGAAATAAGAGCTTTTAAAGAGGTAAAAGAAATCGTCAATTTTTTTCAAGCAAAAGTTTTCAATCTCGTTCCTCATTACCCTTAGCGATTTCCAAAGATGTTATTTCCAAACATGTTTATTCCCTAAATTCTATTTGATCTTCCACCACTCTTACATAATGTTCCACACGCCGTCTTCGCCGATATCTGGCTCAATCAGTGAGACTTCGCCGCTGAATTTTTACACGTTTCTTATTCATGGACATTACTTATGCATGCAGCAAGCGAAAATATTACAGCATTTTAATGAAAGAAATATTAATTTTGAGCCAAAGTTTTCTTTGCGGTCGCGACGGGCGGAATTAAGTTTGGTCTGAGCGAGGTTGCGACCTCCCCCCACATCCCAAATATGCTTCGCTGAGTTTTAGTTGAGGTTTTGAACCGTTCGTTAAGACCTACATTTTATTATTTGAGTAAATAAATTAAAGGGCGGTGAAAATACGCCGTCTGGTAAATGTTTTCTAGAATACCGGAGTTAAAAGAACGAATTTATCTTTTGGAGAATGGAATGTAAATGAGGTAAATTCATCTTGTAATTTAATATTATGGACAGACTTATGAAATATGTGTGTGTGTGTGTGTGTGTGTGTGATACAGGGTTAAGTTTCGTGATAAACTCTATTTCTAGTTGTAGGAATGTGTTAGCGTACAGTAACAACATTAAAAGGTCAAGGTACATTTACAGTGGACTCGGTAGCGACGGCAACATAACTTGTCTCGTCATTTTATCCCTAAAAGCTACAAAATAAAAATACTCAGTTGTAAATATTTATTTTTCACGCTGTAAAATTTAATCAACCATTAGAATCAAAACAAACGGTTGTTCACAGACACAATTATTTTGACTTTTCGAGCACTCATTACGATTCCCTAACAAAATATTGCACCACCATAGAACTCAATTTTATTGGAAAATAACCCTTGCAGAGTTGATTTAAGAGTTAGGCTTGCAAAGCCTGTGGTACAATTAAGTTTGTACACTTAGAGTAAGTGATTTCTCTCAGTTTAGTCATAAAAATGTTAATGCTGCAAAAACAAATAGCGCTTAATGTATGCTGAGGGGAAGAGAATTAATAGGGAGCAGACAACTCACTATGTTGCTACATTTCTGCTGTTACTGCACTTGAAGGAGGTTGATTCATAGGTTGAGTGGTGGAGCGAACCTCTTTCAATATGAAGTTCATTATTTTAATTGGGTTGAATTTGACTACTTATATTTTATCGGTTACTAAGGGAAATAGTTCCTTGTGTAGCTACCTATATCGAAAAAAGGGAAGTACTTAGTCGTCTTTTTCTGGCCTAGTGCGTGTCTTTTGAAGATTGACTAAATAGTCAGTTACATAAGCATAGCCTGAAAACTTATCGTCACTTGTTTCCAAAATGCAATTAACAAAATGCAGTCTGAAGAACATTATATCAATTCAGCAAACAAGTTAATGATGAAGTATTTCTTCTGTATTATTATACTGTACCGTTTGTTTCCCTCTAAGGGTGAAGCAAGCCAAGGTAACCTACACTCATAAGTAGGCGGCTCACTGGAATTGATTATCGCCGGCCGATAACAGGCCCACCGCATCCCCTGAACCTTTAGTTTGGCGGGAAAATGATGGATGTTCCAGGAAAATATTGTGGCTAAATCTACTGGAAATAAATACACAACACCAGCAGTATTTGGGCTGTGTACCTATATGTGGAAATAGTAGATATATTATTATGTGGTTTTATTTAGTAAAATAACGCACTACTATTTGAGTAGGTAGGTAGGTGTTCAGTTGAAGCTTGTTTCTTTGCCTTCAGATAGTGTTGCTACGGTCAAATCTCACCGTTTTCTTCAAAAAAATATACGAGACTATGTAAATGAGTGCGAACAGTTCCCAAAAAAAATGGTTATTTATTAGTTTCTATAACGTCATGTTTGGCCTACCAACCAATTTACTATGCAACGACATTTACCTACATATTCTGCCTAATTAATATTATTCGGAATTATCTGCAAAGTTTTTATATTAAAAAATATATAATTAAGAATATAATCGCAGCCTACAATCTGAAAAATAATACTCCTACATAATTTCTTTTTCAGGCTAACGAGCGCCATCTGCGATATGAACGCACCGCAAAAATGATGGATTTGCGTCGGAAAATACTCGCGAAAATTATTCAAATGAATGCGCCCACTACCCACCTACGTTGTTTTGTTTTCCGCATTTTCATGTTTCAAAACTGTATAATTTGCGCGGGCGTTCGGATATCGAGAGTTTTCGATGTTGTATTTTTAAATACAACATCCGAAATCCAATCCAAAAAACGGCGCAGTATTTTTGTATGGAAACATTCAAATGATAATTATTATATTGAAACACATGGATGTAATTCTCAGACTGTTTTTTCTATCAGGACACTTACACAAAATTATCAGGTAAAGACATAATAAACATTTTCTTCTAAATATTAATTAAGGATCGCGATGGTAACATCAAGGTGTGTAATATCTAAGTTATATTTAATACTGTGTGCAAATAACAGCCTTAAGGTTGAATATCGCAGCACTGGTGAAAAAGTTTAAATATAACGATTTAAATATAATCGTGCCAAAATTGCCACAAGAAAGTAAAGCACAGAGCAAAGTTTTATGGCGGGACCGCGATTAGGTAAAAATATATAGGTATCGGGATCTATGTAACAAAGAGTTGAGGAATATCCACTATTCTGAGTTGTTTGAGAAGTGTGAAGATAGTATGTATGGCATATTGTGGAACATAGGCGTGCTCTTGATCGCATGTATGAAAATATTGTAAACACTTTGTCAGTGGCTGCTGCGCAGGCCTGGGACGACAACCAACCCCAAAAAGTAAAACAAGTGGCAGGCTGGAGCAAACACGTTCGGGGCGCTTATGGGGAGGCTCGGTCTAAGTATCAAACGTGGCTGTTCTATAATAAGCTAAAATCTGGTACAATTTAGGAAGAAATGCGGCGGAGTCAGAGAATCTTTAAGGTTTAAATGGTGACAATATCACCAGGATCTGATTAAGATGGCCATATTAGCGTCGCACCGAGCTTCTAAGAAATTTTCAGAGTTTTGGAAGTCGACCAATAAGCTGAAAGTTGGACCGGGCCGCACTGTGAATATAGTTCGCCGGAGGACATACGAGTAGCTCGCATATTCTAAGATCGATTTATGGTATCATCTCCACTTGGGCCGTCTCAAGGAGTGATCGATGCTGAGACTAGTCGTGATCATGAACCGATCCGTTTCTCTGCCAAACGTGTAGCTGAGTTAATCGAAAGAATGGCTAAGGGAAAGTCTCCAGGTCACGACGGTCTCAGTACTGAGCACCTCAAGTGTACTGGGGTACATCTGCCAAGAGTGCTGGTGCTGTTTTTCGCGCCTTGCATTAGCCACTCTTACCTTCCACCCGATATGCTAAAAACATTACATTACAATATTTTAATGGAAATGTTGACGTTCAAGAGTGCCTTTTAATTGCATATCTATATCTATACTATTAATAAAGACGAAAGATTTGTTTGTTTTTTTGTTTGTTTGCATTGAATAGTCTCCGAAACTACTGAACCGATTTGAAAAATTCTTTCACTGTTGGGAAGCTACACTATCCCCGGGTGAAATAGGCTATATTTTATCCCCGTATTCCAACGGAAACGGGAATAAGCGGGTAAAACCGCGGAGCGCTGCTAGTTTTAAATAAATGCTTTGACTTTGTTTTAAGAAGTAAAAAAAATTACATCCGGCTATAATCGTCCACGAAAAGCAAAACATATCTTGATGAGCCAATTGATTTAGTCTCCATCGGTCCACATACATCATCGTGTGCAATCTCAAGAACCCTCTCACTTCTATGAATGCCCTGTGGAAGTGGTAGTTTCGTCTACTTACCTTCGCAGCAAGTTGTACAGTTGTATTTATTACTTTCTGCTTTGATCTCGTAAGTTAATCCTTCTACAGCAACATTCTTCATGACATCCATATCTGTGCTGTTAATATGGCCAAGTCTTCTATGCCAAAGCTTACTTGTTGTAGCTGCTTACAAACATACTGAACTAGTGTTGAGTCTGTACACCCCATCTACTAACTCTGCTGTACCAATCAACTCATTCTGCTGTTTTCTAATGTAACAATGCTCTTTCTGAAAGCTTACCACGTCGTATCAGCTGACTGACCGATAACAAGTGAGTGGTGAGATCAGGTACACGTTAAAAACGATATCGTACTGTAGATCGCTAACAATAGTCGTAATCACTGTTTCCCCGCGCGTAACAGTGACATAGTTGTTTTTGTTTCGTAAATTATTTTGACCAACCATCATGTGAGTGCATGCTGGCTCCAGAGTCTATGTACCACTCATGTTTGCCAAAATTGCCATTAAGAAAAACTGCACTGAACGTATTCATCGTTTTTTCTTTCGATAGCGGGCACTGATTTTTATAACGCCCGGTCTGTTTCCATTTGTAGCTTTTAATTACTTTGATAAGACGACTTGACGTTTCTTCAGTTCTACCAACCTTACTAGGTTTTTTTCGTTGCAAATTTTTTTTATGTTATGAACGCACTTTCCGCCTTAGTGCTTCCTACATTTTCACTCTTTTCCAATAGTTTAGTTTTTATGACGTCTGTGGTAATGGCTATTTCAGAATGCTCTATGGCCATTACATTGGTGAGATTTTTTTAGGTAGATCCGCCAATAACAATGAGCCAACCCATTCTTTGTTAATCTCTAAGCCTGGTCCTTTTAATTTATGCACCGTATCTGTTAGCTGAGTCACATAAGCCGTCATTGACTCGCTGCTTTCTAGACCAATTGAAATAAGGTCGATAGGATCCGGCAACTGGGACTCGAGGTGGCATTGCACAATTCTGAGGGCATGTGTTTTCATGGTTCTCGGAATGCGGCACCGTCGGGTTCCCAGATAACGGTGGGAGGTGTTCACATCGGCGTCGCGTCGACGATTAAGTACCTAGGACTCGTCTTCGACAGCCGGTGGAACTTCGCGGAGCATTTCCGCCGTTTGGCTCCCAGACTGGAGCGGGCCGGGGCTACCTGGAAGCGGCTCCTGCCCAATCTAGGGGGGCCAAACGTCTCCTGCCAGAGCTTCTATGCGGGGGTCGTGCGGTCCTTGGCCCTATACGGGGCACCGGTGTGGGCGCCTACATTGAGGCGCCAACCAGTGACTCGCCGCGCTGCTTTCTAGACGAATTGAAATAAGGCCTCGCAACAAACTAATTCCTGACTTTTGTTTATGAATAGAACGTTGAACCATTTACTGTTTAGTTTGACTTGTCATAAACTAGATGTTGCTACTATGAACTTAATTTTTTTTTTCAATCTCAAAAACAGCGCAGTATTTTTGTTTGAAAACATTCAAATGATAGTTATTATTTATGTAGGTACTCTGGTGTTTAAACAATTTCTTTTAAATTAACTTTAAAAAAATACTAATAACGACAATTTATTTACTACTAAACGTCTAAACATTCTTGAATAAGACGTAATGTGATTCTCTAATAAGTATTTTTTTTAAACGTAACGTTATTTTCATATAAAAACAACAAAAAATAAACACAACATAAGATTATCTGCGATAGAAATCAATTTAAAGATAAACAAACAAAAAGATTTTGACTAAACAAAAGCCGGAAAAACCCCTTTATCTGTCTGAAAAATAAACAGTAAGTTAATAAAACAGAACCCACTTTGAATCTATTATACTTGGCATGAAGGGTTGTTTATTAATTCGGGAAAATATTCTTTTTTTAAAGGGGTGTTTTTCATCAACTTGCACCTGCGGTCATGTTTAGTTTTTAAGGTTTGGTCTGGTTGGAAGCTTATTATTAAGTGGGAGAATTGATAAATGTTAGCTTGATTTGTTTGTAGCAGTATTAGAACGATTAAGTTTATCCCCAAATAGGCACTTACCTAGTATTATTGTGAACCTTCAAGGGTTAAAGTTAACCACGAATTGGAAACCTCCATGCGACCCATTGAACTGTTTTCCAAACTAACACTATTATCACTGGCTGTTTGAATGACCTTTTTCCGGGGACTTCCCTTTGCCAAGGAAGTAGCTGTGCCTATACGATTCCCAGTAAATAACATGTATCTACAAAGCCGACACTTCAGGCTTTTGTTCGTGACACGGTTTCCTTTCTTCATCGTCTCGCACCACAGAGTAACTAACAGAGATAGAGAAGAAAATATTTAAACGAATCATGATCTTGTCCTAAAGTGTTACAAATACTCGTGATACATTTTTGTCCTCCTCTTTTCGAATCGGAATGGGTTACTATAGCTATGGTATTAGTTCATGTTTGATCTGGTGTTGAATTGCGGAGCTTCTGTGGTGTTCAATGCTGATTAGAAACAGTGTTTTATTTACAACATAAAGAAATTACTGATTCTTAAAGAAAATATTTAATGAACAAGGTATAAAAAAGTGTGTCATCTTTTTTCTTTTCTAAGTATCAGTGTTGCCACATTATCCCTCGTCCCGCGTGTGACGGAGTGCCCTCGTGACGTAAGCTATGTGCATAAATTTCGTGGAGAGTTGTGACATGGCAACCCCGCCACCTTTGTGACGTCAAGGGCTTTCGTCTGACGGTTCTCGAGAGTGTTGCTAGATGCGATTTATTACTTTTTTATTTTGTTTTCGTGGTGTTTACGGCTTAGCAGGAATCAAGCTTTTCCCGTTTTCTTGCCATTCATTCCAGCAGTGAGACCTTTTGAAAAAGTCTTTCAAGAACTAATTTTATTGCTCCATCATAGCTCAGCTACTATATAGCATAAGTTGTTAGTTCATAGTAGTTTTCCTATTAACCTCAGTAAGGTATACTTAATCAATACAGATTGTCTGTGGCATTCCAAAGAATCATATTTTGCTTGCATTTTCACATCAGTATGAAGTAAAAATCAGGTAAGTAATACATGATATAATTACAAAATCTCTTTTATTTACAAGATATAACAACTGAATATATAATTTTATTTGATATAATGATCAGTTAATACACTAAACGATTGATATAATTTTAAAGCAACAAATTTTTATAAGCATTACATACATCTAAACTAATATTATAAAGAGGAAAGATTTGATTGTTTGTTTGTTTGCATTGAATAGGCTCCGAAACTACTGAACCTATTTGAAAAATTATTTCACTGTTGGGAAGCTACACTATCCCTGGGTGACATAGGCTATATTTTATCTCTGTATTCCCACGTGAACAGAAACGAAGCGGGTGAAACCGCAGAGCGGTGCTAGTTGAATATAAAATCGTTTGATATACCACTCAAAAGACATAAAACCTATTTAGTCTAATATGATAAAACGCCTAGTAAAAAACACGAAGCAAAATTTCAAATATACACATTATACTGTTGTCTAATTATAAGTTGTGAAATGTAGGTAACTTATGAAATATCATTGTTAGTTGTCTCTTTGTGTGCATAATCTTGCTCAGTAAAATACTAAATTATTAGTTTAAAAATGGATTCATATAAGTGTGAGACACATCACACACATACATCGCAATATTATATATTTTAAACGATAGGCCTAATGATTTTCGATTATAAACGTTATAACAATATTAAATATTTTAAACGATACTCCTAATGATTTTCTATTAAATAAACGTTATATCCAATAACGTTATACGAAATAAGTTTTAGAGTGTATAAATGTTATGTCTAAAGAACTTATATCAACAGTTGGTATAACTCACGTTTATTATATCTTGTGAACGTTATTGAAATGAAAATAAACCAAATAACTCTATATGATATAAGACGCACCCTTAAAAATCACATTCAAATGTTTCTCTTATTTCTGATGACATTCTTGAATTTTTATACTGATGGCGAAGTACGGTTAGTCAAGAGTCAGTCGATAAACAACAGAACTCGCAGGACACGTTCTTGTCAAACTTGATTGACGTTTGTTCGAATTCGGAACGCGGACAAAAAAGAAAAATTTGTCACATCTTGGCCAGTGTTCCTCGTAAATCAAAGAGGTTTTTTTTATATAACCTTATTTTTCTTTTATTAAAGCGAAGGGAAGGGGTTTAAGGGTGGCGTAAAAAGTTTTTTTCTTACTTTTATGGCGTGAGAAAAAAAGGGCAGGTGAATGTGGAGGGCCGATATTAAAATGTTTCATGTAAATTTCAGTCGTTCAACGGGCTATATTTCAGGAGTTGTTCTGTCTGTCTGCGAATTTGGTATTCATAGACGGCTCTTAGTTTAATATTGGGGTTTAAGCGACTTCCTTGAGTGTGTTTTTGTGGGTTTACTTTAATCTTTTTTAATTTAAATAAAGGGGCTCACTTTAAACCTCCACCTGATTATTTAGCAATACTTATGTCCTTAACAAAAACATCTCTACAATTTTATAGTTTATGAAAACGTAACATGGATAAGCCATCTGTTTAATCAATCGCAGTTCGTTGTTGTTGAAATACACATTTAAATGAAACTTAATTATAATTCTGAAAGATCTGGTTAAATAATTTATTAACTGAAATACCAATTGATTATTTTACGAATGATAACTTTTTACCGTATTATCTTATAGAGTACGTACGAATGATAAATAAAACGTGATTTTAATAATTTAGTAAACTCGTACCTACACTTTTCATCAACCATCGTGAACAGAGCGGCGCGGAAATGGTCGACTATTGCATGCAATAACTTCCGTGGGATATAAAAGGAGTAAAAAATAAATAAAACTGAGAAGAGAATGAAAACGAGTTTACAGTTGAGATTAATAGGTGAGGTTCTTATTAATACCCAGCGGTTTATAAAACTGAAGGGTCGGACTGCCGACCAAGTGGGCAGGCACGGATTTAAATATTGCGCCTAGTTTGACGAATAGTTATTTATGATACTAGTGCGGTAAGTTGGTTTTTACAAACGAGTAGACAAATGTAAGCCCGAGACGAAGTCGAGGGCTTACCATAGTCACGAGTTTGTAAAAACCAATTTCTGCACGTGTGTCATACAATGTTTTTCAACACATTTGCGAGAAAACAGTACAATATGTAATTAAACAAACTTATACATCATTAAATAGCGCTCTCCAATTTTGGCGGCAAGGGACCGTTTCCTGCAATTTGCGCCTCATTCAAAATATCAGGTGGAGTAGATTCCATATTAATATCAGTTTCCTCGCTTGAACTCATAATAAAAGTTTGTTTATAAATATCAGTCGGAAACTCGCAACAATCTTTGACGTTTCTAATATGAAAATGGCGCGAATTTACAAATGGCGCCACATGCCCGTGGTGAAAATTAGAACTACATCTTTCATCTCATTTACTCTTTATTATTAAAGTGAGACAAACGTATTGAGCAAAATCGCTTCCAAGGAGGTTCGATCAGTCAGCTTATTTATTCTCGTAATGTGAAACTCCTTGGACGAAATTCTGATAATATTTTATGGAAATAAAAAAAAAATCCGTAAAGAATACGCACGGTGCCATACAACGAGGTATGCGGTAAAATAGGTACTTAGGTGAGAGTACCTATTTTACCGCACGTTCCGTTGTATTAGTGCGTAATTTTTAACTTTCGAACCATGTATACAGGCTTCGTAAATGCAGTTTTTGAGCAAATGTGTTGAAAAATATTTAACGTGTTATCAACAAAATTATTGCTATTTGTGTGCTTTTAAGTAACTTTTAAATAATAGACATAAATCAAATTTTGATCACACCATGGATCTTGTCCATAGTGTGACATTATTTTTAACCGACTTCAAAATGGAGGAGGTTTTCAATTCGGTATGTTTATATCTTTTTTATGTATGTTCGGGCATAAGTCCGTCATATATAGACGGATTTGCAAAATTGTTTTTTTGTCCGAAAGGTGTTTATTCCGAAATGGTCTCATTTAAATTTCATATAGATCTGATGATGAGTTTCGGAGACAGACAACAAATTTTTTGAAAAATGACAGCAAATCAACCGCGATTGCTGCCATCGCATAAATATGCATTGTTTTGATTTGATTGAGTTTGAGGATACCCCAAGGATGATGAAATTCCAATTGGTGTGGGTTAGGTTACTGTAACTAAAAATAAAAGAAACAACCGTCTTCCGAGAAAATACTACAAAGTGAAAATTAACTTTAATTTCGGAAAGCTGTGAGAAAAAATTAAAATACATATCCAAAGACATCGACTTCCGAAATTAAAGTTATTTTTCACTTTTGTAGTGTTTTTCGGCAGAAAGTGTTTTTTTGGAAAAAGTTTTTATTATTTTGATATTCCAAATCTGTGTTCATTGGTTATTTCCAGTTTTAACTGTGGCTGTTTAAATAACTGCATATAGTTTTACCCGTTGATTTAATCCCAATTAAAGAGACTTATCTTTTTCTTCTAATCGCAGTCTTCAAACACAAAACAAATCTGTCTCCTTACCATCAATAACAGCCATCTTCAAATCCATCCCTGCAAATTAAGCCGTTGAGCGGCCCTCAGTTTGTTTTGATTGTATTAATTAAAAGTAGATCCCTCAGAGTTTCAAGATTAACACCTCTCTTTTCTTCAGTTCGTCCATATTTATGTACGGCGCTGGTTCGTTAAGAACTAAGGGTTTTTCAACGTATTTACATACCTTTGCGATGTGCTGACGGAACATTCTTTCCGTGGAAGTGTGGAGTTTCTTTTGAACTGCAGTTGGGGGGTAACCGTAGATGTATTATGATTTGGTTTTGTTCTGATTATGAAGATAGGTTTTTCAGACTAAGTACCTAGGTACGTACATTCACGGTCGTCGGATATAGTTGAAGTACAGTAAGAATCCTATGAATGTTTTCGAATGAAATTAAATTTGGAAAATTAACGGTTTGTTTTTAAATATTAACAGGACCAATGTTACTTTATCTCTTTTGGTGACAGTACGTACTTTTTTGAATGGAAGTACGGTTTTATGGAGCAATATAAAAAAAGATTATGAATTCCAATGCAGACACCTTACCTACTAAAGGCTACTCTTAAAGCTAAAAGGCTGGTCTTTTTTGGAGACAATTCTACTTGTGTTGTTTTTAAACCTGCACCATAATTACGTCACACACTGTTGATTTGAATCATTTTGAAGGTTATTGCTAATCCAATCTCCCATTTGTTTGAAAAAATTGTGTGCTTAGCAACGTAAACAACGCCATGAATGTTGTGGATCTGACCAAATTCATAAAAGCGATTCATACCGATAGTGTATTACACAATTTCCTTTTGGCTCCATGTTGCTCCATTTATCATTGTCTAACGTACTTTTTGAACACAATTCAAAATACACAAAAAAAGGAAAACATAAAAAATAAAAAGAGAGGCCAAGACAAAATACAAATTGTGTAACATCCTTTTACCTAATTCAAAGAAGAAATTAGATTCTCCTACGGATGAAAGCCCATAGTTTCCCCATCTCCGTATTAAAATATCAATTGCTTTATCCCGCGTTTATGTATTCCATTTCCATCCATTCGCACACCATCATATTCCCATATCCCATACATAAAGACATAAACCGTGGGCGAGCTATAAAACCTTATTACCTACACCTCTTTTGTATACAATTAGAGTGAGTAGGTACATAGCACATACTACCTAGTATACATAGGTAGGTAGGTAGGTAATTCGTAGGTTGCTAACAACGTTACGTAAACAATATTTAGTAGAAACAGGGAAATCATTCCTTTTCGAAAAGCTTGTACAGGAAAGAGTTATCACGATACTTAATTTATTTATTTTTGTTCTAGATAGATGCTACACCATAATAATATTTTAATCTTGAACAAGTAAGCAATCTGTCAGTTTTTACGGAAGATTCATGCCTTATTATTGTTCCTGTAAACAAGCTTTACTTATATTGATCCAATAGGATCTGATGGCTTATTAGCAAGACTTTAACTATAAACAAAGTACCGACTTTATTGAATTATAACTGTTACTTTAATCGACCTGTTCTTAAACATGTTGTAGACTTTTCTATGATGTAGGTATCTAATATAAAGATGTATCGAAACTCGTAACTCACACTTAGCACGTATAGCTAGTACATATACTAGCTATACGTGCTAAGTGAGAGTTACGTGGGACACTAAGAAAGATTTGCGAAAAAAAAAATGTTCTATAGGTACATATTTTGTTATTAAATCTTTTCAAAGTACTCTCCACTAGCCTCTATACAAAGTTTCATACATCTGAACCAGTTTTCAAAACACTTTTGCCAGTCCGCCGCAGACACCTCGTTTACAGCCAGCTCAAACGCTAACAGCGCGTCGCTTCCAGCGACGAAAATTGTATCCCTTTGAGCTGATTTTTTATTTTCGGCAATGAAAAGAAGTCACATGGTGCTAGGTCAGGGCTATAAGGAGGGTGACCGGCGTGCTGTCCAGGAAGTCTCTAGTTTTGAGCGCGGTGTGCGAAGGCGCATTGTTGTGGTGGCGCTGTAGCCCGCGGAGCCCTGTGTTTGGTCGCTTGTTGCCCACAATAGAGAAAATTTCTGCCAAGCATTTGGTAGTTGTTTCTTTCAACGTTGATGCTTCTTTGGTTCCGTAAAGGAATTGGCACCAAGTAGCCAGTCAAATTAAAAAAGCTCGCGATCAAAAGCTTCCCCCCGCTTCTAGATCGCTTCACTTTGCTAGGCGTTGATTTGTTTTGAAACACCCAAACCGTCGACCGGCGCTTCGTTTCTAGATCGTATTGATAAATTTAAGAGTCATCATCTGTAATGATATTATAAACACGCCGAGACGAGCCTGCTTCAAATTAGTTTTATCATATCATGGCACCATTTCACCCGGGCCTGCTTCTGAGCATCGTTGAGATTGTGCGGCACCCAGCGTGAAACTATCCTCCTCACGCGAAGATACAAGTGAAGAATTTCGTGAAGGCTTCTCGATCCAACCTGCAACATGTGTCGAACCTCTTGATACGTAACTGGCCTATTGTCACGGATTAAATTTTTCACTGCTAGCACGTTTTCTTCCGTAACAACCATCAAAGGGCGACCACTTCTTTCTTCATCCCCCAAAGTTATTCGACCGCGCTTGAATTGGTTATATCAACAATACACGGTTGCCTTAGGAGAGCCGTCATCTATGAATGCCATTGCCATGAAGTCTATCGTATGATTCGTCCGGTTTCAGGCGATACTTGAAATCGTAAAAAAACATAGCTCGAAAATGTTCCCGGTGCAGATCCATTTTGACAAAACTTTGAGACACGATAATTTAAATAAGGTCGCAAACAATATGGAGGGATTTGAAACCGGAACGTACCCATTTTTTTTTAGGGTTTTAGCTTCGCACGGCTTGTGCGTTTAGCCAGTGTCAAGTAATTTTACTTTTCAATCAAGTAAATGGCCCGATATCAGGTACGAAGTTGCAAAAAAGTCATAGTCAGTCAAGTCAAAGTTATTGTAAAGCGGTAGTAACTTTTTTAACTAACCTATTAGGAGTTTTTGGGGGGAACACGAAAAGTCCACGTTAGTCACTTATTTTCACCTTCACTACACTTGTGCACTCACACGTAACTAAATTGATAATTTTAATACGCTATTTCACGAAATTTCATGAAAATGAAAATTCGTGCGACGTGTTCCAACGCGATCCCCCCAAAAAACCGTACCCATTTTTACTTACAAATAGTCAAATTTTCAAAGTAGATTATAACTGTCCAGTCTCTCATAAATAAAAACTTTTTTCGCAATAGGTACTTTCGGAGTGGCTGTTACTATAAACTCTCACTTAGCACGTGCGGACTTCTAGATTAATTTATCCAGATCGGTTACTTGCCAGTTACCATTTCTGACCATGGTCTTATGTGGGTATTTGTGCTTTCTTTAGTGGATTGTGTGTGTATGATGCGTGTTTTGGATGGTCGATGTCATGTGGAAAGGTTGCGAAAGGACATAAATGACAGTAAGCTTAAGTTAAGGCTTCCATCAATCAAAGCACACGACCTATGTTGTGCTGTGAACAAAATGTAAATATACAGGAAAAGTTTTTATCCAGTGCGCAAATTTTAACCATGAATTCAGCATATCATTCTAGACCCCCCACCGCAGAAATTTTTCGCCGGTTATAAAAAAAAAATCTGCTGTTCCATACTTTTTGACCGCGTAGGTATTGCACTTTTCTATGAAACAGCTGATTTTTTTTGTATAACCGGCGAAAAATTTCTGCGCTAGGGGTTCTAGAACGATATGCTGAATTCATGGTAAGAAATTGCGCACTGGATAAAAACTTATCCTGTATTGTACTCTTGGTTGGTTGGTTGTTGGCACATCGGCAATGCCCTGATTCTTGTAATTGTCGTAAACTGCGGTGACATCTTTCGAAAATTGAATTTGAAATATGAAAGATCGTAAGACTCTCGTGAACTCAAACGGCGGCAGCGTGGCCCGCATGTTGTGTAAGATCTTTTTTGTTTCTGAAGATAAATTGAAGTAGACCTATTTATTAAATTCTCCGTTCAGAAGTTTTATCGTTGATCGCAGATTAACACAGAATGGTACCTACCTCACGGGAGATCATACTAATTCTTATGCTCATGTCTCACAATCCACATTCGCTGTCAACGTTACTAAGAAACCTTATCTCAACAATCGAAAAACATCTGTCCGTATATTTTACTCGACATACCTAAAACGAGGGTTCGAATAAAAACGGACCACTTAAGGCCCAAAGAATATCACTCAATGCTCGCTATATTTTTCAAAGCTTCTCTTCACATTCTGTTTTTATCCTACTTGACTCTTAATGTGGTGAATTCATACATGAACAATCGCTATCTCGAGTGTTCTTGGGTTGTGGGGGAAGGGGGCAAGAGGGGCGTTTTTCCTTCTTTTACAACATTTGGGGGTGGATGTCAGCCCGTGGATGAGAAGGGAGGTGTTGGCTACAGTCGACCCGCCCGGATGTCTTTAAGGCGCGGTCATCCCGGATTATGTTGCGTCAGGAGTTTATTTCAATGTGGTTGACCGATTTAATTTTAGTGGCTGGGACTGTTTTTAAGGGTTTTTGATATTTTATTACGTAACGAAACGTTGTTTGATAACACTGTCTGGTATTGGCAAACAACGTGTGATTTACCTACGAGTATCTAATATGTTTCCATCCCCTTTAAGTAAGTTAAAAGGCGAAATGAAATTGAACACTACTGGTATGCAAATACCGAAGAGAACATTAAAAGTGTTGTTTAGTCTCATATCTGGAAAGGAACAATCTGCTTCCCTCCTAGTATCCGGAATCTTTTAATTCTCTAGTACATGTTATTTTTGAACTGCTTAATTACGAATAAATATTTCTTTATAAACAGCCCTTACGCTAGCAAGGGGCCAAGTAAGGAGCTATCCTTACTTCACTTCTTCAAATCGTCAGGGAGAGTCAAGAAAAGTGTTCAACGACTGACTCTTATGTACTAACGACCTCCTATCTCAAGAGAGATTTGTTTTACTTGTTTAGTTTTTAAAGAAAAGTACAGTGTTAAGTACCAATTGCTTTTTTCTTAAAGTTATTGCATATCTTTGGGCTACCAAATGAAATGAAATGGTTTATTACGTAAATAGAATATCAGAATCATGTCTACAGGTCATACTAAAAAAAAAAGCTATGCAGTCGACATTCCTATCTGAAAACGAAAAAGAAATGCCGCCACAAACTCAGGGGTCAAAGGCTTAGACATTGTCAGGATTACACATTCACATTTTAAGTAGTTATGAATTTTCAAGTGCTGGAGTTGCTCTAAATAAGGATTGATGAAACAGTCAATTAACAACAGTTTACCTGCAATTCATGTAAAATGCTGCTAATACTTTGATAGAAGGCATAGTGACAAAAAGCTGCCAATTTCATTGTGTAGGAACCTCGTTCAATGTGTAGGAACAATACACAGGTACCTCGCTCAATGTGTAGGAACAATACACTACTTACCTCGTTCAATATGTAGGAACAATACACTAGGTACCTCGTTTAATGTGTAGGAACAATACACTAGGTACCTACCTCGTTCAATGTGTAATGATAATGATAAATGATTTTATTTCTGTAAGTAGGTTTGTACAAACACTTTTACACGTCAATCACATTTTTTTTAACTAGATGAGGTCTGCGTTTCCTATCTGATTACTCTGAGAAGAAGTCTTTTAAAGTCCAGACATAATCTTGGTCAGATCATGTGAAGATCATGTGGATTGCTGTCTGAAATGGTCTTTTGAGAAAAGAACCACACAGATTGAGTGGACCTGTTCATTCAGTGCACGCATTTATCAGTAATCATACGGCTCAACTCGAACTTGAGGAGCTCAATGATTTGACGAACAATACCAAAGAAAGGACATTTGGGTAGGCCGCTTATAGTACTCAAACTGCCAGATTATCATTTAAAACGAACTGAGAAAGAGATGAGATATCTGTGTCCTGTTCCTGCCACAATAACTGGAAAACAAATGTATATTAAAAAAAATATGAAAAATGTACCTGCTACTTTTTCTAGTTTTTTGGGCTTTTATGCTGAGTAAGAGAATATACATTCACCCTTTACATAATTGATCCAAGTACTTTAGCCACATAATTTTTATTACTTCCCGACAACATTACTAAAATTAGACATCCATATGCACCAACCACATTTGTAACATAATGTTTCAGCCACATTAAGCACAACAACACAAGTTGTGACCATAAAATTAATTAACTAGAGTCCACTTGTTACCCAGAGTGACCAGCCACGAGCCAATTACATTAACTGCCGATATAAAAGTGGAATGA
Source organism: Polymixis flavicincta (assembly GCA_949987655.1). Lineage (NCBI taxonomy): Eukaryota > Metazoa > Arthropoda > Insecta > Lepidoptera > Noctuidae > Polymixis > Polymixis flavicincta. The sequence goes on along the minus strand of OX465175.1, from coordinate 1,231,577 downwards.
TAACGTGGGTGGAGGCTGTGATTTTCGAGAGGTCACCGCATCACAATGAGATGGGGTGGCGTCGAGAGGAACGCGGTATGTGGCAATGATGTTACAGGATATTAATTTAATTAAAAATAAAAATCTGTCCTCTCAGCGAGTAAGGAAGATACCTTCTTTAATATCTTAGAGGACGTTAACAACGGAGAGGACTGGACTGGATGTAGTATCAACTGTGACGATATGGGCAACACTATCAAAATCTAACTGCTATGAAACGAATACGATTAGTCATCCGTCTAAACTTGATAGGCGAGGTGGCCTACCATGATAATTAAGGATGCCCAGTGTTTTGCAATATTGCATTGGATGCCGAACTAAATGAGGAACCCATGCTCAAAAGTTTTTCGTGACAAAATATGAGACGCAAAGGAGACGGATACGCTTTCATACAATCTTGGGCTTGGATGTAAAAATATGAAATTGGTGTCAAATGATAGCTACTATAGTGTCAAACATTCACTGAAAATTTTGCGGATTTTGTCAATCTATCACGGATTTCATGTCAGCACAGACTAAAAAACAATAATCGATTGGCAAACGTGAATCGATTTTAAGATTTATCTTTATTATGTAAATATTTAATTTGCTTAAACTATACAATACGTTAATTCTAATTGATTTGATTATTGTAATTTAATTAATCATCTGGTAAAAGCATATTTTAATTGCTATGAGCTCTGTCACGTTAATCGATTATAATTTAATCGATTTTCATATAATTCGTGACTCTTTCTTAAGTTTTGGATTTCTCATTTTCCAAAATTGTAAATTGGGCTGATTTTTCACATTTTGAAATAGAAAAATACAACCCTTTTTTTAAACCATATCTCAACTTATTACAATCAGTCCCGGAAATCCCCGTCTCCTTTCTCTTAATGTAAAACTGAAATGCCTTTCCTAAAATGTTCTTTACCATGTTCTTCTTCAACTGAAGTGTTTCCAGCGACTACAGCGTTGCTGGGTAGGTAGGTAGGTAAGCCAGCGGCTAAGTGTCATGACTATTCATGGAAAAACCGCGGCGTTTCATTACAGAGAGTCGAGCCAACGTTTATTTTAACTTTATGGTTTTCACCAGAAATAGCGAAGTAGCTGGCAGGCGCGCGCCGTGCGATATTTGATTTTTGTCAAGAGGAATGAAAAAGAAGAAGTTTTCTTCTGGTTTTTTGTTGTTTTATTTAACTTGTATGCCTTAAAACATTTAACGGATTTCGTTAAGGCTCGTGCAGACTAGCGCGACGTGACGGTCGTGACGGTCGGTTGTAGAACTATTTCTATGATGACTTCATGGAAATTGTTCCGCACATGTCGCGATGCGCCTGTTTGAAGAAGCCTTTACAGGCAAACTGTGCTATGGCAGATGACTTGTTACAAGGGTCGTTCGATTCACTTTCAATTTAGTGGAAATAGAAAATGATCCAGGTCCATGGGTTTTAAGCATTAGCCAACATTTCCTACTCGTTCATACTTCGTGCTCACAAAATAAAATAAAAATATATTTTGAAAATTTTCTCCGAACTATTTTTCTTTTTCTAAAGTAAACAGCGTAGGTCGCAAAACACATCAATCCTTCTAAAATCACAAACTATTCCGCGTGGTCGACATTCGCAGCTGAACACGCTATTCAAATGGGGATGAAAATACAGGGGATGAAAGTACGGGGGATGAAAGTAGCAAAAACCCGAGGCGCGCACCTCATTACCATAGTCTGTGGCAACTTCGCGAGGGATGTTAGAAGCAAGACTTTGAAGAAAATTGCAAAAAATAGTAATTTAAAATATAAAGTCTTTTTAAATCTTTACGCTTGGATTGGTTTTTGAAGTAAATAGCAATATTATGGTCATCATAACAAGGGTGAAACTGGCACTTGATGAGATCGGGATTAACAAGCTTGTTTATCTGAAGAACTTTCACTATTTCCGAAGTAGATAGTTTTATTTTTCGTTCGACTGAAATATTTAATTACAGAACATTTTTTATGATTGATAAGTCAATAGTCATAAACATAATTAATTTCCATAAAAGACAATGATCAGCGAATAACCAATATCAAAGTCAGCCATAGTTATGAAAAAACTTTATTACCGTCTTCCCCTAAAAAGCCATCTTAAGTCGTAACCAATGTCGCCTCCAAACTCCGTGTTATATACCTTCTTCCTCGGAGGTGCTTACTGCTCAGTAAAAAGCATCTTCAGGCGTCTGCGGAGGACAGGCCACTTGTCATAAACTAACTCCATGATAAATCGACACCAGCGCCATCTCGCGCCTGTTACTTATTGTTCCCTTACACATTGATACCAACTTTATAATACGAACCTCAAAACTTACAATAAACGAAATTGGAGCGTATGCTGCAAGAAATAAGGTTGGGTGCCGTGTTTGTGATTTGTGCGGGTAGTTGGTAAAATGTGCTACTTTAAGGGTGATCCTGTGGTGATCTGCAGTAATGGCCGTGGTTATGTCATCTTTATGATAAATATAGTATTTAATTATTTCTGTTAGTAAGATGTTTTGGCTTAAGTTTGTTTTTAGTTGAGGTCTTATGTAACAACAGTCTTACTTAAAATTAAAGTCAAGGTACATTAATAAGTTTGAACAAGAAGGGTCGACTTTGTTGCACAACAAAACTTCTCCGAGAAATGAGAATAACGATTCTGCCATGCAAATTGATCAAACTAAGTGACATTCTTTATCAAAACCCATATCTATCTGGGCTAGTTCCGTAGGAATCAGTCAGTCGTTCATCATTATTTGCTGAATTGGCCGTTACCATCTGCGGTCAGCAAAAAAGAAAACAGCAACTGTATAAACCTTTCTACCCGGTATGGTTCAAACAATACCTACTTTTTGTGATCTTCTAAATGAGAGAAACCTAATCAATATTACTGAAAACAAAAAGTAATTAAAACCCTAATTATGAAATAAATCTTCCAGTATTCTTAGCAATAATATTTAACTTATTCCTAAAATGGGTGCACACGTTTTTGCGACGTATGAAAATAAAACTCGAACGAACCCGATCCTAACTGATTACAATTCCAATCAGTATAATATTAATATCAAATAAACAAAAACGGAATCACAGCATTCATAGCTCGAAACCATTCGTCACAGGCGCGCAGTAATCCATCTCCACAAATTCTTGATACATTTTACCCATTATTTAGTTCTGCCGTTCGCCGCTAGATGGCTCTCTACCTAATTTATTATGCATACTGATGACCCGCGGTAATGAGGCCCACGCTTAATTCCAGAGGTTTTCCTAAAGAAAATTTGGCAACAGAAGTTTGTTAGATTAAGCGAAAGAATGGCTTGATAAGAACGGATGGCTTTCTGTGGAATGGTTTTGTTGGCGATTAAGTTTTACGTTTTAATTTGCTTGGCGGTTGAGTAGTTTTTGGATTTGAAAAAATAAAATAAAAAAATACATCGTCTGTTTATTTTACCGGAAGATGTCGTCTAGTAACTTGGTAAAGCGTTTTGATATGTTCTTAGGAGTGTTTTTGAATTAGACATTTTCGATCCTTGCTTATAAATAATAGATAAACGTAAAGCTCGCCTCCATAATCATTTTCTAATCGAGGTAGTTGTCTAAAAATGTCAAATAGATAATATTAATACATTTCTGACGAAAATATTCCGCTCTTAAAAACATGTCATGTGAAAATAAACGCCCGACGTATCCTATAAAAATGTAAATAATAAAACATCATTACCGTTCATGCGTTAACATTGAGTCTCTTTGACAAACGGCAGGGGATGTTGCCAGAGCAAACACTTGGCCGGACACGGGGTGGCCATAAATAAAAAAACAAAAATATTTACACGTCAATAGATACTGTTGGCTGAAGTATTGCACCGATATCAATTTTATACGGACCTTCTTACTTTTTGATGGTAATGACTCACGAGTGAGAGGAATAATGTAAAGAAAACAGAGGGGCTAAAGGGAAATCTAAAGTAGTTTGTACTTTTGACAAAGCGATGTAGGAACGAGTGCAATAAATGTTTAAGGTTTACAAAAAAAAAAAAAAAAAAATCGCGAAAATATGAAATATAAGGATTTTTCCAGAATTCGATATTCTTCTTTGGTCTTTTTTTTTCTTTTGAATAACTTTGCTAGGAATTTCTCCTGTATTGTGGGTGCGTTTAAAAACATTTAAAGTCACATACGCAAACAGCCAGACCCGGAACAACTACTTGTAGGTCATAAAAATATTTGTTCCGTGCGGGAATCGAACCCGCAACACGCAGCGCAGCAATCAATCTGTTAACCACTGCGCCAACCTTGCTGTAATCTAAAATACTCGTACCTAGATAGTGCATAAAAATAATACCTGATTGCATGTTTATTGCAAAAAAAACCTAAGGCACTAATGTGTCTTTGAAGTAGATTAACACATTACATTGCAGTATTTTTTTTTTAAATTTGCCCCACACTGGAATTTCTCCTGTATTGTGGATGCGTTTACAAACATTTAAACTCACATACACAAACGGCCATACCCGGAACAACTACTTGTTGGTCGTACAAATATTTGTTCCGTGCGGGAATCGAACCCGCAACACGCAGCTCAGCAGTCAATCGCCGTTGCTAGTCTAAATTGCTAGTCTGTTGTAGCCTAGTCATCATAATACGCCGTGGTTGGGGTGCAAAGTGACTGACGTGCTGGTTTTACAGAAACCTCCGTTATATGTATCATACCCACATAATTAGAATAAAAAATAAGATATTTTAATAGTAACTTTGTCACTGCAACTTTTAAATCAAACTAAATGCGCAATTTAATGCTAACATACGTTACATAAAACAAAATACATCTACCCTAATTTCCCCTGTAACGTCCAAAATAACTAGAATAAACAAAACCACAACAATACGAGTCAATACTTGATAAATTACACAAATGCCCAGACTCCAGAGCCAATCCATCTTGTTTCCAAATTAGAGAAACACTCAGTCCCTCGTGTTACGTATGCACCCTGCCACAGACTGCCACTGGCCACGGTCCAGGGTAAAGAAATAAAGGAAAATTTATACCAACCGTTATATTTTATTGTTATTACCTTATTCTTTTTATTTTATCAATTTTTCCTTCGGCCATTTATTGATAAAACTCGCCAGGGGAATGAGGCGTCTATTTTGGGAATATAAAAGGGTTGGGATGTGTTTCATTTGCATGGATTATTTTAAAGTGGATGTATTGTTTCGGTAGTGGTGAAATATTGCTTTTAGATAAAGGTACTTACTTAATGAGATTATGGGATGCGCATTTGTTTTTCCGAGGGAACTTGTAAAGTAAAATTGTTTGCTTCTTTAAACCTGAAACATATGTACCTATTTAAGCTCTCGGACGTTATGATAATATTTTAAAACGACATCCTACCAAATAATTGCAAAACATTTATCATTTAGGTACATTATAAATGTGATTGTCAATGTTCTAAAGTTTTCCATTAAAATATATCCATTTACTTAATCCCAAGATTTAAATCTCTCAGACTTACCTACAGTTCCATTACACCTCAGTGCAACATAAACCACCCACAGTAAGTATTGACAGCCAGTTAATTACCACCAATTAACAGTTCCCTGCCCCGTTCCCCTGGTAAGCCGCGAATCGCGACACTGCTAATCCTATTCCTTATCTGTTACACGCTAATGTCTTACCATTTGCATTCCGTTACTTGCAAAATGCTGGAGAAAATTTAAGGTTATGTATGGTGTTGCTAGAGTTAGGCTTTTACCCCTGGATAAGGGGGAATTCGGAATATGCATTTTTACAGTATTTAGTACAGTCTAACCTACGTTAGACTGTACTAAATTGCCATGTCAAGAATTGTTATTAGGCCAATTAGTTTTCGTTCCTAAATGGCGTGTTCAACGGTTTATTAAAAAGTGTATACTAACAGAGTGGGTACAGAGTAAGATTGTCTTTCGGCAATGATCCAGCAGTGCAAGTGTCGACTTGCAATTAAAGGTTCGTGTGTTTGAACCACACCATTGCACTGTTTACCTCATTACTCTAGCACTTGTGTGACATAATTTTAAAAATAAATACCAGTTTAATACTTATTTGAAGGTAACGTTGGGGCATCGTTTCATGGGTCATGATTCTATTGTTCCGCAGTAAAATAATTGTCTTCCACTAAGGTAAAGTTTGTATTAATTACTCTGAAAAGTTAGGAAAAACCACATCCCTTTCGTGGGTAACCCAAAAGTAAATGAAGAGGATTTAACAAAAAAAAAAACGTAACTTTGGCGGAAGCAAGTGATGCTAATTGCGGTGGAGCGCGACGTTGATATGGTAATGAACAGCGCCCTCTCTTAGCAAGTAGACGTACTAGTAAGTAATGCACTTGATTTGTTTCGCGCCATTTTAAAGGATTGTCGAATAATTTATGGTAGCTGTTGTGATATAAAATATTGTGTTGGAATGTGTTTTGTTTATTTCGTCGTTATTTGTATGATTGGCTTTGTATAGGAAATTGAGCACTTCATTCAACGCCCGAAAGGGTAAGCATAGTCAGTAAACAACTTGTTTAAAAATTACAAATATAATCTAAAATTAGAGTTGCTAGAGATTAGATACAGATAATATGAAAGGGATCAAGTCCACACACACACACACACACACTCATTTTGTAAGACCAAGATCCCCACGCATAACAAAAGTTAAAAATTAAAACCCAAAGTGAAAAAGTGTTTTGTCTATAGTATATAGCTTTGGGTAGACTGAAGCGGTGGGCTTCAGTCTACCCAAAGATATAGATAAAACACAGTAGACATCACATTTTACTTTTAATTATTTCGGCCATTATTCAAATTAGGAATACGTATCAATTCGCGCGCCGTAACTTTTCAATTTTGGAACGTTACAGAATATATTATGAAGGCGTCAAGATGGAAATTAATAAATGGGAAAATTAAAAACGGACCAACCTGAGGGACGAACAAACAGAAAGTTTTTAAAAATTACTCTAATATATTCGTTTTTTTTTTAAATTGCGGCTTGAACCATCGGCCGCCAATCAGAGCTGAAGTTTGAGTAATGTTGCGGATTTAAATTAAATGGGATATTGAGCATTAGCATAAACAACGCAGTTTATTTGCAGCATAACAAAAAAGTTACTTTTCCATCGTTGATTATTTTTTTGCCAATCTGATCATTAGCAAGAAAATTTGCGTGATAAATGATGTAGAATAAAGCCTAAACTAGACTTAACATCCAACAAATATCAACGTATTAGGGGTGTTATAGGAAGTGTTTAAAAAGATTAGGGGTTTTAAAGGATTTTGTTTCAGTTTATGATAATGTTTATTGGCCAAAAACAGTGCTTTACATTTCCTTGGGCCTTACACTAATATCTAGGATACATAAAATAAGATTAAGACGCGAAGGAAGCATTTTTTTATGAACTCCACACTAGGTCGAGCCTGTTTCGTGGAGTCCATGGTGATGAGTTTAGGACCTCTCAATCTTCTATGTAGGAGAACCTTTGAGACTATTTCAACTTCATCATGCTTGGTAGATAGCTTGGTCTTCATCGAATGCAAGCATCTCCCTCTGCGCCACCAATAGAAGGGCTCTTTTTTAATTTATTTGCAAGGAAAAACAAAAGCGTTCGTTTCTAAGCAAATAAAAACCCAAAATCAGCTGTTCATAAAATTATGCCAGATAACAGACGTAAGACTTAAATCCAGCAGAGCGTGTCCGTGCTAACGGACAGTCGAAACAGAACCGACTGTTTTATATTCACGGCGAGTGCGACCACTAAACTGGACGGCCATAACCGTAGATTAAGAATACTTACCCGTTTACTGTGCAATCGGGCGCTATTTTTGGAATTCCTTCGCTTGTGTCGGGAATTACTGTGATTAGTGCGCTTTGAACTATACAATTGGGTTGGTTGGTTATTGATACAAAGGTTTGTTGTATATGCTGAAGTTTTTCAAAGCTCGGTTCTTCTCCATTGTGGCCATAACAGCATGTAGACTTCTTACTTTCTGGGATTGTACTCCTGCTATATTAGTTGGCTGCAAGAAAAGAGATGTCTTCATCTTCATGCTTATCCTAAGGTTTAAGAATTTGAAAACGATTCATAGCAGCGATCGATCGCTTTTTGTTGGCTCTAATTCTAATCAAGATAAGTTTAAAGTCCTAATTAGATTTTTTGAGATGTAGATATTGGTTTGACCAATAACTACAGACCTCCAGACCCAATCCTTCGCGTATTCATTAGACACTATACGATACATTGAATTGTTGTAATTAATGATAAATTCATTACAACAATTTCGTTTTTCTCCGCCAAGAATGCGTCGGCAAAGAACGTAAGCATGCATCGTCTCCTAACATGACAATGGTTTAACGTCAGCCTGTCTAGAACTCTTAGTCATGGTTTCTGAACTTGTTAATCACGGCACCTCACTATTACCCTCCTTAATTTCTTTTATTTTTCATAAATATCATAACATTCAATTGTCAATCGTAGGTCGGCCCCACACGGCCTCACACCGGCCGTTCGCGCGGCGCATACATTTGCATATGATTTCATATCCAGTGAACAAGGGAATAAAATTAGACGCACATGGTGAACTTTTTTAAAACCCTGTTTTTACTTTTTTTCGTATCTGTTTCGCTTCCAACGGTCGGTTGTGTTACAGTTTTGTTTTGTGTACTATTTTAGAAGTCTTTGTTTTTTGTTTTGGGCAGTTAGGTCTAATTTTATGTCAGGGTTATCCATGTAGTACCATAAATAATAGGATACCTACTTGCTGTTTGCCAAGGAACAGTTCATTCAATTTTGTTTTCAATTCTTATATTCAGTCGTTTTCGGAGTGAATGTGGGTTTTTGCCAGAAAATCAGATGAAATAATTAATTGCCTATATCAAAAGTCACAAATAGCTTATCACACTGGAACAGCGTAGAGAAAAGGGTAGGCTCATTAAGACGTACACAATACTTACAGAACACTACGAAGTGCCCAGAATTCCACTCTGAATGCCAACAAACATTTGCTTGAGCTTTCTTTTAAGTTATGGGTAGATAAATTCATCAAAGAAAAATTCTTTGAAGCACTTCTTGTATAACCGAGTTGTAACAGCATGGAATAGGCTCCGGGAAAATATTGTGATGGCTCCCACACATAACTGCTTCAAGAATCGAAGAAACAGATTAAATATCTCTAAGCTTTATGTTATACACGCGCGTCAGCTATTTAGCTGCTAGTGTGTCTAACATTATAATAATAGCTATGTGAAACTGAGGAATGAAAATAAAATTAATGTGTATTTACGTGCTAAGATGTGTACGGTTTATAAACATTTCATAGTTTGGTATTGTTGCTATCCGACGATAGATGGCGCTTAACTTATTTCTTAATGAATTTAAATTTCCTTTTTATTAAAACACCATAATATGAATCAGCAATATATTAGGGTTAAAGAATATTTATTATCATAAGAACATGACAAAAATAAATACATACAAAAGCGGCGGCGGTGGTAAGTCCAATCTTTGAGGAGCAGATTGAGAGTCGCCACGGTGTCCTCACTTTCCGCCTGACGCAGGTCCTCAGCGGGCACGGGTGTTTCGGAAGGTTCCTATTTTGCATAAGGCGGGAGGAAACGCTCGGTTGTTTCCAGATAGCGTAGATTGTCCTGAGGCCACGGTGGAGGCCGCAGTAGACGCCCTGGGCGTCGGGAATCCCAGGCTGATTCCTGGCCACCGCAGGCGCGGGTTTGCGGACGGCGAGTAATGAGTAGTTCGCTGTCCGCTAAGGACCAAGCCCGGGTCGACGGCGCGTTGTGTTCCACGCGCGCCTGAAAGAGATGTCAGTGCCAACTGGTGGGGTCTGCAAGGACCGATGTCTGCCAGGGGTGCGTTCGTGGTTGTTCGAAAGAGATACCATCGTCCCTGGCACACAAGGAACACGGGTGGGTTTTAGTCAGTAAAAGTCTGACACCAGAGCCAGACACCCAGAGCTGGAGAAGTTTTTTGATGATTTCCCACCATCAAAAAAAAAAGAAACTGGTGCTAGGGTACGTATACTATATCGATGAACATTGACAATTTTATCTCGGATTTTAAAATTATCGTTTACAGACCCATGTAAAACAATTAGCTGGTATACTTAAACATGTAGGCATTGTGTCATCAAATGAAAATCAAATTCATTCTCACCTGCAGACTGCAGTCAACGAAACGCTTGACTCTTCTTTCACATACCCATCTTCTTAACTTTCCGAAGTATGTATCTCACGTCACTGTGACGTCACAACCACGATCGCGTGTATTTAAACAAATACCGTGCAAACACAATGTTTAACACTCACGAGCTAATACAAGCAAATTTATTCGTCATACTACGCCACAGAATGAATAATTAATCTTGAGAAATTCTTATACGCTGCCATTGTTGAGCTTTAGAGCTTATGGTCTATGCTAGGCTTGCGATTGTTGCTATTTGTTTAGGAAATACCGTTTTAATTTAAAAAGAAAATCTTTCAAAATGTTCTTTTTTTCAAAATCTTTGATGTATTTTCTAACTAGGATAACGGCATTTTTTTTTAGATTTACTGCATGGCTATTCTTAAATATCAAATAAAATTAGTTTTCTTTCTTTTGTAGTCTAGGGACTTCAAACTATAGAAATTGTGTTCATAAAATAACCTATCACGGATTACCACCAAATCGAAGACCTTTGTCACCGCACTTGTTATCGAGTGTAATAGTCGAAGCGGATAACGAATCTCAAAAGCAACTTTTTAGAAGTCTGATCCACACTAAATACTTTCGATATAAAGTTTGGCAATACCTAAGTACTCCGGGTTACAGTAAGTATTTTCTCAATCGAACTAATCTACTCTCCCAATCAGGAAACTACCACTAAGAGTCCACAATGTCTAGTCATGGTGACTCCAGAAAAATCCCCGTCCGTTCCCATCGATACTTCGACCACAGCATATGGGCATTTCGTTTCCTCATGCATATTTATATTCTGTGGCGAGTTGGCGACCCCTCGGCTCGGTAGCTCGGTAACGAACAGACAAACGAACTAACGTTAGCTTTTGTTGATACGCGTACGATATCGATATCTACTCGTGTGCTGCGGTGATTGCGATCTTTCGGTTGGGATAGTGCGGCTGGCGAAATTTCTTGGGGAGATTCGGTTAGGTTTGTAAATGAAGGCAGAAATCTCTTCGGCGAGTATGTACGTATCTGATCTAGATAGAGTAATTATAGGAATTCGAACCATCAGCCGCACTCTTATCGTGAAAGTTTGCCTCTGCCAGGACATAATTTTGATGAAGTAAATACAGTTTATAGTGTTATTGCTTATTTATGGTTGACCGAACGTGGCGGCGAAATTAATTAGATACTCCCAGAAACCATGATAAGAGTATTTTTTCCACCATAAACAAAAATAGACAAATTTATTAGTATGCCTAGTCGCCTGAAGTCCTTTTGTGGAAGGACTTATATGCATAATAAACTATTATGTCTAGTAATAGCAGTAGGTCGCCAGATATTTTTAACAACAGACTCAGATTGTAGACAAAAGAAAGACCGTGCTGAATGGAAAACCTTGGAGTTGACACGAACTCGTATATGTGTCAATAGATCATTTACTGAACCCAAAGATATAAGTGATTATATCTGTAGCTTCAGAGAATAACCAACAATAGCCCAAACAGTAAATAAATAGTTCAGCAGGCACTGGTTACTGTTATCTATGGTACCCATAGTACAACATTAACTATATCGTTTGGTACCTTTGTTACCTAAGAAGGGGAACCGAGTTACCATGGATGTCGCACTCGCTCTAAAATGCTTTGAATAACTGTACTTATGCAAAAATAAAACTCTTACAAACAATATAATAATACCGCGTGATCGGCGTCCTGTGGAATGAGCGGCAGCACGAGTTGAGTACGTGATCGGCTGTCAAATGGTCCATATAATATTTTTTGTACAGCTTTAAAGCATCTGACAACAGTTCCGGCCCATGGAAAGCGTCTGATACTTTTGATATTACTTCAGAATAATATTCTACAATATATATATAAATCAGCCATGTGAAAATAAGTAAAGTAACACTTAATTTTTGGCAACTTTCTCACCTGGTACCTGCCCAGGTGTCACTGAGCGAACTCCACAAACACGCAGGTATTATAAGTACATGAGGCCACTACTCAGAACCTAAGGTTTCATCTTTGTGAAAATAAGTTATCTCAGAAAGCTCTGGGATCTCGCACTGTAATACCTATTTAGTACAATCACGATAAAGAAATTAGCTCCCACATGCAGGAAAACGCAAAAAACTATAACACCACTACCTATTTATAAATGCAAAATACCGTCAAAAAAACGTTACCAAAACCCTATGGCGTACGTAATAACCGTAATAGGTGGTGACCCATAAAGCATGGTATGGCAGCAAACACCGGTGATTATACGCCATTACGGTATTATAGAGTATGTTCGAGGCACCACGTCACGGTGTTTAATTACCGACTTTTGTTCTAACTGGGGCACCGGTGAAGCTGAAATGGGTTTTATGAATTTGCGGTTTTTGACTTAAGTGAGAATAACATTTTTTCCAAGAAAAATTCTTATAACCTGAAAACGTCAAAAACTATACAATTTCAGACTATTTAAGTTCGTATAGCTCGTGTAGCTTAAGGGGAACCTAGTCGCGGACTCGAACTCACTGGTGAGCCTGGCTAAAAATCACGCTGTCTCACCAGGCTTCGTGTCCGACAGAGGTAGTACCTGTAATGAGCAGTTAGACGCTAGTCTACACGTGCAACATTATTGAGTGAGCTGCAGGATCAGTTATAGTAAAACAGGCGCGTAAAAATTTAAGAAAAGTCCTTTGGCATAAATCAATGACCAATAAACTTATTGATTTTTTCGATAATTGAGCTTTGTCGGTACCGATTTAGTTTTGGAGATTTTACACGTCTTGTATTACTCAAAAACGTTCAAAGATAGTTTAAAATAAGCAAGAAAAACTTATCTTTGTTGGCTCCTAACTTTTTAATGGTTTTCAATTTTAGTATTCTGTTTCCGTACAGACAATATTAATAATAAGAAAAAACATAGCATATTTTATTTTTGTTGTACATTGTCAAACAGTGGAGTATTATACTCCCGAAGTTTGTATGAAACAAAAAAATGAAGTTTCGTTAAATTGGCAGGAATTTTAAGGTGAAATGTGTTTCTGATTTTCGTTTCATTTTCCGAGTTCCGGTGGATTACTCTTGATGGACGTATATAAAGAGAGTGGCTTCACTAGAAGACCAGCAAAGATGTCAACTCAAAATGGGAAAAGAAAGAGCACTCTTAAAATTCAATCTAAACTATTCAGCCTAATAATCAAATAAAACACTACGAGGTTCTAACTGGAATACAGTTTACAGCTATACGTTTACAGCTATATAATACGCGTGGTCGCGTACTTACAAATTCGGGCAATGTTTCCGTAAAATAGTTTCAGTGTTACGTTCATATTTATTTAACTGGCCGCTATTAACTTAATATCGGATGACGGTTTTCCGTGACGGAGCGGAATAATGTTGTAGTTTTTATTAATAAGGTGAACGGTTAACTAGGTGGTGGGGGGTTAAGGTTTTGACGTTTACTCAATATTGTTTGGATTTTATGAAAAGAAATGTAACTACCTATAAGTGCGTGTACTTGGCTATGGATGGAGAGAAAATACTTGATCTATTTTGAACTAGGTAGGAATGATTTATTTCACTGACATTTCAAAGTCTGACTTAGATTTTCTTTAGTAGGTTTTGAATTTTTTCTTTAAATGTGAAATAACTAGTGTTACTCCTACGTGACTCAAACAAACTTAAAATTACGAGTATGGCTTGTTTAACTAACGTTTTAAGAACTCCAAGTATCTACGACAAAAACTCCCAAACGATATAAAGTAGCCCCACTTTTAATAAATATTTTTATTTTTCACTTATTTTTCTATTTTCATTCTTTATTTGGAAACTACGATTTTAGCCTTGTAGAATTTTGCTATAATGTAATTTGTGCTTAATTAATATCATGTTGTAATTGCTTTTAGTGTTTGTGTTAGCTGGCGGGTGGTGCAGTTGCACTTGTCAGTTATTCTGCTTTTAGCAATAGCATAATATTTTTATTTATATATTTCTTTCAATTTATTAATTACCTACTGAAATTTATGTCAGACAATGAGTCGTATTTTTCTGCCAATCAATCTACTGCTTCTTCAAGCGATGAAAGTTTTTGTTCTTTCAGCTACATCCTTGGTGACTTTATGAAACAAACTTTCAATGATCAGTCTAATCGGTTGATGAATGTGTGTCACATTAACGCTCAAAGCGTTCCAAGCCACTACAGCGAGCTGTATGACGCGTTCAATAATAGCAATGTTCATGCCATCTTGATCTCTGAAACTTGGCTCAAACCGCATCTCCTGTCCACCATTACCCTCTCACTGGTTTCATTCTTATACGGAATGATCGGATTGGCAAAGGGGGAGGTGGCGTGGCCATATACCTTCGCAATGACTTTCCGTATAAAATACTTGCTATATCCTCTTCAAATTATTCTAATTCTGCTGAGTTTATTTTCCTCGAAGTCTGTGTCAAAGGAGTCAAAACCATTATTGGTGTTGTCTACTGTCCTCCCACTGTTGATTACTTCACTGAATTCGAATCAGTACTTGAATCTTTGGGTTCAGAGTATGCACATCACATCATCATGGGTGATTTCAACACAAACCTCCTTGCTCACAACTCCCCTCGGTCCCGTAAGCTCCTCCACCTGATCGAGTCAGCTAGTCTGCACGTATTGCCACTCAAACCTACTCATCACAACACTGTTGGCGAAGACACCTGGCTCGACCTAATCCTTACCTCAAATCCTTCCCTCGTTTCCTTCCATGGTCAACATGACGCTCCTGGTTTTTCTCATCACGACATGATTTTCCTTGCATATTTCCTGAAACCTCCCAAACCTAAGCCTACGGTTCTGTACAGGCGTTGTTTTGCACGGATGAATATTGAGAAGCTCAAGGAAGATGCGTCTGTGGTCGATTGGGAGCCTATGATGGAAGCCACTTCAGTTGACGACAAGGTTGCCATCTTCAATGATGTTGTAGTGAAACTTTATGATATCCATGCTCCCGTCAAAAAGGTTAAGCTAAAACGCCCACCTGCACCATGGATGACTAGGGGTATGTACGGATGGCAATGCGACGTAGGGATCGCGCGTTCCGTAAATTTAAAAGGGATCGCACTGAAGAGAACTGGACATTGTTCAAGGCTGCAAGGAATAGATGTAATCAAATGATACGCAATGCTAAACGCCGCCATATTCTTGAAACTATCAATTCTTCTTCTTCTGCCGATATTTGGAAATTCCTTGGAACTCTTGGTATCGGCAAATCGCGACATTTAGATCTTCCTAGTTCAATTGACTTAGACGATCTCAATCGGCATTTCTCCACAGTTTCTAAGATGGATCGTCTAACCAAACAACAAACTCTTTCTTTAATTTCTGGTCTAACGCGTCCTCATATTAACCCTTTCGGTTTCATTCCAGTTGAACCGGGAGAGATCAGAAAGATCGTTCTCTCCATCAAATCTAAAGCAGTGGGATGTGATTACCCACATTATAAATTTTTCCTTGTACTCCGGAGTATTCCCTTATTTATTTATATACTCTTTATTGTACACCAGAAAATACATGACAAAAATAAAACATTAAACACTAAAAACATACAATGGGCGGCCTTATCGCTTTCTGCGATCTCTTCCAGGCAACCTTGGAATGGACAGTGATTGCGTGGACATAAAAATGGGGTTGATTTTGGTGCAAAAAATAGATACATAGATATATTCATATATACTGTATAATAGATACTTAAATACATACATACTAACTATTTAAGCAAAGAAGATAAATGACGACTACAGATTAAAACAGCTACAACAAAATCACAACAACAAGTAATGCTCCTTCACGAGTCTCTTGAACACAGGTAAAGATTGCGCGCGTTTTATTTGAACTGGAAATGCATTCCACAAACGAGCGGCCTGAACAGAAAAGGATTTGTCGAAGAAAGTTGTGGAATGCATTGGCATTTTAAGCTTTAAGTTGTCTGATGACCTCAACAATTTTGTGTGGGAATCGCAAAGATACTGGAAACGTTTTTTAAGATAGAGAGGGGTGTAAGGGGAAAAGAGCACATTATATAAAAGGGAAAGAATATGATTCCGGCGAAGGCGAATTGGTAACCACTTGAGCTTCACACGAAATTCGGAAACATGGTCATATTTGCGCAAACCGAATATGAACCTTATACAGACATTTTGAAGCCGCTCAAGCTTATCGAGTTGGTCTTGGGTAACGTCAAGATAGCTGGCATCAGCATAATCAAGGATGGGTAAAAGAAGTGATTGTGCAAGCGCAATCTTGGTGGCAGTCGGCAGAAAATTACGCAGTCTTTTCAAAGATGTGCAGCGGATGCAAATAGCTTGCGGCTAACTTCCTGTAGCTGGGCAGTCCAAGAGAAGTTCCCTTCCTTGTGGCGCAAAGCCTATGTTCGCCCACTACCTAAGGTTTCTAATCCCTCTCTTCCTACTGACTTCCGTCCTATTTCTATCCTTCCCTTCTTATCCAAAGTGCTTGAAGCCTGTGTCCACAAACAATTCTCCAACTTTGTTCGTCTTAACAAAATTATTAGTCCTCTTCAGTCTGGGTTTAGGTCTGGGCACAGCACTGTTTCCGCCCTCCTTAAAGTGACTGGCGATATAAGGGCAGGAATGGAAGACACTAAACTTACTGCTCTAGTATTGGTTGATTGCTCGAATGCTTTTAATACCGTCAGTCACGACATCCTATTAGCCATTCTGTCACATGTTATGGTCTCTCCCGAAGCACTGGAATGGTTCTCCTCTTACCTTCAGGAACGTCAGCAATCCGTTCATGTTGGGGATTCTACCTCTTGCTGGTGTGGTTTGGAAACTGGCGTTCCTCAAGGCGGTATACTTTCTCCTCTTCTGTTTTCTATTTTTATTAATCTTATAACTTCTGAACTTCTGTCTGCGTATCATCTGTATGCAGATGACTTGCAGCTATACTATCAAGGAAAATTCGATGAATTACCTGACGCTATCGACAAACTAAATAGGGACTTAGTAGCCATAAAAACCTGGGCTGATAGATTTGGTGTAGCTGTAAACCCTACGAAATGTCAGGCGATCATCATTGGCAGTCCTCGCAGTATTAGCAAGGTGGCTGGTACAATCTTGCCACCAGTTCTCTTCAATGGTACGATCGTTCCTTTTAGTACTGACGTAAAGGACCTAGGCTTGCATATCGATAGTTCCCTCAGCTGGCATATTCAAGTCGCTAGGGTAAGCCAAAAGGTTACTGGAACGCTGCGGGCTCTGTATCGATTGAAAAATTTATTGCCATCGAGTACGAAAGCAATGCTTGTGCAGTCCTTAATCTTCCCTATCATCGATTATGGTGATGTGTGCTACTATGACCTGAATGCAGATCTTCTCGACAAACTCGACCGTCTTCTCAATAATTGCACTCGATTCGTTTTCAATCTGCGTAAATATGATCATGTCTCTGCACATCGGTCCCTTTTAAAGTGGTTGCCCATACGCCAGCGCAGAGAGCAAAGGGCGCTGACAGCCTTGTTTTCATTTCTCGATTCTCCCTCTTCCCCTGTTTATCTAGCCCCCCACTTTCAGTACATTTGCGCTAACCACAATAGAAATCTACGCTCATCGCACAATCGTCTGCTTCAGTGTCCCACTCACCGCACAGACTTCATTCACTCTTCTTTCTTCGTTCAATCTATCTCTCTGTGGAATGCGCTCCCCCAGGAAATCAGGATGGCAACGAACCGATTATCCTTCAAGTTTAAAGTTCGCGAGCACATTCGCAAAAAGTTGGCAGTATCATTACAACGGTAATGTTTTCTCATTGTTTGTCTTATTTGTTTTTAGTCAACTCGTTTTTTATGTACATTTATTTGTGCGTATATTTATATATGGTTAGGTATAAATGTATTATATTTATAGTTTAAGTTAGGTTTATGCGTTTAAGTTAAATATTCCTCAAATTTATTGCACCTACCACTGTTTTTCTCTGCATCACCCAAAGGTTGACTGGTAGAAAATGCCTATGGCATTAAGTCCGCCTCTGTACATTTGTGTGCTTAAAGTGTAAATAAATAAATAAATGCAAAACCATTCCATAAGTAAACATATAAAATAACCCACTTAATAATAAAATTACCTACCAACACAAACTTAGATTGTGTCGATACAAACTAAATATTCAAATAACATTCATATAACACAAATCGCACTGCATTTAAATGGACACTCCTTGTAGGAACCACTCCGAACCTCGTCGAAACAGGTTGAAAACCCACTACAGCAAGGCCGCTTGTCATCTGTCAGAAGTTGATGCTATAAATATGAGCTTGATAGCTGTTAGTACAGGTATTGATAGTTTATTTATATGCTAATTGGAATGATGAAAAGTAATGAAAGTTGTGCGTCTTCCTGTTTGTGTGGATTTGATGGTAGTGGTATTTTATTGGCGATCGGTCCGACTTCCACACTTCAGGCCTTGCATATTATGTGGAAGGAAATATCACGCAACAATTAGATTTATTGGAATTTAAACATCTTGATTCTTATCTTGGTTCTATAAGCCGTAATACCAATAAACACATTTTTCTTCCTTTCTTTCTGGTCACTAAGAATGGAATATCCAGAGCTGTGAAAAAGACTATTAAATGTGTTTCTTTGCAGAAAATTTCACCCATCCTTGATCCTTGTTTGATTCATCAGCATAAGGAGATACATAAAACCTTAGGTAGGTAATCAAAGTAATACAATTTCCATGTTACTTTTCGAATGCCACCTAATCCATAGTATATCTATTATCTTATCAGTATCACATATAGTTTTATGGGGAATTTGTTCGTAATTAGTTCCATGTATATTAAGTAGGGACGTGATATGAATCTAAAGGGGAAGATACAGCTCTGTTTTATATTGTCGTGTCTTCAATACTTAGGAGATACTTGTTAGAAATTATAGGCAGTCTCACCATGCTATGGGCCCACAATATACATACGAGTATATCTGATCTGTAGTTACGTAATTCAAAGAAAAATCTATTGTCTAAACTTGCAGCAAACTGAGATGAAATCCAACGCCAGAACTTATTGCCTATCAAGTGTATTGTGATGACAATATCCTCTATGACTACTAGTTGTGAAGTTATTTAACCTTTTACGGGACTCAAATCGGACTGAATGTTTGAATAATGAAAATCTTGCATACCTATAGCTATTTGCTTGTGCTTTAGCTTTAAAGGAATTTTAATGTATAAACCAGATCATGTGGTAGACATCAACCTCTACACCGTTAACCTGATAAAAGGGTCACTTATCGATGTCATAATATCCAGGTCTCTAGAAGATAATGGCACCATTAAAAATATCGTTTCAACCGCAGAAGTGCAGTGTAACTATCTCTGTTTATCATTGCGACAGGCGTCACATACCCTGCGCGCACGCATAATTACGTCGGAAGGAAGTGCGTCCCCCGCGATCGCGCGATACATGCATTTGCATAGCATTTACATAAGTACCGGCTAAGCGCCCACAGCTTTTGATATTTTTAACCGACTGTCTTTCGAAACGGTTACGGTAAGCCAGGAACTCATTTTGAACGGAAGAATTGCTGTAAGAATAACCCATTCAAGACTGTTCTGTGTCACAAAGTTGTCCTACCCAACATACCAACTGATACATTTTTTAGTTGACTGCGGGAAGGGCAGTCTTGGAAACAGTACGATGTTTTTTTGGTACAAAGTTCTGGTATTTCCTTCCGATCGTGGTTGATTCACAGAGTTCTTTGTTCTGCTACCAATAAAGTTAACCTATTAACTACTATATTATGATAATATTAAGAATTTAAGCCATTTATTTTGCATAAGTACGTATTTTCTGCCATTTTAAGACTATACCTATTGACTGAAAATAGCCATAACAGACACTTAACATTCGCTCGCACGTTGCGTAGGCGCACGATGTCCAAGATGGCGGCGCTAGCATCATTCTCAGGACATCACACATGGCTTGAATTTGTTATTAACATGTGGGCTCCACCTTAGAAATTTACCGTTTGATGTGTCCACTTAAAATGTGTAGGTATGTGAGTTTTGAAGTGTTATTAGACTGTGGAAAATAGTAAGCCTCTTGTGCAGCAATATTCTGCGATGGACTGAGTTTGCTTGTAGGTTAACTAGATCACTAGTAGACTGGTTTTTTTAAATATAGGATGGTCGACTTACGAAAACCTTAACAGGACATCCATTTCATTATTATACAAATTGGTGACGGAAAAAATGTGACGTATGACATCAGTTATTGTTAAATGTAAATAAATCAAAAAGCGATCAATGTTTTCGTAAAGTGATCGTACTACCGCTGTCAAATGTTTCATCAGTTATCTTCGGAAAAGCTACTCCCAGTCTTTGAAATAATACAATTTGTCTCATAACAATAAGCCTAGATGTGACAAACTCACTCTAAAGTTATACGTGTTGCGACATTTTATTGGTATATTACAGTTTAACTTTCAGTTTGACTGTGTTCTGGTTACTTGTAGAAACCGGTAAAGAAAATGCATCAAAACTGCGTAAATTTCCAAACGCCAGGAAGAGGTTTTCCAGTGTTGCCACGCGTAATGCGTCGATTAGCTGTCTCATTAATATAGCTACACCGTTTGTGTCGTAAAACGCACGCGCATTAATATTGATAACTGTTGGCCAAATTATAGGTACCTATGTTTATTGGTTTATTTTTTATTGATGCTAGTTTTTGCTTGATTTGAAATGCTGATTTTAATTATAACTCGTCGGCTTAAATTGATTTTTTATTCATTATAATCAATATAAGACTATCAAGTGTGCAAGAATTTTGTAATCATTTCAGTTTTTCATGAGATTTAATAGTTAGTAGGCTCCTGAAATGAGGTTGTTTCAGAGGGGTTTTATCTACTCTACACAAATGGCGGTAACTATTTATTTTATTTCCTTACAAAATTAAGTGGCACTGCTAAATAACTATTGAAAATATCTACCATATTTAATGACTGTAAACATATACTCAGTCGTGCATTGTTCACATCGTTTTGCGTGCGTCGCCATGCGTGAAATGAACGAAAATAACCACCCATACGCACACTATCACGTACTGTGGGTGTTTATGTACCCACTATGTACACCTATGTGTACTTGGTACATAGAGCTGTGACAATATTATAGAAGTTTTTTGGTGTTTCATCAATTCTTACTAATATTGTAAACGCGAAAGTTTGTATGTTTGAATGTTTGTTACTCTTTCACGCAAAAACCACTGAATGGATTTTGATGAAAGTCGGCACACAGATAGATTATAACCTAGATTAACACATAGGATATTTTTTATCCCGGTAGTACGTTCCCGCGGGATAATGTGCGACTTCCACACCGTGGAAGCCGCGGGCGGAAGCTAGTAATACAGATTTCATTTAATTTTTTTCCAAAAAGGAAAAGACCACTAACGAATTGATGGAGATGGTTTTCATCTTCGTATTTCAATTGATATTTTATGTCCATCTGCTATTCAATTGACAGGTTCCTACTAGGATGGGTTGTGCACGTGGCATGGTATGCCAAAGAAGAACAATATCATTATCTTTTCACTTGGTTTTATCGTG
Source organism: Polymixis flavicincta (assembly GCA_949987655.1). Taxonomy (NCBI): domain Eukaryota; kingdom Metazoa; phylum Arthropoda; class Insecta; order Lepidoptera; family Noctuidae; genus Polymixis; species Polymixis flavicincta. Next base: position 1,209,741 of record OX465175.1, on the reverse strand, counting down.
TGTTGGCAGTCGATCCATTTAAGATATATACCTACTGGACATACTGCACTCGATTAGACTGGAAACTGACCTCGAAGTTGCTGGGAAAAGGCTAGGCAGATAATAAAAATAGTTACTGATACAAAATACAAAATACTAAACCTACATGAATCGTTGCGTAGTCAGAACCTTACTCTTCAAAAATGAACAGCGAACTACATTTAAGGCGAATCTAGTCCACATTTTTTCCATACAAACTTCGGGACTCCACTGTTCGACAATGTACATCAAAAATTTAAACATGGTATGGTTTTGTCTCATTATTAATATTGTCTGTATGGAGGTAGAATACTAAAATAATAATCCATTGAAAAGTTATGAGCCAGCAAAGATTCGTTTTTCTTGCTAATTTAACCTAACTTTGGGCGTGTTTAAGTAATAAAAGAAGTGTAAAATCTCCAAAACCAAGTCGGTATCGACAAAGTTCAATTATCGAAAAGTATGAAACTTTACGATAATTGAACTTTATCGATAACGTCTTAGAACGAAGAACTTTATTGGTCATTGATTAATGCAGCGGTTTTTTCATAAAACCCGATCTTCCGAAGGACTTTTCTTAATTTTTTCGCGAATGTTTTGCTATAAATGATCCTGTATCTCACTCAATAACGTTGTGCGTGTAGACTGGCGTCTTAATTGCTCATCATTGATACTATCTCTGTCGGACACGAAGCCTGGTGAGACAGCGCGATTTTTAGCCAGGCCCACCAGTGAGTTCGAGCCCGCGACTAGATTCCCCTTAACTACTGACCTCATCAGCTCATATAAGTATGCACAGATCAGGGCCTCAAGTCTGCTATTACAATAGTGTCAGAATGGTCTATCATTGATTTTATAATTGTTGATTTTGACAAGTTTGGTACTAATATTAGGTCTTTACCTATGAAATTGCCGTTCTGCAGTACTGGCCATTTCAAATCAAAATAATTTTTGTTTGGCTAAGAATTCTAATTTCAAATTAATTTTATTTTAAAAACATGGATTTTTTTTTCTAAAAGTAGTCATTTCTTTATTGATTAGTGTTACATTTTCATCGCATTTCAATCTTTTTCGTCATCATGGATACGTTAAAAATTCGAGTAATTATGGAATATGAGTACCGTCGTGGCAGCAACGCGGCACAAGCGGGACGCAACATCAACGACGTTTACGGAGCTAACACTACAAACCAACGCACCACCTGTTATTGGTTTGCTCGCTTCCGTTCTGGAAATTTCGACCTGAAAAATGAACCTCGCGGTCGTCCGAAGACTTTGGTCGACAATGACGAATTAAAGGCGATTGTGGAAGCTGATGATACACAATCTACGGCTGAATTAGCAGCAGCTTTCGACGTTAGCGTCAAAACAATATTGGTCCATTTGCGTCAAATTGGCAAGGTAAAAAAGCTTGACAAATGGGTGCCCCACGAACTCAATGATCGCCAGCGCGAAGTACGCGTCGAGACGTGCCTTGCACTGCTCAACAGACACACAAATGAAGGAATTTTGAACCGCATTGTTACCTGCGATGAAAAATGGATTCTGTTTGATAACCGTAAGCGCTCAGCAAGTTGGTTGGATCCTGGTTCAGCATCTAAACAATGCCCTAAACGAAAACTTACCCCTAGAAAAGTGATGGTCACTGTTTGGTGGTCTAGCGCCGGTGTGATTCATCACAGCTTCTTACCAAACGGGGTGAGCATTACTGCAGATGTGTACTGTGAAGAACTGAACACAATGATGGAGAAGCTGGCGCATCTCCAACCAGCATTGGTCAATCGCTCGTCTCCGCTGCTCCTGCACGACAACGCGCGACCTCATACTGCACAGCAGACGGTCTCCAAGTTGCAAGAACTGGGGTTGGAAGCTCTCCGTCATCCGCCCTACTCACCAGACCTTGCGCCTACAGACTACTACTTTTTCCAGAATTTGGATAACTTCTTGGCGGGAAAAAAATTTAATACCCGAGAGGCAGTCAGGCAAAATGCCTTTGAAGAATTTGTTGCCTCCCGTCCAGCTGATTTCTTTAAGAAGGGCATCAATAAACTGCCACTGCGATGGCAAAGATGCATTGATTGCATGGGTGATTACTTCGATTAATACAAATAAAAAATTCATGAAAAAAATTCGTTTAAATTTTTTCATACAAAACGGCAATTTCATAGGTAAAGACCTATTATATGTACTAATAATGGCTTCATTATGACTTTCCAGTGGTCAACCACTGACACTCCATTGAAAGAAATGGCATTTATTGGTAATCTCGTACATAATGACAAATGAATGACTGAATTTGGGGGTAATCTGCTAAAATTTTAACAATTCCTAAAATAATATGTTAAAAATAATATGTAAAAATATATACATATAAATGAAATCTGGCATGAATAAATGTTAAAATTTAGTAGTATTTTTTCGAAAATCATTTCTACTAACGGGTTTTATAACAATGGCATTAAGACAATGCCATTATAACACAATTCTATTAATGTTCGGTCAATGTTCTCGACATTGACCGACCACTGATCGACCATTATGAATTTAGCAGATTACGAACTTTTAGCAAAATGACGATGGGATCGTGTTGGAATGACGAATTTATAAAAATAGCAGACTTAGGGCCCAGAAGTTCAGTGTCGTTTGTTGGTAAGTCGATGCGTGAAATGAGACGATGGCGGCAGTCGCGGCCGACGGCGCATTGTCCTGCACCGTGTGGAGAAACCTCTATTATAGGGAATTACATGAAATTGCTTAATATTATGACGCTGCTTCTGATTGTATCGGAATTTTATCGTTTCTTTATGCTTATGTAGCAGTTTTGGAAGTACTTATCTGTGTTTTTAGTTTGAGAAAATTTACAATCCTTATATATCCAACGTCTCGTACATCGTTTTTAGGAATAGGAAATAGCTAAGGATATAGTATTACCTATTAAATCGTTTTTTATTTTATTTATTTATTTATATAAGGTACTCCAACGACACTTGGCATAGGGCATTCGTTCTCCAAAAAAGAGCAATCCGAACCATTGTCCGAATTTCTCAACGAGACACTTGTCGACCATATTTTAAAGAACTTGGCATTCTCACAGTGCCTAGCCTTTACGTAGTAGTACTGTTAAATACCTTTAAAAAAAATATATTTCACTACGAAACAGACGAGGGCAGGCTGGTTAGGGAAAATACGCGTAGAAAGGACTTTGGGAACAAAATCGTCCCGGCTTTCGAAATAATTAAACATAGTCCACAGTATCAGGCAGTTAAATTGTTTAATAAATTACCGCTTGAGTTAAAAAGCACACTGTACACAGGCTCATTCAAGGCAAGGCTCAAGGCATTCTTGTTAGAAAAATGTCTCTACTCAGTAGATGATTTATAATAGTCTATTGCTCTTATAACTGACATGTCTATGTTGTTGTACCTATTGTGTTCCGTGTTCATCTGACTTTAGTTTTTGATTAATGTTTACTTTATTGACATGTGGTTTTATTATTTTATTTTAATTTAATTTTCTTTTATAATTTTTTTTTTAATTTTTAATATATTGCATGTATTTTTTTATATTTGTATTACTGTTTTGTTTCATGCTAGATAATATTCGAACGCAATGTGAATTGTTACTGAAATAAATTGAATAAATTGAATTGACTTATTCACGAATAACATATTACATAAAAGAACTTATATAATGGTGAAATTGAATTACGGGAATCCAATTAAAAATTACAAAATAGAACACTAGAATATAACTTAACTACTTTTTATGTGACCCTGACAATAGTTCCTCAACTTATTCCTTTCAAACATAGGCAACACCTGAAACCCCTCACCCTTGCATTTCAAAAACCAACCAAAATAATGCAAATCAAACCTCTACTTTAAAAGCGGAATACGATTATTTTCCAGCTATACGTATAATATAAGTATGTCAGTAATAAATCCGGGTGTTTCGGGGAATACAATTAAAACGATCCCGGCCAATCCGTGCTGCATCGGCGGTGAAATTATAAATTCCGTGGGAACGACGGCAGGTGTCGCCGTAATCGCATGAAGCCTCCCGAATCATACCGAGCCGACCTGCGCCAACTATACGCAAAGAATATTTAGATATGCAGATCAGACAACGATGTGATCATTGTATTAAAACTTTATAAATCACTGTGACAATGTCAATGAATCTACAAACCAAACTCAACATCATGTCCTGTCCTGATAAGCTACAGGTAAGTTCTTGGCTGGCACTATTTAGGTTGCAGATAAGAAGAAAAAGACGTCATTAATTATATTTTCGTGTCATTTTGTTATTACTCATAGCTTGTTACCACCACCATAATGAAGAGCAAAATGTATGTTATGAGTGTAAGGACTGTGTCTACCTTGATTACTGCTCATGTTCTTCTTGTTACAGCTGTGAAACAATACTTTTCTTTAAATGCAGTGCGGTTTTTCGTGCGCCATTCTTCTCCATATTAAACTATGTACATTTTGGAAAGGGCCACTTGAATCAATTCTATAGAATCAATGTAAATGTTGACGTTTAAAAGTGCCTTTTAAGTGCCTATTTGAAATAAATGCTTTGACTTAGTCTTTTCAGCGAAGCGTAGTTTCGTTCCAAGTATACGACATTTCCCCATTCAATTTTGATGCATGGCAACGCATCAAAGTTCCATTAATGTTGCAGTTGTTGATTTTGTTGATGGTTGACGGCGTCTAAAACTTTCCATTGGATATTCTTATTTGCTAAGCTAATCGGTCTAATATTTACAAACCTAATTTGAAGTTCTCCTACAGCCACATCTGTAACCAAAATACTCTGTGGTATGAGTAGGTACGTATAATTGTGGTTGCTCGACTATTTGCACACCGCGCCGTGAAATAACACGCCGGCGATAGCACGACCCGTCGCATACTATTGTTTTTGCTGCCTCACTATTATTATATGTTGGTACTAACTTACAGGTACTTTTGTAGGTTTTCATCAGTATGTGTTGACAGGAGATCGTAGTAAAATCAACCTGTATTTGTCTCAAGGCAAGCCATTAATAATCCCGCTTGCGTAATGCTTGTTGGCGAATTGAGACCATTGAATAAGCTAAGACAGTTCACTAGAACATTGTCACATTGATACCTACAGGCCAGGTCGAATAAAGATTTGCAAATCCTTAAATAATCCTTCCATACCTGGTCCTAAGTCACTTTGGATTACAGTAGTCAAACATATAACTAATTAATTACATGCTACGCTAACGCTAAGCGTGTTTCCATTGTAAATACGACATTCATAACAAAGAAACATAATTGTTTTTATTTGGCACATAATACATTATGTAAGGCACGCGTGCTAGAACCTAATAAAATATAGGTAGTGTTTTAATTTTTATAATTTTATAGTGTACGTGCTTAACTGAACTAATTTTGCTACAAATTGTCACAGGGGAACCACACTGCCGAACTTGACCTGATCGTCGTCGAGGGCCCCTAGCGATATAAGCCCTACCATTTAATTAATAAAAATACTTTCGTTCTAATTGCCAAAATCACTTACTAGCCAACCATATCGGTCCACCCTTGGGGTCACAATCAGATCGTGACACCACCCTGGTACGCCACTTCCGGTCTACGAAGCCGGTGATTGGCCGGCCAAGTGACGTAACTTCCTGTCATATACAATGGGGTTATGACGATTAATAAGGTTCGATATTATTGTGGACATGGAAATTTGGCAGACATTTTATAATGGTAGTTGTAGCTAATTGGTATATTTCGTGTTTAGTACTGGCCTTTCGATGAAACGGTCAAAAATACCATTTCTGCCGTTTTCTATGTAGTCAGGGCTATCACTACTAGGTTCCACAGGATGTTATTGTGTTAAATGATAAATTATTTTATTCCTATATGTAATATAGTACAGTCAGTTTTACACGTCAATCATATTTTTTAAACTATGTTGATGAGATCGACGTTTTCTTTGTGACTACTATAAGAACAAAGGCCGAAACAACCTCAGAGTAGGCTCAGAGGACACAGTCGCTTTTTAAGTCCGGTTATAATCTTGGTCAGATAATGTAGCAAGGTGTCCGAAAATGGTCTTTGAGGAACGAACCACACAGATTGAGTGGTTTGTCCAGTCAGCACAAATTTGTCAGTTGACTTCTAAAATTACCTACTTACACTTAATAAACTAGAACAATGTACTTATTGCCTATCCTGAAACCGGTAAACCACTAATTATGAATACACCCAACCGTACTGATACACAAAAAATGCAACAAGTACCACTCTAGCACACAACATGGCCACATCTAGAAATTCACCGGCTCACTTGGCATTGCATAAAAACAGTGCAACACTATCGAGTTATTCTATTTCTCAAAATCATAACGCATGGCGAATTAGACTACACGGTAACTACTTTTTCTAGCGTTTTTCTTGCTTGCTCCGCTTGCATAAAACAAGTGAAGGTGTAACTGGACTTTAGTCTAGCGACACTTCTTCGGAAAATACGCAACGCAAAGTGTTTATATCTCCAATACTTTTTGAATTGACACATCCAAAGGCCAATTTCCTCAAATAAAAACGTTTAGAATTTAGTTGCAATCTGATCTCAGCGACAATCATTGTCATAAATGTTTGGAAATTAAAGGTGTTTTAAGCAGATTTATATATTAGAAGGCGATGTTTAAAAAAATACAGTACTTGCCCCTCTGGCCGAAATTACGTCGTGTTTCAATGTTCCTACCTCCGCATTCTAGACATTCAAAGCTCGCATAATTTTCGGCACGTGTATGGCTGCGCTGTTTTCGTGTTGTTTCTGTAAACAATGTGAAAAATATTATTCAGGCGTGGAATAATAAGAAGTAGTTTTCATAATACCTAAATACAGTATTTTAATGGCCATAAACTTCCTATTTGTGTATGTTTCAATAATTCATGTTCTATTTTTCAGTTCATTAAATTGAAAACAATAAAAATACAAATATAAATTCTGTATCTGAAACCATTAAATGAAATATATGATTTGAATTTAGATTTCTTGTGACATACACGAAAAAATATGGATCCTCTTTGGACAACACTTTATTCTAAAATACTATCAAAACATAGTAAGTAATATTTTTCATTGGTTTTAATTCATCACCCTGTTTCATTTGCTTTGCAAAATTTTCCCTCCATTTTTTTAAATGATAAGGTAACTCCTATTTTAAACGGTAGATAACAATTTAGATAAGTATCGTAAAGAAAATTGGTAAAAAATATATTTTGTTAAACAAAAAATATTTTTTAATGTTTACAGTATTTAAAAATGATACATTATGTAGGTTGGTAAATTACTTATCTAAAAAGAAGCACGGAATAAAAGAAAGGACCTAACTAAACTGAGAAAGATAAAGCATTTATATAAAAGTTCTCGAGCAGGTAAAATACTTATACATCTTAGATGGAAGAAACAGGTGAAGTTTAGCGCGCAAGTAAAATAAGTAAGTTAAGTTGTGTTTAAGTAAGCACATGGCACCGAGTCGGATCACTCGCTCTAATTAGAATTTACGATGGTACTTACACATGAGTAACTTTAAGTTATGGCTGAATAAAGTTGTTTCTCTCCAAGATTTTCTTTAAATGGCAAACGTTTTCTTTTTATAACAGTATTTGTCAATTTTGCGAAGAAATAAGAAAATGCTATGTTTTTTTTTTCATGATTGTGATAATTTTAAGTTATAAAATATCTACAATTTCTGAAACCAACTAAAATTTTAGTAAAAGTTTATAAACAATAAAAATAATGGTGTTAATCGTGACTATTAAATTGCCAATGAAAATAAATATCATTTGTGTAAGAGCGCACAATATGTATTAATGATTGATTCGATTCCAACGTTATTAAGTAATAACGATGAAAATATTCCAATAATTGAATTCAACGCAAAATAAAGTATGAATAAATACATTCTTAAACAAAAACTGCTTGCTTCGTGTAATTTGTAAATATATCAGTCTATCATCATGATAAATGATACTAATCGACCATTTAGAATAATTACCGCGTATGAATGAAAGGCTAAGCATGCAACTGTGGGAACATCAGCACTAGCACCAATGAAAAAGCTGTTAAAACTTCAAACAATGATAATGTGCCTCATGTATTATTTATGGCACTCCGCATTAATGAACCAAGGTCATTTGAATTCATTTCCTTCGGTAATACAGACGTACGCTTTCACACTATCATTGTTACGTCATCATAGTAAAGTGTTTCACATTTAATAAAATTGTTTATTTTACGTATTTACCGTTACTACCCCACTCGACTTTTATGCGAACCATAACAGTTCCGCTACTCGATAGCAGATGGCGTTAGCGGTATCAAAGTTGGAATGAGGAAGTTCGGCACTTCGGCGCTCGTTTTTACGCCGAACACGTAAAGCGGCTCGTAGACGTTTTAATAAAAGTTTGTTTCGTGTTTATTTTAGGCCGGCGCTTGTCTGGCGGGTAGACTCACAACAGTTTTAAATTTAAATAATTATAATGCATTCGTTTATTGTGAATGAATCGGCACAGGAGTGTTCGCGAGACGGGTTTATGTTTATTTGGGTGTCGTCGCATATTACGATCGATTATTTTGTCGTAAACTTGTAATGTTCTGTAAACTGCTTTGAGTTCTCTTTTTAGGTTTTATTTACGCTCCGTAAAAACGTGGAAGATCATAATATTTAAATAAGCGCCGTAGTAATCCTACGTCTTACAAAAATGATGACTTTATACTGAAGGTACATTATAGTTGTATCTACTACGATGAGATTATTTAAACTGCTTTTTAACTCAAGTTTTATTTATCTATGAGTAGGTAATATTTTTTTTTATTCAAAGTCAGTTAAATTGTTATGACTTTTATAGTTTTCTTTTTACCTTTAGCTATCGTAAGCAAACCTAAGAGGCTTCAATATCACATAAAAAATACGAATTTACTTTGAATATGGTACACGTAGCTCTAATTATAATTTCCTGATGTTTAATTTTACATTTTACATAAGTAATAATATAAAATAGTAGCTATATCAACGTGGCAGTGATCCGTGAAATCACTTCAGTCTTCAAACCTCCCTACCAATTAGAACTGACAAAACAATCCGCGGATCCCGAATTTCAAATAAGAACAAATTAATTATCGAGGTGCTTATAGATGACTTAATTAATTATATAACTTGTTCCATTATTGCTTATTTATATGGGATGAGTTTGAATTGGTAATAGCCTAGGTGTCCTTATAGCTTTAGGTTGGTTACTACATATTTAGGCACCCAGGTAGGTAAGTTTCAAAAAAATGTTGTTGGGAAAACATTCATAAAGCCAGAACTAAGGATTGTGGAAACCAAAATGAAACTTTTGAAAACTTTTACCAGTCATTAAATTCAGATTTAAGTTAGTAAATTGGGAACAAAACAACATTATTTACACCTCGGACTTGTTCAAACTAAACTTCCTCATTTCCATTTTACTTTACATCAAAAGGAAAACTCTCTACAGGCCGTTTTTTCACAATCTTTAACCAAAACTCTGTCGTTAAAAATAAGTATTAACAGCCCTTAGAAAGACAGTGGATTCATATCTTGCATGACAAACGCTATCAACCGCGTACCTACATTCATGCTACGAGCATTTCCCGTACACACACATATCCTACCTTACAATACACACACAAACCTAAACACACACACCGTGAAAAC